>CM054181.1:15190000-15825000 GCA_028829895.1 Sinotaia quadrata | reverse complement strand
ATCACGAAAATTGTCCATGTCCCGTTTAGTCACGTTTGACTGTATATTGTATACTAAAATTGTTCACGTCCTTTTATTCTCGTTTTGCTCTATATTTAACACTACAAATGACCACATGTTTGGTTTATTCACATTCTACTGTATATTTTCCTCATTCAGATTGTCGATATGTCTCGTTTAGTCACGTTTTACTGTATAATTCATGAAAACGTAAATGTACACTGTGTACATTCAGGGTTTAACTGCGAATTTTCGCCACATAAATCCTCCACGTGTTTATGTTAGTGATGTTTATCTCAGTACAGAATTCAGGTGTTCTCTACTTTCTCATGTAATTTCTCATTAACACCTTTAGGTAACCTGTATTTAGTTATGTGTTACTGTGTTTTTTCTCATTAACGTCTTTACGTATCATGTGTTTAGTTATGTGTTACTGTGTATATTCTCATTGAAGTCTTCACGTATCCTGTATTTAGTTACATGTTACTTATGTTACTGTGTATTTTCTCGTTAACGTCTTTGCGCAACCTATGTTTAGTCAAATGTTACTGTAGTCATTTTCGTGTCCTATTTTAGTTATGTTTTACAGATCATTTCGCTAATGTCATTCGTGTGACCTAAGTTGTAGTCATGTTTACAGTGCATTTCACTAATGTCATTCTTGTGACCTAAGTTGTAGTCATGTTTTACAGAGCATTTCACTAATGTCATTCTCATGTCCTAAGTTTAATCATATTTTAAATTGTGTTTTGTCTCATTACAGTAGACTGTGTGTCTTTCTTACTATAACCACGTGTCTTGTATTTAGTCAAGTATCAGAATGTTAACTCTCTAAAAATATTCATGTCATTTTTAGCCATGTTCCTGTGAATGTTTTCTCATACAGATGTTTATGTGACTTATGTTTAGCCATGTTCCTGTTAATGGTTATTTTTTTGTTTTAAGTTTAGCCATGTTCCTGTAAATGTTTTTAATACAAAAGAAGAATATCCATGTAATTTTAATCTTATTATTTTGAGTGTTTTCACCTACAAATGACATAAGTTTAGTAGTACTATTGTGTGTTGTCTCAATCAAATTTCCGTGCATGTTTGGTCTTGTTATTGTGTGTTTGTTCATAAATGCTTCTATGTGATTTAGGATTTCGCCATCAACTGGAAGGGTAAGGGTAATGTTTTAAAAAGAATGGCTCTTTACTAAGTGATATGGAGCATGTTTATAACTTTTGTTACAACTAGATTGGTACTTTCACGATAAGCAAGCTTCTGATTCAAATTTTAGAATCAAGACAAAACTGATGAAATTTCAATACGAAACATTTAGATTAAAATAAACTATTGAATTATAGCGAAAGTCACTTACAGTGTACTGAATTAGTGGTTGCAGTGTTTCGTGTACAGGCAGGATTTCTTAGTGCTACACTGAAACACAAATGTGACGGTGCATAAGCTCATGCGTTAATCTCTCTGTCTTTCCTCTTCTTCTTCTTCTTACTTTCACAAGCCTATATCTCTGCAAAACAATGTATTATCCCCATACACACAAGACTAATATAATACATGAACATTGAGATATAATTGAAATATATATCCAGCATTACAACAAAAGTTAATTTAACATACCAAACGTGCTTCTACTTTACATCAAAAGGATACGTAATGCAATAAATATTTCTAAGTCTAAAAATCTCAGTCTATCAGCCAATTAACTCACCTCGGCGTTTCCCACGGACCAGAATTTCCTCATAGTGCCGAGCAAGAATTTTGCCCAGTATATAAACTAATATGGTTGTATTTTAGGAAGAATAATCCGACACTTTAACGCGGTTACTGCCCTTTATGTTGTACGTCACGCGTCTTCTCCGACCCTCTTCCTGCCACTTTGCACACTTCGTCCATGCATTTATGCGGGCGGTTCGAAACCGTCAGTCCCTACCTGACAACTTTTCATCGGTCTTTTCCCAGGTGAATGTCTGCGAGCGTCTTGATTATCGGCCCACTCCTACTCGGCACTCTAGCCGGTTTCTATAGATGTCGCCCTTGCACCCCTAACTCTGGTGCGATTTCCTATCACTGGATTCGAATTGCCATTGTGTCCTTTCTTCAACCGTCTTTTCAACAGTCAGGTTACTGCAATATTTTCTCAAAGTAAACATGATTTTTAAAAAAATAACAATAATTCATAAAACAATTAATAAAACATGGACGGCAATTCCTCCGTCATACTATCATATTACAGGCAATTTTAGCTGTCAAATGACCGGCATGAAATCTCCCTATTTAGTCAATTGACGTCATTAAATTGCCCTATCATTTTACATGCATTATTTAGTCAATTGACGTCATTAAATTGCCCTATCATTTTACATGCATCATTCAGTAGTCAATTGACGTCATTAAATCGACCTATCGTTTTATAGGCATCAGTTTGTTTTCAATTAACGTCATTAAATCTATCTTGCTTCATACATTCTTGTAACAACTATTGTTTTGGTTTATTCTGTTCATTTCTAGTGCCTGGGTTTGAAGACAGAATAAACAAGTATTCAGAAGTCTGTAAATATTTATCAGAAAATCCAGTGGAAATTGTCTCAGTTATGCTTACAACTCCTCCCAAGCTCCAGCCTAGAGACGTCTTTGAAAATGAACCCGTGATCGTTTTTGAAGAACCTGTCGTTGTCCCCCCTCCTATCACAGAAGAAGGTTCAATGTCAGACTCAGGAACGTCAGGACCCGGGGAGTCAGGTGTGGATAGTTCTGAAATGACCAGTTTCAAGTATCAGTAACGCCCCTTGCGGAATATTTCATCTCACAAGAAACTCTTTTAGGACGCAGAACATCTGTTGCCAACCAGCAATTTGAAACGATGCCCATTGTATCCGAGTGATGAGATGACACTCGCTGAAAGAGGAACGTACTCCAAGGAGAGGAAATGTATACACTAAGAGGAACGAATCACAATATGAGGAACTATACGAGGAACATAGTACATAAAGACAAACATAATGCAGCTTGAGCAACTATACAAGGAACTGAGTACAATAATTATATAGTACAGTAAATGGGACATACTGAAGTATGAGGAACTTTGTACAATAAGAGTAACATACTACAGTAAATGGGACATACTGCAGTTTGAGGAACTATGCGAGTAACATAGTACAGTAAATGGGACATACCGCAGTATGAGGAACTATGCGAGTAACATACTACAGTAAATGGGACATACCGCAGTATGAGGAACTATGCGAGTAACATACTACAGTAAATGGGACATACCGCAGTATGAGGAACTATGCGAGTAACATAGTACAGTAAAAGGAACATAAGCGGGCAGCAAAAGAACGTAAAACTCACATTTCGATTAGGAACAACACAAATACACACACAGAGGAAACTAGCTTGAGATAATTACATCGTCTGCAAACATCATTTTCATCACTTCGCTTTCTCGGTTTGACTGTAATCATTGAGTTTTAAGCACAAAGGCGAGTGTATTACATTGCTTCACTAGTGAGATGCTGTTATTTGTTATTTTAATGACGAATAATTTCAAAAATTTCTTTTCCTCAAACATGAAGGCTAAAAATTAATTACGTTTTTTACCAATTTAATTATCATACGTCATTATAACATATATGCGATAAGACGTACATATTCTTTATAAACTTTATTTGACAGGTCTACATATGTAGGGAGCCATCTCAATGGTTTTAATAAAATAGAATTATAATTTCATGCCTTCAACATTCCAGTCATGAATGGACACACATTTCTTCAATAGGTAAGTTTATCAAAGTTATGCAACCCCTGATCTCTTGATAATGATGATGATGTGGCACATATGTTCAAACCCATATATTTTTCAAATAAACAATTGTCCTAGTGTTTATTTTCCATTTAATTTCGCATGTATGAAGTAACATACTGTTGCAGGAAATTGTAATTTGAGGATGGAATGTAAGATAGAATGGAGTTATTCTCACTATTATATTACACTTATCCAGTTGTCCCTTCATGTATTCACCAGTTAGAAACTTGAATGACCAGGAAGGTGTGGGAATGTCTATTGCAGTGTGTAAACATAAGGAGTACACTATACACTTCATGTATATGCTGGATACATCAGGAAAGTTCCAGTGCATTGAAGTTATCAGAATTACTTTAATCATGTTCTGCTTGAAGGAACTGACATGGTGTGGAAGGTGCTTAAGTTCGTTTGAGAATATAATAGCGCATCTGTCTTTTCTATGCATGTTGCTAGAGACACCATTGACACTGACATTGTGACATTGTTGCAAAAGCAAGTGAAAGGCTGTCAAAGCAATGCTTAATCCAGGTCATGTAGAAGATTATAATAACCTACCAGTAATAACTCCAATTTTCTAAATATATTTTTTAATTTATTGACCTTCTTATGCATATTGATAAATATGTTGGAGAAGAAAGTGGGAGGATGGGAGCTAGCTAAATATAGATTAAAGTCAGATTTGTCTTCTCTTTTAGTAAGACGTAGTAAAATCTTAAAATTTTAGTAAAATCTTTCACATACGGAAGATTATATGACTGGAAATGTTTATGTTGTGGAAGACAGAAAACGTTTAACATGCCTGCATATCCGCCAAGTGATAGATAAGTGGTGTCTGTTGGAGGATCATTAATAAAATTAATTAAGATTCTCATCACTTGTAATTGGTTATAAAAGATTAATAATAATAATCATCATTTTCATTAAAAAATATAGAGTTATGAAAATGTAGTACTACATGTTACATAGTGCTACATATACTGGCATTTTCAGGTTCGCGGCAGTCCATGGAAAGATAACTTCATTTGTTTTAGAGTTTCATGTCAAAATTCTCCTGTGGAGGGGTATTCACAAAATATTCAAAACTGACCCAGGAAGACACTATCAAGAATTAAAAGCAAATTCCAGAATAAGGCAACAGATACCAAACAGTAAGAGCACCAAGACTTCTAGGAAAACATTTGGAGCAATACAAGTACGCATAATACCTCAACCAAATGGACTGAGGAACTAGAAGAAGACCATAAAGACACACCACAAAAATACAATGTTACAATCATTGAGGAAGATATTAGGAAAAAGTTAAGAAAGATGTCAAACTGTAAAGTCCTGGGCTTGCACCATGTAAAATTATTTGGTTAAAACATCTTACCTCCTTACATGTTAGACTTGCAGATGAACAGTAAGGCATACTAAACAAACAAGAAACCTTGTCAGCATGGATGGTAATGAGAAAAACCAGTCTGATTATGAAAGATCCAGAGAAAGGCACAACACCAAACAACTATCGCATAATCACATGCTTATCAACTACCTTGAAATTACTATCAGGATTTATAAAATCATGTCTCACATTCAAACAAACAAAATATTAACCAATGAACTGAAAGGTAATAGACCATTCAGTTGAGGATAAAAAGACCAATTGTCAATTGATAAGGCCATCGTTACTGATAGCAAGAAATGAAGAACAAATCTTGCTATGACATGGATTGACTACCAAACGGCCTATGACTCAGTCCTATATTCATGGATACAATAGAAATGCATAAGATAGCACCATTGGCACAAAACCTTATGCAAGTATCAAAGAATAGCTCATAAACCACAGTCAGGTGCAACAACAAAGAAATTTCAAACATAATAAAAAAAAATTTGAATTTTTCAAAGTGATTCACTATCACCACTGCCCTTCTGCCTTGCTCTAAATCAGGGGTCGGAGAACACATTTTTTTGTATTACCAAATCTCTGTTTAAATGAAACCCCTAGACTTCAATGTAAACAAACATGCTAATTGCTCTTAAAATGAAGAATAACTGCTCTCAAAGTCAAGAATTCACACAAATTCACACAAGAATTCACGCAAATTCACACAGGAATTCACGCAAATTCACACAGGAATTCACGCAAATTCACACAAGCTGTCTTCACTTTCTGTGACACTGTAATTGAGAAACGGCCTGGCATCTCCTTTCCCTGTTTGATGCCATCTGATGGTTAAAAATGAAAATGGGAAAATGGGAAAAATTTAAGAAAAATATTTTTATATTTTGAACCGATATCCTTAGAAAACAATAAAGAATTATAGTTAATACCCCAATCCTGTATCAACATGCAATGCAATTTCACAAGACCTGTCAAATACCCCCCCCCCCAAAAAAAAAAAAATAACACTTAACATTAGTTATAATATGCGTGGAGAGTGTTGCCATAATTCAAACTGAACTTAACGATTTGAACAGGGTATCTACTTAAGTCGGAACAGTTATGGTTTAATTTTTTTTTTGCTTTGTGTATGAAATATCACTGAAAATATCACATCAGATTTCTGTTCTAGGTTCAATAGTTTTTAATATAAAAGAAATATTATTGTCGTTTTCTAAAATTTTCACAATTCGCTTGATAAGTTCACCTCATTCACCTCCTTTATTCACACAAATATCCAGCCTGATTTCATCTAAAGATTTCATCTGTGTTTGTATCCTTTCCTTCACAGGGCACTCATCGATAATCTCCACTCGTTCGTCCGCTTACTCTTCTATAAAACAATCGTGCTTAGACATGTCTAGAAGATTTGTCTCCCCTTGCACCAAACACTTACTCGCAGTTATCTTTTTCACACTGCTGTGTTGTCTTGAGACAACTATCAAACGTGTTTTTGACAGCATTCAATAAATGCTTACATTCTCTCAATGTCATGTCTATTAGCAATGGGTTCTCAGAAAATCCGTTTTTATCAGCAGCCATGCTAATCAAAGCTGATGATGTCATCAATTACTGCCTTGGTGAATCGATCTCCTACATTTGAGGAAGTGGTGGATCTATCAGTCTGTTTTCTGTGTCCGAGTTACTAGGTTTAGCATCTGGTTGACCTTTTACTTACGGCACAGATCCACTAATCGACCCACCTCCACTTGGACTACCGTCGCAAGACTGGCAGTGTCTTGTTACATCAATCTCCAAACCTGGGCTACAATTTCCATCAACAGCACGGCCCAGTCCCACCATACAAATCACTAGCCAAATTTAAATTAAAAGGAGGTGCAACTCTGATATTTACGTTAATCTAGTGAGATATTATAAAACACTGAGCGATAAAATAATCACTGTGCTTCAAGAATTCTGTATAAAGTTAAATCTTAATAAATGAGGGAAATTTAAAATTACTGTGTTGTTTTGAAATAAATGAAAACTTCTGGTTCTAGTTAGCATACGAAGACACATCAAGAATCTTATTTTTTTTAGTCCTTAACAGGTCAAACGAAGATTTATGGCTTAAACTGAACTATAGCTTTTTGATACTCTTAATCGATTAACATGGGGACCATCACTCTTTTAGCAGTCACTTAGTCTGAGACCTCTCTGTTGTTAGAAAGTCAATTTGGTTCATATTTACTTATCGATTTGTGTGTGGCTGTGTTATTAGAACGTACGATTGTTTAGTATTTTGTAAATGATATTTGTATTTTCTCTTATATATTTAATAAATATTACTTTTATTCTTGGTGCGTTCCTTGTGTACGGAGAAAATATAAAGACTGAAAAAGGAAAATGTACTACGTGTTGCTTAGTGCTACTTGTAATGGCATTTTCGCACAGACGACAGTCCTTGGAAGCACAATTTCGTTTCATTTAGAGTTTCTTTTTGAAATTTCCTATGGATGTGTATCCATGGTGTGTAAAGCCAAGCATTTGTTATTCAGTGATAGACTTTGTGTTTCTAGTTACAACAGAAAATAAAGACTGTTTCTAGTTACAACAGACAATAAAGACTGTTTCTAGTTACAACAGAAAATAAAGACTGTGTTTCTAGTTACAACAGACAATAAAGACTGTGTTTCTAGTTACAACAGACAATAAAGACTGTTCCTAGTTACAACAGAAAATAAATATATTTCTAGAAGTAGACTCACCAATTTATGGAGACCCCAGATGTATATACTCACCAATAATTAAAACAGTACGTAAATGAACACCTATATTACAACACAATATGTTTTAACAGATGAAGTAAGTGAACGGATAAGAAATAATTATTAACCTTTAGCCTTAAATCTCAATTCAGCAATCTGTTTCATATTTGCAAACTTCAACAGAAATTTACAATAAACAATCATTAAGCAAGTCTGACTGCAACATAATCCTGTGCAAGGCTTTGTGGTGTTTTCAATGCCTATCGTAGCGTGTGATCTAACGTTTTTATCACTTTTTCTATCCATCAGCTATGACAGTTCATCGCTGGTAATTATTTTCTGACTCTTAATATATTATATCTGTCTATTGTCCTATTAAATATGCATGCATTTTTACAGTATTTTTACTAACAAGTCAGTTCAATCTGGCAAATGTTGTATTACTGTTTTAATTTAATTTGGAATTAGATTTACGATCAGCAACAATGTACTTCGCGTTAAAGTTTCATTATTGATATAAAGGTGGACTGAAAGAATGGAATGTCAAAAGTTTCCTGACTGTACAATGCATTGACACACACACACATACATAACCATTCTTGTAACAGTGCGATGAACTGTTATGATAGTGAGGTAAATGGTATAGAAAAGCAGAATGTACTAGATAGGCCCCCTGTAGAGAGAGAAGCAGAATATACTAGATAGGCCTCCTTTAAAAATAAAAAAGACCCAAACGCACAAAAACAAAACTCTCATTAAAAATGTATTTATTCAAAATTTAGGTTTAAGAATTTTTATTGCATCCAAAATGTGTAGGCATTTTATTACTGTTTGTAAGCATTCGAGAAATAATGTATATACAATTTGCTTTTTCGAGATAATGGAGAATATGTAGATATAACACTCACACTCCACAGGCGCGCGTGCGCGCATTTCTTTATATATGTAAAGAATAACGTTAAAATAATTGTCATTTACATCCACCTCTTCAGAGTAAAGGAAGGTTATTGAATGAGGCTTTTGATATTTGTATCACTTCTGTACGAACTCTGGTTCTTGAATGATAAGTTTTAACGATGTTCTAAAAATTAACCTTAAAACAAAATACATTTTCTCAAACGAACAGTTACTATCAACAGTATCAGAAGTTAACCTAAAGATATACATCGTTTACAAAATCATCATCAAAAAAATTAAGATAGCCGGAATCTGCTGTATATGAACTTATTTGCTAATATTATGTTAGATCAGTTAAATATTTTCCCGAAATGCCAAGCGTGGTCATTGTATATGCGGTGAATATGAAAGAAACACTGCTGAAGTACTCCCACCTTGAGTTTAAACAAGGAGAGTCACTCTATTTTGTTCGCTCAGAGTTATCTACTTAGTTTGACCCGTGCATACCATGAAACGGATTGCACGCTTTTCCTTTCCACTAAGTGGGTCGCCACAGTGATGGTGTGTCTGTGAGAAATGTCCCACATACCACTAGTGATAAAGGCATCAAAGAACTCTAAGTTACCCGTAGTCAGAAAGTCAACGTTTTGGCTTTGGCAACTGTAAGTATCGCTACACGTAAATCTATTAACTATTAGGACTGCATTATTTGCAGTGGCTAGCTGTCACGTAGATCTTCATATTATCACGAAAAGATTACAAAGTCTGCTTTATTATTTAATTCTGAGTTGACATACCCTGTCGATTTGGAGAACAGGTGCGGAGAATCGGACTTATGGCCTTTTCGTTGAAAGCATTATTTCTCTTATTTACATGACATTTGAGATTCTTAGATATGTCTGTGTTTGTTAGATTTCTTTTATTTTTCAAACGGCAATAGAAACATGTAGCGTACATTGACATAAAATTACTTACGGAAGATGGTATATTCCACTTACTGAAATAGTAATTAATAACGGAATATTTCGGGATCTCACATATTCAACTTAAGTTATATATACAGGTCTCCATACTTCAATTTAGCTTGTGATAGATTCATAATCTGAAGCACGATTATATTCAAGCATTGGAAGTATATTAAAATATTTTACATGATTATAGTTCAACAGGAAAAGTAAAATATTTATTTTATACCCTTTTACTTTATATATCATCACTGAGCATAATGTCCTTTGACAAAACACAGATTTACGACTTGTGAGAGGCGGGGAGTGGCGAATTTAGACTTGAATTTAGATTTTAAAAGAAAAGATAATGATGACTTATGAGAAGGTAACGTGTAAGTGCCTTCGTGTTTCAAGTAGAGAGGAGTATATCGAACTTTATTTATAGGAAAACCAATTTATTCCTGTGCTTCTGAACTTTGCCTATGTAATTGTGTGTATTTTCATGGGATGTTTTTAAATGATTATTTAATTAGTGTTTCTAATTATGCAACAACAACAAAATAACACGAGTCATTTTCAGGAAAAGTGACCACTAGAATACATGCAATTGAATGAACATTTGGCTGTTTTTTTCTTATATGCAGAACAATAAACGTTCCAAATATCTTAATTATGTCATTTACCCTAATTATTTATAATCATCATCGTTTTCGTAATTTATATAATGAATTTTTAATGTTTTAATTATGTATTTTTATTTATGGATTTATTGTGGGTCTTCCGTGCTGTGGTGAGAATTTTTTTATGTTTTTAACAATAAAGTTACATTCCCAAAAGACTGCTTCATTGCTTTAACAATCTTATTTCTGTACTTGACAGATATTTATTGATGCTTGTAATACAAAACTTTCTCACGACCTTTTGTTCCTGCCAGGAACTGTGCGGAACGAACTCCGACTGAGGAAATGCTGGAACATTACATCACCGCAACAGCGTCAGTCTCGTGAACCTTTCCTTGTTCTGGTGCCAGACACGACAGTGCTAATGAAGTCTGTATCAGACACTTCAAACTAGACCACCTCAAGGAGCATGTGCACGTCGTTAGATGTACAATTTCATTTATTTGCACTTCTCCAGAAAGTGAAATTCAACGCAGATATAGATCAAACCCAACTAAGGTAGATCTACAAGAAAACCTAAAAAGGAAGACGTTTCCAGACCATAGTGAGAATTGGCAAACATTTTTTATTTTAAATTTACTAATGGTTTGTGCTGCTAGAAAACATTGAACTGAAGATAATTATTTATTTAAAAATACAAAACTGGAAAATGAATTTTAGACACCTGTTGCAAAGTGCGAACAACAAAAACGATATGGGATAGCAATTAGTTTCCTAAAGAAAAAAAACCAACATAAATAGAATGTGATGCAGTTTAGATTTGAAATGCCTATTCCTTGAATTGAACAATTAAAGTCCGTTTTAAGAGGAAATATTATTTATTGCAATTTTTGATACAAATTGCATGTATGCAGATTATAAAAGTATGTCCAAAAACACCCGAGGACACATTCGCACAAAATAGTCATTAAAAAGACTCAGATTCCACTGACTCTTCTGAAGAACTGGATTCACATGAAATAGTCATTGAAAAGACTCATATTCTACTGACTCTTCTGAAGAACTGGAATTCACACGAAATAGTCATTGAAAAGACTCAAATTCTACTGGCTCTAATGAAAGAACTGGAATTCACACGAAATAGTCATTAAAAAGACTCAAATTCTACTGGCTCTTCTCAAGAACTGGAATGAACGTGAGCACTGGAGGTGTTTTGTACATGAGTGGCGAGATCCTAACCGGGATTTTGTCGATAGTGACCAATGGCGTTGTGATATTAGCCTACAATCGCACCCCAAGTCTCCACGTGGTACAAAACTCCTTCCTCATCAACATGGCCTACGTGGACTTATTGGCGGGTGTTTCCATTCCACCCGTTTCAGTACTCACCCTCTTGGGTCTACCGCATCATTTTTATGGCTGCGTGCTGATCAACTCTATCATTACCACTATGTCAGGAATCACAATTTTAAACCTACTAGCCTTGTCTCTCGATCGCTTTGTTGCCATCACGTGGCCTGGACGATATGAGCAACTCTTGTCAAAGCGAGGTGTCCATATCTTGGTAACCATCTGGGTGGTAGCAATCGCTATTGGACTCATGCCACTCTTGTGGCACACGGAACCAGACGAAGAGTTTACAGAGTGCAGTTTCGTGAATGTAATTGACACCTACTACATGGTGTTTGTGTTCATCTTAATAGTTAATGGCATACCACTGTTTATCCTGGTGTTTCTTTTAAGAAAAACTTTACAAAAAATCCGGCAAGAGATCAAGCTCACTATAGAGCAGCTACCATTCGATGATCAGATAGAGAATCGCCAGTTTAAAAGGGAGGTGAGAACTCTTGCTTACATCGTTCTGGTGTACGTGGTGTGTTGGAGTCCAATTGATATAACCATCGCCGTCTATTACTTCATAGGAAAGAGCAAAAGTATGTCTTATCCAATTTTGGGTGCATTCTTTGTGCTAAGTCATATAAGGTCCTTCGTCAGCCCCTTTCTCTACGCTTACGGTAACATAGATCTCCATAATGGTGTGATGAAGATCATCACTTGTGGCAAGTATAAGGGTAATCACTCTAGGCAAATCTTATTTGTTTGCTTGGTTCTGAGTGCTTTCTTTCTTTCTTTCTTTCTTTTACTTATGCCCAAAGTTTTAAATAATCCTTACCCAAAATAAGCATATACGTTTCCGTAGAATAAAACTCATCAAGAAGCAGGAATTCTTATGTTTTATCTTTGCTATTACCTCCTTTATTATTCCTGTGACCGAACTATACACCGCTGGTAGAAGTTTGCATTATTGTCCACAATTTCGGGGTTGTGTATGTGTGTAGCCTTTTGGGTCAAAAAGATGCCCCAGCTTCCATTTCACTTAGGTATGTCTTTCTGAGCTTCGGTTTCGTTAAGATGAAAACCAGTATGAATTAAAGTACTCAGCAGTCTTTGATCTCATTCGTTCAATGTTTAATGTGGATGGTCAAATTTCGTGCTTGCTTAGATTCAATGAGCAGACTATTGCGCATTCTTGTCGTATTTTCTTATTACCTATGGGCAGTTACCTCCTGAATTTTAATGACCAGACGTCTTAGGTGTGTCGTGCACAATTTCTTGTTTCAATCATGTTGCAGGTGTATATATGCGTTTACTCTGAATGTACTGTGTGCGTTTGTTACGTGTGTGTTTGTGATATGTTTGATTTAAGATACCTCTTTATGTAAATAGTTATAGAGTTAATAGTTGTGAGGAAGTGTATGTTGTTTCCCCCCAATTTTATTTCCACCCATTCATCTTAACCAAATTCCCCTTTTAGTCCGAACGTAAGAAAATCAATTTCATCCAATCTTTGATTACTTTGTTGCGTTGTCTACATTAGCACTCCTACGACATGTGACGTCACTTCGTTTAACATTGCATTTTATTCGTTCACTTACATTAATTTGCTGTTAGCATTAATATTTTACACTTGACATGTTCTTTTTCTTTTATTATCCCTTTGTGAGAGATTTTTTATCTGAGCCCGAATTAAGTAAAAGAGCCCTAAAGCTTCCAGAGTAACAAAGCTACATGTTTAATACAGACAAAAGTTTGCACACGACACTTAACACTCTGAGTGCCTCAATATCAGTGTTACATATATCTTTTCTTCCAAATCAGAAACCTCACTCTACAAAATAATCACTCTTCCTCAAACTCGTCAATCTGCGTCATAATACTCTTCTTCAAAATCATCACTGTGCGTAATAATATTTTTCGTTAAAATAATCATTCTAGGATGTGCTGCTTTTGACTAAATAATTTCAGATGTAAATTTTATTTTATGTTGTCGATTTATTTTATTTTATTTTGTTTCTTAATCTGCCTTTTGTTTACTGTTATTAAAGTTTTTTGTGTGTTTTCTTAATAATTCGATTTTTCTACTGTTCTTAGTCTTGGTATGTTGTCTTAATTCGTCATTTTTCTCCTGTTATTAATGTATTGATATGTTTTCTTCATTCACCGTTTTTCTACTGTTATTACTGTCTTGGAACTGTATTTTATTCGTTTTTCTTGACCGCTATTAATGCCCTGGTATGATTTCTTAATTCGCCTTTTTTTCTACTGTTATTAATATAATAACGTTCTTTGTTAATTCGTCTATCGACTACTGTTTGTTTTCTTAATAATTCGGGGTTTTTTTTAAGTGTCATAGTGTCTTAATATGTTTTCTTAATTCGCCTTTTTTTATTCTGTTAATTGTTATTAGTATTTTAATATTTTTTAATTAATTCGTGTGACGCCAACGCCACCTAGTTAATGTTTATTATATTTATTACTTAATCACCCATAACTAATTACAGTTGGTGAGAATCTTAATTTATGTTAATAATTCTCCAGCAAACTCAACGTCTTTCTTTGGCGGATATTAGGGCGCTGTTAACGTTTTCTCTCTTCCACCACATTAAAGACAAACATTTCCGTCACAATATTACCATAGGTAGAAAACGTCTTACTAAAGGAGAAGATAAATCCGTCTTTTAATCTATATTTATTGAGCACCAATCACCCAGGTTCTTCTCCAACATAAGGTTATCAATATGTGTAAGAAGGTCAATGAATTTATTAAATCAACAATCAACTACACATATAACAAATGCAATGATAAAGATTAAGTGACATAAGTATTTCTGTGAAACCATGTTTGAATGATTTTAATATCTATACAGTCTTATATCCTAACACAATTTAATAGATTAGTGTCAATACACAAATCACATGATAGTTCTTATCAGAGAACAGAAATGGAATTATTAAGGAATAATAGTTTCTATGTAACCTTGTATAGGCGAAGTCACAGTAGTCTTTTCACACGCTTTTCCTAACAAAGCCATAAGTTTTACATTATTACTGTCAATTCCATGTGCTGCCCTTCATACCGATGCCACCTACTGACCTAGTTAATAGTGTTCATTATTATTATTAAATAATCACCCATAACTAATTACAAGTGATGATAACCTTACTTAATGTTATTAAGAATTCTCCAGAACTTCACTTAGCTCTCTCCCTTGGCGGAAATGCGGGCACTGTAAACGTTTTCTCTCTTCCACAACATTAAAGACAAACATTTCTTCTTCTTTACGTTGACTTCTTTTCCCCACAGGAATTGCGTAGAAACGTTTCATCTTCTTGATGTTCTCAGTTTCTGTAGAGTTCCTGTGGGGCCTTCCTTCTTACTCTGGCATTCAAGGAGGGTAGTGTTGTTCTATGTTACTGTGTTTGGTTGCTGTTTTCTTTGACTGCTCAGGTTTGTGTCTGTTGTGAATTTTTTTTTTAGTCAATACGAATCACAGGATAGTTGTTATTAGAGATCAGAAATGGAATTATTAGACATAAGCAATAATAGTTTCTATGCAACTTTGTCTAGGTGAAGCTGCAATAATCTTTCACGTGCTTTTTGTATAACATATCAATAGCAAAAATTAATGAAATATTTCTAAGTCCATTCTCAATCAGTCAGTTAACTCACCATTAATCTAACAGCTGACTTTCATGTCAAGACTTCTTGCCATTCCAAATTCAAAGTGTCTAGACAGTAGATTTCTTTACAACAGGTAAACTTGTTATCTCAACCCACTGGCTGTTCTCATTCTTGTAAATCTTAATCATTGGATAATAAAAACTACTCATCCAGTTGGAACTGGTTTGGAGTACATCAGCAATTTCTAGCCTGAGTTGTTTACTTCCAAATCTGACACTTATAAATATCAGTGTCCAAGGTCGGGTCACTTTGGCATTTAACAATTTATATAACAATCAAGTTCAGAAATAGGGATAGGCAAATTTACTCCGCCACACTTTCATTGCTTTTAGTGTCTTTTTCCTCTCAAGAAGCTGCCTATGTTCAATTGTTTGTAATGTCTTAATCTTCTTCATAATTATTCTTTTGCTAGTAGTGTCCTTATCTTCTTACTAATTCTTCTTTGCTAGTAGTATCTTTGTCTTAATAATTCTTCTATTGTGTTGTTAATAATCTATCGTTAGTTGTATCCTTGCGTTGTTAATAATTCTTCTATCGTTAGTAGTATCCTTGTGTTCTTAATAATTCTCTTGTTAGTAGTATCCTTGTGTTGTTAATAATTCTTCTATCATTAGTAGTGTCTTTGTCTTCTTAATAATTCTTCTACCGTTAGTAGTATCCTTGTGTAGTTAATAATTCTTCCATCGTTAGTAGTGTGTTTGTCTTCTTAATAATTCTTCTGCCGTTAGTAGTATCCTTGTGTTATTAATAATTCTGTTGTTAGTAGTATCCTTGTGTTGTTAATAATTCTTCTATCATTAGTAGTGTCTTTGTCTTCTTAATAATTCTTCTACCGTTAGTAGTATCCTTGTGTAGTTAATAATTCTTCCATCGTTAGTAGTGTGTTTGTCTTCTTAATAATTCTTCTGCCGTTAGTAGTATCCTTGTGTTATTAATAATTCTATTGTTAGTAGTATCCTTGTGTTGTTAATAATTCTTCTATCATTAGTAGTGTCTTTGTGTCGTTAATAATTCTTCTATCATTAGTAGTGTCTTTGTCTTCTTAATAATTCTTCTACCGTTAGTAGTATCCTTGTGTAGTTAATAATTCTTCCATCGTTAGTAGTGTGTTTGTCTTCTTAATAATTCTTCTGCCGTTAGTAGTATCCTTGTGTTATTAATAATTCTTCTATCATTAGTAGTATCCTTGTGTTGTTAATAATTCTTCTATCGTTAGTAGTGTCTTTATCTTCTTAATAATTCTTCTACCGTTAGTAGTATCTTTGTGTTGTTAAAATTCTTCTATCATTAGTAGTGTCTTTATCTTCTTAATAATTCTTATATCGTTTGTAGTATCTTTGTGTTGATAATAATTCTTCTATCGTTAGTAGTATCCTTGTGTCGTTAATAATTCTTCTATCATTAGTAATGTCTTTATCTTCTTAATAATTCCTCTATCGTTAGTAGTATCTTTGTGTTGTTAATAATTCTTCTATCGTTAGTAATATCCTTGGATTGTTAGTAATTCTTCTATCGTTAGTAGTATCCTTGTTGTTAGTAATTCTTCTATTGTTAGTAGTATCCTTGTTATTATAATTCTTCTATTGTTAGTAGTGTCTTTGTCTTCTTAATAATTCTTCTCTAGTTGCTAGTAATCATTGTCTCAATAATTTTTCTTTTGCTATTAGTGTCCTCTTCTTAATAATTCTTTGATCGTTTTTAGTGATTTTTTTCTTCTTTATTATTCTTCTATTGTTATTAGTGATATTTTCTTTTTAATATTTTTCTGTTATTATCACTTGTTTGATTCCTTAATTATTCTTCTCTTTGTATTAGTATTATTTTTCTTTTCATTAATTCATCTATATATCATGTATTACGATTGATTTTATTAGTGTTTTTTTCCTTCTCTCCTGTCAGTATTTATGAATGCTGATCATTTACATAAATATTCAATGGCCATGAAAAATTCGACTAAGGATATTGTGAAAATCGTCAGTCGACCTGGCAGATTTGAATGCCCAGAGCATAGATGCAAGTTCCAACCTGGTAGGCATAGAGGCCCAGTGCTTACAAGCATATTCCGACTTCGCAGCTGTGGCCGCCCATAGCACGGATGTAAATCTTAACCTGGTAGACTCATGGGCCCATAGCACGGATGTAAATCTTAACCTGGTGGACTCATGGACCCATAGCACGGATGTAAATCTTAACTTGGTAGACTCATGGGCCCATAGCACGGATGTAAATCTTAACCTGGTAGACTCATGGGCCCACAGCACGGATATAAGTCATAACCTGCCAGACTCAAAGGCCCAAAGCTCGGATGCAAATTCGCCCCACAAACAACTGGCCCACCTTCCGTAGCTCCAGAGAATGCCTCGGTACCAAAAACCCAGAGAAACTGGCAGACTTAGGTCCAATGCACGGATGCAAGTTCCGCTCCACAGTGAGTGTCTCGGTATCTAAAAATCCAGAGAGGCCTACCAAAAAGTGATGCACTAGCAAGTGCCCCGAGATGCGTTACCATAATGCTGTAAACACGGACTGTCTGGAAACGACGTCTTTGCCTAAACCAGGAAACCTCCGTTCGCAGACTGGACACCCCAGAAGAGCACTTGACGATGGCACTCTTTATTGTCATAATTGTTTGCCTCTTGAAGTGATTTAGAAAATCGCTAAACACGTACATAGGTGTAGTGAATATTGGAATTGTGTTTTTCCTCATAGTATTTTATTTTAAATAGGTACATGTAACTAGTTCAGTTCATCTACTTATTTGTATGTAACAAGTAGACGCATATTTGTACGTGACACCTAGATGTCTTGAGCGTGCTCGGCAAGGAATGATTGGAATGCGCCTACATATTTGTACATGACACTAGGCGTCTTGAGAGTGCTAAGCAAGGAATGATTGGAATGCGCCTACATATTTGTACACGATACTAGACATCTTGAGAGTGCTAAGCAAGGAATGATTGAAATGCATTTACTTATTTTATGGAGAACTATTCGCCTTGATTTCTTTGGATGGGTGGTGGTCATAGTCACTAATCAGTTACATGTTGTGAGCAATACAACAGATCTGTACGTTCAATGGAAATTTCCTCCAATGAAGGAAAGACATATTTTGGAGGAATCACCTTTCCTCGGCCAGACAAACACTTAGAAATAAAAAAAAATAAGTGCTTAGGGAACAAGCAGTTTACTCCCTCCATCGTAGCTACGCCTCACGGGAGAAACACGTACGGCATTACGTCTGCAGCAGGAACACGTCACGGTATTACGTCTGCAGCAGGGACACGTCATGGAGGAACATGCGGCAACACATTTGGAAATGCAGAGGCAATTGTAAGAAGAATCCTTAGCGTAAAAGGAGCGCTTGGGGTATTAAAACAAGGCTAACCCCGGCTATGAAGGCAGATTCCGCTACATAAATATGTACGAACTCATCTTTCAAAGGCTACTTCTCCCCCACCACCACCACCATCACACACCCCGGATAATCTTTTTCATTTTGATGTCTTAATTTCCTACAAAGTGCACTTCTCTGACAAAACACTGATTTAATTTTTGATGCCGTTAAACAGAGATTGTAGAGAGTTTCTCATCCTTTAGCATTGCTCCTTTTAGTAACGGCTGTTGTTTTGTGTGATGATAACAGTAATCCAAACCATATAGCAACATAATCACACAAGAGAAGAATAATTCTTATAGGTATATAATGAAATAAAACTTTCACTTTGTTAATAAAGTAATAACAGATCCGTGGGCTCACAAATGTGTTGTGTCGTGTGCAAAATTTGGTTTGTACTACTTCTCTCTCTGTTCACTATGATCCCCGCTTGGTCGCTAGTGCTGGCTGCTGACAGAAAGACGATATTTAGGCTACAATAAATGTTTCATCCACTTTCAGATATGATTTTAGTATTAGATTAGCTCGAAACCATTGTATCATATTGTCGGAAACGCTCGCACAGCGCTCACGACTATATGCACGTTGAGTGTACATTGTTGGAAGTTGTTTCTTCTTGAGTGACTTCCCCCTAGTTAATCAAGTTCATCAAGCGCAAAAGCGATAACCTACATTAAAAATAAACGTAAAGATGTACAGTTAAAACAGGGATCACATATCGAATTGAACAATTTGTTCAACATAAAATACAGCTGAATGTAGGGTTCCTATATAACATAAACTGTGGTGGGGGGAAAGTAGTTTGTTCAAAATAAAATACAGCTGAATGTAGGGTTCCTATATATTATATACACTAGCATCTGGGACAAGCAGACTCCTTATCAAAGTAAAAAGATATAATAATTATTCTGTGCATTCACACTAAAAGGTCTTTGAATTAGTTGTTCTAGTCACGTGTAAGCACAATATATTTCTGTTTCTCAGCTTGGGAACAACAAAATACAAAATAAAGTATTAATATAAATATTACAATCAGAATTTCTCGTCACTCATTTGTGTATTAAACATTTACATGCTGATACAAACTGAATCGTTTTTGTTGTCTCTATCATTTTTCTCCTTACTTATAGCTTTCTTTTTTTTTCTTTACATTTTGCATTTATATTTAATAGTAGACAGTTCATACATTTTTCTCCTTACTTATAGCTTTCTTTTCTTTACATTTTGCATTTATAATAGAAGACAGTTCAAAGTATACATTTTTCTCCTTACTTATAGCTTTCTTTTCTTTTCTTTACATTTTGCATTTATAATAGAAGACAGTTCAAAGTTATACATTTATATTAGAAGACAGTTCAAAGTTATACATTTATAATAGAAGACAGTTCAAAGTTGTACATTTATAATAGAAGACAGTTCAAAGTTGTACATTTATAATAGAAGACAGTTCAAAGTTATACGTTTATAATAGAAGACAGTTCAAAGTTGTACATTTATAATAGAAGACAGTTCAAAGTTGTACATTTATAATAGAAGACAGTTCAAAGTTATATATTTATAATAGAAGACAGTTCAAAGTTATACATTTATAATAGAAGACAGTTCAAAGTTATACATTTATAATAGAAGACAGTTCAAAGTTATATATTTATAATAGAAGACAGTTCAAAGTTATATATTTATAATAGAAGACAGTTCAAAGTTATATATTTATAATAGAAGACAGTTCAAAGTTATACATTTATAATAGAAGACAGTTCGAAGTTATCCATTGTTCTCCTTACATATAGCTTTCGTTTTTTTCTTTACATTTTGCATTTATAATAGTAGACAGTTCATACATTTTTCTCCTTACTTATAGCTTTTTCTTTTCTTTACATTTTGCATTTATAATAGTAGACAGTTCAAAGTTATACATTTTTCTCCTTATAGCTTTCTTTTTTGTTTCTTTACATTTTGCATTTATAATAGTAGACAGTTCAAAGTTATACTTTTATAATAGAAGTCAGTTCAAAGTTATACTTCATGCAATAGTTATCATATTCATCAGCCAAAAATCTCTCACTTTGGTCATGTACTTCCTTTCAGGAGAAACTTGCACTTTGTACGCTTTGCTGCCGTCAGTCGTGAATTTGAAAATGTTGTTGTGAAATTTTCCATGTAGATACCTTGTTCTCTCAGACACACACACGCGCTAATTATACTATGAGATCGGCCTTCCCTGAAGACCCCATAGGCCAAACACAAAGTCTAGCAGGAAAAGCTTCTAAAAATAATTTCCGTTTTTTACTTCTATTTCAATATAAATTGCATTCAAGCTACTAAGAGTTATACTAAAAATCAAATATAAAATAAAACTACTATAATTATACTTTAATAGACAAACCTTTCCTAATATATAATCCAAAGACTTAGACCTATAATAAAATAAAACGTGTTGATGGGCTGTAGAAAAAGCACTCACACACACATGACTTACAAAATACACAAATGCAAAATCATTATTCTTCATATAAATATCAAATAAAAATATTTCCTATTTGGATATATAACTGTCTTTGGTAATTAATAAATGCATAGCATAGTAAAAAAAATTATTCAAAATATACACCTTAATAGTACCTTAATTACTAGCACAGCACTATAAATTAGTAATGGTAATGTTTACTCATACACTGCGCGCGCTTTGAAACAAAGCAGCACCTCCTGACCCAATTGTCCAGGCGCTCCGTGAGATGATGTCTGCCCGCTGACATAACACTCGCAGAGGCAAGTGAAAAAGGCTATACCGAGATGGGGGCACACCCCACGTATACGTGCTCGCCCCTTCCTGTGATACGGTCGGTCAGTAGCTGTTCTAGTGTCTGACCCACCACATTGTTATTCGTATTGCAGACTAAAGTAATACCTTAATTCTATGATATTGTTATTCGTATTGCAGACTAAAGTAGTACCTTAATTACATTATATTGTTATTCGTATTGCAGACTAAAGTAGTACTTTAATTACGTTATATTGTTATTCGTATTGCAGACTAAAGTAGTACCTTAATTCCGTTATATTGTTATTCGTATTGCAGACTAAAGTAGTACTTTAATTCCGTTATATTGTTATTCGTATTGCAGACTAAAGTAGTACCTTAATTACGTTATATTGTTATTCGTATTGCAGACTAAAGTAGTACTTTAATTCCGTTATATTGTTATTCGTATTGCAGACTAAAGTAGTACCTTAATTACGTTATATTGTTATTCGTATTGCACGCTAAAAGGCTAACTGAAGAATGAAACTCTCATAATAATCTATAGTTAAGTACTACTCTACCCACGAAAAAGGGGAAGAAAAAGAATAAAAACAAAAGCTGAATATGCACACGTGACGTGTCTGGAAACCACTCAAGGTCGAACAATCATAAGTAATAAATTCTAGTATGTATTGAGCTTATTAAAACATAGTTATGTAAAATATTATGGCAAGAGAATTTGCGCTGAGAAACACTCCTTCAATTTTCTTTCTAGTCCAATTAAACTGTACAAAACTATGTAGACTTATAGTATAGTCCAGCTAATCTAGTGATTCGCTAGTTTACAATAATAGACCTATTAAGGAAAATGCTTCTGTAAACGTTATTATATGAAAATGTTTTAAAACAAAATGTATATCTAGAATCAATCATGTGATACTCACATTTTAACTATCCCTCTGTTGAACTGCAGTAAACATTCTACATCGCACTTCTTGTGGGTGTGTGAGACAGACAAACGTAACAATGTCTTGCAGTAAAAATTCTACATCGCACTTCTTGTGGGTGTGTGAGACAGACAAACGTAACAATGTCTTGCAGTAAACAATAAATGTACTATAGAAGCAGCACGGTGTGTGAGACAGACAAACGTAACAATGTCTTGCAGTAAACAATAAATGCACTATAGAAGCAGCACGGGGTTTGTGGTAAAATATATAATTTTCTTTCAATAATTACATTCCCTTTTTTCATTTGTCCATCAGATAAAATCAATGTGGTAACACCTTCTGGTTCCAAAGGCACAATGTCAGTTCTGGAATTATACTGGAAGGACCATAGCAGCAGGCATGACATTCTAGACGACACACCCATCATCAGCTCTCGAGATGCCAAGCTTTTAGCAACGAACTTCACGTGCGAAACTCTGTCGTCGCCACTGACAGACACGAAAACTTAACCAATGTAAAGCTCACTACTCCAGAGTTAAATCATCATCGGCTTCTTGATGTAGAATACTAATTCCTCTATCCCCATCGACATCAAAGACGGAGAGCACAAATTAAATCCTCACCTTCCCCTTTCTCGATCGACACCATAAACTGACGAGAGATAATTATCCTCTCTCTCTCTCTCTCTCTCTCTCTCTCTCTCTCTCTCTCTCTCTCATCCACATCATCATCATCATCTAAACTAAAGAGTGAGAATTCAATCATCTCTCTCTCATCATCCTAAAGAGAGACTTAAATTCCACCCCCCTCTCCCTCTCTCTCTCTCATCATAAACTGAAGAGCGAGAATTAAATTCTCTCTCTCTCTCTCTCTCTCTCTCTCTCTCTCTCATAATATCATAAACTAAAGTGAGACTTAAGTCCTCTCTCTTTCTCTTAGCATCATAAACTGAAGAGCGAGAATTATCCCCCCCCCCTCTCTCTCTCTCTATCTCTCTCTCACAACATCATAAACTGAAGAGCGAGAATTATTCTCTCTCTCTCTCTCTCTCTCTCTCTCTCTCTCTCTCTCTCTCTCTCTCTCTCTCTCTCTCTCTCTCTCTCTCTCTCTCTCTCTCTCTCTCTCTCTCTCTCAACATCATAAACTGAAGACGAGAATTAAAACCTCTTTCTTCCTTTGTCAACATCATAAAATTAAAAGCGAGAATTATTCTCTCCCTCATCATCATCATAAACTGAAGAGCGAGAATTATCCCCCCCCCCCCTCTTCTCTCTCTCTCAACATCATAAACTGAAGAGCGAGAATTAAATCCTCTTTCTCCATCAGTGCTACGGCCTAAGAATAAGTTTCAAATCCACTTATTTCCTCGAGCCACAGATTGCAGTGCAGGAATTAAATCTTTGTCCTCCCTCCATGCCGGAAATTGAAGAACATAAATTCAGTCCTCTATCTCCCTTAATGCTCAAGATTTGACTGCAAGAATTAAATCCTATTCTTCCATCGAGGCCAAAGATTGGAGAGAAAGTATTAATTTTTGTTCTCAATGCCAGAAACTGATAGCAATATCAAATCCAATTAAATTAGTTTGGATTCATATTTCTTGCATTTGTTTCTAATTTATAGCCAATGCTTATGTAATTACTGTTTGTATGTTTAAATAAATCAATTATTGTCACTGATTATTTCTTTTCAAATATATTAATATAAATTCGAAAGCATAACCATTGAAAATCTTTGATTACATACAGAAGAATGAATCAGAATTATTTATTTATTTTATTATTAAGTATGTGCACACTTCGATCATTGTCTAAATTGGCAAAATGTAAAGTTATACTATGCCAAACATTATATGTGTAATAAAGTTGCAAGTTAATTGTAATTTGCCCCATTGAATCACATTTTCGATACTGACACATTTCAAGATCTGTAGTATTGCTTTTCTATGGAATTATATGACGTATGTTAAAATTACAACTCTTACTTACACATGAAAATACGAAATAAATTACTTGCCGAATTAAACTGGAAATTGTCGTATTACCAGAGATGACATGCAAATTCGATTATGACGGTTTCGAACCGTACTTTTAGAATATCTTCCTGCATCCAAAGAAAAGAGTAGTCAAAAGTTTTGCGTACCTTAGACCATGATGTCTTTTTTCCTTCCCAACCATTTGAAAACTTATTGAAATATAAATTGTTCACGAGTGCTGAAGATGTAATTTTTTGACTGAATTTCAATAATAAGGTCAATAGTTACATTGCACCTCACTTTAGAGATTACAAATTTACATCATGTGACCTCTGTAAGAAGTATTACATATGACGTGGGTTGAAGAAAAGTGATTGTATTTTCCAGTGCACAAGCAGAAAGATAGCAATTTTAGCATTTAGACTTTCTGTTTGTATGTTTTCAAACTAGTCTGCAGAAAATTCAGTAATCAGAATCTGCTTGGCATGATGCCTGCCTATTTCTATTCCATTGTAACATTTCATACTCATTGGAGAAGGGAAATATTTGTCGAACAAGACGTTTGGGATAAAGGACATGAAGGGCAATGATAAAAATATATTTATAATTATTTCATTTGTGTTAAATCTAATGTCAGTAAGATGCCATAGAATAAAGCTCTTCTTTTTCCATGTATGTTAGTCGGTATCGGGCATAGCAGAGAAAAGATATTTGATAAGGGCTATTGTCCAGAGACCAGTAAATAATATGGGGTCAGCAGTGGTATCGGGCATAGCAGAGAAAAGATATTTGATAAGGGTTATTGTCCAGAGACCAGTAAATAATATGGGGTCAGCAGTGGTATCGGGCATAGCAGAGAAAAGATATTTGATAAGGGCTATTGTCCAGAGACCAGTAAATAATGTGGGGTCAGCAATGGTATCGGGCATAGCAGAGAAAAGATATTTGATAAGGGTTATTGACCAGTGACCAGTAAATAATATGGGGGTGAGCAATGGTGACATCAAATCCCGCCGGTGTCTGATATATTTTAATTTTTAACTTCTCATGGAATACTGAGTGTCATACATCTTGCTACAAATCAAGATATGATGGTGAATGAACTAAATGATTGTACGAAAATTCACTATGGCGGAAGATATTCCAATACTGACACAACTGAGGCAGTAATGTCAGCATTTACTCTATTCTGTAGACATTAATGTTGAGACATACTATATCGATATTTTGTCTATGTTGCTCACATTATTACCATCGGTTCTCCACATTCTTCAAAGCACAGCAGAAAATGTACTGAAGGTGACTGACACATTAGAATGTCAATAAATTACCAACTCTGGTTTAATATTATATCCTCTTCATAAATATTTTATAACTTAATTGTCTTTTATTTTTTATTTATTAATTTACTCTTTAATGAAATTGTCAGTCTCTCCTGCACAGTTATTTAAGGAGAGACAGACCGATTTTTTCCAGTTGAAGTCCACTGTAGGACAAATGGAAATAATTACAAATAAATAAATCTGACCCATACCTTTAGTAGTGAGTAAACTCCAGTATGTATCAATTGGAAGATGGAAGTCTTAACTCCATCAGGGATAATATTAGCGTAATTTCCGCCCATGAATGATTAGGTATGGAAAAATACCATGGGTCAAGGTGTGTCTTAAGTGTCATGTGACTAAGCTGATGATGTAGAAGCGTAAATACTCTTAATACCTGTACAACACAAACCCGAATGGAAGAGTGTCACTGCCCTTAATACCTGTACAGAACAGAATGGAAGGGCATCACTATTAATAACTGTACAAGACATAACATAATAAAAGGGCGTCTCTACCCTTAATACCTGTACAACACAGAACAGAATGAAATGGCGTCTCTACCCTTAATACCTGTGCAAGACAGAACAGAATGGAAGCGAATCCCTACTCTTAATACCTCTGCAAGACAAGCCAGAATGAAATCCAGAACTAACATTTTACAACTTTACCAAGCGTCCGATGACCCAGGTCCGTACATCGATTATTGTGCGGTCCCTGGATGAGTGACGTTATCAGTGAACCGAGTCCGTGCGATTCGTCGCGGTGTGAAGCCGAGTAGACTTGTGGACACTTGACTCGTAAGGTTTGGTTCCATAGTTCAGTAATGCTTGAAGGCATTCAGCACCTTTTCGATAATGTTTACATCCATGTTTCAAGGAGTGCATCTCTGAAACTGTTGACTTCTAAGCTCTCCTTTCAAAAGTCGTCAGATCCAGATCCACTGTATAAATGATTGGAATCTCTCATTTGGGGTAAATGTAACTAATTGTCATTCTTTACTTCAATCTTCTTTTAGTTATTTCAAGCGGATTTGCATCATTAGGTATCCTTGACCTAGATTAGATAGCATACATAACCAAGAATACTGAATACGCTCATTAGCAACAAAATATTTCAAAGTATGTACTGTACTGTATGAAAGATTAAACGCAGACTGGTTTTATCCTATCCTTTTAATTTAATGCAGGTTATATTCAAGGAAGATATGTAGATCTGATGGTAGAACACTAGCCCCTTACTAAGTGACCCTGGTCCAATCAACTAGGGTCAAGGTTAAAAAAAATAAAGTTACGAATCATCCTGAAACGATAAGAAAGCTGTTGGGTTTTGTGACGCCAATGCCAGTTAATGACTATGACTATTTTTAATTAATTAATCATTCATAACTAATTACAAGTGATGAGAATCTTAATTTATGTTATTAATAATTCTCCAGCAGACACCCACTCGTCTCTCTCACTTGGCAGATATGCAGGCACTGTAAATGTTTCTCTCTTCCACAACATTAAGACAACATTTACCGTCAATATTCCATAGGTGGAAAACTTCTTACTAAAGGAGAAGATAAATCCTTCTTTAATCTATATTTAGCAAGCCCCATCCATCCACTTTCTTCTCCAACATAAGATTATCAGTATGTTTAAGAATATCAATAAATTTAACAATACATTTATTAAATCAACAATAAAATATACATATGACAAATACAATGAAAGAAAGATTACTCGACATCAATATTTCCATGAAACCACATTCACATAATTTCTGTAACTACACTGTCTTATATCCTAAAATACAATTCAACAATACTGTCAATACAAATCACAGGTTAGTCCTTATCAGAGAACATAAATGGAGTTATTAGAGACAGCAATAATAGTTTTTACATAATCTGAATTAAGCGCTGTCTTTTGCATGCTTTTTCATATCAAAGTCACAAATCTATTGTCCATGTCAACAAGTGTCTCTCTCTCCATACACCTCAAAAACACTGACGTGCTCTCAAAGCCAACTTGGATGTCCTCTTTAGCTGTGTCAGTTCCTTCAAGCAGAACAATAATTGTAGCAATTTCTAGTAACTTTAGGGTACCAAAGAAATTGCCTAATGTAATCAGCCTCCTTTGCTATGATACATCAAAGGAGTGTAGTGCATCCCTTTGCACTTATAAACACTGCCTTCCGATTCTACTATGGTCAGTCTTAGCAGTTTACAATCAATGAGTCAGGAGATTCAAATAACAAGAGGAGAGAAAGACTGCTTTACCCTGAAAAATATAATCAGGGAGCAAACCTAAGTTTCCACTTTATCACTTAATAACTCCATTCTTTCTTACATTCCAGTCTCAAATTACAGTTTCCTCCAACTGTATTTATTAGCCCGATGCATTCACACAGCATAATAAATTTATAGCATATCAAAACCATGTCAAGTGTTAGCACACTGCATACGAGCAGCCTAGTTCAAACATTTGTAGAAATAATAGGCTTCTCACATAATATATCCCTATGAAAAACATAAGTATAACATATCACTAGCAAAAGTGCATGAAATATTTCTAAGTCCATTCTCTCTCTATCATTTAACTCACCATTAAGCTAATGGCTGCCTTTCAAGACAGTTCTTTGCCACTTCAAATTCAAGTGATCAGACAATAGATTTCTCTACATCAGGTAAACTTTTAGATCTCAGCCCATTGGCTGGCCTCGTTCTCGTAAATCTTAACCATTGGATAATAAAACTACTCACCCAGTTGAACTAGATTGCATTACTTCAGCAATTTCTAGCATATTCTCAACTCAGGTTGTTTAATTCCAACTCTGGCTCTTTCAAAATACCATCATAAGGAGTGCACAAAGCCGGGTCACTTCGACAAATTAACAACTTATATAAAAGTTAAGTTTAAAAATAGGGATAGGCAAATTTACTCCGCCACATATTAGTTTTTCAGTCAGTTGGAGTGGGGAGGGTAAATGGAGTCTCGTGTTTTACAGGTCCCAAACGTGAACTTGATAATAAACAACGACCGTTTCCTCAAGCTGTAAAATGTTAAAATAATGTTGGCCTAAGCACAAAAAGATCTGTTTGCATGTATATTATAGTAGATTAACTGCTGATATTCTAAAACCAATTGAAATATTCCATAAATTAGCTCAATTCTATTAGAAGCGTTCTTTTCTTTAACTAAAATTAATTCTGATCGATATTTAATTTCTTTAACAAACACATCATTATCAGTCGTAAAAATTATTTAATACATCATAGGATTATAGTACAAATAAGCAAGTGCCGTAAGAGTAAAAAAAAAAAACTGTTTACAAGTGATGGGGTTTTATGGTTGGTTGGATTTCTTTTTCCTACTCATTTGTATGATTACTCTAAATGCATATTCCATCAATCCCATGCTCTTTTACTGAAGTCAAAGAAAATCAAATATGTGATGATGGAAGAAATATTTCAAGTTATTAGCACTGCTGATACTTAGAGTCATTGTTTTGCCTGTATTAGAAGTTAAAGTCTAAAAATGTGTACAGACTGTCTGAATTAATGACGAATCACTTGTTCACAGTTAATTAGTGCTCTCCCCCAAAAGCACACACACACACACACACACACTAATTTGTTTCAAAGATCTATCTTTTATTGTTGCATACGCATATTCGCAAAAACAGAGAGAGGGAGAGAGATTCCTACTCATTAACTTGTATAAAATTAAATATTCGGACGTAGAATTACTCTGTGCATCTAAAAGAAGAGTTGTCTCCTTTTGAGCAAACAGACGAGGCTGGTATTTTATAATGTAGTTTTGCTCCACAAACATCTCCGAAGACCTGCAGAATCATGAAATAAAATCACCTTGCTTACATTTGGATATAAATTAATTAGTGTGGTGTGAAAACATTTCAGGCTTGAATACTGACATGAAATATATGTAAGTACACTGAAATATTGTTAGATTTCGTTTCAAGTTCGTCGTATGCATTTAGATCAAACCTGGGCATCGGACCTAAATTTTGCGTAAATAAAAATTAATAATGGGTTGGGGGGGTATTTTTATTCGGCTTTGTATAGTGAAGAATTCGGGGCGTTGTTTTTCCTATAATATAAGTTTATTGCAAAGGAAAGAAATACCTGACTATTCATTTGTTTTCTTTCATTAGCATGAACATTTCTCTTGTTTATAGTTATACAAGCTATGTTTTACGAATACCAGGCTACATTGTTTAGATCACACTGCTAACTTTAATACTTGTACATTATCTCATGTCGTTCAGTGGAGTAATTTCCAGACACTAAAGATCTCGTAAATTGTCTCCTAGATTAGTAAGAACACTCTCAAGTTATTATAAAATTATATTAATTAAACCAAATGATCATGTATATTATGTTTTGTATTACTAATTCTGTATTGTAAGGGGTGGTGTGTGTGTGTGTGTGTGTGTGTGTGTGTGTGTGTGTGTGTGTGTGTGTGTGTGTTGTGTGTGTGTGTGTGTGTTTTATGAGATTACTAGTTACATAGTGTGAACAAAATAAATCAACCAATACCCCCTCCCCCATCCCTGAAAAATTTTTTTTTAAAATTATTTAAGCATTTACTAAATAGCAATGTGACCATTAAATGGTATAGTATCACATCTGATTTATTATACTATACCAGTTCAAAGAGTAGTTTTATTATTATTTTAGATTTTAAAATTTTATTTTAAAAAATAGCTCGTGATAGGATGTATTTATTTTTTATAAAATATATTTAGCAGTGAACAAAGTTGGGATAGCAGTTCAAAATTAAACTGGTAGTTTAAAATTACAATTATTGTTTCCTCTGGAGACTTTTATAATAAAATACGTCTAATTAATGCTCACAGCTAAATTATGAATATCCTTCGCTGTAAGAAAACAGTAACTGTAGGCAATACGGATCCAGCTAGTCCTAAAATATTATCATACTGTACACACGAAATTGATTATCTGTAACTGTGACTCAAAATTTTAGTTATCCTAGTAACTCAAGCTTGGGTTTGTGTGTTTTCTTTAAATAATAGTACATACATAGTCATGTTATATTTTGACAGTATTTGGTTGTTTGAGAAATATCAAATACAATAAATAACTAATGAAGGTATAAATGCTCTAAAAACAATACAGTGGTATTTGATGTCGGTAGTTGCTTTTGCAAATTGTATACTGATAGCTTACATTGTAAAACAAGTATTACTGTTACCTTCGACTGACCAGCTCATAACTTCTGTCCAAACACAGGAGAAATAAAATATGGCTGACTCAGCCAGCCAGCCAGTCTCCAAACAAACTAATGGTACCTCCGCTGTCAGCTGTCAAACACCAGCCCACCAACCAGTCTCCAAACAAACTAGTTGTACCTCCGCTGTCAGCTCTAAAACACCAGCCCACCAACCAGTCTCCAAACAAATTAGTTGTACCTCCGCTGTCAGCTCTAAAACACCAGCCCACCAACCAGTCTCCAAACAAATTAGTTGTACCTCCGCTGTCAGCTCTAAAACACCAGCCTGCCAGCCAGTCTCCGAACAAACAGAAGATACCTCCGCCAACAGAGCGCAACACTCCGATTCACCACACTCCGGCGACCCAAGCAATTCTTCCGAAAAGAGCTCTAGGGTGTTGACTGGAATCACGGATCTTCAGTGCTTTTGTAGAGACTTGCTCAGGTTCCAAGTCCCTTGCCAGTCTGCTGAGAATGCCCCGAAGATGACCATCAAATTTCAGGAGTCCAAACCGGAACATTTCTTGTTAATTCACTACAACAAGCCAGGCGGCGTGGCAGGAATTTCTCTTGTGGCTCGGTCGATGAAGAAATCCAAAGCCCAGCTTATCCTTTCTCCCCAGAGCGGCTCATGCCAAAACAGGTTGGACAATTAATCGCTTGAGGCAGGCCTGCACTGAGTTATATGTAGGTCCGACAACATGGGATGCTTGTGTGTGTGTGTGTGTGTGTGTGTGTGTGTGTGTGTGTGTGTGTGTGTGTGGATCTGTGGGGGGTGTTGGTGGTGGGATGGGGAGCCACTTAGTGAGCGGGCACTACTGTGATTTTTCGAATTGCTGGCTAGAAACTAAAGCCTCGGTTATATTTCTTTTTTATTGTGGCTGTTAAAAAAGAAAAGAAAAGAAAGAGCATTTTTTAAAATAATAACTTGGCAGAGAATCTATTACAAAATTTGTGATTTTTTTTATCTTTAATATGAAAATTGGTGTCTTGTCGGTGATTGTGTGTGTTTTGTGTGTGTGTGTGTGTGTGTGTGTGTGTGTGTGTGTGTGTGTGTGTGTGTGTGTGTGTGCGTTTCGTTGTTGCTATTGATAACGTCAAAATTAAAGACCTCTATATATACTATGCTTATTTTCTAGAATTGCAATGAGAAGTTAATATTTTTGTAAACAGTTCAACAAAATAGTAACCAACAAAAATATTGTACATAATGCTCCTGTAATTCAAAAGATGCAACATTCAAATTCGGTTGATGTCGAATGACACACTAAAAATGGCACTATTTATATATGTTTTCTTTTCCCATTTCATTATGAAGTAAAAATGGGCGTACATAATATTTTTTTGCGAAAATATATTGCTATAAAATGCCCAGCTAAAACTTTTTTGTTCAAGTATAAATAAAATAATTCACAAATGTTTATTTATAATATTTAAATAATGCATGACATTTATGCATTTATCTATAAGGTTCTTCGTCGATACATTCCTTCCATTTGGTTACCTTATCCATGTCTTGCCTAGTGTTATCTTATTTCACCTTATCTGTGTAACATGTTCAACGAAGTGAAATCTTAATAATACAAAAGAAAGAAAAATCAAGCCAGATCTTGTTTTAAAAGAGAAAAAAAATAGTCAAATCTATATTAAACTTTCGTGGAATATCATTGTCAATTACCACATTCTCTGCACATGTTCACCATTTCGCTTAATATACAATAACATGAAAATATATGTGAAAAAAATATTGTTTTAAAATGCCAAAGCCTAAAACAATTTTAATGTGTGTGTAATAAATGTACGGATCTTTTGGAGTCTTGGTACAATAGTATGAGTCATAGCTTACCATTAAAGCTTCGTTCCAGGTTGTCGACCCTTCACATCGGTCAATTCTCTAGAAATAAATATCATAAAACCACTTACAAATAATATTTAATGATATTGAGGTTTGACCTCAAAAACAAGCATTTTAGGACATGCATCTTTAAAATCATATTTCAAAGCTTATGTAACAAAACTACCATGAATTCGCTTCTTGTCCTCAATAACGCTTCATCCCAAATTGGGTTTTCTTGAATACACAGGTACCCCTTGTGCAGGTATGAGAGTTTCTGAGTTATCCAATCTAGATATATAGATTAACACCAAACTGATTCTGAACATGTTAGGTGATATTAAATCGTTATATAAGACTCACACCAACAACTTATGTATGTGTTTGTTACTGATATTAACCAATTGTATTATTATCTAGGGTTAAAGTGGACATAATAAAGTTTAGATTTACTCTCCATCTCCCCAAGGATCATCACCTCCTCGGGTAGACTTCACCCTCCTCAAAACCCATTTTTACACAAAGCACATCTGCATACAATAAAAAGCACTAGAATACGTACACTATGCACAACACTCACGCACGTACAGATATACATACTAAAAATTTCTGCCAAAGGTGGGATGAGTATGGGAGCGGCAGGGTGCACACCAGCAAGCATATTCATCTTCGTCTCCTTCCCTCTATCATGGCCGCAGAAAGAGTCGCAATTCAAATGACGTCATCACAAACACAACATGCGCTCCAAAAAACACATGCTCGTCCTTGCAGACTCCCTGTCAGTCCTCCGCACAGTGAACAACCTCCTCCGCGCAGACACACCACAGTCAAACATTGCATAATCAAAGTGCTTTTTGCAAGCAGACAAACAAAAGCATGCACACGATGCAGGAAAGACAACACAGTTCGACACTTCCTCACTCAATGCACACTGTACGCAGAAGTAAGAAACTCTTGAAAGCAAAAAGTAACCACTACGCAATTCTTCACATCATGCATTTCTTGTTCCTCAAAAAGTAATTACGAAAATCTACAGACCAAGCACTTGTCACTTCTCCCACTTCACTCAGTTTAAAGGCAGTGGGAGGCGATGGGGGGAAGGGGGAAATGAACCATTAAGCCTGATTAAGGGAAGGCAACGATCACCAAGACAAAACCACAGCTGATGGAAAATTCATGCCAGTTCGTTTAACTTTTCTCTTGGATTCCTGCAAGGGGTTTTTACTCTGGTGACGTACTGTTCGGAATCTGGGAGACTTGCCTCCCTTTTCTTGTTATCAGGAGGGGAAAGGACACTGTGGATGCTCGTCCTCCTTCCGTCGTTCCCCTCCCAGATTTTGTGTTTGTTGTTTTTCTTATTTGAGCGGCTAAAGGGTTATTGTAAATTGTTTTCTGGTTTGTCCCGAGGTTGGGTGGGGAATAAGGAATGTTGCGTGAAGGTGAGAAAGAGTGTTGAGTATGTTTTTTCTTCCTTGTGTATTGAGGATGAGTTGGAAGAGGAAGTGTTCTGTTTTCATCTGCGGTGTTGGCAGGTTTTTGTGATTAGCGTTTTGATTGTGTAACAGTGTAGCACTGTATCTAAGCCTGTGCATTGTTTGGTTGCTTGTTTTTGTATGTAGGGTGGAGAGAACGAAGTGTGAACTGTTTTCAACAACGGTGTTGGTTGCTTTTCTTATTTCAGATTTTTTTTTTTTTTTGGGGGGGGGGGTAGCGGGCGCCCATATTTGGTTTTTTTTTTGTTTGCAGTTTCATTGCCTTGGTGTCCATCTGTCTCTGAAAGGAAATGGCCTTTTTTGTAACCCGCTTTTCCTCAACGCTTAAGTTAAATCTGAGATCTTTCGTTTTCCTTTATTTAGCGAGGATCCAAAGTTCTCCTTTACCATAAGATTTTTACTAAGAGTTTTATTATCATGTGTCTTTTTCTTCTTTTCTGATTAATAATTCAATATATAAGCAAATTAGTCTAGTTAAAGAGAATGTTGGGAACTAAACAGATTTAGAAATGAAATAATAACTGAATAGTTTTGCGCCGTCGGCATCTTGAACTTAGATTGTAGCAACTTTTATGGAGCAGATCTTTAGAAATAAGTAAGAACTGTACTGTGGGGAAAGTGGTTATGTTAAGTGTGCGCATACAGCAATCTTTGTAAATAATGTTGACCTGATAATTCCTGGACACGCCCTGAATAAATTATATCTTTTGTAAAGAAAATTCAACAAATTCTTGCCTGTTAAATTCTAGTCTTTTTTTTTATAAAAAAAATCAACGGTGTAGTTTTTTTTTTGTTTTTTTTTTTTGCGAAAGTTGTTATGACTGCTAAACGGGGGTGGAGGTGGGGAGAGAGAGAAAGAATGAAGCCATAATCATTCATACTGTTTAGCAGACATACAAAACAATCACTACCGAGTTTCTGTTAAGTAGCACTCCTCCATTCACACAATACGGTTATTAATAATGATGAAACAAAAGCAAAGCTCAATGATGCTTTTTTTTTTTAATTTAAAAAATCAGTAGGCTTACTCATTTCGTTGTCCTTCATTGTCCTGGGGAAAGATATCTGGCCGAAACATCTATTCTCGTAAATTCTTCTTTTAAAATATACTTATAAAGCAGTTTTGAATTTTCGTGTTACAATTGTAAAGATAAGTCAGACAATAAAATGGCCACATAACGTCATCACGGGGAGGTGGGTGGAACCCCAGAATATACTGAAGGGAACCAAGTCCCCTCAGAGCTATCCAGGACCGAGAACGACCACTGATAATGGTGGTGAAGATGGTGGTTACGCTGGCTACCTCCCACACTCCTGCCTCTGTTGGGAGACGTTTTCAGTCAAAGCCAGTTCCTCGCTAATTAAATATATACGTATGCACTGACTACATACACGTGTATTCCTGATGTAAGTACTATGTACATACATTGTCGCTACATACACTGACCTCGTGCATAAGAAGTCAAATAAATTTAGAAAAAAATAATAGTAATTAATGGAAACTGTTCATAAGTTCAACTTTAGTTTCATTACATCTCTTTAAACAGTCACGTTGCAAGCAGGCATAAATAATAAATACTAGTACACCTATCCACTGATATACCCCAATGTTCTTTTCATTTCCCATTCACAATAAATTAAATGTGCCGTGTGGTGTTATTGACCTTTTCAGCAGCAATACTCTTAGTGCATTGTAATGTATGAAATTTCTAAGTTTACGAAATGATTCGAATTTGTTTATCACTTGTATTGTGTCGTACAAAAAGAAAAACACTCGCAGCCATATAGATAGATAGCACTTTAGCATCCTCGTGCGAAACAGAGCATTCAACACTTGAATGCATACATACATGTCAGTACGTGCAGATGAAAATCTAAATCATACGAAATCACTCTACATTAATAACTCGAGAGTTATCTAATTTGAACTCGCAAAAAGGGAAACGGCTGAAGCTTGGTAATGTAGTTTAATTTATGTATTAACCCAGTCACATTCGTGAAATTTCATTCTTGGAATTGTCATCGTTTTCTAGTGGTTTTAAAGGGTTTTTTTAAAAGTAATTTCATGTTGTTGTTTCTTTTAACGTATACAAAGATGCTGTTTAGTTCTACTTATTGCATTTCAATTTCAACATTTGCGTATATACTTATCTTTATTCGATCTAATCTTCTGAGATGGTGTATTAACAGAGTGCATACTAATTATGCCTTCAATTAATAAACATTCAGACACTTTAGCAAAACACCTGATTTCTTTGATTCGGTATTTTGTTGGATTTTTTAAAAATAATAATAGTGGCCAAATATGCAGATACAATAGTAGGATGGTGAGTTTGAGTGCTTGTCTAGATTCTTAGATCATATATGCGCGACAGTTAGTCTTTTAACATTTCACTTTATATTATATACACACATACATAAACACATGCACGCGCGTATAATAAAAATTGATTATGGGTAGTCTATGTACCCTATCTTTGACAGTTTTCCTTTCACTTAAAGTATGAATTGGTGATTATTATTCACTTGCTGAGGGAGGGGTAAGTAGGGGGCATTAGTTAATTGCTGTAAATCTACATTTGTTTTTAAGGTGACTGTAACATCTGCCCCAGGCATAAATCAATAATAAATTATGTAAATAAGTCTTAGTCTTGCTAAATTTGATATGGAAACTGTTAGATCTAGACGATTCCTACAGTATCCCTATGCCAGAAGAGTTGACTCTATTAAAATATATTTTTCTAATAATGGGCAAGTAAAGGCATTATTTATTTATCTATTATCTAAAAGAATCGAACGTCTGGTCATCACTAAAATATAAATGTTTCTTAAACTCTGGAAATAGCAGCATTGAAATGTGAAATACTAAAAATAGGTCAAATAAGTAAAATCAGGTATGAAATATTTTCTTCTTTTTTTAATTTAATGGGTGACTCTTCCCCTACATTTAAATTCTATATTTAAACTTAGAAAATACTGAAGGATATTTTCTGATGTTTGTTTTACATAACCAGTTCTTTTATCATTGCTGATTGTGCTATTTGTCTTTACAAATAATACAATTATAGTATTTCTTTCTAGTGTAATCTGCTAATTAAAAATGTCAGGCCTATGCTACCTAAATCTTGCTGTTTTACAAATTGTTCTTGTATATTCAGTTTAAGCTAGTGATATCAAAGATTTCTCAAGACAAATATAATCAACCTAACCAGTGGATGTAACATAAATTTAAATAAAGAGTATTATTTTTAATTAGTTTAAATCAGTCTGGTCTTGTGTGCACTTTGCTTTAAATTGGTTGGTTGGGTGGGTGGGTGTGTAGTTTTGTGAATTATTTAGTATTATCTTTAGTGTAAACCATTTAAAACAAACTGTTGAAACTGGTCGTTTTGTAAAGTTTTTAGTTTAAAAAGGATTTCTATTAGGTGCCTTTAAAAAATTCTTAAAGAAATTACTCTTTTTTTTTTTTAAAGCTGACACTGTTGTTGTTAATGGTAATAAATAAGTAAATTTCAGCTCAATGATTTTGAATTCAGTTACTTTGAAATGTGACAATTTTTTTATCTCCTGAAATTCATTCCTTTCACCAATCATTTTCCGTCTATGTTTGATAACATCTTTGAGGATGAAGAAACAATGAGATATGTTTTACTTTTAGTACCAACTCGTAATCTACCATAAATTTACTAATAGATCAGTTATTCCTTAACTAGTGTAAGTAACTTCACAATTATATTGCTCTAAAATTCTGTTCCTTTGTATTCTTCATTCTCGAAATAATTATAAATGTGGAAGTATGAAGAGTGTATGTGTATTTAAAGTAATCTTATCATTTGATAGTATGTACTAGCCATGACAGTATAGCTAATTTAAGTCTAACTTTTTTCTTACCTCACCTGTTTTATGGCCAAGTAAAATATATTTCTTTGTTTGAGAGGAAGCTAAATAAATATTTTGGATAGTTTAATTTTTATCAATATCAAGAAGGAATGATTTAATTTGCAAATGAAAGCAGTATGTCATAGTGTTTGGAAAATATAAAATAGATGACTAAATTCTGTACAATTCTTTACTATAAGTTCTCTTAGTAGTTCTCAAACTGCATCAACTTTAATGAGTAAATCTGACCTAATGACATCATCTGTAGTGATTAAATCTGGCCTAATGACATCAACTGTAGTGATTAAAGCTGGCCTAATGACATCAGCAGTAGTGATTAAATCTGGCCTAATGACTTCAACTGTAGTTGAATCTGGGTAATAATATCAACAGCTGTTAATTCTGTGAAGCAAAGTTAAATATTATATTTAATATATACATAATGCCTCTCCTAAAGCATTAAAGATTCAGTCTGTAAATTTAAATTATAAATGTTTGTTTTAGTTAGATGACTATTTACATTAGTAAGCCTATTTTTTGTATCTGTGAACTTTCAATTCTTTTTACCATTTGACTGAATGATTGATTTTTTCCCCCCTTTACATCCTTTTCCAGCAATCGTTGATTTCGAGGATGGATGCTTGCATACCTCAGGAAATGTATTTGTGATTAAGGAAAAAATAAACCATATGACTGAAAAAGATAGCTGAGAGCATTTCTAGTCAAGACTATGTAGTCTATAGATGTGTAGTGGGAGAGAGTTGTTTGTAGTCCTTCTGATGGATTCATATATAGATTATGTACTTTATGTTGTGTAAATCTTTTTAAATAGATATTATCAAGAAATGCTTTGCCATAAAGCTAATGAATTTGCCCAACTAGGTAAATTTTAAAAATTACCGAGACATTTTAATATTACTGCTGTTTCAGAATTAATGTATCATAAATGTTAGAGCAGTTGTTTTGAGTTAGCCAAGGCCAGTCAGTACGATTCAGTGGAATTATAATACAACCTCTTTGACGCAATTTGTATAGAATTTTAACTGCATGATGCATTTATTCTTGGAATTATAAGTGTACATATATTCTTCACATTTTCATATAATTACACTCATTACAAAAATGATGACAAAAGGGAACAGATTTTTATTTTAATTAAAAATATGGTTCCTAACAAATTACAATTAAGTATTAGTTTTTAACATTTTTTTTTTTTAATGAAGAGCTTATTTTTCCACACCCATCGTTAGTAAGCTGATCGCTTCAAGTTTCATGTTGAGAAACTTTACCGTTCAATACTGTCCAAGAAATCGAGTTTTTTAAATCCGGACATGGTCAGAAATAAAATAATTTTCACTATTCACTAAATCTAAGACAGTAGACAATTGTCCCAGATCACCTCAGAATCGAGTAAACCACCTTGAAATATTCTAGAGGAAAACTTTAGAAAATTAAATTTTAAGGTGCACATTTCAAGTCTTGTGATCGCATTTCATAATACATGGGCATTCATGTACACATCAAGTCTTCTGATAATTTTTAAGGTACCATTAGATTTTCTTTTGCTTTTACTTTTTACAACTTTCTTCCTACAAAATTGTCAGGTCTTCTGATAGTTTTTAAAACACAGTTAGACTTTCTATTGCTATTTTTTAATTTTCTTCTTACACTTTGTTAAGGCTTTTGACGATTTTTAAAGCAGTTGAGTTAGTCTTTCTTTTATTATTTTTTTTTTCCTTAATTTTCTTCTCACGCATTCAGCATTGTCAAGCCAATCTGATAGTATTTAAAGCAGCATGATTTTACACTTGTTTGTGTGTGTGTATGTGTGTATATGCACATATTATTTTTAATATTTAATTTTACATTTACTGTTTTTGCCATTTAAAATTTTTTTTCAATTATTGTCTACTTCTAATTATTTTTTAAACAATTGTGTTTTTTAGTTTTTATTATTATTTCTCAGATTCTTGTCACCTCTTGTCCTGGACAAAAGAAAACTTTCTACACCACTCTCATAACTTTCTGCAGTCGCCACAAAAAAAAGGAGGGGGAAAGAAGAGATTAACGATTTACAGAAAATGTTTCATTGCTTTAAATCTGAATATGTTAGTCTAACACTCTAATCTTAGATCTCATGAAGAAAAAATTGAATCATGATTATGCTTCACGCCGATGTTGTCTTGGGCGTTAGAAGAGATTAACAGTAATAAATGTATGCAGTACAATAACTTATTACCTGCCTAACAACTCAACTAACATGAGAAATGGCGGCACTAAAAGTGGCAGTGGTGTCAAAATGTGTTGCAACAGAAAGTGTAGAGAAGAGACTGTTGGTTTGGGTTTCAGGGAAGTAAATGCACCATGATGATAGAACACAACTGGTTCACGTATCACAAAACAGATTGTTTGTCCAACCATTTAAATCTAGATAAGAAAATGAAAGCTGAAAACCGAAAGAGCTGTGCCCTTTATAGTCTCGGCGAGCAGAGTGCAAACGATCGCTAGTTTCACAAATGGTGTCATGGAACATAGAGGTGATTTCCTTTCTCACAGCTGAGCTCGCAATCGGGATTCTAACTGTGTGGGGAAACATCTTGGTGATAATGGCCGTGTTAAGCAAGCAAAAACTACGCACGCCTCAAAACCTCTTCATAGTCAGTCTCGCTTCTGCGGACTTCTGGGCAGGAGTTGTCCTTCCGCCTCTTACTGTCCTTAACCAGTTGCTCCTGCCACAGCATTTCATCGGCTGTTTGCTGCTGAGCTCAGTGACTTACTTCTTTCCCAGCGTCTTCGTCCTCAATCTCCTCGGTCTGGCCGTTGATCGATTCATCGCTTACAAATACCGTATACTTTACAGTCTGATGGTAAACAATCGGAAGGTCTCGATCATTATAGTCTTGATCTGGATGATGGCTGTTCTGTATAGTTTCATGCCACTTGTATGGCACATCGTCCCTAAGAAAGGCAGCGAGTTTACTGCCTGCATTCCTGAAAAAGTGATTCCACAGGAGTATGTGGTATACGTCTTCATCTTCATTATTAACTGTGTGTCTTTATGCATCATGGCGGCCATCTACAGCTATATACTGTCCAACATTCGTAAAAATGTTTTGTACTTGGACCCTTGGCAAGAGCGCAGCCGAGCGATGTTTGAAAAGGAAGTGTACTCGTTCAGCTATGTCACTCTCCTGTTTGTGGTGTGCCGTGCACCTCTTGACACCTTGAACATCATTCTTCTCTTCGATAAGGACCTCAGCCCGCCTTTTACGATAATCTCATTTTTTATTCTGCTGAGTCACGTCAAGTCCATCATCAACCCTATCCTGTACACATATGGCAACAGACACCTCCGGAAACAGTTTAAGAAAGTCTTGCCTTTTGGTAAATATAAAGGTATGTCACTCTGCAGGATTGTTGATTACTTGGTACATGTGAAGTTCATTAAATATGATTTTACTTATTCATTATTCCTAGCTTTCATCTGCAAACAGTTTTATTATCAATACTACTGGTTAGAGATGTGTTTCTCGGACCAAAATTTAGCTCGTGCATTCAGCAACTTACTTTTGCTTCCTAAAATATTGTTCTTATAAAGCAGTGGTGCACAAACTTTCGGAGTCGGGGGCCACAGAAATGTGAAGATCAAAATCGTCCCACACAAGATAGACATCACATCTAAGAACACACAAATAACGATTAACACTATAATTACGACAAAGAAGCTGCATACTAAGACTCATTCTAAAAATGTTATGATATGTCACCTTTCACAAAGTCCGTGTGATAGATAGTGCTGCGTGTCATCTGCAAGCTTCGAAATGCCCGGCTTGATGTTTGACGTTGAAAGATGCAAAATTGCTTCCAGATTATCATCAGTCAGCTGATTGCGGGTGCTGCTTTTGTTCAGTTTCATCTGTGAGAAAGTCTGTTCGCAGCAATATGTGCTGCCAAATGTGCTGGTGTGGACAAGTGCATTATCTTTCAGATTAGCAAATGTATCAGGCAGTGTTCTGTAGAAGTCAAGCAAACTGTTTTCTCAGTAAGTATCACGCAATTCATCAGATGCCTGGAGATCAGTAAGTTCTAGCTGGTATTCTGCGGACATGTTAAAGTTGGCTCCTTTGTTTGCAAGCTGTGTTGTCACGTCTGCTGAGAAGTGTGAAATTCTTCGTTGAACTGTCATACGATTCAAAAGCCATCATCTGCAGCTTGCGAACTGCTTTTGGACACAACTTTTCTGATGCAGTAATCATACATTGCTGGACAAAATCACGGTCAGTGAAAGGTCGGGTCAGATTTCGCAGTCATCAACGAAATCTCGTAACTGACCTCACACGCTGCACTAAAATCTGCTGACTGCTTTGAGAAAATGTTCTGCTGGCGATTCAGCGAACGATTCAATTCGAGCTGTTCGTTCGTCACCAACAACGTTGTGGAAATCTTGATGCTTTGTCACATAATGACATTTTATATTAGAAACCTTTGCCAAATAATGTTCGTCTGTTGTTGAACAAAACAGTATTGTAGAGTCCAGTCATCATTAAACTGCCGGTTTTCATCGTTAACTTTTCTTTTATGGTTAGCTGCCATTTTGTTACAAAAATATAATCAAAATAAACAAGGGAATGTGGTAGGTCGGACACTAACACTTAACAGCTACTGACCAACCGTATCACAGGAAACCACAGGAAGGGGCGAGTACATATGCGTGGGGTTTGCCGCCCATCTACCCATCTCAGTATAGCCTTTTTCTCTTACCTCTGTGAGTGTTATGTCAGCGGGCAGACATTATCTGCACGGAGCGCCTGGACAAATGGGTCAGGAGGTGCTGCTTTGTTTCAAATCGCGCAGTGTATGAGTAAACAATTGACTTTTTTGTTGGACATCGGCGGGCCGGAGTTTGTGCACCACTGATATAAAGGAAGAGAACAGTTAGGATTGTATTCACCAGTAACTAAGTTCCGACTTTTCTAATTCCAGTACATCAAGTACAGTTTGTTAAGTAGTGATTGAACCAAAGTTTTAGCATTTCACAAACTGTTAAGAATTATTTATAAATATATATATGGTGTGTTCAAATTGATTCATTTTAAAGACAAGACAATGGGGGTCCACATCATAGATAGATAGATAGATAGATACACAAACAAACGAGATATATAAGTCAAAAAGAAGGCTGTGGCATGATTCCTATTTCTTTGAGAAAAATAATTAGATCCAATTAAATAAATAAGAATTCAATAAGTTTTTAAAAAAATAAAAATAACAGTAAGCTCTACGCTAAGTGTCTTTAAAAGACCCACACCTGTTCATTTATAATTCCAATCAATGAAAGTATCAGTGCTTTGTATACAAATCATTTTAAAGGTTTGGCATTTAGCCCCTCCTTTGCGATTTATCCAACTATATGGCTGTCCCATGCATAGAGTTATGATGTTTGCAACTTTTAATACTAAAATAATAACATTATTATAAATGTATTTATATTTCCAGTTCTTAAACTATACAAGTGTGAAAACAATTTACTTTCCCATCCATGTGCATGTGTGTATATGTGTGAGTAATGAATTGTCAAGCATTAGTAGATTTTGAATGCAGAGAAACAAGTGATAGAAATGTTAGGCAACAGGCAGGTATTTGGAAATGAAATTTGTTAAGTACACGAGGAAACCACTAAGTGATATAGACATTTTAATTCTATTTTTCATTATGAAACAGCTTTTGCCACATTTATCATCTTTCCACATGCTTTTATAAGCATTTGAAATGATGAAAAAAATGCGAGCATTAAAAACACTTTAAACATTCAAAACTAATTAATTTCATATACCAGATAAGGTAGCTATCTGAATAAAATTGAAAATAGAATACAAAATGCCTGTATAAACAGATAAAAAAATTTTTTTTAAATGTAATTAGTAAAGTAATTAAATTGATAATTCAACATTTTAATTATGTTTATTAATAAACTTGTACATGTAAAAGTCAAAATAAGAAAATGAATAAAGTTGTTTTTGCGAACATTACACAATAAAGATGATAAATCTAAAGATTACAGGCCAGAGTAAAACTCAAAGTGCACTTTAAGTTTAATAAAGCAGTAATGCACACTATTCAGCAAACTTCATTTATTACTGTACTCGATGAACTTTAATGTTGCTGCTGTAACACCATTGTTTGTGTTTGTGTACAAGTGTATATTATACAAATCAGTACTGAAGTTGTTATTTTGGTTGTTATTGGTGTTTAAAGATACAAGGTACATGTAATTAAAATGTGAAATTTGTAAATCCATAGTGATTAATATTTTACTAAATTAAAATCACAAGTTAAATGAAAACTTTTCTTGCCAGATTAAGTTATAAACACATTCATTTGTTATAATATAAAGACCAACAACACAGTATTTTTTTAAATTATTATCCTGTAGTTGGGCACAGAATAAATGTTCATTGCGTATATTTTAATCATTGCCATTTCAAACTCTTCTTTATAAAGTTAGACCAGATTATTTTCTAAACCAACAAATAATTAAATGGATGAAACAATTTCAGAATCTTTCTCTGAAAGATTTTGGCTCCCCTCACTACATTCTGGGAAACCTGCCCAAAATCTTTGAGGTTTTTCTGTTGAACCAAAAAAAAGAAAACTCTTAACTTACTTCCTATATCATTAGCTTCAGCTGTTAATCATAACACGACGTAAGAATCTTAATTTCTAAACAAATAGTTTTGTGGTAATGTTGCCCATTATCAAGAGTGAAGAAATTTAGGAACATGTCCCAGGTACTAAAGAATACATAAATACATTGCTGTACATTAATAAAAATTACTAGAGCACCATTCAACCAAGATGAAATTTTTGACTGACATCTTTATATCTTCTTAACCCTTTTTTTATGTTTGCTGTTGTAATAATCATAATGGTAGTGGTGATCAATGCAGGTATACAAAAAGTTTTTTGAAATATTATTATTGAATCTGCTCATTATTTTTCTTTCATTATTTATTAATTTTTAATGCTGCTTTGTTTTGTTTTTAAATTGTATTTATTTATTTTTTGTCCCTGTTTCTTAGACAAATCTAAATCCTCTACAACAACAGACATCTCAGAGATGTTAAGCAATACACAGCAAATTAATTCTACTGGTACAGTATTCAGTCTTCATCAACAGGACTCTCAGCTTACAAGCCCTGAGATGCCAGCTACAACTGTTAGTATGCAGTTTGCAAAAGCCACATGATGACCCAGTTCTATAGATAAAATGAAAATGCCTAGACTCCCATCAGTCTTCTTGAGATTAACAAAGTGCCCTGAAAAGAAAGCAGATTGCTGCAAAGAATTCTCCAAATAAGATTAAGGTGATGAAGACAACTCAAAAGTCAGAAAACATATAGTTATTTATGAAACACAGTTCATAATGTAAGGAATATAGAACATTAATTTTTCTTCCTCTAAAATCCTCAGTTATGAGTGGTTCAAAAATAAAACTTATTTCCATTCTGAAATGGAATTGATGGAGCTCATAAAAAATAGAAAATGTTTGGTACTTTTTGCACATATGTCATATTTTATAAATTTTTAACTTAATAAAAATTCTATTCTTGCTAACTAAACAACCAAGAGAAAATGTCTTTGCAGACAAGACTCCTGGCTGATAATAAGTAACACTATAATCAAAGATGAGTGCCACAAAAAATTACCCTAAAAAATATCTGTAATAAAGAAAGTTTTAATAATGCAACAGATTAGTAATTGTGATGTCTGGTGGTCATAATAAATGGTATATGAATGCACCCCTCCCCTCCCTGCATTAATTAAAGTTATAGGCAGAGTTTGTATTCCAGTATTGGACCACAGACTGACAGAGTAACTATGGACACTGTAATAGATATAAAATAGATAGTCTAACAGCTCTAATCCCCAGCCATCCAACAATCCTGATTACATAGAAGTGTAAATAAAATAAGCTACTCTGTGGTTCTAGTGGCAAAGTATTTATTAATGAATACACATTAGCTATAAGTGCAATTATGATTGGTACTATAATTATGATACCATAATGTCAATTTTCTACTATTTGAGATGATCAGAGATTCTTCTGGCATGTGACTAGGGAAATGACAGTACTAAAAAAATAAAATGAATGTTAATTTACTCCAGTGACAGCAGCAAGGATACTGACTTATCTCTGTTGTTCAGCAGGGGTCAGTCCATGTTTGATGGGCTGGATGTGGATACAGCATACACGATGGCTGCTGGTACTCTTTGGCACTGGTACAGGCCCAGGGATCAGTCCTTGTTGTATATACTGGTGTGCAGCTGTCACAAGCTGGTCTCTGAAGAAAAGGGGTCACTTTTACCATGAGTTCACTCTATCCACAAAAGACTCCAGGTCTCTGTCTCCCTCAGACACAGTGATATTGATATACATGATAACTACTGGTTATCACAAAAGTTTATTCAGCTGTACTTCAAACTTTTCTAAAATTATATTTAAGAGTCATGAGAAAAATTGTTTTTTTCCAATGCAAAGCCAGGATATTGGATTTTTAGTGATGGAAAAATCTGAAGTTGATTGTTTGTATATAAATTAAATTATGTTTAAAAGTACTTACTGCTTAGTGTCAAGGGTGCACATGGATCATTTTATATGGGGCATTTCGTTTTTTACTGTGATAGAATTGAAAATGCGCGATGGGGGGGGGGGGGGTTAATATAAATGAAGAAAAAAAAATATGCCCCGAGTGAGGATCGAACTCACGACCTTCAGATTTCTCTCGTTTTCATTGTGATTATGAGACTGACGCGCTACCTACTGCGCTATCGAGGCCTATTAGCATTACGAAATAAAGATCTTATTTAATTATTTTTATTATTTCTTGCTTGTTGTCATTATTGATATTATCTTTTGACTCTGTAACATTCTTTTTACATTTAAGTCGATTCACTATACCTGGTGTCACAAAGTATTCATGTACTTGACTTTGGTAGGCAGCCTTTGCTCAAGTAAGCAATGTCAAATATAGAAGCTAAAATTTATTTTTCTTTAATCTCAATCTAAATTAAGGTTATACTACATTGTATTACAGTTTGCATGAGCGTACGTTGTACAATGTGACGTGGTTCACAAATGCATGCCCGCCTGTGGTAGAGTGAGCCACGGGGCGAAACTCGGCATATACGAGAGGGGAGGACACTCCGACAGATCACCATCTCCCCTCCCCACTACCAACTCACCAAAAACCTTCTAAATGAACTAAAACTCAGTAACATAGACACAGAAACCCCAATCTCCACAATCATCCCCCCATTGACATATCAACAAAAACTACCCAGACCATGCCAAAATATACACGGATCAAAAAAAGAAACAGGTATGGTCAGCCACCCTCACACCAAACTGCCTTTACACTTACAAACTCCACCCACTCCATTCAATCAATACAGCTGAATTGGTAGCCATTAATGTCTCTTTCCAATACTCTATCATCCATCCACCCTCCACCGAACATTCTAATGCTCACAGATTCCAACTCATCCCTAAAAGCAACTGCAAACCCACGCTCTCTAAACTGCAAACAAGAAGTAAATGAGATAAGAATCCCATTAAACAAACTCCAAGGAAACACAGACACCGCCTTCGTATGGATACCAAGCCACACAGACATAACAGGCAATGAAATAGCAAAGGGGCCAAAAGAGGAATATCATAGGGCCTCCCCTACCCACCCCAATATGCACTACAGAAATCATGTAAGCCATAAACAAACATAAACACTCCCCCAGCCCCAGCGCCCCCCCCCCACACACACACACACTAAACAAAACAGCCATCAAAGCCATACACAGACTCCGACTAAATAAAACCATCAGACTCCACCACTACAACAGACAACCCAAAACTTGCATGCATTGCAACACTGACAACAGTAAATCATTTACTCACCTCCTGTCTGCTACATCAACAAGAAAAAAACTCATGAAAGAAATCTCAAACCTACACCTGCCATTCACTACTGACACTCTGCTATACCCACACAAGAAACATGCAAGAAAAGTACACAAAGCCCTTGCACACTATCTGCAAGAAACACACACAAACAACACACTATAAGGGGAAAAAAAACAACCCCACACATACACTACCAAACACACTATATACAAATACCCCACCCCCAAAGGCAGTAGCTTAAGGGGAAAAAAATCATTCTTCAACTTGGAAGCATGCAAGAAAAACACTCTCAACGACACAAGCTCCAGACATCTACCACCAAATTTGTGTACAAGCGCCAACCTACCTCTACCTCCAACACCACCACCAGCGCTCCTCAAATACTCGTGAGGGGAGCACGTCCCACTGGAGTACCTCAGGTCAGAACGTCTGAAGATGAAATGATCCACGAAAGCTCCAATGGTGACGTAAAAAAAATCTGTCAGCGTAACCACCTCCACCTCCGACTGCATGGAATGGTGGTTGAACCACGCTGGTTGCTGTACAAGTAGTAAAGTTTTATAACCTTCACCTGGTCCTTGGTGTACATTATACTGGCGACGAGTATGACGTCTTTTGGAAGGAGGGGTGAAAACTGGGCTTGGTACATTGAGCGAATGGAGCATTATTTTGTAGCAAATTATATTGATGGACAAGAAAGCCATTCTGCTGAGTGCAAATGGAGACGCCACATACAAACTGATGCGAGATCTGTTAGCACTTACTAAACCAGGCGATAAATCGTTTACTGAACTGAAAGAAGTGGTGCAAAATCAACTTAGCCCTGAGCCATCAGAAACTGTGCATGCATTTTAAGTTTCACAAGCATGATCGTCATGAAAACGAGTCGTGTGTCTACGTATGTAGGCCTATCTCAGTTGCGTCATTTATCGCTTGACTTGTAATTCTGGTGCATCACTTGATATGATACTCTCCGATAGACTAGTGTGTGGAATTAACAATGATCGTATTCAAAGATGGCTACTGTCTGAGAAGAGCTATAATTTGCCAAGGCACTAGAGGTGGCTGCAGCTATGAATCATGCAGACAACTTCTGCAGCACTGCTAGAAAGTAGTAAATGGGGTGCAACATCGTCTGAAGGCACTTTCAAGGTGGACATTGCTACCCCTACTGTTGCTGGCGATGTCAAGTTGGGCGGAAAAAAAATCCCAAGCAAAGTACAAGCATTGAATTCTGGTTTAGCAGGATCAAAGGTCAAGCACAGAAACAGTGCAAGAAATATCTTACTGACAGAAAGGGGAAGAAGGATAAAAAATGGCAGCATTTCTTTAAAAAGTGGAACAGTTAAAATAGTATAAGAGTCGGACAAGGAGGTCAGTGATGAAGTGTTTACAGTCTTCAGAACACAAAAGTAAGGAGAAGCCTTATGTTGTGACTGTGGAGTTGGATTTGGTGCCTGCAGAAATGGAAATTGACACTGGGGCATCATTGACAATCATCATTGAAAAAAACACTAAAGAAAATCAAAAAAACGTACATGGGATTTTACAGAAATATTACAGGCGAGAAAAACGTATACAGATGAAGAGATTCCAGTCCGAGACATAAGCAAAGTAGCAGTATGCTACAAAGACAGAGCTCGATTATCAATGGAGGTGATTGTAGTTAAAGGCAGGGGACCAAGCCTTTTGTGCCAGGATTGGCTAAAACACCTGAAATTGAATTGGTCAGACATATTTTCAGTTCAGGCCAACCAGAAGTGATTCAGTTGTCTGTTGTTCCAGACTGGTCATGTTTTATTCTACCAACGGCCACTCCAATTGTAAATCTCCCTACTGTTTCATCAGTAGTATCGTCTCCCCTTCCTCTGATTGCTCAATCACTGTCACTGGACCCCAATTATTATATTATAGTGAGGTTTCACTGTATATTCATTCTCTATTGCCTTAGTTTTAATTTGGTCCAAACACTTTTCAATTATTCATTTATTATTTAATTATCTTCACTCTTGAACCACACATCTGGATAAATTATAATTTGTAAGATGTTATAAGTTTAGCAGTTTAAAAAAAATCAACAAATTATATTTAGTATCATATTGTGAAATTTGTAATTTTATTTTTTCTAAAGAACATTAGTGATACTTGTAGGCATGCTTGGACACCCTGTCAATTACTAACTTTAAAAACACTTTTTCACTTATATTCTTGAGTATTTTATAAAATGCAATAATTATGTTCTATTTCATAAAGACAATGATAAATTTTTGCTTAACTTGATACTGTGAAAAAATTATTTTGAATAATTGGTGTTTTGCAAAAAATTATGAACTATCTGCCAGGGAAAAGTGAGAATGTTTTCAGTTGATTCAGTTCTGCAAAGAGCAAGTGTCACTGAAGAAATATCAGGGAGGAATCCAAAAGCAATAAACAGACACTGAGAAGATTTTTGTATTAACAAATAATGCAAATCCAAGAGGATGCTGTGATAAAATTAAAATGTCTAGAGAACACTAATAAATTCAATCTCTCAAACTTTAATATATGAAATCAGATACATCAAGCCAAAAAAGATTAGGCAGAGAACCTATCAACAACACAGCTCAAATGATAATTTTGCCACCTAAATTAAAATGATTCCAAGAAAGAGTAGTAAATCTACAGTGACTGCTATCCTGCATAAACTACTCCTTAGCACCAATTATAAAGAATTAAGTATAATAATAACTAGTAGCAATTAAGCAGTTTATTTTTTAAAGAAAAAGTATAGCATGTTAAATATCAGTAAATATGGCTGATGCTGAATATGATAGCATGTTACATATCAATAAATATGGCTGATGCTGAATATCTAAGTAAACCTTCAAAATGTTCTTTTACAGTTGTTATATTCTTTTTGTAAAGAGAAAAGATCATTGTGTAAAAAAACACTTCATGCCTGAGTTTACTGGAGCATCGGTACACTTTGATGTCAGTATCTGAGAATCATTGTAACTATAGAGCACAGATGACAAACCTTAAGTCACTAACAAACGCAGAACATCAGTACACATTTAACAGTCAAAAGAAACACACTTGTCTTGCGATGCCTGTGTCCATCTCTAACATTTTGTATGATTCCTGCAATGTTTTTTGTTGTTTTGTAGGAAATGCTGTTTGAAAGAGTATATTACCATTCCTTTAAGGATAATTGGTTATTTATAAATAAATAATGTAAAAATGTAAATCATACACACTACCCATTTCCCTCAATCTCCTGCATAAATCTGCCAATGAACATTGTTACCCTATTATTACCCTTCATAATGTAATACCTTTTCATTCAAATTAAGTGAACATTTACTGTCTAAATCAGTTGAATAGGTTCCAGCAACCATCTTACTAAAACTGCACATTAAAGTGAAAAAAGAAGAATAAAAGACCAGTTTAGATAACCTGCCAAAACTAAGTTTTGAAGCTGTAATGGAAATAATGTCCTATAAATACAATCAAAAAGTATATTTTTTCAAAATATTGAATTTTTTTTTTTAATAAACAGACTATTGAAAGAAAAGTTGAGAACATGCATCCATGATAGTATTTCTGACACTTTTATTCATTCTCATCACAATGCTTATGATGTAAGTGATGAAATAACAATCAAGACATTTACTTATTCAACTGTAATCACTAATACAACTGGAATTGAAATTATAACACTCTGTGAAAGTTTAACCAACTCCTTCTCGGCTGCCAAGGAAAGTTCCCTAAAATGCTTTTGTACACACTGGATTAACATAATTACAATGAGTAGGAGTTCAATTTGATGAAATAAAAATTAAAATAATGAAGAACAAAGTGATATATTTACAACAGTTTATTCACACTAGTCATTTTTAGTGGATGATACATTTATTTGAATTAATGATAATTTAATTTTGATGGTACATTCATTTCTAATTTTAAGTGATGGTACATTAATTGTAATTTTAAATGCAAGTACATTAATTGTAATTTTAAATGCTAGTACATTAGTTGTAATTTTAAGTGATGGTACATTAATTGTAATTTTAAATGCTAGTACATTTTACATGAAGAAGATGGTATGTTATAGACTTTAGGCCAAAAATGAATGGTGAAACATCACAACAAAATTTAACCACCATCTCAAGAAAAAAATAAACAATTTTATTTTATTGCACAAGTTATTTCGACGTAAATAAGAAATACTAATGCAGCCAAAGCTTTGTGCAACTAAACATCAAACTTTTCCAGACAGTAAGCCAGTCCTTGTTCTTCATAGTCCTGACGTGATAATACCATTTTTGTGAAGCCAGGGTCCTTGGCAAGTGCACAACCACCTTCCCAAGAATAAGTAGAGGGACTAAAAAAATACAAAATAAGTTAATGTTATTTTAAACTCTTGAATAAAAAACCAGAACTTAATCATGCATTATGATGTGGGTTACTAGTGATAACAGTGCATGGAGGATATCGCTCACATTAATTTTATACATAACAATGAAGGATAGCAGATCATCAAGGATATCACTAATATCAATTTTATACATTCCATGGTGGGTTAATAGTGATAATTTCTTAGAGGATATCACTTACCTTAATTTTATATATGCCAAGATGGAATAACAGTTCAAGGATATCATTCATATCAATTGTATACATGTCATGGTGGGTTAGTAGTGATAATTTCTTAGAGGGTATCACTTACCTTAATTGTATACATGCCAAGGTGGGATAACAGTGCATCAAGGATATCACATTAATTTTATGCATGACCTGGTGGGTTATTAGTGATAACAATCCATAGAGTGTATCATTAATTTTATATATGACCTGGTGAGTTTAGTGATAACAATGAAGATAGCGTCACTCATTATTTACATGCATGACCCGGTGAGTTTAGTGATAAGAATGAAGACAGCATCGCTCATTATTTACATGCATGACCTGTGAGTAACTAATGGTAAAGCACAAAGGGCGTTGTTCACATAATTTTATGCATGCCATGGCGGGTTACTAATAATAAACAATGCATAAAGGGTATCATTCGCATTAATTTTATGCATGCTTAATTAATGACCTTTATAAATTTTTTTACATCTTACTGTGAAATAATAATAGTAAGTAATTAATTTTTGTTAATAATTTTATACAAAGACTAACAGAAAATTTGTCTGGACAAAATTACTTTAATGCAACAGTGATACATGAAAATTCTGTCAAATTACAGTGAATAAGGCATTACTATTCCAAAAGAAATTCTTTGATATTGTTCCAGTAGTATATCATGAAACAAAACAGTAAAATGAATAGAAATTCAATGCTTTATTAAAATAAAAGTTAATTTAGACTTTGAGAAAACTCCTGCAAATAAAGACATTTGTAAATACTGGTATCTTTAATCACATTAGTTTTTTAAATTAAATTAACTTTTCCTTTGAAAAAAAGCATGCATTTAAGAGTCTTAAAATCAAGAATTTGAAGATTGCATTGACATAGCACAAGGGACCCAATTGTTGAAGGGAAGTAACTCACTGAATTCCCAGAGTCGACCTAAATATTCAAGGGAATTGCAAGGGAAATAATTTAAGATAATAATCACACAAAAAAATATAAATAATATTTTAGTGCAATACATGCTATAACTATGGCCATTCTGGAAATAAAATAATTCTTCATTGATTCAGATTTTTTTCTAGATTGTAATAAAATTAATACATAATCAAAATAACTCATAACAACTGAAATGTTTTTACCCTTGTTAAGTGTCCTATCACAAATAGTCCCTGGGAAAATTAAATAACCTTCCAAAATAAAATAAAATAATTCAGTTGCAAAATTAAGACATTTCAATTACTGAATTGTAAGGAATTATACTGCAGTGAGTATTCCATTTGTAATAAGATTTATTATTATTATTTATTTTTTTAGTCTGGACAATGTCAATGTAACCAAACAAGACACTTTAGCATGTGATTTGCCCCACCATGCTGACACCTAGCGCAAGTGCCATTCTGCATGTGTTCCAAATTTTAATGATTTGTATTTTTATTTGTATATATTTTTTAAGCAGCAAAGACCATTTTTTGTTTTTGTTTTGTTTTTGTTTGTTTTTTGCGCAAAGGCGGCAGAAGCCAGAAGTGCCCCCTACATGACTAACTGACCGTTTTTTTCAAGGTATTATATTAAGGTATAGTCCTTTTAAACTTATAATAGAGGTGCTTTTTCAAACTTGTTCATTATTACTATGCTAATTCAAAAAGCTGAGTGGCTTGAGATGTCTATATGGATATAATGAATTTCACATCAAACCATTTTATGATGGTCCCTTGTACTTCGATATATTGAGACTGCACTGAAAATATGCACACACACACACATGTACAACTAATATCATACTTATGAACCCATAAGGGTGCAAAGTGCATGCATAGCCTAGCCATAAAATGTTCACTGTTTTGTTTAAGAGACAATCTCTATATAGCACAACATTAAAATTAACCAACATTACTAATACTGGTTAGGTGGCGGGGGGGTTAGTGTGGTGAGAGGAAGGAAGAAAATTTAATTAATAAACAAATAAAAAGAAACTTACTTTTGTGGCATGAAAACTGAGACATCATACTCATCACTTGCAAGGCTTCTTATATCCTGATACCTGCAACCAGCAAGAAGGACAATTTAACTGGTAAAAAAGTTTAAATTATCCACATCACTACTTGACCTCTTTTATTATACACATCACTATGCGACCTCTTTTAGTAAAATTATACACATCACTACCTCTTTTAGTAAAATTATACACATCACTACCTCTTTTAGTAAAATTATACACATCACTACCTCTTTTAATAAATTATAACTACTCTTATTTTTTATTATACACATCGTTATTTGTCACCACTACCAGGGAGGAGATAGTGGTCTAGCCAATGATACATCAAGTCTGCAGGATGGAAAATAACAAACTCTCACACACAGACACCACAATGTTCTTGTGGAGTGGAAATTTTATTCTGATTGCGGGGTAAAGTATGAGAATCAGCTGTGTGAGTATGCACGTAGGGTTGAATGTGTGATGTGGACAGAGAGGACGAACAGACAAACAACTGCACTGCGCACCATTTTTGAAAAGCCAAAACAGATGCTTTGAATAAAGCTAACAATGAGAATTTATTCTCAGTAATATGGGGGGATACTTTAGCACGGCTGTTATTCATTCATCCAGAAAACATCCACACACAACACTCATGGGGCAGGGGACCAGAGCAATGAAAAAGTGAATGAAAACAAAATAAAAAGAAGATAAATGGCATACAATGAAATTGTCTCCAGGTGAAAACAACAAATTATCAACAAACAAATAATTGACAAAACATTCTCTAGACCAAGTGGCTAAATGTCTTATTTAACAGTAATATTAACAAGAACAATCTAAACTACCTACCTATCTATGAAAATGCGCCGCTAAGTAAGTTATTACTCACAGTAATATATAACTAATAAGATCTATACTGCAACACTCAATTATCCAGTAAGCCAGTATCTGAGAACTGTCCTGTATATATTCAAGTATTTAAATTTAAAACACTAATTGAATTCCTTCATTTTTTTCAATGCATGTTAAGAGTGAACAGCTCAGACATATTTTTAAATCTTTTATAATTTTGATCTGAAGTCTTCAAAAAAAAAAAAGAAAAAAAGTCTTCTATGTTAGAGTTTGAGTGTTAATATTTTTTAAACTCTATCACTATATTACTATATGTTAAAAATTTACTGCCTCTATACACTGTCATTCAAAGTCATCTCTGCTGAGATGTAAAGGAATAATGTCTTCAAAGTGAACTGACATTTTGAATATGTCATCTTTTGAAATAAAATGAAGGACTGAAGGATGTCATGTAGAACTGTATATGATTAGATATCTCTCAACTCAAGGATACATTTTAATCAGTCTTATCTAATTATTCAATGACTGGGATTAAGTTAGAGTACGTTAATGATCATATTCACTGTTTTCAGTGAAAACAAGAAAATGTGTCATGCTTCAATAAAATAAAACTTATCAAATATTCTGTACTTTGACAAAGAATGATGAAGCTTACATGCGATCTTTGAAGCCTGGTAAGTGACAATTACCACCAGTCAATACCACATTCTTCAGCATATGAGGATGTAATTCTGCAATTGTATAATATAGTAAATGAAAAGAAAATTCACAGTTGTCAATTCCGTAACTGTATATATCAAAATCAAACTATCAATATTTATTGCCAAAAATAATATTGCAGTAGTGTATAAAGTGATATAATTATGGTAATACTTAAGATTGTCATGATTTGAAACTAAAAATAATATTAACAATACTCTTTCGCTTACAATTGGTAATATTTGAAAGCATAATAAATTACCTCTAATTTGTGTAACACTCATAACTATGTCCTGATTCAGACAAACCTCACATCTAATTGTTATTTATTTCACCATTCGTAATAAATTACTGAATACCCCCACCCCTTCCAATGTGATCAGTTCAACAAACTAGAGTCTCTCGGCTTTTGGAAATGCTCATTTTACGAGGTTTTCAGTACTTTTTCCAACAACCCTATCAAAGACACTTAGTGTTAACTTAGCTATGGAAAAGAGACTTTTTTAAAAGATGGATACAAAACTGAAATAAAATTCTACAATGCCCGTGCCTGTGTACAAACTGTTCATTATAATGAAAGAAATGTAAAATGTAGCCTCAAAACTGAAACCTCAAGATACCGTCATCCAATTTATTCAGCAGGTGTATAACAGCTTCAGGGATACCCATCTCCTGGATTCCAATGTCAGATGGATGAAAAAGTATTTCAGGCACTGCAAATCGCTCATTATTCATCTTGATTGTCTATAGATTGCATAACAGTAAAACACATTTTCTATGTTCAAAGCCACAAACTCTTTGTCTTCGTATAAATAAACTGAAATTAAGCACTAAAACAATAAAACTGAATAACTATAATAATTGGTTTTCTAAAAGCAGCATATAAAGGTACAGAAGGGTGATAATGAAATTATATAAAGGCATATATATTTTACTTTTATTTTATATTATTTATATATTATCTTATTGGTAGTAATTTTAATAAGTTTATACAAATGTAATGTGTACAATAAAAACAGTGAATATTTACTTCACATGCAGAGACAAGAAAGAATTAATCCCAAAACATCATGAAACATCCTAGCACTGTTTTTGTTTTTTCAAAGACTTTGTGCTATTAACAAATTGCTGTTTTAAGTGTAACTGGCTCCACAACTTGTTCAGTAAATTAGACTATGAATTCCATGACACAAAATCTGTTTCTATCTATGGCTATTTTGCTGCCAAATACTTATCCCTTATCAAGGTTCTCTGTTTCTTGAAACATTGATCGTGTGCACATTTATCAAAAATGCTGACTAAACATGATTTTAAAGGAAATTATCAGAAAAGAAATTACAAGGGAAATAATTTAAGATAATAATCTCACACAAAAAATAATCTATGCATCTAAATTATATGACTCTCTGCTTTTGCTTTGTTTGTACATAATGGTACCTGTACTAAGAAGGTGCAATTGGACATTTATGGTGAAGGATGAAACAGGCACATAGGTACATCAAACGAGGTGAAGCAGTAAAAGTACCAAAAAAATATCTATTATTGTTTTTTTTTAACATTTGTATTTTTTTTAAAAACAGAACCATGATTTTCTTATATTCTGGTGATATGAAAAAGTGTCATAACATGGTATGATATGATATTCTATTAAATAATAATGAACACTCTATATTACCTAACAAAGAAAGCAAACATAAAGAAAGAATAAAAATTAATTTCTGGGAAGGATCAAAAAAATGTCTTTATCATAACAATATAAGGAAGTAATGTTATTAAATATATATAATTGTTTATGAAAACTTTTATAACAGAATGTGGGTCTGTAGCGATTGAATTGTCATGAAATATTTACATACTTGAGAATCTACTTGAACATCATCTGTGGATTCATTGTTTTTAACATAACCCCGCTTTATGTGTGTGTAATCTGGCAGCACGTACTCACAGAATATTGTATTCTCAGGTCCCTTCTTCCTGCAATGAACAGAGAATAAAAGCAAATTTAGGAATTATAAAGCAGGCATGAACTCTAGTAAATTTAAGTCCTAACCACAAGTATACATATTTAAATATGTAATACAAATCAACATTAGTACCCCATAAACCTAAGATAAAAGAAACAAAAATAGTAAACATTTTTTTCCAAACTGAAAAGAAACTATTTCCTTAGTGTTGGTGGAAGGCTAGTTAAGTTTTTGATTTTCTGTGCGCCATGTACAATGCTTTGTTTTCACATTCACAACTGTAGCAACAAAGTAGGTCAGCACAATCACTGGCTTTTGTTTAGGCTGCATGGGAAATTCATGTTATGCTGTTTCTGAGTACATGCTTTTATTGTTGTAATCTGTTTTAGGTAGTTATTAACAGAAGTTGATGTTTATACATTTAGAAAAGAAATAGTTTATAGTTTGTATTTATGTATTCTGGTGTACTAGTTTATATTATTTCCTTTCTGTATTTTATAATTAATTGTACGTGCATGATTTCCTCATGGCACACGAGTATATTTATTTTATTTTGAACCTTATCTTGTTAATTATATGTTAGGAAAGAGTTGTATTTATAGGGTAATTAATGTAGTTTCTACAGAAAGCAAAATCATAACATAACTTTGACAGTTTAGAAGTAAATTATATATAAGCATAAGTAAGAAAGCAAAGAAAAGACCCTTTAATGCCTATCTGTAACTAGCATGGCCAAGTATCAGCGGGGTTTACTGGACGATGTCATGACTTCTGATCCATCAAGGTGGTCAAGAGAATAGTTGCCTTCAATGTTTTCAACTGGTAACAGCTAGCCAGGGTTGGGTGATAGGAGTTTACTAGTGTGATCTTGCCAAATAAAAAATACAATGACAGCTAATGGTAATACATTGCAAGACAGGAAGACCGTTGGCAACGTCTAGTCTGGCTGCTTGTAATGAAGATGAGACTCAATATGTCCAGTGCTGGATTTCTAGACCAGTCTAGCCCAGCAGAGGACTGTTCCTCTAAATATCTGTCTGGCTTCAGGTGGAACAGCATCTGATGGTATCCAAACATAATGGTGCCGAAGTCAGGATTTGTCATCTAAAATGAGACATTGCCACTAAGAGAATATGCACAAGTGTGTGTCATCAGTCCCCGGTATTTGTGTGATGATGTGAGTCTTAGACCATTAATAGCAAGTAGATTTGGTTTCAGTTTCATTGATTACATATTAGCACTAGTTCAGAGGTCACAAATCCCAAGGAAGGGGAAGTTATTTGTGATAATTTAGAGTGCACTGGCTTAAGTCTTGGATAATTAACAGGAAAGAAGATCTGGTTTCAGTTTTCATTTCATTGACCACACATTAGCATTGATTCAGAGAACACAAATCCTAATCAAGGGGAGGTTATTTATGCTAGCTGGAATTGTGTGATAAGGCGATATGAGTTGTAAACTTTCTAATTAACGTACAACGATAAATGAGCAGCCGAATTAATGTACAACAATAAATAAGATGTCTAATTAATGAACAACAATAAATAAGCTTTCTAATTAAAGTACAGCAATATATAAGCTATCTAATTAATGTACACCAATAAATAAGCTGACTAATATTGATCAATCAATATGCTCTTAACACTACAAGCGAAATATCATCTTTATTTCAATGCATAGGAAACAAAAGAAAACAAGAACAGGGAAAACAGACATGTAATTTTGTTTTAAAAATTTAATTGCTGATGTATCAAGAATTACATGTAAGCCCAAATATTACCCAAATGTAACCAACATGCTCATATTTTTATCTTAAGACAATAAAAAGTGAGAAAAACTTGCTTACCGTGCAATGTTCATGTCCTGCATAAAGTCGGATGACACATAACAGACATCTTCTTTCATCTGGTTGACCACATAAGTCTCGTCCATCACCATTAGTTGTCTGCAAATATTCATAAAAATAAACAGTGATAACTAGGCAATATTTGCCCTATTCAAACAATTACATACAAATATCCATAAAAATAAACAGTGATAACTAGGCAATATTTGCCCTATTCAAACAATTACATACAAATATCCATAAAAATAAACAGTGTTATCTAGGCAATATTTGCCCTATTCAAACAATTACATACAAAGAGCATCATTTAAAAAAAAAATAATAAAGTATGCAAAACTAAACAATAAATTTTTTATTATTATTATTAGAAATATTAAATAAAGATATTAATATCATTCACATTTTTGATGTTATATTTCAATACTGATTTGTGGTTTTAAAAATGCATTTAATAAGTCTGCATCCCTAATTTCTTACCTCAATAAAAATCTTCTCTACAATGACTGGTCAGAACTTCACTCTACAAGTGTGCATTACTTACATCTTTCAAAGTGCATTACATAATTCTTTACCTGTACTCTTACCTATAGGAAATTATTTCTTTAAGGTGGTTGGTCAGTAACTTTCCTCCAACGTTCAACCTGCAAACAATACCAGTCAGTATTAAGAATTCATTTCTCCCAACTTCAATCTTCAAATATATATTATAATAATATGAGTGGATAAAACTAGAAATGTTAATTTGAAATAACACAATACCTTCCAGAAAATTCAATCATGAATAAAGTAACATTTCTTTAATTAAGCAGTAACTGTAAAAGTAATAAGGCATGATTCATTTCAATAGGTACACATTAAACTATTATCAAGATCGAATAAACTATACCAAAAAAACTAACTCTATAATGTTTGTCCTGATGATTACTTATAAATATGAGGGTGTCATTTAAACTCACCATTTTCTATTATTCTCAAATTTTTAAATATCTTTTCTGAATAAATACCTAATAACTGCATCTTGCAGTTTCTTCCCCTTGCAGTATGGCACTAGGTGTGTGAAGGAGTAGCCTGAGTCAACAACCAAAGAGCACAGCTGATTCTGTGAGTCATGTTTTGTGTACTTGTACTGGCTCAAGTATGGTGCTAGAAAGTAATACGAGAAAAAGAGAGGCTTGGGGTTAAATAAAAAAATAAAATTATTAAGAGCCATGAGTCATCAGTTGTACTGGCTCAAACACAGGAGTATGAAGTAATACAGAAGAAAGACTTGATAGTAATAGAAGATTAAAATTGTTAAGAGCTGCAAACTGTGCTTTGCATACTTATGCCGGCTGAAGTGTGGTGCTAGAAAGTAATACAAGAGAGAGGCTTGAGGTTTAATCAATAATTAAAACTGTTAAGAGCTGCGAACTGTGCTTTGCATACTTATGCTGGCTGAAGTGTGGTGCTTGAAATGTTCAATGTTCTTTTACTTATCATCTTGAATATGCTACATACCATTACACCTGTAAAGAGCTTTGAACTGGTAATCCTCAAAAAAAATCTCTGTCATTGCCTCTTGAATGGAGGAGAAATTGAACAAGGGTTCAGTCACAATCAAAGTGGTTTCATTGAAATCAACCTTTAAACAAGAAAAACAATGTATAAATATTTTTCTAAAGCTAATAGTGTGATAGTCTGTACCAATCAAAATATTCCAAACAAAGCACTTAGAAAGATGGTTGAGATAAAATGTCAGAAAATAAAATGCTATATATATGTATTTTCAATATATCTATTTTAGTATGTGGGACCCTGCGATAATGCAAATTTAGATATAACGCGGTCATGGAATGGCTCCTGAAATTTCGTATATTCATTCGCACATGAAATATTTTTTCAAAGTATGTGAAAAAGATTATAAAAAAATATTTAACTTCATTTTGGGGATGAGATCATGTATGAATTTGAATAAGCATGTAATACATTCGTGGCATGGTTCCTGAAGTTTGAAACTCATGTAAGTGTATTTTTCTCATACCACGAAAAAATATTTTAAATACAAGAAATAGTGTGTAAAACATTTATTAGCATTTTGGGGAAGAGTTTGCTTATGACTTTTAATATAAAATGATCCAAAATTTAGCAATTTCATCAGGCTCTTGAAGAGTTAGGCCAAAATAAACATCATCAGAAATGTTACTTATTACTGATTCATGAGTAAAGCCAGTAAGTCATCTTTGTAATTATATTCAATTAATTATGTATACAATCGTTGCACAAACAATAGCCAACATGTGCTTCTTCTTTAACTGCATACACAGTCAAGCAGCAGACAAAGTGGTGGTTGATAAAAGATTCTCACAATTTAATAGACATCAAAGAACTAAAGCTGACAACATCATGAACATGTTGGCTGGGCTTGGTAGTGTTGTTAGATGCAATCAGTTGAAAGTAAATATAGTATGTCAGTCAGGATATTATCAGTCAATGTGTATTATCATACAAACAAATAAAAATTAGTAAAACTATTTAACGCAAAGTAATAACCTATAAATTTATTATCCGTCCATTATTTTGAATATATCTTAATAATGCATTCCATTTAATATTCGTCCAATAATAACCAGATTTTTTACATTAGACATGAATAGACATATATGTGTATATGTTCTCAGAACAAAAGAAAATATTGTAAAACCCTGCATTAACACAACCCTACTATTAATGTGATCCAATTTTATGGACCCCAATTATCACATTATAGTGAGGTTTCACTGTGTATAAAATAATGTGCATGTATTATTATTAAATATGCACAAGAATACATACATGCATGTCCTTGGAGTGTTCTGTTTATAAAAGAAGAGGTATTGTATTAATATACTGTTGTTTTCTCACCAGAATTATTAAGAAATATTTCAAAGTTACAATTTAAATAACTAGTGTACTGTAAGTAAATTACCATCATAAATGTGTGTGTGTGTGTGTGTGTGTGTGCATGCGTGCGTGCGTGCATGCGTGTGTGTATTGTGGCACTGTTTGAACATGCATTTTATTTAGTTTATACACACTGTAAACAAAATATGTAAAAGTAAAATTACATTATTGCACAAGAGCATCTTTTGATAAGTGAAGTGCACCATACCTTGCAACAATCTTTTCCAAACATATGGTCCCATACTTGCCTCTCAATGTCCCAGTTTACAAGATAACCCTGAAACAAATCCCAGAACCTTAGAATGCATGTTTTCTTAAGAAATAATGGAGAATGTGTATTTTGAGGTGGTGTGGAAATGGAAAGAAGCATTAAAGTATCTGGTTCCAATTCCATTTCAGGTTCAAAGCTACAAGCTACTTGTGGCAGAGTAATTTGCCTGTCCCTAAACTTAATTGTTGGTATAACTATAAGGTATTAAATGTCAATCTGACAAGACCTTTAGATACTGTGCATGACGTTATTTATGAAAGTACCAGAGTTAAAATAACAACTCAGGTAAAGAATATGCAAAAACTTGCTGATGCAATTCAAACCAGTTCCAAGTGGATGAGTAGTTTTTTTGACTAATAGTCTCACACTTGTTCATAACAATTTCATCAATATGGGAGAGACTGAAAGTTAAATTGTTGAAGAAAGTTCTATATTCTAATCACTTTGATTTTGATGTAACTCAAGTCCAGTCACAAAAGGCGATCAATACCTTATGGTAAGTTAACTGAATGATAAAGAATGAATGGAGTTAGAAATATTTCACACGTTTTTGTTTTTTTTATTGATCTATGATTTGAATTGGAGAATGCTTATGTAATTGAACCATTATTTCTATGTTCACTAATTTAACTATGTTGTACATTATACTTGTGAATTTTGATCGATGCTATATTTCTTATGCTATGTGTGTGTATCTGACTAATGAATATCATTGTAGGATTTGTAAGTTGAGAATATAAGAAAGGAGTTTAGAGATGAAATATGCCTGAAACTTAGCGCTACCTTTAATTTGACTTTTGCAGAAAGAAGCGTGCCTTTCTTAAATTTATTAACCTCCTTGCACATATATTAAAACCTTATGTTGGAATAATAGTGGATGGATGGGGGCTCATTAAAATAAATAAAATATGGATTTTTATTAATCCTTCAATAAGAAGTTTCCACCTGCAGAAATATTATGTGACAGTAAAACATCTTCCTTATCATTGTGTAAAGAGTAGAGTTTATGACCCCTTATAATCCGCCAAGAGAGAGACATGTTTGTCTTGAGTGAGAATAATTAATAACTATAAATTAAGATTCGCGATAACTTGTAATTAGTTAAGTGTTATTAATTAAATAAATAATAACCATAACGAGAGAAAAGTGCCCAGAGATGTCACAAACTGCTACTAAATTGGTTTAAGTCTAGGTCTAGGTCTAGATCTAGGTCTAGGTATGGGTTTGGGTATAGGTTTAGATCTATGATAGGTTTTGGTCTAGGTTTAGATCTAGGGCTAGGTTTAGATCTAGGTATAGGTTTAGGTCTAGGTCACCATACTGCTCATCCTGGACTAAGCTCTCAGTTGCTTGCCCTCAGAAACTCAAACCTGGGGAAAAAATCCTCTGGAAATCACAGCTGAGTTCTGAATGCTTCCACTATGGGGAAGTACTACAAGTTTACAATAATACATATATCTGGAGAGTATGGCATTTATAATAGACTGACTTTCATGAACCTGTGCTCATTTAAGAGTTGTTACCTGACTTCAGTATTAACTAAGATATATTTACATTGACTAAGTATACCTATTGTGTCAACTGTAACCAATTCCTTGTCTTTTGTAATCATTTCTTTAGCACAGGCAGTGGTCTCAATCTACTTCTTTGCTGTTTACTAAAAACACCACATCACTCATCAGACTGTTCCCTCTATCAACTCTCAGCATGTATGTCTGTGTCCTGAAGTGAGCCGTTCTCTTGTCTATTGATCTCTCTGGTGTGTGACCAATGATATAAATTTGTGACTTGCCATGCCTCAGCTGAAGGGTATGACAAGAGTTAGTGTTGCATAAAGCTCCAAAATCTATAGTTACATTCATTCCGAACATTACAAGTTAGAATGAACTAAACAACTGAGAGCAAAAACAGTAAATAGCAAAAATTAATAAAAATAGCACACACCATAAACTAAATAAGAGGCAATAAACCAAACACCTGATACATAAAATGAATAGCAACTAGTAGAAAATAAACACAGGCAGCATAAACTAAGTGGTGGACAGCATAAACTAAACAGTTTAAACATTTGCATAAACTAAGCTGTATAGAGTATTACTATTAGAGACAGTATTGTGAATATGAGTATAAACTAAACAGAGGACAGTATAAACTAAATTGTGGAGAGCATAACTAAGCAGTAAATAACAAAATTAAACAATTAGAACCATAAACTAAACTGTAAACAGATAACAAAACAAAAGAAAGCACAAATTCAACAACTAAATTATAGGTCATATCAACTAAACAGCAGACGACATAAAGTGATAAACTAAAGTAATTACCTTTTGAAATGGAAGCAGATAATACAAACTAGACAAATCTTTACATTCATCAATCTGATCACCAATAAATATTCTGGTACGCACATTCTTGGCTTTCATTACACAGTTGGGAATTATCCTGAAAGAAAACAACAACAAAAATCTTAATCTTAAACCAATGAAACAAAATGAATTATAAATATCATAAGGAGTGCAAAAGGCACCCAAATGCAGCAGATTCATCTAAAATGCAATCAGATTTACATCTAAAATACTTCTAAAGTAATCAAACTCAAATTAGCTGCCACATACTACCACACTGTCAACGTGTATTTAAAATCTCTTACTATCATGATTCATTTCGTTTTATAATGTGTGAAAGTGAATTGCCAATTTTAAATTACATTTTCAAATAATAAAAATTATTCATCCATACTGCTAATACTTTATTCTGGTACCATAGTTTTGACACAGTAAGCTAAAACTTTTAATTTAAATCTTGGTTCTTAGAACTGAAATAGGTTGTAAATGACAGACTAAAGCCGTAAACTTACGGTAAAGGCAAGCATGAATCCAATTTTATTTTTTTTAAATAGTAAAACTGTTTACAACTTTCATAGTTCCCAGTACTATATAACATGCTAGTTATAATTGTATCTAAAAGTAAATGTTTATAATACCTGTAATATTAATAATATTGCACAACAAAGTCAATAAAGGTACAATTCTGAACATTATTTTGATTAATGTTACCCTCATCTCTAACACGAAGTCTACATGCAAAACACATTTTAATTTTTGAACATACAAGGGTCAACATGCAAATTAATGATAAAGTTACCTATATAATATACATTCATTTACTACACAGTCATATGATAACACAAGTCAGGATGTAAATAATGACAAACTTGCACATGAAACACTGTTATTTACTTAACAATCAAAAAATAGCCATTCGTGAGAATTAGCGAATAAATGAATAACAGAATCATTACTTTTATTTCGTAACACATTTATAACAAGGAAAATATCGTCTTCACCTGGGCTCTTTATCAGTGGAAAAGCCCACTTTAGTAGTTCCCGCACCATTGTCAAGCACGAGGGTTGCCATTTTTGTTTACATGTGCTTTGTGTGCATAACTCTTGAAGTTTATATTTAAAAATATAGATTTACCTCCCTCCCTTTGAGTGCTGAGGAAATACTCCATATGGAACTGAATTTTATTGCCCCCTTTTTGGACGAGTGCAAGCCAGGTCACTAGGGGTGGGGAGAGGAATAATTATGTGTACATGTTTTGGCTAGAGTGCTAAAATATTGTTGATTTGTTCCCAATACTGCATATATCATGAAATAACCTTGGACAGTGGTAGGCCTATAATGAGAATTTAAATGTTCGCTACAAATCTCTTAATCTTAGAGTTAGATAATTAGAGTGAGGTTCAGCACTTAGAATTATTATAAATGATATGAAAAAAATAATGTTTTGTTTTTAATTAACTATGTATTCAAGACTGATTTCGTTAAGAAATTTTGGTTGCAAAGTTTCAGTATTGTTTCCTGTAAACCCTATGTTCTTGGTTCATAGGCCAAACATTTTTTTTTCTTTTAAAGACAAATATGTTTCTCAAAACTGTTTGGGTACAAAACGATCCTTTACACAGAGGGCACCAGTTAACGTTGTTATTAACAATCAAAAACTTGTGGAGATAGACTGCCATAATGTAGGACTCATTTTGGAGCATTATGATACACTACTTTTTGACTGTGATGGAGTTCTTTGGAAAACAGATCATGAGACCCCTCTTCCAGGCATACCATCTGCCATGCAGACCTTACAAAGACTCCATAAGCAGTTGTTTTTTGTAACAAACAACAGTATGCATGCTCGTAACGCATATGTGACAAAATTTCATGAGCATGGCTTTGATGTTCCCTCAGAGGATGTATTTTGCATTGCGTATGCCAGTGCTGTGTATTTGCGCAATGTATTACAAATAGAGAGAAATGTATATGTGATTGGTAATGAAGGAATGGCAAAAGAACTAGATGCAGCTGGAATTGCACACTTTGGTGTGGGTCCAGATCCAGACCCTGCATGCGGGGACGTCCCCGACCTTCTTAAAATACCCCTCCATGATGATGTACATGCAGTTCTTGTGGGTTATGACAAACACTTCAACTTTAACAAGCTATTCAAGGCCAGTAGCTACCTAACCAAAGAGAACTGTTTGTTTCTGGCTACCAGCAACATAGAGAAGTCTGTGCTGATTAGTCATGACCGTCGCCAGCCAATCGTAGGAGTTTTTGTTGATGCTGTTTCTTCTGCAGCTTGTCGCCAGCCTCTTGTTTTGGGCAAGCCAAGCCAGCACTTGTTTGACTGTATAAAAGCTATGCATCCCAGGATTAACTTGAAACGAACACTTATGATTGGGGATAGCGTGCCTGCGGATGTGGGCTTGGCCAAAGCCATCGGTGTGGACTCTGTGCTGGTTTTAACAGGCTCCAGTAACCTGGACACAATTTCAAAATTTCCTGGTTTAGAGCCAGAGTATTTTATGCAGTCTGTTGCTACATTTGTACACTAATTTAATATTGTCTATAAATAAATGCTTGCTGAGTATATAGAGTGGTAATATTGACATATATATATTTCATGTCATTTTTTTTTTTTAAATCATTGCTCTGTTGATTTGTTTTTAAATGCTTTAATTTATTGTGCTGAATTTCTACAAGATCTTTTGCAAAAAAGCTTTGTAATTCATTCTAACTTGGAGTAGACAAGGCTTATTGCATAGTGGGCTATGACTTTATTAGATCAGAGCTCCTGCTCTATGACTTGGATACATTGATTTAATTTCAAAAATGTAGTAATATATTTAAGTAGTATGTTATTATTGTGTGGTTTTATATATGTATATATATATATCAGAAATGTATGTCTGGCTGTTGCAAAATAACTAGACTTGCCAAAAATATTCTGGCTGAAAAAAAACTCATCGCTATTGCTAATTGTACAAGTACTTCACTTATAAATAGTGTTGTAAATACTACGGATAAAAATGCATTAATTTTATCATTTGAAACAATTTTTCTTTAGACTTTTATTTTTATTTTTAATTTGATATCCAGCTCAATACCTGCCCTAGTATTTTTATATATAATCTCTATGTTTGGACCAGTTGTGCAAAAATACCATACACAACATTAGACAGTTCAACACTTTATAGACTATATATCTTACTTTTACTGTAAATGTTTTCTTTAAAAAGTGCTGCACAAGTCATGAACTTGGCAGCAAAAAATCAGAAATGATGCTTTGTAAAATAATCTATTCTTTTTCACTTAATACACACCACACAAAACACAAGCACATGAACACACACAAAGATTTACACTTCAGATGTTTTTGCTAGCATCTCAGTTGTTTGAAATTAATTTTTAAAATATTACATTAGTAATTTATAATGTTAATATCCTCAGACAACTTGAAATATGTGCTTAAATGTAAAACAAAATTAATGGTAACACTGTTACCATTAGCTGTACTTTATTTTATACATGAACAATCTCCTTTTTATATTCACTGCAATTTAGAAATGAACTTTAGTAGTTTAAGAGAATCACAACTGAGTTTTAAATATCTGTATATAACATAGCATAACTTGAGGAATTAAATCTTTCATTTTGTAACTTTATCTCTTCATTCCCAGAAATTAAGCGCGTGTGTTAAATTATTCATTAATCTGCAGGAGACACCTCTTTGCTAATTTCATGATAAGTATGTAATTAATTATACTGATTCATTAATCTACAAAAGCTTGTCTTTTAATGATATCATTATAAGTAATCAATTTAATCACACTGACACAAATTGCCTCTTGTACCTTGCAAATGGAATAGTGACACAATTTATGCCCCCACCCCACCCACCCCCAGTTTAAAAGTACAAAATATGCACAGTTACATGTAAGTTACACATGCACAAGCAGCTCAAGAAAGATTAATAAAATTGAATAATTCAAAATATTCTTTTGAAAATTTTTATTACAATTATTATTTTAATGTTATTAATGAAAAACTGTATATAATTTTCATCAGTTTTAAATACATTGTATTAGGCTTAGACATAATGTAAATATTTCAAAAAGATTTTATTTTTTTATTGTGCAATTGGTTATTTTCTTTCTAATCAGAAACTAAATACAAATGAGCAAAAGTATTTGTAAGATTTAACAATCTATTGAGCATGTGTAATTAAGTAAATGGTTGTTGTGTGCATGTGTGCTGTTGTTGCTTAGTTTGGAGAGGAACTGTCTCCCCTGAGCAGGCAGTACACTGTTTGGAATGTTGGCTTAAAACTAATGCCTTGGTAATTTTTCATTTTATTGTGCTGTTTAAAATAAAATAGAGCTTTTTTAAATAATAGCTTTGCAGAGAATCTTTAAACAAGTTTAACACTTGTACTTTTATTATACAGTAAAATACTTTTTATTTAAAACTAATTAGTATATTGCAAGATTCTGTTTCCTCCCAAAGAGGGTTTAAGTTTGCACTAATGAGACAGCTGAATGTAATAGTTCTCATTAGCAGTGATTTGTTATATAAGAAATTAAGATGCGATACATCTTGCATCTTCTTGGTTGATTTTTTCCCGCCTAATGTTCACTTCCAACATTTGCTGATTTCACAAGTGTATCTTAAGCACCATGAAATAAATAAAATTTAGCAAAAAAACAATCTGATAATTAAAATTACAATTCTTGGGTGTTTTACATAGTGCTAGTAGTGGTTTTTTTTTTTTGACTGGTAGAATGGCTTACTTTTGACACTGTGTTATCTTGCACTCTTAAGTTTCCACATGAGCTTCACAATAGTCCAGCCAGGTCCCTCCCTGTAAAATGCTGAGCTACAATTGAAACTTATTTGATGGTAGTCCAAGACCAAATTATGTCTGCCTGCATGCTGGCACTAAAGTGCTTGAAGAACAGACTCTTGATCATTGTAAAATGAATGCCATTGATGCCGAAGTCTTATGTATTTGCGTGCCTAATGAAATTGTCTCAGCACTGCCATTTGTTGGTGTTTGCGTGCCTAATGAAATTGTCTCAGCACTGCAATTTGTAGGTGTTTGCACGCCTGATATCTCAACTCTACCATGCTGTGGCATTTACATGTCTGATGAAGTTACTTTCAGTACTGCCTGATATTTATGCATGCATGCTTGATGAATTTAGTCTCAGTTCTGCCATGTTGTGGTGTTTGCTTGACTGATGAATTTAGTCTGTTCTGCCATATTCTGGTGTTTGCTTGACTGATGAATATAGTCTCAGTTCTGCCATATTGTGGTGTTTGCTTGACTGATGAATTTAGCCTCAGTTCTGCCATGTTGTGTTGTTTGCTTGACTGATGAATTTAGTCTCAGTTCTGCCATGTTGTGTTGTTCGCTTGACTGATGAATTTAGTCTCAGTTCTGCCATATTGTGGTGTTTGCTTGACTGATGAATATAGTCTCAGTTCTACATCTATTTCACTGTCTGTTACTTTTTTGTTTACTTTCTTACATTTGTCTGTTTCTGTAAAACTCAACAGGTAAGATTTTTGTTTTCATCTATATTTTTTCTGTGTGCTTATTTCTCTTGCTATAATGATAAGTCAAACTCTACATGTATAATGTCTTGCTGTCTGCAATTATATCAGTAAGTTAGTGAATGTCTTTATTATTTCTAGCATTTACATAGCACTGTTTTGCTTAATGATCCCTTTCCTCTGGTTGACTTTAAGTAAGTCTGTATAACATGTCTCATAGCAAAAGATTGTTAATTTGTCTGTTCATTCTCTCACAGTTAAAGATTGTTAATTTGTTCATTCTCTCACAGCTAAAGATTGTTAATTTGTCTGTTCATTCTCTCACAGTTAAAGATTGTTAATTTGTTCATTCTCTCACAGCTAAAGATTGTTAATTTGTTCATTCTCTCACAACTAAAGATTGCTAATTTGTTCATTCTTCTCACAGCTAAAGATTGTTAATTTGTTCATTCTCTAGGCCTTCTCTCACTGGTAACTAAAAATAAATAAAAAGTGACTACTGGAAACATTAACTTAACATTAAAACCAGTTTACAGATTCAGGGCCAGTCTTAGATAATGCAAAAGTCAGTGCAATATGCTGACAAAATCAGTAAAACACTTTCAGTCCTCCGTTCACAACAATAGAGTTCCTTCATTCACTATAGTCATCCAGTCTCCAGTTACTACGAGTATATTATCGAAACCACAGGGTACACACAATGCACAACATTAGATAGACTGACACCATACAGATTAGATGGATTGATACCTCACAGTGCACAATGCACATTAAACAGACCAACTACATATAGTACATACAATGCACATTAGATAAATTAACACTTTACAGTACACATAATGCACAATATTAGATCAACACAAACTGACATCAGACAATGCACATTAGATAGATTAACACTTTACAGTGCACATAATGCACAATATTAGATCAACACAAACTGACATCAGACAATGCACATTAGATAGATTAACACTTTACAGTACACATAATGCACAACATTAGATCAACACAAACTGACATCAGAGAATGCACATTAGATAGATTAACACTTTACAGTACACATAATGCACATTAGATAGATTAACACTTTACAGTACACATAATGCACAACATTAGATCAACACAAACTGACATCAGACAATGCACATTAGATAGATTAACACTTTATACATAATGCACAACATTAGATCAACACAAACTGACATCAGACAATGCACATTAGATAGATTAACACTTTACAGTACACATAATGCACATTAGATAGATTAACACTTTACAGTACACATAATGCACAACATTAGATCAACACACATTAAACAGACTGACATCACAAAATAAATAGATCAACATCACACATTGCACGGTATTAAACAGACAGACACACACACAGCAGAAAATAAGACAAAGGAAATGGTAAAAATTGGCAAAATTCTGATTTTATCTAATTTTTATTTTTGGGTAGTTCCTATGGCACTTATTATTTAGTAGCTGATTTATAATCAGGGAGTTGCATTTACTATTTAATGTCATTGGTGATCTTTAACTATTTTAATCTGTTTTTAAAAAAATAAAATTATCACTTCACTTGTATACTATCTGATTTAGATTTAAATTATCAAATGTATGATGTGTATTACTTGTTTATTTGAAAAACATATGTCAGGAAAGTTAAAAATAAGGTTAGCAATGTAATTCAGTCTTACAACATTTAAACATGTATACACACAAATGCATAGAGCTTGTCCATTTGTTGTTAAAGCAGCTTTTAAATATCAACAACAAAAACTTTTTATTAGTTTACTAGAAGCTCAGAAGTAAAAAAAAAAGAAATGAATTACAAAAAGTTTCAAACATACTTGGTAATGAAGCGAAAATTATTGTAAAAAAGCATTTTCATGATAATGACATTTTCAGAACATTATAACATAATACAAGAAAGACAATTAATTATTATCAGACAAATACAATTAAGGGAATAAAAGCTGAGTAGAAACAAACTGAATATCAGTCCCACTATCCCCACTCCCCCCCCCAAAAAAAAATAATAATAAAATCTTAACAATAATAATTAAAATGAAACAAACTAATAATCAGTACTAAAAATGTTCCTTTACTCAAGATTAATATTAAATCCATTATTTGTATACATTTAATTCTAAAAGACAAAAAGTAATCTAATAAATCTTAATAAAACATTTTAATCAATGAATGGAGGTGGGGAGGAAGGTAAGAGAAAAAGGGAATTAACTCAAACTGTAAAACACACGGTGATACCCGAAATTATTGTTGAAAGATTGGTGTATATATCAAAACTGCAGACTTAAAAACTTTTCTTAAATTTACAATAGTAAACATTGATCTGAGCTATGCAAGTTTTACTTCAATGTTTGTGATTATTTTCTTTTGGATGGTATATAGCACTTGTCAACAGTATAGTACCACCTACTGACCTTGAAGTGAGAGTGTTTAAGGTGCGGGTAGGTTAAAAAAAACAACTCTAGCCATTTGTGAATTTTCTTGACAGGCCACAAAACTAAATTTCTTGTACCTTTTAATTAAAAATTTTTTTTTTAATTTGCATGTGATCTAAGATAATTAATTCAACAATTTCTCAATTAGGAATATTCCTATATACTGTATATAATTAAGAAAGCATTATAGTTCTAATTTTGATATATCTCTTAGCATTTTCATAAGTTTGCTTTGTATATAAATGGTATATATAATTTAGCTTTACAGGCCATCAAGAAATGTTAACTCCTGAATAGATGGAATTTCTAAAATATTCTCTCTATATATATATCAGAAAATTAGTTCCATACACATCTACAATTCTGAATTGCTTTTCTGTCATCCAAATGCTGAATTCATTAACAGCCCAGAAAATTAAAAAATACAACACAAACAGAACTATCAATGCATCACATATGTCACATACTTTCATCTCAAACACTGACCAGGAAACAACACAAATAACGTCGTCACACATTCAACTAAGCATATAAATATGACTAGAAATGGAAACAAATATAGACTATTATAGTATTAATGAGCAGTTTTGATGTATCTGTACATAGTGTCTCTTGGTTTTTAATTCCTTTTAATATTTTATTTAAAACAGTCAATTCAGCATGGATTTTAATTTAATAAAACAGTCAAAAAATCTAGCAGACCTGATGTGCAGTTCTGGATGCTCTATATGTAATTGTGCAAAGTAAACATTTAGTTCTGTATTATTCCAGTTAAAAATGGGAAAGAAAACAAAATACCATTAAATTATTCAATTATTTTTGAACTGGCATTTCTTGGCAATTAGCCAACAAATGTGTTTACTGCTATTCAAGAAATGTGTAATATCTACTTTAAAAATATTCACAAATATTTTAACAATGACTAAATATATGATATCCATGACAGTCAAAGGACACACCAACTGAATACATTTCTGGTTATGTTTGTGAACCCAGTTTATAGTAACTAAGGAATATATAAAAAAAACAACTTTTACTGATACAAATTATTATCATCGTTGTTGTACATCAGTGTTGCAGAGTGATAGCTAACAAAAATTATTAAATTTCGTTTTGTGCACCAAGATAGAAATATGAAACATCTATTTAATTTCATGTGAATATGTATTCAGTTATAATTAAAAGTGAATGTGCATACAGTAAATGGTACACTAATATGTATTTGCATACATGAATTCTTGGTAGCAAAAAAAAAAAGACATGAAATATAAATAAGAAAGTACTCTATTGCAAACAGTCATAAATACTTGAGGGATTACATCAAAAATAAAAATTCCTTGAGATCTTAAACTGACTTAAGACATAACTAATTTAAATTTAGCAGAGGTGATATAAAAGGAAATTCAAAATAAATAAAACTGAGTGTGCAGTAAATCTGTGAAGCAGATAAAAAAAAACATTTAAGCTAATAACTGTAACAAACTTGACAATAATGCCAATGATGGGAAATTACATTAAAATGTACTGAAAGAAAAAGAGTATTTTAAAATATAATCATTTGTCTTGTGTAATACCGAATATCACAGAATTCTAAACTATGCATGATAATGAATACCTACTTGACCTCTGAACTCAATGCTTAAGGCTCAATTTCCAACTATGAACAAAGAAACATGTTGAAATTATCTGCCAGCATGGTACTGAGAAGTTAATGATAAATGCAATTCATTTGACAGAAAGAAAAAAATAATATTTCTGCTGCAATAAAAATTAAAATTAAAAAAAAAAAATAAATATACACCTACTTCCAACTAAAATATGACCTGTACATCTGATCTACTTTGTTGAAAGAGTGGTTTGAGACTTCAATATTTTTTTAATTTAACACTGTGAACGATGGTATTGCTTTAAGACAGCTGGTCAGTGGATTACAGTTAGTGACTAACAATATGAACTTAAATGAGGATAATCGACTAGTCAAACTATGATAACTGGAAAGTGTGTCTGTCCTCCCTCCATCTTACTACTGCCAACTGCAAACTAAGAGAGTGGGCATAGCCCATGACAGATTACAAAAGAGAGGTGGTATGTGGTCAGCAACTGGCTGCAGTTTTAGACAAACTACTAAAACAACATTAAAATGAAATAGGTCCTAAGTGAGAATTGAAAAGATGCAACTCAGTTCAAAATTTCAGTACAATCACACTGACATGCTTATTTTTAGGCATGTTTAATGGGCAAAACAGTATAGGAAAACCTCATTGCAAGACCATATTATTTACGTGTACAGGCAATCAAGTGAAAAAATTAGATTTTTAAAAAACAACATGAAAGTGATTTCTGTATACGCTTTTATGAATGATACTTTTATGTACTGGCCCTTGTTTATGTCTACTATTATTTACAACTCTAATATTTATCTTAGTCAATGAATATAAAACTGCATAAAAAGCAAATATGTTTTTGAATTTTTTCAAGAATTAAGAAAAGACCAATAAAGATTACCGGTAAATTTGGAAGACCTAATATTTCTATCTTGCAAACACACACACACACATTGGCATATTATGCTTTAATGATTAATTAAGCATACTTAAACATTTGAGAATAACTGTTTAATTACTGTCTAATATTGCACATTCCTGAATCATAACTAAATAATAACATCCCACAATCAAGAATCTAACAAAAAAACAGAATGCAAATGTATTCCATCTTGTTTTAGTTAACAAATTTACTTTCAAAGAAAACAAATATTTTGGCTTTTCATACAACACATGCACATTTCTACAAGTTATTTTGCTTCAGCACATAATGCAAGGTAAATTTTAAAAATAAAAAGATAACAATCATTTTTGTATCTACAGGTTTCTTATCCAGAAATCTCGGACTGAGTTCCTGGATTTCTGAATTTTTGCTTTTGCCCGACTGCAAGACTTTTCATTCAAAACCAGTTACTCTCAAGTTCAGAAATAAATTTAGCCCCAGCATCATCGCTGATTTCTATCAAAATGATTTCGTTCTGGATTTCTGGTATTTTGGACTTACCAGGACTAATTTTTTAGTGGTCTCTTTAGTATTTTATTTTTTCTTTTGGATTTCTATCATTCTATATTTATGGATTTAACAGCACTGAATTTTATGGCCTATTTGCTTTATTCTAGATTTCTGGATTTAGCTTTGTTGACTTTAATCATCTGTTTACGTACTTTTATCATTCTCAGTTTCTGAATTCCACATACGTCCATTACCGTTTTTGAAAACTCAAATCTGTCTTGATAATGTTATAATAAATTATTTAATTTGTGTTTCTGACAAAGTAGAGAAATAATAGGCATTATTACAGTACAGCATCATATGGTATACATTTTGTATCATAAAAAACATGGCAAATGATAAAGAGTGCTTTACCCTTGTGAGGTTATTGCAGTTTAAATTTAACAAATCATGACCACAGCATACTGTTAGTACATGACAAGAAGATATTTAAAAATACTGAAAACTCCAGTGATAAGATGTTTGCATGCTACTCTGGAAAGAAGTGCATGCATAATTCTCTTCACAGCAGATTAAAGTTCTTATTAACTCATTCTACCTCAGCTGTACAGCTGCTTATCTACTGCAGCCCATTGTGTCTGCAGCTGTGCAGGGAAAAACTACATCTGTTAGTGGCTCAGCGATCCGAGCCCAGCCATACTTGGGCAGAAACTGTCGGCGCACTGATAGAGCCATTCTCATACTTGGGCAGAAATGGATGGCAAGTAATTACAGCTATAGCCGTACCTGGGTTGAAAGAGTTAAACTAGTTTTATACATATCTATACTGTTTATATCATATTTAAACCAGTATAGAAAAAATTCTACCAGTAAAAAAAAATTTAAATCACACTAAAGTCTGGGTTGGGTGATGGATTGTGCCATGTCACAGTACGACCTGACCGCATTCCACCACGAGGAGTGTATTGAGAGGGGCTGCCATGAGTAGGAACATAGTGGGAGGGGCTAAAGTGTGAAGGACCAATGGCATTGCTGCCAGTGGCCTCAATGAGTGAAGGTCGACGGTAAGGAAATCTGGCCATGCTGTTGCCCTGAGCTGTTGCTTCATGGTGCTTTCCCTGCAGGACACTGGCCACACGCATTTGTTCCTCACGCTGTTTCTGCAGTGTCTGACGTAAGGTTCGTCGTTTCTGTAAACACATTTTTACAATGTATCATAACTCATGCATCTGTTGTTCTCAAGAGAAATACATTTTCTCATTACAACATACAACAAACTTCTTAGAAACCTGTAACCAAGGGATTGAGTCCATTTGTCTCCCTTTTTCCCTATATTAAGATGTTCGAAATGTGTTAAAGTTTATATTAAATTATCTTTTGATTAAGGATAAAACAGGTGCGACATTTTACAAATAGGTTAACATTTTGTAAATATGCCAATGAAATAAGTTAAAAGTGCTTTTAATTTTTCCACAAGTTTGACATTAAACTTCAATGTGTAACATTTTCAAAGTACTTTGTTTAAATATTTAAAACAAAAGAGATTGACATTTTTTGTTTTAAGGCTCCACAGGAATCCACCAAAAACTGAGAACATCTGAAGAAGATGAAAAATTTTCATGCAATTCCTGTGGAGCAAAAGTAGTTAATGATTACAACATTTTGTTGTTGTTAAAATTACAATTACTATTCTATACATTATTACGTCTTAACTATGTAGACATTTATTATTGTATTTTACCATTTAGTAAAAAACAGAAATGTATTTACTGATAGTTTTGATTTTTGTTATTGTGATGGTTCTCTGCTTTCATGCTTAATGAAAAATATTTCATAAAGTACAATTTCTATGGTCTAATTCACAACATAAATAATATGTATGTGCATTAAATTTAAAAACACACTTTAAGGACATGTCTTAATCAAATGTGTGTGTGTGTATATATAATATAAATTATTTCACAAATTTGATTTATAATAAAGATAATTATGCTTTAACAACATATAAATACACATTTTAAAATAAGTTATTAATACACCATAACCAGATAGAAATATGAAAAATGCATGCTTAATCTCTTCCAAAGCAAATTTAAGATATTAACCACCAAAATATTCATTTAAAAAATCCCTTTTTCTCACCTTTATTTTATTAAAACAAAATATGGCATATTGTGCTCGTTTATAAAGATGTAATCTCATTGCCCTTAACATATATTATCAGAATCTACCAGGTTAGAAAGATGCTATAGTGTGGTATATACAAGCACATGCACTAAAACAAATCCTCAACAAAAAAAAAATAGCAAGGGAGGTAATGCTCACTTACTAAAACTGACAGTCAGCTAAACCATTCACTGCGACATAAAACAGTAGGGAGATAATAAGATAATACTCAAAGACTAAAACTTAACACCATACCAACTTTATCCTGTGCTTTTAAAGAAAAGTAATGTGAAAAAACCAGCAAGGAGTTATAGAGACCAAGTAGCCATTACAAATCATATTTTGTTAACCTCCTAGGAAAACAATTATTACAAACTTTATCCACTAAACTGATATTGTCCAGACACCTGAATGAGTAGGCTGTTTACTGTGTAATGCATGGTAAACTTAAAAAAATCTGATTTAATTCTATTCAGTGCATAGCAAGATTAAAAAGTTATAGCTGTTTTAATATATACAGACATACACTTTCAAACAGTCTGAGATTTCTTACATAAAGTAACAATATCTGTTGTTTGTAGAAACAAACTCTGAATCCTGTTCAAAGAAAAATTCTTTAGCCAGGATTTTGTTCATGAGCATACAAATGTTTTGCCAACAGCATAGTGAAAATGTTGCCCAATACAAAGTATAACATACTCCCAAAATGTAAATGATTGATTCCACCCCATTGCATTACACACAAAAATCGTCATGAACTCTGTACATCATTTTCAGGGCAAATATACGATATACAAAAACTGCAGAGATTATCAGATTTTAATGCTGTACTTCTCTTGCAATTTTTCAGAATAAAAATGAGAAAGAAGAGAATATTACAAATTTAATAGGTATACAGTGTATGTGGTGAACTTATATGCCCTCGACATTAAAAGGTAAGCATCTGTTTAACACTGACAGACTAATTGCATTAAAAGAAATTATATCAAAATTCCCCAAACCAATACATATTTCCTATAATCATTAATAATTAAAGAAAAATTAATTGTTATTATTCATCGTACACAATATTAGAAAGGTAAGTAACTCTGTATTTTGCTAAATGGGCTATCTTTGCCATGTACACAATCGTGCTACAGTATTATCCAATCAAACTTTATAGCACATTAACCTGGAAATAAACAATAAAGTGCAAAATACATGATCATGGTTAATACAGTCTCAACAAATGGTTACAGAGCACAGAGACTTGGTTATCCAGTTCAGAGTACAATGCTTATATCATGTATTAGTTGCAAAATCAGGTATCTACCAGAGAGAAATTATTGTGACAATATTATGGTGTGACTAATAATAATGGTTGAAACACAACATGTTCTATTCCAAATATATCAGCCATACATATTCACAATATATATTATGAGGCAATATTCACAACTGGCTTGCCGACCTACTACCATACTTCTTCATGCAACAAATGGCTAACACACAAATGCACGATCACTGGCAGAGGGACCTTAAACACCAAATGTAGGCTGTGCCATGAAATACTAGAAAACAGAATTCATCAGTGATAAGTAAAAATTATTTTTGTTGCTGTTGTCAGAGAGAAAATATTTTCATTTATCTTTGTAACTAAAAAAGAAATTCACCTTAAAATCCACCAATGTGATTAAAATTAAGACTTTTTTTTTAAAAATTTGATTTTACAATTATATTTGGAATTAATGTTACAATGATCCCTGTAAAACTTGATTTTACAATTATATTTGGAATTAATGTTACAATGATCCCTGTAAAACTTGATTTTACAATTATATTTGGAATTAATGTTACAATGATCCCTGTAAAACTTGATTTTACAATTATATTTGGAATTAATGTTACAATGATCCCTGTAAAACTTGATTTTACAATTATATTTGGAATTAATGTTACAATGATCCCTGTTAAATTTGATTTTACAATTATATTTGGAATTAATGTTACAATGATCCCTGTTACAATCAGGTGTGGAAAAGATATGACCAACTGCCTAATACATTTTTAAGATACAATTTTTTTATATCATTAAAATACCTCAAAATATTTTAATTCAATAATTTGTGTGCTCAAGCAGTAGGATAAGTAAATAAATATGATTTTTTTTAAAAATCTGCTTCTAAAACTGAACCAAAGTGATTGCATAGCATTATAATAAACAGGGGCCGTTATAAATAGAAGTATAAACATTTTAGTAAACAACTTTTTATTAAGATGAAAATATGCATGTTAGTTAATGAACTGCAACATGCAAACTAGGGAAACAAATATTAAAAATGTTTTCCATTAATGACTATACCTTGCTTCAAAACCTGGTACTTTAGATGGCCGACACCAAACATATGAGCAAATATTTAACAATACATAGTGCTTTGATCTAAACAAAATGTATAAGTCTTTATTTTATTATCCTACTGATTTTAAATTTAGTGCAGGTATATCTCACTTATTTTCGAGGGCTCTGTCACACTACAGTGAACGCATATATCTTTCTACATCTGTGAATATCTGTCAGCTGGTATATACGTTTCCATGACAACCTGCAGACTCCACAAGTTTGGTAGCAACTTTTAGGGGATGTCTAAAACTGCTGGCCCAATTTTGTGGGACATATTTTATCTGATATTAAAAATGCAAATGTAAGAATGTATTCACTCTAAATTAAATTCATTTTTAGTCGATTTTTTATTTGAACAGAATCAATTTTCTTTGTAAAAGGTCATGTTAAAAAAAATTAAATAGATTATTCCTGAATACCCTCCTCTTGCTTTTATAACAGAAAAGTTGTTGATATTCCCAAAGTATGCACACCCAGTTGCATGATGGGGAAAACATCGAGCAACTAATGTTTTAATCTTACATCCTGTCACTTTTAGAAAAAAAAATTTTTAATAAAAATATACTATGATGTCATTGAAATTATTTGAGCATTACAAGTATGTGCTCGATATTATGTAGGAATGATGGGAAAATATATGCCTAAAGTATCAGCCAAAGCATTTTTTAATGCCTTGTCTAGATGAACCTCTCCTACGGCCAGACTGCCGTTGAATGTTTGGTTGTATGCCATATGATCATCATTTCTATTCATCTTAAAACACACCCACCAAAATACCTATACAATAAAACATCCTACCAAAATGTGACAAAATTGTCATCTGCTATACTGTGAGTGGATCCTCTTGTAGCAGTTCTGGAGTATTATTAGCTGAACACTGATTTCATGAACACATATCTAATTTCCTCAGTACAAATACAAGATGTTTATATAATAAAAGCAACAAGTCACATGATGTTTAAAAAACAAACTTAAATGTTTTGATTATGAAAATTCTTTTAAATTGAATTTTTTTTAACTGAACAATATTACAAAAGATTTTCTTTAAATTTCTGTTTAAGTGTGCCATGTCAATACAGGTGCCAAGTAAAGATATTATGTCTAGTAAAGCTGACGTCTTTGTAATGATGTATTATTACATTTGCTGGAAACATTTGCAAAGTCTCTCATGTGGTTTAAAACAGGAAGTTTGAAAAAAAATTAAAAAAATAATAGCAAGTGACAAAAAAAATATTTTTAAAAAATTTTTGCCATCTCTGATTTGCTGAGTAAAATTAAGTTTGTCACCTGAGATGTTTCACCATCTTTATAAATCCAATTCAATGTGGCCATATTGTTATCCTGTGACAGTTTGAAATTTGTTGAGGAAAATTAAGTTTTTGCCACCTGAGATGTTTCACCATCTTTATAAATCCAATTCAATGTGGCCATATTGTTATCCTGTGACAGTTTGAAATTTGTTGAGGAAAATTAAGCTTCTGTTCCCAGGAATTGCCTGAGAGTTCTTAACAACTCTGGTAACAGTTAACTTTAGAGAAGAGTCAACATGCACAAAAAAATGTGACCCATGCAAAATATGGAAAATTACATGACAATTGTTATTACAGACTCTAATTACTCTATAGTAAAACTTCTAACCATAAAAGTGCAAATACTGAGTGTTTTTATAAATTTTACACCTTTCACAATAATTTTGCAAAGTTAAAAATACAGAGAGCTGATGAATATCAAACATGACTGTTACCACGAAGACATAATAAATTTCTTTAAGAAATTTTTTTTTAAGCAGGTTAATATGGACTATACATGTAGTATGACATCAACCTATCACAGCCTCATTTTTGTTCGTAGAAAGATTGCTCAATGTCACATAATGGCAAACAAGAGAATTATCATCATCCACATGTAGGCATTTGGTTAAATGTATGAAACCATTTGGGTCCATAAACTCAAACAGCCTGCAAACAAAATTAGGTCACAAAACACGCTCTAATGAAATGGCATGCGTTAATATTAGTGCACTAAGAATGCTTTCTCTATAAACTTCCAAGATGCAGTTTGAATTCCATAATGAAAACAAACAGGCAAAGTTCATGATTTAATGTGAATTAAATGTTTAAATCAGTCTGATGTATCTACAGTATAGTCTGTCTCATTACATGACACAGGTCTGATAAGCTAGTAGTGTGATTCATAACATAAATTTATAGGGGTTAACATTTATTGTTCTCTGGTTTATAATGTAAAGCCCTAAGCTTACTTATGAAGTTAATAGTTTAATGCTCTGAAGTTAGTTATGTAATGACCTGTGGTTCAATTTTTATGAAGTTAACATTTTAATGTTCTGAGGTTAATAATGTAATGTTCTAAGATTTACAATGTAAAGCTCTGAGGTTACTTATAAAATTAACAGTTTAATGTTCTGAGGTTAATATTGTACTGCTCTGAGGTTCATAATGTAAAGCTCTGAGGGTTACTTATGAAGTTAATTTAATGTTCTAAGGCTAATAATGTAATGTTCTGAGGCTAAATGTGAAGTTAACAGTTGAATGTTCTGAGGTTCATAATGTAATGCTCTGAGGTTCATAATGTAATGTTCTGAAGTTCATAATGTAATGCTCTGATTTAACTGTAAGTAAAAAGGGAATAGTGGATATTTCATACATTAAGTGATTACTCCAGCACATACCTGAGGCAAGCAGTTTTATTACATCACTGACTACATGCTATAAACTAATACAGATGCCTTTTTGCTATTTTCTTCAACTAGGTGTTGATTAGTGACTGTGTAATAGTCTACTGTGGCTGATTAAATTATTAGCAATACTGCGCAAGCACAAAATTTAACACTGCATCCCCAAGCAAAATATGGTTACCAATTAGACAGTAACATCACAGTTGGAAGCTCGCAACGTTTGAAGATATTGCCAAGTCTCGCGCAGCTTTTTTCGCTTCTGCAATGAGGGTCACATAATTTATGTTACCGGTGACAATGTGTTGTAAATCATAAAAATAAATGTTGTTTTCCATGGAGCAAATAGTGAAATGAGCATAAGAATGACAGACAGAAATAAATAATTTTTAATGTTAAGCACCATGCATGCTATCGTCACCATCTGATAACTTAAGACCCGTGAATTCTCATGTATGAAGCTTCAACAACAGAAATTTCCATACTTAAATAACCATATAGTGAGCTTTACTGTACCTTATTGTCACTGATTTAATTCTGTAAGTTTGGCTTTATTTTAATCTATGGCAGGACTTTGAAAAATATTGAATGGCATTTGAGGAAAAATTTATTTTGCTGATAATTTGACTTTTGCATCAGATACCTCATTCCAAAACAAAACAAAACACAAAACTGTTTGTTTTTTGGCAAACAAATACCAAAATACTCAAATGAGTTATCCCTTATTTAAATATTTTTTATCTCAGTTTCTTTAAACAATAAAAAAACTAATACACTGAAAAATTTTAGATTTAAAAAAAATAAGTAGTAGAGGCGAAAATATATATATATATATATATATATGGAGTTCACAAATTTTTAATATTTGTCTTTTTTATTTTATTTTACTTTTTCTTTTCTTTTCTTTTCTTTTCTTTTCTTTTTTTTTTGTTTGAGTAACATCAAGTGATAAACTTGCAAAGAGTTATGATTCTTCTGAAACTTCAGATAAGCTGCTTTACAATTACCGAATATATAATTATATAGAGAGTGAGAGAGCTGTCAAAAATACAACTAGATTTCTAAAAGACCAACTAAATTTAATGGGAGTGTTGCTTCAAGCACAAGTAAGAATTTAGAAACCTGTTTGTTTTTTTTTTTAACAACAAACTTAATCAGTTTTATCATCATTTATTTGATTTTTACTTCTAATCATCTAGGATTCAGAATCAAAAACATTTGTCTACATTTTGGATGATGGAAGTGTTTTTATTTGTACAACTAGACATGTTCAGCTGAGTGTCATAAGTGTACAAGTGTACAATTAGTTGGACACATGATGGTGACATGTATACAGAATTAAAAGAACTGCTCCACAGATAAGATTCATCGGACAGGTCAGTATATCAAATATTTGAAAAATAAGGATATTATGCAAATATACTGTGCACATTTTGTCATTAATAAAATGCTGGTCAAAGTTCATCTAATAATTTACAGTAATAATCCATGAGCAGTCATTAATGAGCATACTAATGAAAATTACTCTTTTTTTTTCCTATTATCAATTGTCATTAAACATTATTTCTATCTAATTTCAAATGCTTGACACTTTCATTTTCATGTTCTGCTATACAACTTCATGCAATGTTTCACCTAAAGTTTAAAAGTTCTAATTACCTCAATGTTTATGGACAAGAGCCAAACCAAGATCCGGCACCATATAAGATTTTCTTTCCCATTCAAGAAAACAAAACTCCATTAGTAAAACTGAAGGTCACCAGCGTGAAAATGTTAAGAATACAGGATTTGTGAACCCTATACAGGGAGAAAACTGATTATTTTTTCCCAGTGGTGTATTAATTCTAAAGATGCAATGGCATAAATTTGAAGCAGCTGCGAAAAACTATTTCATTCTGCTCATAAAATGAAGAAAAATAAATCCTGTGTTTCATCTTAAGTTCTGACTGACTGAAAGTTCTTTACTTTAAAAAAAAAAAAACTTTTACAGGACAGTACTTAGTAGTGTGAGATGGAGAAAGAAAAAATATTTATCATAAAGTTGGACACTCACCTCAATATTGCCCCTCCATCGGTCAGCAGCATTCCGGGCAAGTTCAAGCTCTTTTTCTTTTAGACCACGATGTCGTTTATATGCAATTTCAATAAATATCAACAAAACACCTGCCACAATGCCACCTGCCACCATCATGAAAACACCTGCAAAACAATGCAAACAAAAAGTTCCATTATAGTCATGGTGTCTTATTCATGTACTTTTGATATAACAAAACTTAACACTTATGCTGTCTTCACTTCCCACTTATAAATTTTCAATATGTAAACTGACTCTTTCCAAGATCAATTCTATCTTTTAACTTTCCAAGTGATATTTAATACAAACAACAAAAGTGCACCTTTAAATAACTGTTTATTAATTATCTTCATCAGGACAAAGGCATTTTTGAAGTTTTTTTTTAATTAAAACAAAAACTGCTGAGTTCACTCAGTGCAGTCAATATAAATTATTGCAACACACACTTTGTTATATGGTGTGTGCGTGCGTGCGTGCATGTGTGTGTGGTTGTGTAACAGCGATCCTTGAATATAATATGTATATATTAAAAAATATATATTCAGAATTAATTTTAATTAATAATACATTTACAATGAGTATGTACAAAAACATCACTTTTCTATAGAGTTTCCCGTCCTGTTCAACACAGTGTGTCCATCATTCCACAACTAAATGGCCACCTCTCAAAGTGTAACTAAATGGCCACCTCTCAAAGTGTAACTAAATGGCCACCTCTCAAAGTGTAACTAAAATGGACAGCTCTCAAAGTGTAACTAAAATGGACACCTCTCAAAGTGTAACTAAATGGCCACCTCTCAAAGTGTAACTAAATGGCCATCTCTCAAAGACCAAGCTGGTAATAGGAGACAGATCAGGTTTACACAGAGGACACTTCAACACCTCAAAATTTTGGATAGTGGAGGGTTTCAATGTGTATGCAGCAGTCTATGGATGAATATTATCATGCAACATACAATATGATACTATTCAACAATGGTCGGTGGTGTTGGATTTGAATGGTGGAAACCATAATGCACATATTTCATGAAACCCAGGCCAGTCATGGACGTTTTCTGGAGGAGAGCGATGACATGTGTAGATGATGCACATTTGACACCTTTCACCGATCATCAAGAAGCATGACCCAGACTCATCAAACATTTTTGTCTGTAGCAGATGTGGACAGTATCTGGACAGTTTTTCTGTGATACCTGTGGAGCTGTTTCTATTCATGGCTATTCATTTATCTACACACTCTGCTGAAATAAAACACCTTTTCCATAGTGTACTGAAAGTCTGAGGAAGATTTCTGTCCCACATACATCTTCACCCACAAAAATTGTATCACTGAAGCTGTTCTTCTGCAGTGATTATGGAAAGAGGAGTCCCATGTTAACTCTGTTATAAGGACACTACAACTGGCCAGTCAGAATAAAAAATATTTCACAATCAGGTAGGGATTTTGTGCTTTTATCTGCATGCAAAATAAACAGTGCAACTAACATTGTGTGTGTGGGTGAGGGGTGGTGGTAGGGTTGGTGGTGGATGGATAGGTAGGTAAGTAGAACAGTGCTCTTGTAGATAATCATCTTATTAAATATTTTTATTATGAGAAAACCTTTACATAAAAACAAAACAAAGTTTATTACCTTAATGCATCTGTACAGCTATTATAAATTATGGCCACAATGATAAACAATTTTGCAAACCAGTACAGTAACAGTATAAAAACAGTGACTGTCTGAATGGCAACTCTGATTGCAGAATATATAGTACTAAAATAAAACTGTAAAGTTCTGTCATGTGGTCAGTCCCAAGCTATATGAAAACAAAAGAGTTCAAATGAAACTGAACAGCACCTTCCATGTTGATCAGGCCCAAGTCACAAAATGCAAAAAGCTAAAATAAAATTAAATACCTGCCATGTTGGTCAGGCCAAGAGTGGCTGGAGCAGAACTGCCTTCTGGACACTGTGACTTGCTGTCCATCAAAATCCAGCGATTGTCAAGTTCTTCCATGAATCCGCCTAATGAAAACAGAAAGCTATTTATAGACTTTTGCTTTAAAAAAGAACATTCCAGTACCTGCTCTCCATGACATCTATAAATACCAAAATAAAAATTAAGTCTTATGTTCATTAGTATTGTTTCTTAAATCATTACTTCTAGGGCATGCAAACAAAATGAGAAATATTAGACTGACTCAAGTAATGTATCATTTTTTTAAAGTCAGTTTAAAATGCTAATTTAAAACAAAAATCTAAGTAGAAGTATTTAACAATTAATTTCTAACAAATGTGATTTATTTTTTATTTTTAAGTTGTTGTGGAAAAGTACTCTCCAAAGTAAAAAGATGTATGTAATGGCAGATTAGAAATGGGTAGGGAAGTTTGAGTACTGCAGTTAGAAGGAATCTGCACATGTAAGCACAAGCAACATACAATAACAAACACTGACAACAACAGACAGCAAAATGCAGACAACAAACAAACAAAAACACACACAAAAATAAACAAGAGACAACAAATGCAGACATCAAATGAACAAACACAGACAACAAACAGCAAACAGAGACAACAAATGCAGACATCAAACAAACAACAAACAAATGCAAACAACAAACAACAAACACAGACAACAAATGCAGACTGAATCCATTTAGATATTTCTGTACACTTCTGGTTGTCTTGAAGTAGGTGCACAAGAAAGCCTTCCTATGCCTAAGAATGGCAATATTAAGCGAGGTTGTTGGCATATTAAGTGGAGTGCCTTCTTAAGTAGGGTGACTCAGCAAAGTCTGCAGTCAGAGACGGCTTGAAATGGCAAATGCTTCCAAAGGTTACATTTGTAATAGTAAATATTAAAAAGAAAATATTTTAACATAAAATTCAAACATATATCACATAGTTGTACGACAGAAAAATTCAAACTTTCTTTCACATAACTATTAGGATAGCTAGTGAAAAAAGAGAAGTGACTATTTTATAACAACAAATTACAACAACTAAATGATGATTTGCCACAAAATCTTACTACCATGCAGTTTTCAGATGGCTAGCAACACTAGATTAGCCAATGACTAATTTCTAATAACAAATGACATCAAAAACAAAAATAGTTTGCCACCAATATCTTACTTTCATGGCGATTCAGGACTACTAATGACAGAATACATGCAGTGACTATTTTTGTAACAGAAAATTGCAATAAAAAACAAATTAATAGTCTGCCACCAAAATCTTACTTTCATGAAGCTCAAGTACAGCTAGTGACACAAGATGTGTCCAGACACTATTTTTGCGCAAGCCTATGCCCAGGCCAGAGCGTCCAAAAAGGTCACCAGCTGTTGTCAGGTCACAGTCGTTAGCAGCCTCATATTCCAGCCTTGGGGAGTCCCATATGAATGCCTGGAGTTCTCTGCTCATGATCAATAATTAATTATAAATTTAACAAAAAGATGCCACACAGCAATTTAAAAAATCTCAACATTACAAATAAATAAATAAATAATTTGCACACATACATATATAAGAATAAAATGTATTCGTTAATCTACAGGTAAACAATTAAATCCATTAAATAAAATCTGCCAAGTCTGACAGCATCGATGTTATGAATAAGAAAGTACAATGCATAAAATTAAAAATATCTAAACAAACAACAATGCAATTTCTGTGTTGCTATTGCATTACTATTCAAGCAGAAGACAGCACCAGGAAAGTTCAGTAATTCTTAGTGCCAATCTCATCTATGCAGGAGGTGGGGTGGAGAGTTAAAACTACCCCCATCCCAGTTGAGATCACTGGATGTTTCATCAAATAGATTCAGTCCTTCCTTAGCTCAAGATTGCTGAGACACACCTTTGATTGTAAAACGCTTAACTATCTTAGCTCACACAAGGTGGTAATAAAATCTTCATCATCATCATTATTATCAACATTATAAATTTATGAATACCCACAATCACAGATGCCACTAGTAACTCACCCTTTACGCACTGCTTCAATAGCTGCCTCTGCAGAGAGGTAATTTTTGTCTTCCATATTTCTATACATGGTAGATAACTCCACCTGCCGTTTGAAATACATTTCAACTGCGCTGCCCTTAACTGTGGCATAGCGGAAATTTTCATTAGGGTTTCTGAGCTGCAATAAACATAAAAATTATGCAACTCATCCTTCTGGATGGCTTACATAAAATCTAAATTTTTAAACTAAATAAATTTTTTAATAATTTTTTTAAAAACTACACCATTATAATACCAAAGATCAGTTAAATTACAAAAATATTTCCCATAAATTATAAAGAAAAAAAACAAATAAAACAATCACTTACTGACTAGTTTATCTGTAAATTTTGACTGTCTTTTTAAGGATTTTCTTTTGAAGAGAAAGGAGGATTTGTTTTTGAAAAGCACCACTCACACTTATTCAATTATTGAAAATGATAACTTTCTTTCTACCTACATACCCGAGGATCATCGATACCCGAGATGAGTGCCTCTGGTCGATCCAAAACAAGAAAAGCTGCAAGGTTGGCAGTATATGAAGCTACAATGATCATAGCAAAGCCAGCCCAAACCATGCCCAGCACACGGGCACTGAAGCTGCGAGGTGTACCTGAAATATGAACATAAACCAACTAATAGCAGCCAAGGCCCACCACAAGAACAGAAAATAAAGCCCTGAGTCTGAACCATGCTTTAACTTGTATGATGAAATGTTTTCAGAGGCAAATAATGTTAAACAAAAATCTGTAACAATGGCATAAATAAAACCGAATGATAGATAAATGAGCAAATTAACATAATAAGCCTGTTCATTTCACCAGATATAGGATTTTTTTTTTATTTGTGCTATTGTCAGTGGTCTGGTTGGCATTGTATTTTTTTTACTGTCAGGGTTTTGTAGGTGTAGTAATTTATGTCATTGTCACAACCTCATTGCCATCATATTGTATGTAGCACTGACAGTGCTTTGATTAGCATGTTAAAATTTTGTATCATTGTCAGGTCATAGTAGGCAAAGTATTTTGTGCTGATGATCAGCATAGTAATTTTGTCTCACTGTCAGGAGATCACAGACGAAGTATTTTGTGCTAATGATCAGCATATTGTCTTACTATCAGGGCATCATAGGCAAAGTATTTTGTGTTAGTGATCAACATAGTAATTCTTTCTCTATTAGGATATCACAGGCAAAGTGTTTTGTGCTAAGCTAATGATCAGCATAGTAATTTTGTATCACTTTCAAGGCCTAATTGGCAAAGTAATTTTGTGTGCCACTGACATGGTCTCATGGCATAGTAATTTTGTGCCAAATTGGTTGGCCTGGTTGCAAAGTATTTTATGCCTCTCTCAGTGGTCTGAAGAGTATAGAAATTCTGTCACTGTCAGGTATCATTATAAAAGTATTTTATGCCATTGTCAGTAGTCTGATAAGCATAGTAATTCTGTCACTGTCAGGGTATCATTATCAAAGTAAGTTTGTGCCATTATCAGTGATCTGATTGACATAGTAATTTTAAGTCATAGGTAGGGTAGGATTGGCATAGTCATTTTAAGTTATAGTTAGGGTCAGATTGGCATAGTAATTTTAAGTTATAGTTCTCACTGGCATGCTATTTTAATTTGCAGGTACAGTATTTTTGCTATAGTTACACAACTTTATTGGCATTTGCTAATTAAGATATCATATTTATTGGAATAAATATTTAATTCATAGCCAGTGGTCGCACCATGAAGTGTGGCTTAGTTATCCATCAGTACAGATTATTTTGTGAACACTAGTCAAGATTAAGAGTATCATCAACATAGTACAAGTCAGCAGTATCACTGTCATAATAAATTTTACTTCAAAATTATGTCTCAAAAGCATAACTGCATATCACAGTCAGTTTTTTCAGCATAGTAATTATCAGTCACAGTTAATTATTCAGATCAACAGAGCAAAATTCTGTCTCAACTATCAGCATAATAATTACTAGTCATACTAAATGATTTCATCAGTACAGAAATGTTCTGTCATCGTCTCATCAGTACAGAAATGCTCTGTTATAGTCTCACCAGTATAGAAATGCTCTGTCATGGTCTCATCAGTATAGAAATGCTCTGTTATAGTCTCACTAGTATAGAAATGCTCGTTCATGGTCTCATCAGTATAGCAATGCTCTGTCATGGTCTCATCAGTACAGCAATGCTCTGCCATGGTCTCATCAGTACAGCAATGCTCGTTCATGGTCTCATCAGTATAGTAATGCTCAGTCAAGATCTCAGTAGAGTAATGCTCAGTCATGGTTATCTCATCATTATAGCAATGCTCTGCTATGGTCTCATCAGCATATACAATGCTCTATCATGGTCTCATCAGTACAGTGTCAGTCTCACCTGAGACTAAGGTATTAAATTTTTTACGGAGACATTTCAATAAATAATAAAATAGATTGATTCAAGCAGTATGAGGTGTACTAGCATAGAAGTAAAAAGTGGCGCGTTTATGTTTAGCAAAACCATCCAAGTTGGAAGGGGAGGTAGATCAAGTGTTCTTCAACTAAAATACAGTGTAGGGCAAACAGAAGCTAGGTAAAATAAATTTTTATTTGTAAACTTTCCATTGGGAGAAAACTAGAAGGTAGGAAGACAAACTTTAGGGTGAGTTAGATCTCTGTGAGATAGCTATATTAGGAATTGAAATTGCAATTGTGAATTGTGATTTGATTGTTTCTATTTTTTTATATTTATTTTATATAAATTCTTTTAATAATTTTCACTCATCTTTGTGTCATTCTTATCATCTTCACTTTATGTAAATTTCATTTCGTAATGTTTTTATAGTCTACATCCTGTTCTATATTTAGCTAGCATTCACTTTGGGGCTCATGGAACTACTTGAATTGTGACCTCAATTAGTTGTGTTGTCCTAGATTATTCATTAATTTATGGGCGACCAACATACAGCGATGCTCTGTAATGGTCTCATTAGTATAGCAATGCTCTGTCATTGTTGTCTCATCAGCATAGCAATTACCAGTCAGAGTCAATGATATAGTATATCAATACTGTCATTACATCACTAATCACACTTAAGGTATCATAGAAATTATGTGTCAAAATCAGAAGTCTCAGCAACAAAAAGCAACTGTGTATTACACTTGACAGTTGCATCTGTTTAATAACTCTGCATCGGAGTGGTCTTTCAAAAAAAACTGTTTCAAACCAATTAATATAGCATCCGACTAAGAGTTCAAAACAAAGGGAACAAGGGCTGTAACAAATGCTCAATGGCTTCAAAGAAACAAAGATTATAGATACAAACTCTTATTTATGAGATCCAAATAACTCTGCTACGGGGGTCCATAATGTTTAGTTTATTATAGTGTTTTGGGATTGGATGTATTGTTCTATGTTCAATTACAAAGGTAAATAACAAAAAAATCATAATTTATGCACGGAGCTTGATCAATGAAATATATTTAATCTATGATGACAATGATAAAAATGATGCAACAACAAAAAAAAGATTCAACACAGAAAGTCGGGGATCTGGAGGTCCAGAAACAGTGAACCATCTGGAAAAAACAAACAGTTCATTGTCATCAATTGCAATTAAGCATTTGTCAAGTAAAGGACAGTTGAATGAAAAGATTTTTCTGCCTGAAAGACTACTTTTGAATAGATTTACAAAGAATATTGGCAATTTCTATTGCAGCCAGTTAACATACTATTATGTGCTTTTGTAATAAATAATTTTTTTAAATTGCATTATTGTAGGGAATTATTGCCAATGAAAATCAATAAAATGAATTTTCTAACTAATGCAACATCATACAGGTTTAATATATATATATATAGAGAGAGAGAAAGAGATAATTCTTTTTATAATTACACCTGCCAGTTTGCTTGGCACAGTGGGTTTATTTTAGTAACATGTGCTATTTTAATCCATTACTGTATAATTTAATTTAATTTGTACCTTATTTTTAAAGAGAATATTTATCCACATAATGACAGAAAATAACACTTTTTACACATAATATCAGGGTTTTAAAATTATATAAAAATACATCAATTTACTATTTGTATATGCATAGTACATCACCTATTTAAATGCCATATGCTGCTGTGTAGTGTGCAGTTCAGTCCAATGGTTGGAATAAGTTTTTTCTTGAGTTACTGATAGTGTTACTAAAAGTTCTTCATACTTTAAAACTGATTTGCTTCTAAGGCAAATTTGAAAGTGTGACAAACTGTATTTCAAAACTGCTATAAAATAAATTATAAAATAATTTATAAAAACCTAATAAGAAAGTTATTTTGGATCTCATGAATAAAAGTTTGTTACTAATGGACTCTTACTAAAATTTCAACTTAATTTGCTTCTATAACTGCTTACAAATTATTACTAAAGTTTCAAATTCATTTGCTTCTATTACAACTTATAAATATGTAAAACACTTATAAAACCTATAATTAATTTAATTTTATTCAGATGCACCTAAATCTTCGGGAAAATGTTGCAAGTTATATTAATTATTTTTTAGCTATTTTATTTGATATAATAATAGACATTTTACTGATACAATAACAGATATTATATTGATACAATAACACCCTTATTAAAACTATGATTTATATTCTGCTGTAATTAAATCCTAAGAAACAAGTCAAAAGTTAAGGAAATCAGTCAAAGGTTAAAGAAATCAGTCAAAAGTTAAAGAAATAAGCCAAAAGTTAGATAAATCAGTCAAAAGTTAAAGAAATAAGAGTTTGAGAAATAAGTCAAAAGTTCAAAAGTTAAAGAAATAAGTCAAAAGTTAGAGAAATCAGTCAAAAGTTAGAGAAATCAGTCAAAAGTAATACTACTAAAAAAAATCTTCTGTGTTGCAACTACTTAGTTCTAAACAACTTTTCTCAAACCTAACAATCATTCAATCTCAAAAATAATGTTTTATATTACAAAATAAATACCAGAGAGGGTGCTATCAACAGCTAGATTTGTTAGTAAAAAATTATTCACATGTAAGCTACACATTTCAAGTGAAAAAAAAGCATCCCTCAAATTATTAGCATGGAAATGTAATATTACAAAATTTAGCTGTTTGAACACAGTAAGAAATTTGTTATTATTTTAAACATGATAAATTATATTTGAAGTGCAAAATACAGAAAATATACATGTATGTACAATTTAATGTACAGTTTAAAAAAAATTGTGAGGAAAAGCAAACTAAGCTGGATTCAATGCAAAAGAAAGCATAACTAGCTAAATATGCATTTTTATCTATTTTTTTTTTTGTGTAAACTTACATGCTTACTCCCCAACTGATTGCCACAGATGCTCCCAAACAACTAAGAAAACAACTGTCAGGGTATTATACCAGCACAAAGCATGCTGGGGGAATATAAAGAATGAGACTTTCAACTTTCCATTGTGAAGCTATTTTTGCATACCTCAATTAAAACGATTCAAAATTTTTCTTTTGCAATAAAAATTTTCACTTGCATAGACATTTGACTCAACATAGCTGAAGATTTGTTTTATGAATTATTCTAGACAAATGATCCATTATTTGAAGTGTCAGAATTTCAAAATCTTATGCATCACAATCAATTTCTCAAAATTTCTATATTTTTTCCTATGTATCTCACAATATTACTTAATTTAAGTGACATTTTTTTATCATTCTGCAGTAATTAAAAGTAATTCTGAAAGTATTAAAAGTAATTCTGAAAATTAAACTAGTGGTCTAAAGTTAAACATACGAGGGTGTATTCATATTAAAAATACTTTTTTTAATATGTTAAAATCATTTCATTAAAACTGAGAGGAATTTAGGGAAAAATGTTTTCACAATCACTGTAAATGCCCATCTGTACAATTAATGAATGCCAGAAACAAGTACATGTACTACAACATCTCCATCAACTGAACAGCAGTTCTTACAGTCAGGATATGGTTAAATATTTTATTTAAAATTGTAACTTTCTTTTAATATTTAAAATTATACCAAAATAAATTAAAATAAATGAAATTTGTAAATGGACATTTAAAAATAGAAAATAATATTCATCTTAATAAGCTTTAACTAAAAGTGGTTTTAAAATTTTAAAGGTCTTGCATTAAAAACAACCCAATGACATGAGACCTTTATTACCTCACAATGAGGTAAAAAAAAAATTTTTACCTTACTAATCACAATGCACTACTCTAGTTTTGAAATTTCTTTCAGAAAAACATTTTGCCTGTCAAACAGATATTGCTAGATAATATCATTAAGGAAATTTCATTTTTTTAAAAACCTATTTTATATTCAGCCTGCTTTATTTCATATTCTAGAATGACAGATGGACAAGTGATATCAGAACTATGATAAATGGGAAAAAAATCAAATAACACCAAAACTTTAGTCTTTTAATTTTATCTCAACTGAATGAATATTCACTTTTAAGATAATTATTCCCCTTTCTACGCTTTCAAAGTATTACTGAAAATATCATATTAATAAAATAGCAAATACTTTTTACAAAATTAAAGTATTAATTTAATGAGATTCAAAAGATATAAACTATGGCCAAAAAGATTCTAAAACCTTATGCAATAAGATGCCCTATTTTCCTCTTTTTTTTTTGGTAGTTACCAATAAGTTTGCAAGTTCATTACAATCAGTGACTCTCACCAACTTTCCATAGCCAGGAGGGAGGGGATGGGGAGGCTATATATGTTGTAAAACCCAAACGCATCTTTTCAAATCAGTCAACAAACAAAACAGGATGCATAAAATTAGGCAGATCACTGTTAATTGTAGTCAAAATGGCGCTTCTCTTGGGACGCGTGCTATTTTACAGTGGTATCGGGGGAGGTAAGTAGAGTGTTCAGGGAACCAATCCTACTGTGTGGGGGAAAGTGTCTACTCATGTGGTTAGTAGTATAGGCAAGGTATTTTCTCTTTTTCTTTTTTCATGCACTTGCAATAAATGTGCATAACAAAGAAGGGAAAAAGAAAACAAGGAGAGGAAAAGGTGATGGGGGAAGGGGAGATGATGGTTGTATTCCACTTTCCATCCACAAGACTGATTGTTCACATCACACCAGAACCCACCCTGAACACATCACTTACCCTCTCCAATGCCACTGTTCAGCAAAACGCCCCAAGAGAACCACATGGCAGACGACAAGTTCAGTGCATCTTCCTCCGTGTCCTCGGACTTGGCCAGCTTAAAGCGACCAAAGGGAGAGAAGCGGTCCAGCAAGTACAGAACAAGGGCGACAACATGTACAGAGAGGCCAACCAGGATCCACAAAGTGTCTTGAAATGGCTGGAGAAAGGATGCTAGACTGGAGTCCTTTTGGGTCTGGGAAAGCAAAAAAAAAATGTGAAGATTACATGAGCAAGCAAATATATATTTAGTTGTTAATAATAAACAATACTAGAGCTAACTACAGTAAAGATTATTAATAATAAGCAATACTAAATACTACATTCACTATAGCTAGATATTAGTTAGTGACTCTTTTAATGCTTTTACTTTGATCCAGTCAGATGAACTTTAGGAAAACAGTTTGAATCATAATGCAATAACACTTATAAAAACCAAAAAATGAAACAAGCATGAGTTAAAGTGGATCAAATCGGAAAAATATTTTTTATCAATTACACACATAAATTGCCTGGCAAAACATAAGCCATTCACCATTAAATAATGTTCTTTCAAAGAATTTTTATATAAATAAGCAATATGCTTGTAAATTCTCACCTTTCTAACAAGGATGTTTAACCCTTGATACTTGAAAGGCTTGGTGAAATCTATACTTGCAGCACGCTCAGGGTTAATGGTAAGAGGTGCCACAATAAGATCAGCCTTTCCATCAATTACTTCCCCTAGCATTCCATTCCACTTTTTGGTGTCCGATTTGTTTCGCTGTTCAAGACATAATTAACTATTAACAAAAGTTACAATGTAAATATTAATATCTCAACACTGATATCTTTCACAACTACCAACACCTGTAACTAACTACTAACCACTAACAACCACAACACAAATAACAACTCTACCGAAACCCTAACAACCAATATCATTTACAAAACAATTATTAATTTTCACAATAGCACTATTAAGTATCAACACTGCTATTAATTACCACTGAAAAATAATTAACTTTCACAAGACAAAAATATTAAGTGTCACAACACAACAATAACTGTCAAATTTGGGTTTTTCATTTTAAGTTTTTTTCCCCTGAATACTTAACAGATTAGTGTACAATAGAAATAGACTACTTATGACAGAGTTCACCAGTAGAAGGTCCCTTGAATAGCATCCCCTGATGTACTCAAAGTACCTCTAGCCATAATATGAAATGAAAAAGTGTGGAGGCTGGGACGGACTGTGCATATACTCATTAGGCAAGTATTCAGGGAAAAGTAATTTAAATTCCATTTTCTATCATACAAAAATAACAACCACAAAATTTCCACGAGAAAACAGTAAGTTAGTTTGCTTCTGCATCTTACTGAAGTGACTTACTCTTTCAAAAGAGCCATACAATCCATCAATGCTGAGATGGATGGTGAAGTTGAACTTTACATTTTCAGCAATCCTGGCCAACATATCTATACAATATCCAGCACAGCAGTAGATTTTACCTGGACATAGCAACATTTTATTAATGAAGTCATTACAGATTATCCATGAACACTGACATTTTATTAATGATGTCGGCAGTGGATTTTACCCAAATAGCAACATTTTATTCATAATATCAGAAATGATCTTTATCTTAACTAAAGCAACATTTCATTAATAAAGTCAACAGTCAACTTTACTTAAACAAGTAAATATTTGAAAAATAGCAACAATTCATCAATGCTGTCAAGCGCTGAGCTTTATCTAAATTTTATCAACATTTCATGTTGTCAAGTGTTGAGCTTTATCGCCAAAATTCCTTCTTGAAATGATAATCCGACCAACAGTGGCTATAAATTCGAATGCACAGGTAGTCTTTGTGTGCAGAACATCGAAAGACTGTCACCATATTTAGCCTTGTACACTACACTGAACTTGCGCACCAAGACGCAGACACACAAAATCTTTGGAAGAGTTCATTTTTAGGGTAAGTCAGCATATAACGATGTTGTAGTATATTGGGATATAATTTTATACGTTCATCCCACTATTGCGGACAACCGGGGAAATCCGATTTTCTGGTAATCCCGCTAAAGCAGGATCTCGAGTTCAAAGGGTTAACTTCAGCAACATTTCATCAGTGTTTCAAGTTCTGAACTTTAGCAACATTTCATTAATGTTGTCAAGCACTGAACTTTAGCAAAATTTCATAAATGTTCTCAAGCAATGAACTTTAAATGAACATTTCACCAATGTTGTCAAGCAGTGCACTTTAAATGAACTTAGCAATATTTCATCAAAGCTTTAGATAAATGAATAAAAATGTGATTATATAATTTAAACTGGTGAAAATTAATTCTGAAGACTACATAAATAAAATAGTATTGAATGCTGAACTGTTTTTGGTGGATTTTATTTGCCTATAGTTTGTCTGTGTGTACACAGATGTGTATATATTTTTACTGTATTTTATAAGTGTGCAGATATTGTAAGTGTTCAAAATCTGCTGTCAATATTACATTCGATAATTCATTGTTTGTATCTATGCATGAGTTTGAATTTTGTGCACAACACATTGGTATGGCTGAAGGTGCAAAAGACAACTATCATTGCTATAATAAATTGCCAAACTTTACAAACTTCTGTGTGAAAATATAATTTCTGAACTACAACACAAAAAGGGAAAGATTTGAAAATTACTGTCAATAAAAGTTCTCTAATCTACCTTAAAGTGATGAAAATATTTACAAATATATTTTGCAGATTGTTGTAATTGTCTTTGTGTGAAGCAAGTTGGAAGATGACTGACTCTGAATTAAGATCTTTCATCATTTTTCTTTTTACAAAATAATGAACACACTCCACTATTCCAAATTCTATAATGCATAATTCACAAAATTCTTTTATCCTGCAAGACACACATTGTCAAATCTGAAAATGCTAATATAATATGTGTGAGAGTTCTGACTAGCACTTATTTAATGACATGATAGGGTTCACAAAGTGCTGCAAACAAAATTTCATTATTGGCAATAACAGAATAAACTATTATCCTAACTTAGTAAATATGAAGGCCCTAATGGTCCAAAGCTAGAAATCCATATGTATATCACCATACAATCTTCAGAAACCATAAATTGCTTATAATTTCTGAAAAATTCAGAGATCATAAACTGCCTTATAATTTCTGAAAACTTCAGAGATCATAAACTGCCTTAAAATTTCTGATAAATTCTGAGGGGATAAACTGTCATTATCCTTATCACACCTTGAGAGTGATTCCTCACCAAAAGGCTGTTTATTTATCTAAATATATGCTTATATAAAAGATTCTCATAAGTCGTCTTCCACATCAGAAGCTGCATAAAATCTCTGTATCATGTAATTGGCAGCCATTTTTAGCAAGTGTGCATGTGTAAGAAACATCGAGCTATATAAAAAAAATCTTTCTGAACCAATCAAACAAGTAGAATTTAAGAGGGTTACAACCTATAAGAGGAAGTTTCATTCTTAAACAGGACATGATGATTTTAAGTTAGTTGTGTCCAAAGTTCATAATGCTGCAAGTGGGAATTAAGTGTACTGTATACAGACTTCAAATGAAATTAAATGCATTAAATTTCTATCCCAGTATTTGGTATAGTCTCCCTTATACTCTGACAAATAATACTTACCACTAGTGAGGTTTTGACATGGAAAAGCATGACTTTTCTCTTTCAATGGAACACACTTTCCGTCTTCAGGTAAATCGTATGTATCAACAAAAGGAATTTCCCTCAATGTTACCACCTGGAAAAAAGACGTAAGTATGTGAATTAAATTAATCATCATGTCAACAATTTTTTTATTAAGTATAAAATTGTTCCCAAAAATTAAGTAATAATTTGGTCAACGGATGGCAATCCCATTCACAAGAAGATACTCTAACAACTGATTTGGTATATGATGTTTCTGTGGCTGGGTGTCAAATTTTAGACTGTTTCTTTCTATTTTCACCAAACAAAGCCTGCCATCAATTTCTGAGACTGATTCTTAAAAATGTTTGCATTTGAAAATCTGTCAAATAAAAATTAAATTCCTATTACTCTACAGGTAAAATCTTCCAATGTATTCCCAAGCAAAAACAGGTTACTAACAATTATTTTTAGCAGAGTCAGTAAATCTGTCACAAATGGAACAATATGAATTATTTTCTGTCATTACTTAATTAGCCTATTGCAGCAGGTAATAAAATAAATAAAATGTACTTTAAAAATGTATAAATAATGGTGATAATCATCATCACAATGCAAGGTCAATTCAGGTAAAAAAGTGGACTAAGTACAAATTTAATCTAAACCAAAATATTCACTTGACATTTTCCAGAAGTCTGAAATCATTACAGACAAGTTTCATGGAATAAACAAGGAAAAAACCTAGCTTTATAGCCCAGGTGTGGCCACACCCTAGCATCATTCATAAAATCTAAAAAAACCAAAATTGTTCACTACAGCACCAGTCTATACATTTATAATCCCTGGTTAGTTGTATTTCATAGCTGATGTAGAGTTCCAGTCACAACTGTAAGTATACACCTTGTATATTACCTGTTTATCATGTATGTACTGTTACTGTGCACATTTATTATTGTTACTGTTCATGATTATTATAAGTTACTGACACTGCATTTATTAAAATAAATATTGATTTGATATGATGTACCACTGTATGTTTTATTAAGTACTGTCAAACCCTGAAAGTGCCAGTAAAGATTAAATGCTTTTAAAGTCATCATTATTATTAGTCTGCTAATTATTACTATTATTAACATTATTACTATCATTATTTACATTATGTTCTTTACCAGCTGTGGTCTGGACTTAATTATGCCAGCCACCAAATAAATTATCTGTGTAATGTATTCCTAAGTTTTAGGACTTCAGCTCCTGGCAATGACAATCCCTATGACAAGTGGAAACTTGTGCTTTGGAAGGATCACTGAAAACAATATGATCAACTGATATTAACTGTTCTCAGTCAATGTCAGTAGTAGCTGTGCAGTACAATGAACAAGTCTTGTTCTCCATAAAAAATATTACTTGTTTGACATCATAAATCAAAACAGTTAAGCCCAGGTTAGAACTGTTCTTACAGATTGAAAAAAAAAAGTTTGGAAAAAATAATACAGAATCAAAAGCACAAGCTGAAGCATTTCCAATTACTGTTTTCTTGCATACAGGACTAGCCAATTATGCATGTACTTTTTAATAGAATGGGTAATGTGTCTAAATGCCTTTAACAGCTTCTCAAGCAAACATCATTCTTTCTTACTGTTAGATTCTGTTTGATGCGATAGCCCTTGGGTTTGACAGTGACACTGCCTGGCCATGTGATGTTCTGTGACATGCGCAAGAGTTGTCGTTCCTGACCTGATGCCGTTGGTGGCTGTAGACAAGAGGAGTGAAAACAGAAAACCAAATGAATAAAAAATTAAATTAAATTAATGGCATGTTTGACAGTTTACACACAATACAGTGAATATATATTTAACAGCCTACCAAACACAAAATATTAATTTTAAGAAACTAGACCAATGAGTAAAATTGGATTAAATTTGTACAATGTTTGTACAAGATAACACACATAATCTCTATCCTGAATATAAATTTTGCAAGTACACGCATAGATTAAAATTATATATTCAGTGTCATATATAAATTCAGGCTCTATATTCTGCACATTTGTCTTGTTCAGATAATCCATATAAACAAGTCACCAGTGTTCCTATATCCATTAGATTTCATCCAAACTATCCACAACGGTAATTGTCCAACATTCTCGTACTGATTTAGAAAGATAACTTGGAATTTTATTTTTTAACATAATTTAAATTATGCTCATACTAGTACTAGCACTGACCACTCATCCCCCATAGGTAAAAAAAAAAAAAAACTATATTATAAAAAATAGATATTTGAAGATTCCAAAATGAAAAAACAGCTAGACACTGCTGTCAGTGTCTTTTATAGACAATATGAGATGGATTCTACTTCTGAAGAAAATATTTAAACAGCCAAAATAGTCAAACATACCAGAGGTTTACAATGAATAGCTGTTACTTACAGATATTTAGCAAATCGATTTTTCAGAAGAAAAGTATTTTTATTTATTTAGCTACTTGATATTCCAGCACAAACAAATGACCACAAGTAGTAGCAATTTGAGACAAGATGGGAGTGCATGCATATAACTTAAAATGCACTATACTAAAAAAGAAAAATTCATACATACACAAACTCATACATAAAACAGAAGAAAAGGAAATCTGAGTTAACTAAAACAAGACATTTATTAACAAAACTAACAATTAACAAGGCTATTATTAACAAAACTAACAATTAACAAGACACTTATTAACAAAATTGACAAATAACAAGACACTTATTAACAAAACTAACAATTAACAAGAAACTTATTAACAAAACTAACAATTAACAAAACACTTATTAACAAAACTAACAATTAATAAGACACTTATTAACAAAACTAACAATTAACAAGGCTGTTATTAACAAAACAACAATTAACAAGAAACATTAACAAAACTAACAATTATCAAGACACTTTTTAACAAAACTAACAATTAACAAGACATTTATTAACAAAACTAACAATTAACAAGACATTTATTAACAAAACTAACAATTAACAAGACATTTATTAACAAAACTAACAATTAACAAGACGTTTATTAACAAAACTAATAATTAACAAGAAACTTATTAACAAAACTAACAATTAATAAGACACTTATTAACAAAACTAACAATTAACAAGGCTGCCAAAATGTAAACCAACTAGTTCATTCACTCTGGAGACAAACAAGTAGACCTGAAAAGAAAAGCTCACACATACAATACTATCTAAATACTTTAGACCCAGATAAATAATACCAACAAATTAAGATGGCAGCTCTAACAACAATAATAATCACAGATTACAGTCAGCCATCAAATGTAATGTAGCAGTCCACATATTTGCTCTGAAAATCTCGTTATAGCTAGAAAGAAAATCATTTGAGTTCCCCTCCTCAGAAAAAAACACTGATCCCCTCCTCCCCAAACACAAATAAGAGGAAAATATTTTCTTGATTGAAAAGTTTATTTCTAGGGTTTGCAATGACCCTTGCAGTACTGTCTGAATTAGCTCTGCTCCTGAGCCTAATATAAGACAGTTTCTAACTCTGGTTCTTGCAGAATGGATGTCAGCTTTTCCTTATATAAACTTTAGGCAGAATTCACTCAAAGTTAGTAAAATTATTTCCAAAGAAATCAGACTTGAAAGAAGAGTGTTAGAGACACATAAATCTTGCCTAACCTATCTCCACCATCACTCACTAAACAAGTGATGCCTAGTGATAAAAAATAATGCTATAAAACTACACTCTGAATCAAGGCAAAATCCACCACTTCTAACACATAAGTCTAGTAAAAAAATAAATTAAAATCTCTATATCCTACTATCACACAGACAAACAGAATGACATAGAGACATTTTTCACAATGCAACTGATTAATTTATTTCTATTTAATGTTCATCTGACTGGTTGATTGACTGACTGATTTCTGCGTAATGTCACTAATTTCATGGACTGTCTGCTTAATGTCTGCTTCCAACATTTACTGATTTCATGGACTGTCTGCTTAATGTCTGCTAGCAACAGTCACTAATTTCATGGACTGTCTGCTTAATGTCTGCTAGCAACAGTCACTAATTTCATGGACTGTCTTTAATATTAGTTGATTTTGAGGATGAATATGATCACTGCTTTGCATTTCTTCATTGGACTTAAATTTCTTGAGTAATACAAAACATTATAAGTGGATTTCCCAATATCTTGTTTAATTTCTTATTATATTTACCTTCTCATTTTTTTTTTAACAGATTCTTTCTATGCTATAGAAGTCAGCACAGACATGCCAGCATCACGCCAAACTTTGGTAAGCAAGCTCAGTTAATTCAAGCACATTTATTAGCTCTTGCACTATGCAATTAAGTCAGTTTTCTGTAAAAAGGGCCTGCTCTAATTATTTTTTTTTAATTCATTTTGTTTTGATTTTTAACCAACATCAACCATCAGATAATACAACAGTTTTCTTTTACATTTCCTATGGTATGCTTAATCATTATACCATACATACATTCGATCAATACAAAATATCATGTAATGCAGGCATTACACAAGCGCTTCCCTAATTGTACAAGCAATTTTGTCACAAACAGAAAAAATCAGCTAAAATATGAATAAAATTAAACAACGGGACTCCATAAACACTTTATTTAAATACATATTTTACTTTAAAATATTAATATTACATCTCTTCCACTCTTAAGAAATAAGCAGATATCATTACATGGTTCTGATAGTACTTCTGATAATACGATATTTCTAAAAATATTTTACAAGCTCATCCATCATGAGCTAAATAAAGAATGCATCATAATGAACAAATCTGTTGCTGCCCTGATCATGGTGGAGCTTGAATCTCCAGACCTAAGACATTCAAGGCTAGTGCTCAGACCTTAATAACCTGACTTTTTTATCACTCCTGATGAAGACAGCACTGTGTATCTGATGATCACTTCCATGATTTAATATCAATAAGAACTTCTACTTAATGAAAGAAACTACCAAGAGGCAACATGCTAATATACTGGGTGAGGGACAAGTTGAGGCATGTTCCCAGAAAAAATATTGCATCTACACTACAACTACAAGGGTCTGCATGCTAAAAAATCTGACATTAGTTGGAATAACCCAAATACCAAGCAGGAATAAAGCCACCTATGCAGGAAGGACTCTATAACAGTCTACCCTTAGTTAGATATCTGTTACCTATATAACAAGAAAGTTACAGTGCTATAACAGCCTGCCCTTAATTATACTATTTCACATTCTAAGACAAAATGCTTCTGTCTACATTGCCATTTACATTACAAGGAGATTGCATTGCTAAAATAGCCTGCCCTTGAACTATTTCATGTCCTAACCCAAATTGTCTCTATCTACATTGCTTTTTATATTACAAGAAGACTGTATTGCTACAACAGCCTGCCCTTGAACTATTTCATGTCCTAACCCAAATTGTCTCTATCTACATTGCTATTTAAAATATTACATGAAGACTGTATTGCTACAACAGCCTGCCCTTGAACTATTTCATGTCCTAACCCAAATTGTCTCTATCTACATTGACATTTATATTACAAGAAGACTGTATTGCTACAACAGCCTGCCCTTGAACTATTTCATGTTTCAAGCAGAAATACCTCTGTCTACTATACCGTCAATATACGACAAGTAAGCTGCATGCTATTAAGAACCTACCAAAAGTTTGACTAGTCCACATTCTATTGCAAACATATCACAGTTACACTTGCTATAACTAAGAGCCTTAATAGTGCTAGCTTGCATTCCAAACAAGTCTCAAATCATTTACAGATTTTTATGAGAACCTGGATTTAGCATGACAAAACCACATTTCAGACAAGAATATCATAACATCTATGTTGTAATATTCAGGAGATTGCATGCATTTTGGGCTTTACCTTAGCTGGGTTAAGAACTTTACCTTAATTGGGTTTCACCACATTTCAGGCAGGAATATTTCACCTACATCTGAAAACAGGCAGCATGCTAAAATGCTGAATAAAACCCTGACCTTAGTTGGGCTAACCTGCATTCCTCCAAACAGACCAACAGCAACCTGCTTCCTACTTGTGTTAACATTCATGATCTCATACATGGCATCCTGTCGATCGCCTTCTTCTGTAAAGCTGATCTGACCAGTTATGCCCATCAGTTTGGTGCTTTTGAGGTAGCTAAAAATGTCAAAGAAAGATATGATTTTAACAAATGGTGAAGCAGTAGGTATGTCATAACAGCTTTAATTATTTATGAATCTAAGAAAAGAATGGTTTGCTGAAACAAAGTACAATTTATCTTCACTCAATAAATTAAATGAGTGCACTGAGAAGTGTTTCTATACAGCCATATACATGGGATTCCTGGGTGTAAATCTGCTCAAAAATTATAATGCTAGGTATCTAGGCATAAACCACCACAAACAAAAAAAACTATCATACTTTCAGAAAACTGCAAAATAAAACAAAATGGAATTTCTCTTCAAAACCACGCACGCACGCATGTACACACACACACACACACACACTTTCTTCACTAAATGAATGACTTTTACCTTCTCTTCACTTAATTTGTTTTATATTATTCAAATAAAGTCATAAAACTTTCATCCTGTTCAGACAAGTGGATAATAAATTTAAATATATATTTTAATGGTGAAAATTACTTTAAAAATTAAATAAACTAAAATAATTTCGAATTTTTAAATGCAAAAAATAAGATTGACTTTTATATGCATATAACTTTGCTATGTACATTAGAAACTTTGCTATGTACATTAGACATTAGATGAATTAGATGAATATAATGAATAGATGAATATAATTTCATGTATCTAAGTATCAGAATTATTGTACATGTAAATAAATGTGCAGAATTTTATTTTTCACTGATTCAGTGATTGCATTCATGAATGTGTTTGAATCTTGTTTGTGGTATAACTGACAATGTTGTAACTGCCAGCCTGTAATAAAATGTCAAAATATAAAAAGTTTTGAATGAAAAACAAATTTTCTAAAATACAACACCTACACAATCTGAATCAGTTGACAACTGTCATCAATAAAAATGCTTTTGACCATCATAAAGTAAGAAAACTGACAAATTTATTATGAGATATTTTGCAGCTGTATGTGAGGCATTTTGAAAGATTGCTGAATTGGCAAAATGACAAATTTCTTCATCTTAAACCATTTCACTATTTACAAAATATTAAATAAACATGCTTACTAATCAAAATTCAATAATTCAATAAGAACAATCTGCTAAAATAAGCTTACCTTGCATGACACTCACATTTTCAAAACTGAAAATTATTCTCATTATAACTGGAAATGATAAAATAAAATATTTATCTTGAAATAAACCAAATTTGAAGGTCCCTATGATCCAAAGTTCAAAATCCATTGTAAGAAGTTGGGAGATCCAAAACTGCCTTATATTTCTTGATAAATTCTGAAGAGATCCCCAACCACATTTGATTTATTCTTCATCATATGGCCATTTACTTCTCTACTTCTCTGCTTTTATAAATTCAATTTTTTAAAGATGGAATCTGCTAATAATTTCTGCATCAGACATGCAGCAGCATTTTCAGTGAGTTGCATAAATAAATTCTTTCTAATTCCATTGAAGAATATAATAGAAAATGGTTAAGACTTTTAAAAACAAACATTTCAAAAAAAGCTCCATTTTGGAAGTAGGTATGATGATTCAAGTTAGTATATCCAAAATTCTATGTGTTACCAAGCAGGAATTTGCAATGCCCAAACAGAGCTCTTGGAGTTGCTAGCAGCATACTAAAAATTAGAGTCAACATACTAAATATAAAAGTAATCTATTCCAGTATAATCTTTTCTTCCTCAAATTTTTTTCTTCTGAATATACAGTTTAATATAAAGTGGACATTTTTGCTATTATTTAATTTGGCATTTCAATTAAATATAATTTTTAAAGTATAAATCAAATATAAATAAAGTATGGTTGCTAAAATATGAACAACAAAACAATTTCAAAGTAAGCATTATATTTTGAACATCAGCGGATCAACATCTTATCAGCTTAAAGGTAAACACATTAAATCCCAATTAATGAATACACTGAGGGTTTTTGTAGGGTGAAAAAAAAGTGAGTTAAAATGTAACTCTGAATTTTGTGTGTTCTGCAAGGTGTTTGTTTATTGTGTTCCATGACAACCTGTGTAAAACCTACTTCATCTGCCTAGTAATCTTAGATGATCTTACCTTAAAATATTTGAACCATTTCCCCATGTAGACAAGTCACTGCATTGTGAGGGAGGTGGCTGTAATATGAACTTTGGTATAATGCGTATGAAGGCATCAAAAATCACATCCACAGCATCAATGATATGTTTTTCCTCATCAGAGCCATTCACTAAATGAAGTCCAAGTACACCTGAACACATCACAATGAAGTGTGAAGAGTGAAAGATGTACAACAAATCTCAAATACGATGAAATTACTATTACTCAAAAGATGACTTTAAAGTTCAGACAAAACAATGACACTATGAAATTACTATAACTCAAAAAATGACTTTAAAGTTCAGACAAAACAATGACACTATGAAATTACTATAACTCAAAAAATGATTTAAAGTTCAGACAAAACAATGACACAAGTGGCAGAGCAGAAGTGATGTGGCAATCAACTGAATAATGACAGAACTCAAAACTTTTCCATTTGGTAAAAAGAGTGCCATTGAAAATACTGATAGCATATCATAAGAGAATATGTAAAAAGAGAACTCAGAATTAGAAAAAAACCATACATGTGAGACATTTAACCTTTCAACCTTTAGTGCATATCATGTTGTCCAACCAAGACCTTATGTTCCTAACAAACAGTTTATCTGTTTTCCCAGATAAACAAATGTAATGTTTTCCAGACAAAGACATACCAACTGGGACATTGTCTGCATCAAAAGCCCGTTCAGACACAATCCAGGCAAAGTCTTCAATCATCAAACCACAAGCCTCTGCATCGGTGAATATTACATCAGCATCCTCAGTTCTGTCAAAAGCAAACAAATAAACACTTGGCTAGCAAGTTACACAGAATAAAAGTATAGTTCTATTTATTATAGATAACTGTTAATGATAATAGCAAATATTAACTTGCAGTGAATGGAGCAGATAGTGATTATGTTGATTTGTTGATTGATCGGCAATGGTGATCTCAACTTTTCTGAACAATGAGCCAATTCATTCCTATGTGAAAATTTATAAGACTCTCATGAAACTGTTTTCTTTAAATGAGATAAATTAATCATTTAAGCAAATAATATTACAATATCACTTTTCCATTAATATTTTGTAATAATGAGAGGGGGGGAAATAAGATACTCAATGGGTTTTGTGATTTTCAAACTGTAGACGCTGGCAATTGCAGTAAAGGATGACATCTCACCATATTTAATTTACCACCTATTCCTTCTCTTCTTTTTTAAAGTTGATTTGCAATGTTCAAAATTTCAATACATCTTAATGATTTCCTTTTTTTTTTTTTTGAATGCTTGGTATTTAAAGTAATCTGACTTAACACGTTCAAGTGTAGCTATTCTATCCCCTCAAAAAATTGCAGTGCTCTTTATCACAGTTATGTCCAACCATGAAGAAAGAATGTAAGTGCTTATCGATTTTTAGGTTTATACAAGTGCTTCTACAATTAAAAACATCTGTGATTCAAAAGACTACTGTTACTTCGTTGTGATGCATGTCGACATCCTGCTGGTTCTCTGGTTTTATATCATTACTGTCTTCAGAACAAGTTAGAACAGAAGAATCTGTTCTAACTTTAAAAATATATAATATACATGAAAATAAATAATTATTTGAACTCCATGTCATTTTACTAATATTATTTAGACTTTTAATAGATAGATAGATAGACACAACACACAGCCATCTTAGTTTTTTCCTTCCTTTTTTAGAACTGTTTACTCAGGTCTGCTTGCTTCGAGAACTCTGAGGATCTGTGTGTGTGTCACAAGTAGGGCGAAGTTAATGTAGAGACACAAGGGGTGAAGTCGGGTTTGGCTTGTTCCAGTGTATCTCCAAGAAGCTTGTGTGACATGTGCCAGTAATACATTGTCTTAAGTTGTTACACAAGACACATTACAGAACACACCATTGATGTTTGGGTGGGGCCCATTTTTATTCTATATGTAAAGGAATGTTTTATTGGCTGTGAATGCGGATGAGCAAGTAACATAAAAATGTGAATAAACAGATGTACAGATGAACGGTACAAAAACAATACAAATACAAATTCTTTCGCCCCTCTCAAAAAAATGTGAATAACAAGTTGGTCTGAGGATGATAAATTAGGTCATTTATTACCCAATTTGGGGCACTACTCTTTCACACAGTGATTAGTCAAACATACAACTTTCCAATGTCATACACTCTGTGGGAAATAAAGGGGAGATGAAAATGATGAACCTCAAAATATAAAATAAAAAATAGATTATACAATTCTTATGTGGTAAATGGCACCGCTATCAACAATGAATATTCATATACAAGATAGGCATATATCTAAACATTGTCTTAGAGTTCATATTACACAAATAATAATATTAATATGTTCAAACAGAATAGATTTAAATGTTCTTATTCGTAACAGTTCTAGATGCGTGTTTGCCTTTTATCAATTACTCACTTAGCAATGTCAACGTTCCAAGGGAGATGACGTAATCTCACACATCACTCATAAGGGGTACTTTGAAGAGAAGATATGATGCAATCATTGCATCGCCTGACAGTGAAGACCTGCAGGTTCTAGGCACCATCTCAGATTCACCGTGGGGGGAAATCTGTGCTCTGTTGGCGTTTTGCCAACCTTGGTAATTGTCGCTGCTTTCTTGGTTACCATGATGACAGAAAAAAAACAATGACGTTTTAGCACTACCAGATGTGTCGTCCAGTGGGGTGTGTCGTCTCATCTATGGATGCAGAAATTCTCATGTCCGTGGGGCACCGAGATGCTGACCTTCCAACTGCGGAATATGAATTCAAACAAGCTCAGACATGGGAGACAAAGATGGCTTCTTGTCGTTAAGTGCATACAACCAATGTCGTGTGCAAAAGCTGTCTTGAAGGCGAACTTCCCCACTTTGCCAGGAAAATATTGAAGCAAGTTACCTCGTCACTCTAGGCAGTAGACGGATGAAAAAACAGGTGGAAAGAGATACTCCCAACTTTCCTTAATGAAATCTCTGTATGCAAAATCCTATAGAAATGAAGCAAGATGTCTTCACATGAATCCAAGTTTTTCAGCATGAGAGTATAAATCTTCCTTCTTCTCTTATATAGTTTTCCTAAAAGTCCTCAAAGGCTTCTAGAAGCTTTATGCCTTGTGACATAATCTGTCCATGCACGCTTTTATCTGCATGTGGCACGTCCACTATTGGCAAACTTATTGCACTTCGACTTTCTTTCTCATAAACACTCGTCATCATTCATGCGTGAATATTCTACTCTACACTCTACATAATTCTCCAAAATATATATTTAAAGCAAGAAATGATAACATACACTGTGTCTACAACATCTGTCTAACTAATGGAAACTTAGGTGAACATTTCTAGAGTCATATAACACAGTGTGTAATAACAAGAATGGGTTACTTCCCCTAGTCTGTTAGCGGGTTTTAGATCGTTAAATAAAATATAATTTTGGCTCCATCCTTCCACGTGACAGTGTGCCATGGATTTTATATTACAATACTTCCCACAATACTAAATCATTTTATTTATTAGTGTTGCCATTGCTGTTAGTAACCAAAAATTAATTAAATCATTATTTAAAATAATAAAAGTGAAAAATATAAAACATCCAAAATAAAATGTATGAGCTATTTAAAACTCACGTAGAAGAGAGTAATATAACTCTTGACTCCTTGAGGTGTATTTGATTTAAGTCATCTGTATAGTTAGTCTGTCCTGGTATGTATTTAATAGGATCAATCTGCATGGAAAAATAAAATATGCATAAAATATAAATGTCTATAGACTAATTATTTAGTCCTATCATTGACCTGTATCATGTATGGTATACATCAATTTTCAACAGTTACAAAATTTTTAAATTACTGCCAAACTGGTCTTTTAATAATTTTATACATGGAAAACATGTAAATAAAACTTTTTAACTTACAATAAATTATTACCATCATTAGGTTGTGATACAGAAAGATTTAAAGTACAGAAGTGTAAAAACATCAAAATATCCTTTGGCCAAGGAGTAAGTGGTTAAATTCTTTCATGTACAGTTCTCAATGACTATTTCTTGCAAAAACTGTAAAAGTTACACTCAAAGAGGTGGGAAGAGTATTAAATACAGAACAAAATAAATTTGGCAGAAAGTGACCCCCCCCCCCAAAAAAAAAAAACACAACATAAATTGTAGAATCTTAAGGTCAATGGTTCCAAACATACATGAAATGTCCTTCACCCATTTAAATGTGATTCTATTTCTAAACCTTGCATAACTCTAACATGTTATATCTGTCTTTAATGCTATAAACAAAAGAATTACCTTAATCTAAACAGTAAATTGAGATAAACAATGAAAACAAAATTCATTTTGTCACACTTTCAATTATATTTATTACAAGTACTTGCAATGAAATAAATTCATGACAAGCCAGAGTAGTGTCAGCTAGAATGATAAAATACACTATAGTTCACCATCAGAAATGCACTATAATTTAAAACATTCTTTTTTTATTAGCAAAAAAAAAAATTAAGAAAGAAAGAAAAATGAACAATAGGTATTATTTTTATGAGAAATACAGTAAAGATTTTCTGTTAGATAAGAACTGTGATATTGCTATTACGATAGTTTTCCTTGTAAAAATTACTTAGACATTATAAATATTATTTTAATTAGCAAAATGTATACATATGCACACTACACATTTTAGTACTAAAATTTTAAAAAATGCATGTTATAAGCTGCTTTATAAATGAGTAAAAGCTTATACTAAATAATTTGTTTTATTTATTTATTTCCTCCAATGTGAAAGGGACACTTGTATCTGGGAGCTGTGTAGGAGTCATGGGGCTAAAAGGAAGGTTGACAAACAACTTTCGTATATAGGAAACCAGGCTGAATTATTTAAGGCATTGTCACTTGGTACTAGCAGCACAATGATCAGGATGTTTTATATTTAGGACTTGATGATGTGAGAAGGGCTTGCAGCATTGGTAACTAAAGCAGGAACAGCTTGCATGTGGGATCCAAAAGTAAACAGGTGAAGGGAGACATCCATATATGTATATATATCTAACCATATGAACTGACCAAGTAAGGGATGGCATCAAGTGCCACAGATACATGCATGTTCTGGGATTTGGCGAGGGAGAACTTTCCGTCTGGGATTTGACATAGGAGTTTGTCTGGGGTTAAGCCTGGGATTTCTGTCTATTATTTGACATGGGAGTTCTGTCTGAGGTGAGAGAGGAAGTTCTACCTGGGATTTGACAAGGTATTTATGTCTGAGGTTTGGCCTGGGACTTCTGGGACTTAAATATTTAAATGCTTAAATGCTCTATTATTGTTTACTGAATTCCCACACTAAACAACAGACAGAACTTAAATATTTAAATGCTTAAATGCTCTATTGTTGCTTTCTGAGAAGTACTTTAGCTATGTGATGATATTCATTAATTGCAATTTGTTTATCACATCGAAGCAAATAAGTTTCAGACTTGCAGAATGTGTATTTTTTAAATAATTTAATACTTTGTGACAACTATAATTTCAACAGATAAACTCTGCTCCTCTTTAAAAAAAAATCAATAGGTTAACACTAATAATTAAGTCAATGAATGAACAGGGATTAAAACGTGCTGAAAACAACAGTTTATTAGAAATTTATAAAAGAAGTAAAACTAAAAGAAAATAATTAAAAGAAATGACTGCACTCACCTCGATTTCTCGTGGTTCTGCAAGCGTCTGGAAACGACTGAGGATGGAACGTCCTTCCTCATCAGCACTATAAACAAATATGACCTTCTTCCAGCCTAAATGATCCAACATGGCAACCCAAACATCTGCCTGGTGTGAATATGGAGGCACAGTACGCAGGAACATTTTGTGCACATTCTGCATTTTTATTTCAAAATTCTCTTAGGTACATGTTTAACAAACAAAATTCAAGCACACATACACAAACACATATACACCAATTGTAATAAGTGCTAAATACAGGAACTCTAATTAACAAATTTCAGATTTAACAATAACTCCTAATTTCTTTCTGTCTGTTCTGTTTCTCTGGGTACATAATATCTACTGTCACAATGACTTCTTAAATCTGCATTTAATTTCTTAAATGCTTTTACTTCCAGATGATATGTGCTAATTGTCCATTTTGACAGTAGTTATTTCAAAATTAAAGTTGCTTAACTGATATCACCATTCAAAATGTCTTTTTCTCCATTCAATGTTTGTCAGTTGTGGGCCCAAAAGTCATCTAATCATGAAATATCAAACACTATGATCTAATCATGAAATATCAAACCCCTTCAGAAAAAAAATTATTCATTTTATTATTCATAAAAGTATTCATTTTATAATAAATATATTGGTTAAAATCTAAATAAATAAAAATAAAATTTTAAAAATAAAAATATAAATAAATTATATATAGTTAAAATCAAAAGATTTTTTTTTTAAGTTCCTATCACAAAATCAAATAAAAATTAATTCCTTACAGATTAACAACAAGTAGAGTTTGTTTACCTCTAATTTGGTGATTTTTTTAATTTTTACAATCTTATAAAGAGCAAGTGAACCCCAACTTACTCCAATGAATGAGCAAGTGAACCCCAACTTACTTCAATGAATGAGCAAGTGAACCCCAACTTACTCCAATGAATGAGCAAGTGAACCCCAACTTACTCCAATGAAAAAGCAAGTGAACCCCAACTTACTCCAATGAATGAGCAAGTGGTATAAAACTGATGTTTTATATGTTAGTGATAAATGGTAATAATAATCTTAGCTGTCACATATTTATTTATTATATTTATATAAAAAAGAAATTATTCAGAAATTAAAATACTACTTTAAAGATGTCTCCTATCACCAAACAACTACAACCAAATAAGAGTTAAAGCACTCACCACATCTGAAAAGGCACTGTCTCGAGCAGAAATACCAACTACTGGGATGTGGTAATATCCGCAAGTGTATGAGACAGAGATAGGGGCATGCATGCTGGAATTCGGATGCGACACCACCACAGTGTATACATGCTCGGTCAAAAGTTTATCACACACATCCAAAGCTGAACGAATTGGGTTCCCATCCATCAGAATAGAAGTGGCATTAAACCGAAGGTTGTTAGGGATCTGAGGTCGTTTGTTGAGCTCTTCTACAGCCATCTTGAAGTGGAACTGATGGCGCTCAGAACTCAGTGAAGCTCCAAGCGTGACGACGACTGGATCTGCTGCAAATGCAGATGGCACCAGGCTCCCCAACAGAAGAACAATGACTGCAGACCTAACATGCATATTTTTCGATTGTCTGTTCTTGATGTTAGGCAAGCTCTTAATGAATGTGGTAGGGTCCTCTCTAAACCAAAGATTTGGAATAAAATATAATTATTATGTTTTTATAACTGTTCAGAACATTTTTTTTAGTTTTGTTATCAACAAAGTCAACATTGTTTAAGTTAATATATGTGGTTTTTTAAATAAAAATAAATAAAGTGTAATCAGCAATCCAATGCATGCAAAATCTGAAGCAAGTGAACACAAGTGTTAACTGAACATAAACACTTAATTTCTTTTTGTAATTTATACCAGTTAAGCTATTGTAGAAAAAATGAAAAAAATAAATGTAAACCTAAAGGTTTAATAAATACTGTATATAAATGATTCAATTTATGTACTTGTTAGAATTTCTGTATGTTTTGAGTTGCATGCTCTAAATATTGTAAGAGCTGTAAAGTGATAGAGAAGTTTTGAAATATTAGTAAAAGTGATGAAAATTATAAAAACAAACCACTGAATGAAAGTGAGCCAAATGTTTGGTGAAGGCAATTATGTATGCTGATTTTCAATGAATGAAATTCAATCAATGCTTCATTGCTTGGTAAAAGAGTACTACTCCTGAAAATAAAGTGAGCTACATTTGATAAAGGTAGTTGTACAGGTGAGTCAAAGGTAAAGACAGTATGGTAAAGGTAAAGGCTTGGTAAATACAGAATATAGACTTCCAACAACAAAAAAATGTTTGGTAAAGGCAGAAATGTAATAATAATGAATTGAAGTTATGTCTGATAATGCAAAATGTAATAAAAAGGAATTGAATCTATGTTTGATAAGGGCAAAAATGTAATCAAAGGTAGAGTACCTATGTTTGATAAAGGCAAAAATGTAATCAAAGGTACAGTACCTATGTTTGATAAAGGTGACATGTAATAAAAAGGAATTGAACCTATGTCTGATAAAGGCAAAAATGTAATAAAAGTTACTGAACCTATGTTTCATAAAGCAGAAAAGCAAGAAAAATGTCATGAATCTATGTTTGATAAATGCAGAAATGCAATAAAATAAGAGCTGAACTTATGTTTGATAAAAAGCAGTTATGTATTTTTCAATCAAAAAGAATTGTCAATGTTTTCTCGAGTTATTTTTTTGTTTTGTTGGGGTGGGGGGTGGGGGGTAGAAGTAATGTTGATATTCAACAGAACTGTGTTTATTAGCTTTCTGTGAGCAATCCCCAGTACTAAAACTATTGATCTATGATTTTTAAAGACCATTATTCCATAAAGATTTGCTAACAAACTTTAAAAAACTCAGCTTTTTGCTTTGAATTATATCATGAAGATTTGATAACAAACTTTAAGCAACTCAGCATCTTGCTCCAATGTGTCTCCAGATTTGCTAACAAACTTTAAGAAACTCAGCTATTTGCTCTGATATATCCCATGCATACTTCATAACTTTTTAAGAAACTTTAATTTTCTATATACTCTCTCTTTCTGCTCCACAGAGAATCAGTTTTCTGTGTGCACTACAAAAACTCGGTCATGTGTGTATTTTTTCAAATTTCAAGTATAATTTTTGGGGGAGAAGAAACAAATATGAGATTGAAAGATCCCTAAGCACTGTGTGGGGTTGCAAAGGCAGAAGTTGCATCACTACAACAAAGATATGAGAACAAACTTTAAGAAACTCAGCTCCTTGCTTCAATGTATCCAATGTTAATCCTGGTTCAAATCCATGGAATCATTTTGCAAACGAAATATTAACAGGATTTGACATTTGGGCAGTTGATAGCTGTTAGTTATTTCTACTTATATACCAACTGTTGTGATCCATGATAAATTCTAAAAGTGATAGGAGAAACTGCATGCAGATATTGGTGTTCTATCATGGCTGGTTTCTGAAGAAATACCTTCACTCTTGTCTGTATCAGTCTAATAAACTATCTTAAAGATGTGCTCAATTATGGCTACTACTACTTGCTCTTAGCGTCTGCTTCTAACTTTGTCGATTTTGTTGGGTGTACAAGTGCCTAGGAAGAAATTCAAGAAGACAATAAAATGTAGTTTACATATATGGAGAGGTCAAGGTGGATTTCTTTATTTTTTTAATTTTATTTTACTTTTTTTTTTGGGGGGGTGGAGCCAATTTGTTTAGAAGTAGCCAATGACCTATTCTTTCTAATTTTCAATTGCTAAAGAATCTTTAATATACAGCCTTAAGTCAAGGGAACCACTTTATTATTCCAACCAACTGACTAGACACTAAGACCACCATCTTGAACTAAGAAATAGACAACAGTCACACATAAGTCTGGGGTTCTGGAAAGAAGATATAAATAGAAATTTACATTAATTTCTGTGTATGGAGAGTTCTGAAGTGGATTTTTTAAAAATATTTTTGGGGAGGACATGTGAATTTTGTCTGGGAGGTGGCCAATAAAATGTTCTTTCTGATTTTCACCTGCAAAAGAATTGATAATACACAGTCTGAAACATAAGGAACCCGTTTGTACACTATTACTATCTTTTAAGTTTGGGTTCTGGAAAGAAAAGAGATATGTGAAATCTTGGGGTGATTTTTTTGTTTGTTGAGGGTCATGCAAATTTGTTTGGGCAGTGGCCAACAGCCAATGGTCTATTCTTTTATTATTTTTAATTGCCAAAGAATCTTAAATGCATAGTCTGAAACTCAAAAGATACCATTTACTGTCCCAGTCAATTGACTAACACTAAGAGCACCACCTTAAGTTAAAGAGGCAAATAAAACCACCCTTAAGTCTATTCACCCTGTCTGCATTACCTCTTGTCCATTATAATTCTTTAACTAAATCTTAAAATAGATCTTAAATATATTCAGCAAGAATTACGAGAACTACCTTAGACTCATGAACATAATGTGTACAATTCATATTTGCTATACAATTATTACAGTCTGGACTGTGAGATCTATGTGCACAAATCATATTTGCTATACAATTATTACAGTCTGGACTGTGAGATCTATGTGCACAATTCATATTTGCTATACAATTATTACAGTCTGGACTGTGAGATCTATGGGCACATAGATATGTACAGCCAATACTTCTACTAATATGCTACATACACACACACACACACACACACATACATGTATGACAGACATGAAGATTTACATTTATTTTAAATATGGAATAAAATGCAGAACAAGCACAAATCTCTATTTGTTTAGCAAAATATAAAATTATGAAGCACAAAAGTGTATAACATATAACTAGTAACTAATGCATAACTATAACTAATGATAACTAGTCTATAACTAATCTATAACAAGTCTATAACTAATCTATAACTAATGTATAACTAGTGAAGTCTGAACCAGTATACCAGTATACATGCACAGGCATAGAAACACACTGCTGCACAGTCACACAATTTATAGCTCATAAATACAAACACATTCACAAAATTAACAAATAATAAAGGAGCATATGTACAACCATATAAACTTTCTTAAATCCAGAGGTTTACATGTTCTTCAAGACTGATATGGTCATTACCAAACAGCTTATTAACGAACAGCACTTATCAGTTTACTGTTTATAAACTGATAACTGTCAGTGTGGTAGGAAGTACTAGATTCTACATTCCATACACTGATTATTTTACACAAACAAGTGAAGCAACAGATTGCAATTTATTTCTGCAACAAGCAGTAAAAAAGGAAAAGTTATCCAGCGTTAAATAATTATTGATCAGTCAAACAGCACAAAGGAAGAGAGCAGGTTGTATGTGTGTGCATAGTATGCCTGTGTATCTGTGTGTGTGTGTGTGTGTGTGTGTGTGTGTGTGTGTGTGTGTGTGTGTGTTTGTGCATGTATGTGAAAGAGAGAGATTCTCGGCTGCAACACAACTATAATCCAAAATAAATTACTTGATTTTTATTTTGTTTTTGTAATGGATACAATGTGTGTTTGGATATACTACATTGACTGCTGCATTCAACATCATTAAGTAAAATTATGTATAATAATAATAAAAGATAATAATAGCTTTTATTTAATTTCCTACGTACCATTAAGCAGTGACATTAGGACCCTATGTGATACTGGATGAATAGAGATAATTACAAACAATGGTACTATTTTACCATTTTTTTCCAGGTCATTGAACTTGTATGACCTTTGAGAAAAGACCATATAAAATGCAAATGAATTAGCAAATTAGAACATTATGATTTACTATATTGTGTCTACTTAACTGCTGGAGTGTGAACAAGTCTGTCAACAAAGCAAGAGACATTAAATGCTTCCAGACTTTTGTTTTGATTTATATATAAATCCAATGCTAAATTACACACTATTACACAAATTGTTAAATGATCTTCAAAAAAGACAATAATTAATCTTAAATCGCCAACAACTATTTTATACCCACATATAATATTAATGTATCACACAATTATTCTTATAAAACTATGTACAATTCTAATATCTGATATTATATTGCTATATCACTCTGATATTATATTGCTATAAACAAAAAATAAAGGATTGTTTTTGTAAATAACAAATATTTTCTTACAATTATTTATTATTTGCTAAAATAACTAGATCAAAATTATCTGTACTAAGTGTGGTGTACAAAATTATATGCTACTTAACACTATTCTGTCATATCAGGCAGCCAATTAGAAAAAATACTACGACAAATAGAAGTATAAATAATGTGTTAACAGTTAATTTATTTATGACGTGGAACATATGAACGATTATCACCAACAGCAAGTGCAAAGACAACGATCTCATCAAGTGGCGGTTAAAAATTAAATCGTAATAAACGACGGGGATGGGGTATAATTTCTCGAAAATGCTCAAATCATAAAGAATATGCAAAATCTTTCATTTAACTCGTTCTTTATCGTAAATTATCGGACTGTGGTGACCTACATTTTGATACTGACAAAACTGTTTAGAAAACACACAAACGCAGGTGGCAGAAGACAAACCCCACGACGGCATGACGATGCCAATATCTAATCAAACCTTTGAATTCGTCAAACGTCCACCGAACATACCTTCAGTTTCGAACCTATCACACACTACAATATGGCAGCAACCACATTTATCAGATGCACATGAAGAAACCAGCACATATATGTACCCTACAACTTACTGTAAACAGAGGCCGCCTGCGCACATTTCTACTGCAGGCGCCAGGCTCATCTTGCAGCCATACCATTACCGCAGTTTATGTTGATCGATCAAAAAAAAAAAAAATCTAATTACTTTTGAGGTTCTGTTTAGGATGCTTGTATGGCACGAGTCTGGGCAAAACCATAGCAAATAGAATGTTAACCATGCATACTTGTTTTTGGCTAGATGTCCATATATTATGCAAAGTTTTTAGCTTTCAGAGACTGGGTATTTGTTTTTTATAATGTATGTGCCCAATCAGCCAAAAACCGTAGATGCAGTGTCTGTTAGTGAGCTGCCAAAGATTTATCAAATACCTACTCTAAATAATTCTTTCAAAGAGCAAGAAGTGTATATCTAACAGCTACACTAAATAAGAGGTGACTAAGAGCAAGTTTTGTCTAAGAGCTACAATATTTTAAGAGTTGTCAAAGGGCTACACTAAGTAAGAGTTTGTCAACGCGATACAGTAAGTAAAAATGTCAAAGTTACAATAAGCAAGAGTCTGTAAGAGGTACACATTCAAGAGTTAACTATCAGTTGTCTGTCTGTGACATATACTAAGAGTTGTCTGTAAGAGGTGTTTTTTAAGAGCTACACAATAAGAGTTAACTATCAGTTATCTGTCTAGGACCTATGCTAAGAGTTGTCTATATATAAGACCAACAAGAGTTGTTTATCTAAACTTCACTATGTATCTAATGGCTACTGTTAGTATAAATGTGTCTATTTCGGCAGTTTTCTCAGTATACAGATGTGTTTCTCTGTTAGTTACAACAAATAATTGTGTTACAGCTGTGTTACATCTTTTACCTCTAGCTCCTTGGACAAAACAATCTATTTAATTTTAATTTTGATAGTACTATATTCTCATTTTGAAACTGGCTACTCTAGCAAGCTTGCTTACATTCAAATTATTTCACCTTCTAACAGCAAACTACTTTAAACACATACGAAAACTAAATACAGTAAAATAAAACCAATTCATATGCAAAAAGACAATATATAACTAAAATAAATTAATATACAAATAAAATGTCGATTTTTAAAAGACGCTGCACAAAAAATTATATTCTTGCTGATGAAAAAGATGTCTTTTCAGAACCTCTTGAAAATTATCATGGTCACTTGGTATCCCCGGCTTACTTTTTTTAATCGTGTGAATAGCTGTAGTGAATGTTGATTTGAGATCCTTTAATGATTTCTTTGTTGACTGGTGGGGTTTATGCTGCTTTGTTAGTTGCTCTGTTTGCGAGCTGTTCTAGGCTCTTCCCATGATTCTCTACGTTGAAGCAGTCTGTGTAGTCGGGGTTTCAGCTCGACTTGTAGTTGTACTTTCAGTTGGTGTATATATGTGCCGAATTTTGACTGAGTTTGTAATTTGTTTAGGGTGGTCTTCTTTGTTTGTTGGTGGAGGTTGGATTCTATGTAGCAATGGTTTCTGTGTACTGTAGTGTATTGTGTGTGTAGGTTTCAGCATCGCTTACTCTCTGTTGCTGAGTGTTGAGTCATAGTAATTTACCGTGCCGTCTGTACCCATGACGTAATATGTTTCAAACACAGAGTAAGATTCATCCTGCCGTTATGTGCTTTCATTTAATTCATGCGCTACTTTTGTTATGTGTAACAACGCCATTTCTTGTGTGGCAGCTTTCGCTTCTACTACTCTCCCCACCCCCAATTAATACAAGTTTCTTTGACTCTAGTATGTTTAACCAGATTGAGCGATCCTTACTAGCTATTGTGTTGTGGATCTCATAACAGGTCTTTCAGTCTGATTATTTCAAGGGAGTGCTTCAAGCTTACGCACCCGAATTCGCGCGAGAAGGGGACTGACACGCTATGAGAACAGGGTTAGACAGAATAACATAGACAGTGTCAGTGCGAATGATGCAGCAGATCACATTCACTGACCAGTTTGTCAAAATTTGGTGACAAGTTGCTCGTGCTGACTGAGTGAAGATTTGAATTTGTGAGAAGCGATCTGTTCTTTGACTTGTTGACTTTCATAGTAGAGAAAGTCGTCTGCTCACAAATGTAGATTGATGCAAACAACACACATCTTTCTGGCAAATTATTTCATACGCGTGCGCGCGCACCTCAATCGACCCACGTGGTGGGAAAAAAATTCTAGATATATGAATAGAATGTGAAACAAACCAAACAAAATTCTACTGAAATTTCTATGACTTTTCTCACTGGGTGTGTATTTGGCATCGCGTGGTTACATTTCTCTCAAAATTAGAAAGAAATTTTACGCTTGAGAAATTTAGATAGCGTGCCTAGGCCGCATGAAAACCCTTGGCGGGCCGCAAGAAAGCCCGGGGCGGGGGGGGGAGGGCGCATGCGGCCCGTAGTTTGCTTGCCCACCCCTGCGGCCTAAGTAATCATCACTAAGTTCAAATATTAACAACATATTAATAACTGAAAATTAATTATGATGTTATTTAGAAAAACCTTTTCCTTTTGCTATTTTAAATTAATTATTAATTAATTAATTATTTTACCTAATGAACTATACGGCCCGCGACAAAGTGTAAATGTGTGTATGCAGTCCTTGCACAGGAAAGTTTGCCCACCATTGATTTAGGCGATTTTAGGGTGATGGCAGCCTTCGGTCTAAGATGATTTCTCTGCCTGGCATGAGGTGTGCCGCTGTTGATAGAAGTGTAGATTAATATAGGCATAGTGGAGGGTTGTTGACAGGAAAATTGTAGAGTGGTGATGATGAATGGTGGCCGGTGGGTCAATGGCGCTCGTTGTCGAGCTGGTAGAGGCATGTACCGATTTTCCATGGGCTACTACATGGTGGTTGGTGTTGTCTTCTTAATTGTTGTTGTCACTGTCCCTGGTATTGGAAGGGAGAGGGTGGACTATCTTACAGAGCCCAAGCTAGTACACCAGTTCTATACATAGTGGGTACACATGCTCGAGATTTTCCACTCTGTCCTCACTGGTTTTGTCCATTGGGATGTGCACAAACTGAGGCAGTCGGTCAGTGCAGGTGAGTTTTGTCAATGGGACGATTAAGAATCCTTACTGTAGGTATAGCGGAACTCTGTACTCCTGCCTTTGGCAATGGTGGTAATTGTTGTTTCTTCTTTTCTTCCCTTCTGTATCAGTCTGGTGTTGTTGTTTTTTGACTGACATCTTAAGTAGGCTTTTCTTTGTTTGTTTTGTTGAGGTTTGGGTTTTACTTTTTGAGGAGATAGGGTGGGCTCACGAATATTGGGATGCAGTTTGTTCCTCTTTTTTTTTTGTTGTATTGTCCTTCTCTCTGTTGTTTATTGTATTGTCCTTCTCTCTGTTGTTTATTGTATTGTCCTTCTCTCTGTTGTTTGTTCCAATGTCGGTTGTTTTGTTGTTGGCTCTAAAAGAGGAGGAGCCTCCAGCACCCTTGTGTAGTCTTCAACGGCGACCTCGGTTTCGCCTGTTGTGTTTGTTGGTGTCCGTTGTTCTCTTTTTATGTAGCATTGTGTATTGTTTGGCAGATTTAAAACTGCTGTTGTTGTAGCATTGTGTATTGTTTGGCAGATTTAAAACTGCTGTTGTTGTAGCATTGTGTATTGTTTGGCAGATTTAAAACTGCTGATGTTCTTGTAGCATTGTGTACTGTTTGGCAGATTTAAAACTGCTGATGTTCTTGTAGCATTGTGTACTGTTTGGCAGATTTAAAACTGCTGATGTTCTTGTAGCATTGTGTACTGTATTATATCCCTGAAAAGGGATTGTGAGTGGTACTGGCTGTTCCTTCTTTTTATTGCTCGTCCAAAGCCGAGTGCAACCTGTCTTTCTGGACAGAATGTTTCGTTTTTCGTGAACTTCACTCGCTTTCCAATGTAAATGCTTTAATTTTTCTCTTACAACTTCACTCGCTTTCCAATGTAAATGCTTTAATTTTTCTCTTACAAACTATGTTGGGGTGGTCTCAAGAGTTAGTCTAAATCTCAGGACATAGTGGAATTGCACCAGGCCTTCCCCAAAGTCAATCGTGCTGGAGCCAACCACTAATCCCCTGAACCACACCTCTTGGTGCTGGCTGGACCACTCCTTAGTTCAACCCTGCTCTTTGTAAAAATTAATTTGTGATGATTTTTTTTTGTTATGTTTAATTTCCCCTTACCTTATTTGTACTACTTATTAAGTTACAGAAAATCCAACTGGTGATATTTATAAAATCAGTTGTGTGGTAAACATTAGTGTTACTTGTCTTTGAGGGTGGGTTGGGGAGTAGCATTCCCATGAGGTTTAAAGGGATGTAGTATATTACTAGATACTTTGTAAAAATGTCTTTACTCCCCCCCCCCTCCCCAACTATATTCTTTAATGATGTGTTCTCTGTTTAGTCTCTGGGTCTTGCAGTTTAATTAGGTGCAGTTATAGAAGAGATGCGTAACAGAAATCGCCATATCCATTCTCTGCCAGATGTTCAGGCTTTATGCATATCTTATATTATTTGTAAAAACCACGTTGGCTTGAGTGTTTAAATTATTATTTTGTGAATATAATTTTATGCATTTTTCTTGTACTGTCCACACTTAGCAAACAAATACAATCATTTAATTGTTTGCAGTACTTTTATATGTAAGAGTAAGCTGGTCTTCCTATGGTAGAGAAGTAAGAATATACAGAGGTCTTCTTACATAAGAGAATGGGGGTATTCCTATGTAAAAGTATGCAAGCCTTCCGATGTAAGAATATGCAAGCCTTCCTATATCAGCGTACACCTCTTCTTTTTTTAAGACTACACAACTTTGATTCCTGTTCTAGCTCAGGGCCACAAACTATTATCACCAGACCCATGTTATTAGAGTGGCTACCATTCAACTCATCCTAGACTCAGCTGTCAGACACCCATCTTCACAGCAGTTATGCCTGGACAGACGTCTTCTCTAAGAATACAGTTGTTCTAGAAACTGCCATTGATGAAGAAGTATTGCCAGACTACAATCAGAGAGTACAACAGGCTCCACGTAGATTGGCTCTCGTTCGTGGAGTCTTAGAACATTTTACACTAGTGCAGTATTTCTTATGACATTTTTCGGCACAAAGTGTTTTGCTATTGCATGAATTAAAGGACATTTTAAAAATTTAATTTTTTAATGCAGCCACTGGTCTCAAGTCTTTCCATTTTTACTCATTAATCAGTTCCATGTGGTGTGTTCAGCATGCAAGCTGGCAGCTGTCTGCAGAGAGAGCTAATTTTTGAATGCCCAGTCTGGCACTTAGCATGCAATAGGTTAAAGTCACTAGTTTAGTAGACTGAATCTGTTTACTCTATCAATTGTCCACAGGTGATAGAATGTTACTGTACAAAACCATATATGTTTTGTACATTGAGCCCAGCCAGCTGTGTCAGTTTATGGCTTGATTTGTACTTAAGCTGCAGTGTGAAAGGAATCAGCCTGGCACGCAATACTAAGGACTTACATGTTCATAAAACAAAGAACCACAGCACCCTATAGTCACATTCACCTATCTTTGCATCACAGTGTTTACAAGATTCAAATTATTATTGGGATCCATTCCCAACCCTTAAAATGTCTGACCTTTCAAAGTTGAATTGTTAGAGTTATGTTGTATGCTGTAAACGTGATTACATTGCTCCATATATTACTGAGCACTGTAAAGAACTTTTACAACCCGGTAAGATTACATTGTTGAATACATTAACCGAGCACTGTAAAGAACTTTTTACAAGCCAGTAAGATTACATTGTTGAATACATTAACCAAGCACTGTAAAGAACTTTTTACAACCCAGTAAGATTACTTTGTTGAATACATTAACTGAATACTGTAAAGAACTTATAACTCAGTAAGATTACACTGTTGAATATGTTAACTGAATACTGTAACAACTTATTATAACTCAGTAAAATTACATTATTGAATACGTTATCTGAACAGTATAAACAACTTATAATTCACTCACTCTCACCTATGATGTTATTTTGGAGCAAAGATGAAATGCAAACATGACAAAGTTATTAAACTAGTCAAGATTATCAAATAGATACTTTATTCCCATTTTAACATGCTAAATTTTTTTTCATTTCCCTATTTACACAATCAGTTTACAAGAACTTGCATCCCTTTATATTTTAAAACTGTTTCGTCACTTGTTCACTACAAAAACATTAATTGGTCTGTGTCCCTTGTGCTCAATAACACACACATGTGCACCCACATATATACACGCTAATTTTGCTTACATAAAAAGACCTCTGGCATATACACACTAGCAAATATCACAATTCAGTTCAACAATTGTCAACATTATTCATTCAAATTATTCCATCAAAATCTCAGAACCAACCTTTCATACCTTTGCTATTAGTAATTACTATTATTTTTTTTCACTTCTAAACTGGTAAGACATATTTTTTTCTGTCTGAACTTTTAATGTTATTTCTCCTCTTTTCGAAGACAATAGTTAAGAATGTTGCCTGTCTATGATGCAATAGTTAGTATGATTTTCTCCCCTTTCCGAAGACTATAGCTGAGAATGTTGCCTGTCTATGATGCCATAGTTAGTATGACTTTTTTCTTCTTTTTCTCTCTGAACTTTGCTGTGGCATCTGCAAACAGTTTCACTTCTTGTTTCTCCTCAATCTTCATCTTTAGAAACTGGAGACCCATCAGATTGAAGCCCACCATATCCTAAGCAACAGATAATAAATAAATGGTTTAAAATTAAATGTAACTGAGTATTTAGAAATAAACAAATTGGGGGATGGGTTGAGTGGGAGTTAGTAACTGGGGGAAGCTCTGGGGCAAGTGGGGAGAGAAGTGAAGAGTTGTCTAATTTATTAAATATGAAAATAAAAACAAAAAGTATATTTAAAACATATGAAGCAAGCCATCATACATAAAAACTTCAGATATAAATAAGGAAGTTTAGGAGGCATTTCAACAGGAAACAATGATGCAGTGGCCTAAGTTGAGCAGATTAAGTTAGTTAATTGTTAAGTCTGATGGTTGCCTGTAACACTTGTGATTCAATATACAAGCAGTTAAGAACTATTTAGTTTCAAGCAACTTCAAAATATTACAATTAAATTGAACCATCCGGAAAAAAGTAAATTTTTTTACAGTTGTGCAAACTACGAAGATGTAATACCTTTAACTGATTAACACGTTCCGTGGCTAGAGTGCGCAGTCTGTCAATTGTGGGCAGCAAAATCTGTGTGGATGTGATCTGGCCATGATGAATCCTGCACATTTTAACAAAACTAGTTCTATTTGTCTATCTAGGGAGAATGTTTATTCCTTAACTCAACGATCATTTATTTGCACTAATTCTCTAAAGAACTCTAAGTGTTTATGATCATGGCTGTTATGCATAACATTAATGAACAGGAGAGAGGGTGAAAATCAATGGGGAAAAGTCCCCCAAATCAAGGCTAGACTGGAGTCCATGATCATATGCCTGCAAGGCTAGTACCTTTGCAGCCACTGAGCTCCCATGACACAGTTCAAATGATGGAAGTAGTAGACAAGAGTGCAGCCTGAACCATCAGAGATTCTAGCCATAGTACAAACAAAGTTTTACATACTTTTGAGTTTCCCAGTGGTATTAGGGCAAAGTACAGAAATGGAAACATTCCTTGACATCAGTAAAGTGGGGTTAATATCTCAAACATCAATAATTACAGCAATTCTCAGAAGTCTAATGCCCCAAGCATCATTAATATTTAAATTCAATAAGTCTCTATTTTTTCAACAACAGTGTTAAAAAATGTTAATATTTTCCTAAGCAGTAAAATCTTTTAAAAAAGAAATAACATTTTGTGAGCATTTACAAAATGGGGTGGGTCCTGAACCATAAGGTCCATACCAGTGACCTCTCAGTTGACTCAATCCTGAGTAATATAGATAAATGTTATATTACTGTCAAAAATTGTAAAACGAGTTTCCAAAACATTTCTCTGCTTACTAAAGAGCAGTTACCTACCTTATAATTGTCTGGAGACTTTTACCTGCTTGGAAAAAGGACTGCCTGACAAACAGTTGGTCAAATAAGAGAAAACAAAAATAGACAAACATGGGGGTGGGGGGATGAGGAAGAAAGTAATTCACCTAAGTAGGAAGAGGATGCAACGACAGCTAAGTTCCGTCTCCCAGCCATTCGACAACAGCACTTCTAGAATGGACAACAACTGGGTAGCTAATGAGAAAGGCATTAACAACAAGGATTCCTCCAGTTCACTGCAATAAAAAGGAAATCTATAAAGCAAACCTGAAAATTTAATTCAAATATTAAAGTATACGTATATTTACAGTGGATCTAGATAACAAACTATCTCCCTCCACTTTGATTAAAAATCACTTGGTGTGTGTGTTCGTGTGTATGTGAGAGAGTGAGTGTGAGATGATCGACAGTGATTAACAATAATAATCAAAATTATGACTGTTACTTTCTTTACTACAGGCATTTCTTATCAATGAGATAAAGAGAAGCACATTATTATCCACTGAGTTGAACATGATTGGATGACTCATTAAAAATCAGTGTAAACTAAAGGATTCATTAAAATCATTCGGCAGCCACCTAGCTCCCCAAGGAGTATGTGAAAAACCCCAATGCCCACATTTAGGCTCAAACCAATAAATATAATCTTTCTATTGCAAGACTAGTGCCTTTATTTCACAGCCACTGAGCTCCCCAAGAAATACAGTAGCACAGAGGGATTTGCTAAAGAAAATACCTACAACTTGAGAAGGTCTGTATCTGCACACGCATTACAGGTAAAGTTACATACCTTGATCGAATTTTCTTGAGTACCTCTAGGACAAATTGTGCCGGCGTGGTAGCATTGTATGCCACCATCAAAGGATGTGGCACTAGCATGGAGACCTGCAGAGACAGCACCAACAAATTCTGATATAACAAAGATTTTTATGAAATTTTAAAATATGAAGTATAGTTTTTTAATTTCTGCATTTTTGTGCAATTTATGAAATATAAACAAAAGGTGCTCATGAAATTTTTTTTAAAATAACAAAAACTGAGTAATACTTCTGCCAGGAATGTTATTCTCTATCTCTCATGCATGGGTGCGCGCACACCCCCCCCCCCCCCCCACACACACACACATGCGCGCGCGCACACAATAATCACATGAGGTTTGATCAAATAATACCTGGATGGATTGGAACCTTGAAACTTTATTAACTGAAAATTATTCTAAAGTAATATTTTCCCATTCCTTCACCTCCTTAGTTTCCAGTGTTCAGGGACGAAAAGAGAAAACTAAGTGATAAAATATCCAAGATGCCACAAACAAAAGATTACAGTTGAAATGGTTTAGGCCTACATCACATTTGAGGGGATGCAACTCTCGTTATATCCAATCTTCAAACAATTCTGTCTTTGCATTTAAGCTTTAAAATGTTTTGCACCCTTCTCTTTACTTATGTAATGAGGTACTACAGCTAAAACTGACCAAACATACATTCTGGTTGTTGTGTATAATAATTTAGAATGTTATATCTTTCTTTGGAAAGGCAATGTAATAGGGATCAAAGGAAAGATATTTAGTAGCCTACTTGCATATTATATATAAATGTATCCTATTACTCTTAATAATTTAGAGAAAATGAAAAGTAGAAACACCATCTGCTTTAGCATATACTACATGTTAACTTTCTTAAAACAAACTTTTATTTGAATTATAAATTACTGTCAATTACTGTGATGTTTTAAAGACACAAACTATTAAAAATGTAAAATTCCAAAATTTCAAATTTAAATCTGAGGACAAACGGTAAAAAGTGTCTAATATTTTGTCTCAAATTCACTTGTTCCCTTTTCTATTTTTCTTTAGTCTTAGTCTCAAATATTTTGTATAAATGTACCTATCATCAAGTATTTTTAGTCACCAATAATGTCATTACTGCCTTTATCCTTTACTGTACCTTTTTCTTTATTGCATTTACCTCTCTGCCATTAAGGTACCTTTGTCTTACTATTGTATCTATTTGCCAATACTTTATCAACGTTTTGCCATATTGTACCTCTTTGCCACTATTGTACCTCCTTGTCATTCATGAATCTATTTACTGTACCTCTTTGCCTGCAGCCTGACACTGTGCAGTATGCAGTGCTATCCTCTTGCTTTCATCACCATACACCTCCACTGCTTCCATCAAACGCTCCACCTTCAAAAGAGAGGTGAAAAGTGTACACATCTACATTTCTGAAACCACTCATCCACTCTGAAATTCTGACGACGGCTACACTATGCATATAGGTTGCTCAAAAAGAATACTCAAGTAAATGAAGTAAATGTGCAATGTGTCAGCTATAAAATTTTATTTAATTATTAGGCAATCAGGGAAATGTACAATTTTATGATATTTAAGAAAGAAATTAATCAGATATATGCTTCAAAAGAGACACACCACCATCAAGTGAAGGGTCTATTCTGACAGAGATCCTCAGAGGAACTGTCCCGCTTGAAGAACTGTTGGCTATAATGTTCAGGCATCAAGCATGTGATGTCAAGTACTTTCATAACTTTACCTGTCTGCAAACTAGAGGACCTGATTAGCTAGCTGGTAAAGGTCTGGTAATTCTGACCACCCTTACCTCATCATGTGCCAGGATATGGCATAATCATTGTTTTTCTGACATTTTTTCCTCATGTCTCATAGCTATCACTAAGCAATAATCCTGAATCAGGACTGGACTTGCATTCACAAAGTGTTTGTTGGTGATGCAGAGCAGTATGGATATCTGCATCAGAGGCCATGGTTTCAGGATGGACCATGGGCGTCATAGCAAAAACAAAGAGCAGGACGCCAATGAAAATTCAAACATGACAGATCAGACAGGCACTGAGTGTTTTTACTGAAAGTTATCTATCTCAAAGAAGAGGTTTCAAGCCTTGTTCCCTGCTCTGCCATTTTCAAAGTTGAAGAACAAAATGTGACTGGGGTGGGTGGGGTGGGGGGACAAAAAGAATGACAGGAATGAGAGCAATCCAAATGTATTAATGTATTAAAACAATGTGAAGCAGACACAATTACATTTTTTTAAAACATGCATTACACAGCCTGGATTGCTAAGCATCTTAATAATATAGAAGCAAAATATTACTTGTGGAGATCTCTGTAGGCAAGGGGGCATTTTATTGGTATATTTTCCTCTCTGGAGATAATATTGCTCATTCACGTGGATTGTATATCTGTCAGTGTAGATGCTCCTTGCATATACACACATGATGATATGTACATTACATACTGCTGGTACTTACTATAAGTACTTACTATACATACTGCTGGTACTTACTATACATACTGCTGATACTTACTATACATACTGCTGGTACTTACTATACATACTGCTGAATCTCCTTAAATGTATGCATCTGGTGATGTGCATGTGCACACACAAACAAACTTTTGGCTGCATGGATGTGAAGATGAATGAATGTATTTATAACATAAAAATGAAGGCTATTCTTTATCAATGAAATTAATTCATATTCTACATCAGTCGTACATGTTTCACATTTTGGAATATAAATGAAAGCCATTCTTCAACAATAAATAATTCCTATTCTAACAGCAATAAGATGAATGAATGAGATACTTACTGCCTTGATGGTTTCAATGCTTTTTTTACCAGCAAACCCTACTTCTGTAGTTGTTTCCCCTGCCACCTGTTGGGTGAGAATAAATTAAATTTCTTTGTTTTGCACAACCAGACCAAAGTAATTAAAAATGTATGTTACTGTAAAGGCAGTGGATTCTACACAGACTTATGTTGACAACTTTTGGAGAATGATATTAACCTTATTCACTAAATCTATGCAACTGTTATTTCTACATCAACAAACATAATGTAAAGAAATGACTTTATTAATTAACATCAATAACATAATTTTTTTCCAAAACTTTATAAAGATAAGAATCAATTAAACAATGAAAAAGGTATCACCTTAAAGAAAGGGTAAATACATTTTATAAACTGTCCACAGCTTCAGATAAACAGACAAGTGAATAGAAAGACAGGTAGATGAACAGATGATAGACAGATAAAGTAAGAGAAAGTCAAATAGATAGAAGAGACAGAGAGAGAAGTAGGTACACATGTAGTTAGAGGTAGGTAGATAGGCAGATGGTAAAGACAGGTGGATGGCTGGAGAGAGATAGGATAGGTAGATAGAGTGAGAGAGAGAGAAGTAGGCACACAGAGGTAGGTAGGCAAACAGACAGGTGGATAGATAGATGAATGGATAGAAAGACAGGTAGATAAACAGATGATGGATAGATAAACAGAGAGGTAGAGAGACAAACAAACAGACAGATAGAAGACTTAGGTAGATAGAGTAAGAGAGATAGAGAAGATGGCAGACAGATAGACAGGCAACGTTATGCTGAAAATGAACAGTACTTACTACTGGTTCCCCACTTTGAGCCACAGACTCCTCAAACTCTTTTTCACGTTCCTGAAAAAAACAGAGAAATGAGGCTAAAAATAATTAAATGGAAAAATATAAAAACCACATTAGTCATACATTATTTTAAGGGTAAAATAATGAGAAAACTCTTAGTCTCATTAACGTACGGTAAAATTAGTTCTCCAAGTCAAGTTCTATTATTCAACAGATTATTAACATGAAAATTTGATTTAGAGTTGACAAAACTGGTGATGTACAAACACATTCATGGAGCTTACCATTTCTCGTTCTTCCTCCAAGACAAGTATTTCTTCTGTTTTTTCCCACAGTCGCAGAGATCGATCATGACCAGCACTGACCAAAAAGTTACCACTAGAACTGACTGCAAGAGACCAGACCTCACCATGATGACCCTAGAAAGATAGTGTATAACATATATGACAGTACATATTAATAAAGCCTTCCTACAAAAATGCACTTCTTTAAAAATATCAAAATCCCCTTTCAAACCCTGATCCTCAAGGTCTCAATGTCAGGAATGTTTGTGTACTTTATTGCTGCAAGTCAAAATCCTATCATCAACGAAGAATCTAAATCTATCCCCAAGCAGAGTTAAGAAGCTAAGGCAGTTCTGGAAAACTGAAATTATTACTAAAACATAGCAAGAACCAGGAGAATGATCCCAAGATGAAAGCAAATTTAATGACTTTAAGTGTCTCTAAAAAAAAAAAAAAAGGTGGAAATGAGATACAGCTTTGTCTGTTTGTACAAGCCAGTGATGCTGATACAATGAAGCTTTTGATTCTAAGATGCAATTTGTGGTAAATTCTAGACGTTAATTTGTCAACATCTTGTATCAAATGCAAAACTCTGAGAACTCAGTTGCTTGATTGATTGGTATGTTGCAGCAACTTAAGCCAATCAGCATAGACCACTCTCTTGTATCTTCTCCCATTTTAGTTGGGTCACCAGAATGAAAGTGGTGTTGACAGATAAATCATTTTAATTCATGAGAAAATCTGGAATTAAAACTGATGGAGAGAGAGTATAAGCAAACACTGCCTTAGCTTACTAAAACCAGCTAAAAAAAAAAAAAAAAATAACAAAAACCGAACACACAAAGGTGAAGGGGTAAGAGGCAGAATGTTTAGATTAGATTTTTTAATTCCCCTTTAGATGGGCAATTAGTAAATCAAATTCTTTTATCAGTGGCAATGCAGAGCTCTATGAAAAGAAAAAGCAAATATCCAAATTTCTTTATAGAAAAATTAACAAAGGTAAAAATTAAAGAATATTGTTAAGCATGACAACAATAGAAGGTTTACTGCACTCACTTTTTCCTTTCTTTTTTCTTACCTGTAGTGTCAGGACATTCTCAAAGTTGTCTGCATCCCACTGTTTAATCTTGTGATCTTTGCTCCCAGTGTAAAACATGTGCGTTTTGGGAACAAACTGAAGGCACATAATGCTGATAACAAAAGTAGACATGAACATGTTGCTAATAAAAGCGAAGAATTAATGTAAATATGTCATATAATGTTTTAAAGACTGTAATGCAAAACTTTAGATGAACGTAAAGTTGAATGAAAAACATTTCTGGGATGGTTTTATTTGTGTACATATTTAATTACAGACTCCCCATCATGGGCTTGTCACAGTCTGATAAAATTGTCCGACTTCGTGACCCACTTGCCTTGTTTACTTCAAATTCGAATATTTGAAACCCTTGGCCCTTTGTTCAAAGCTTCCTTTTTCTAGGCGCTTCTAGAACAGGTCAAGATGTTATGTAACTTTAGGACCATTGTCCAGTTCTCGAACCAACCACATGCTTTGCGAACAGTCACGTGATACGCAATATACCTTTCTATATATGTACCCACACGCTTCCGCTCCCTCACTTCGAGCACATTTTAGCTAATTCCATCAGCTTACTCGGGTCGTGAGAGGCAGCCGGCGCCATAGAGAATCAAGGTACCCTTCGACTTCTCTCAAAGGTATCATTTTATTTAATAGTATTTGCCTATGTATTGTTTAAGTATGTATTTGTGCTATGTATTATATGATTTCCATATACACTTGAGCATGGTTCAGAGAAATAGCTGAAAACCTATATGTTACGGAATATAAATTTATTGTAACCATTTTTCCATTTCTGTACTTTAATTTATATTGTTTTAATTCACTAAGAGCCAGAATGCTGCGCTCGATATGAATTCTTCATGTAATTCAATTATTGCGTGTAATTTTAATTGTAAATTGTGAAGCGCTCTGTCGGTTTGAATTACCTCTTGTATGAACATTAATTTAACGTTGTATCTATTTTATTGCTTCATACGTCATGACTGTTAAATGGAACACATGTGAGACGATTATATTTTTTCTAAAATTTAATTGTAAGCGACGCGAGGTCGAAACTCTTTGTTCAGCGCATTTAATTGAGCCATGCCTAGGTAGGACCTGTTAGGTTGAGAATTATATCCAAACACGTTGCATCCACAGGTCGGCTCATGGTTCATGTTTCACCATGCCTCACCTGCATTAGCTTATTGGTGTAAGCGTGTCGAAATCCACTCTGAGGGCCATGCTGCAAAAATTCCAGTTCCTAGCCACTAACAAAGGGACATCATTCCTTATGCACCACGTGTGTCGTTAAAGGGGGACTGAGGGAACGAATCAGCATGACTGAGTGTTGAGACCAAGGATACAAGAATAGAGCTAAGTGCAAAATCAAGTGTACAGATCTCAAAGGAACACTTTTCTGGCAATTTAGATTGACAAAAATCAGGCATAGGCGCGTAAAGACAGAGTGAAGACTATTCGCGTTGCATTCGATTTATTGTTAATTTGTTAAACTTTATTAAATCTTATTTTCTTTGTTAATACCTCTTAGTAGTTGATTTCTATGCACAATAGACCAATTAGATTAATTCTTAGATTTGAATGGGGGCGGATGAGCAGAAAGATTGATGACGAGTGCATATTAATTTAGAGGGATTTAACTGTTTTCAAATCTAGCTAAAAGTTCGCAGTTTATTAGTCTGTAAATTTGTCGTCTGAACTACAAGACGCACTTTTAATTAGTCAGATAATAAATTGAGCAACCAGTCTGCGTAGAATATGAGAGGAAGAATTAATTATATTTAAAGTCTTTTAATTATTCTAAGCAGGGTCTTTAAATAAATACTGGAAACGTAACAAGTGTGGGTCGTCGCGGGATTGAGATGTATTAAATTGTAAATTGTAACATTTTTATACATAGGGCGCATCATAACCTAGAAACGAACGAACGAACAGAATTGCCAATTGTTCTTTTGATTTTTGTATCACTGATTTTCTTTGCTTTTGTTGTGACATGTGCATGTATTCTTTTGCAGAGTAGCGTGCATGTTAGTTAATGTTGATATATTTAAGCGTAGTTAAATATGTCATGTTAGCTATTGAATGATTTATTTAGTATTGTGTTACTGAGTACTTCATTGTGAGGAGTCGAAGGTTATACCGCCAGCTAGGAGAGTTATCGGTAGTAACAGACTTCGGACTATTATATTTAGGGTGCTAGATATAATGTGTAATGTTGTATGGTAGGAGCCGTGACATTACGAAAGTCTTGGAACAGCGGACACTGTGACAAGCAGGTGAAACGTGTAAGAGTTAACGCGTAATTTATTTCGGAAGGTGTTCTGAGTAAATTAAATAATTTTTGTAAGGTCGTAGCCTAAAAGTTATTTTCGGGATAAGCGGAGTTATCGCCGACGGTTAAAACACACAATTCACGAGATACATTGTTATTGTAGCCAGCGCGCTAAGACAGTAAAATGGATCTAGAGCAGATTATTGAAAATCTGAAAAGGAAAGGTTCCTTAATAGGATACCAGGGTGACGAACTGACTAGCTACCTTAAAACTGAGCTAGAGAAAGCGGAAAAGGAGAGACAAGAGATAGAAAGGGAAGAACGCGTAGCTATCCGCGAGCTGAAAAAGTTAGAAGCTGAGAAACTAGCCGAAACTGAAGCTAAACGCATAGAAGCGGACACGGAGGCTAAACGCATCGCCGCAAACGCGGAAATAAAACGGTTAGAATGGGAAGTAAAGAAACTAGAAGTTACTAATCCAAACCGTGACCGCAGAAGCAGTGGTGATTCGCGTTCTAGCGATGGAAATAATCACAGTAGAATTGAAAACATCATTCCAAAGATAAATATGGTCCCATTTGATGAGAACAAAGATCAAATAGACGCGTATTTAAAAACGTTTGAAAAGTTAGCCAGAGCAACGAACATTCCAGCGGAACATTGGGCGATAAATTTATCGGGGTTATTGCAGGGCAGTGCGAAAAACGAGTTCAATAAGCTTAGCGATTCTGAGTCAGATAATTACGACACAGTCAAGGCCGCATTATTGAAACGTTACAAACTCACAGCAGATACATACCGACGTAAGTTTAAACAGGCCACTAAAGCCAGTTCAGAGACGCACGCACAGTACATACGACGCGTAGCTGACTTGTTCCAAAGATGGATAGATCTAGCCGAAACTCCACAGACGTACGCAGGTCTTAGGGATGAAATGGTAAAAGACCACATTCTCGGGTCATACAAATCAGATCTACTGATTCACTTAGCAATAAGGGAAAAATCTACGCTAGAGGAGATAGGCAACGCCGCCGATCGCTTTGATGACGCACATTCTCAATTCTCGAACGCACACGCGAACAACAAGTCTCGACCGAACGAACCGCAGACTCGAAAGGATAAGAAAAATGACGGGAAGGCACCTAATGAGCGTGATGATAAAACATCTAAACCCGACACTAAAAACAAGTCCGACAAACAGAAAGATAAAAAGAATCTTGCATGTTACACTTGTGGTGATAGTGGCCATTTTTCACGAACATGTCCTGAAAAGAAAACAGCTAAAGTTTACGCAGTAGAAAGTCATACACCTAAAACAGAAAAGTCGAATCGAACACCAGTACAGGCAAACGGTCACGATACAATCGCTTTGCTTGATACAGGGTGTGAGCTAGACGCTATTGTAAATGCATCATTAGTTAACCGTACCGACTACACAGGGGAGACAATCTCTGTCACCTTTGCAAACGGCGAACAAGACATTTTACCAGTAGCTGAAGTCTCGATTGTTTCAGACTTTGTAGAAGGAACAGTCAAAGCGGCAGTTATGGAAAACTCACCGCATGACGTGATCCTTGGTTGCAAGTATGTTTTGCCGTGCAAAAAACAAACTTCAACCGAACCACCACTGGTTAACGCTGTAACCAGAGCAGCGAGTAGTAAAGACAAATCTGTAACTGCACCGATGTCTGCCGCACCAGCCGTAGATAAAGCAACAGTTAGCGAGATTAAAATATTACAAGCTGAGGACGAAACACTATACAAGTTACGCAAGCAAGCTGTACTTGTTAGTGACGTCAACACTGACGATTCGAATAAGAAAGCGTGCATTATTCTGAAAAAGGGTTTATTGTACCGCTATTCGAAAGTGGGAGACGAATTTCGGAAACAATTAGTCGTTCCACAAACCAAACGAAATGACGTATTACGATTAGGTCATGAGAGTCTTTTTGGTGCACACATGGGTGTACAAAAAACAACTAGTCGTATTACAAGTGAGTTTTATTGGCCGGACATCACTGCCGATATCCGTAGATTCGTGTTAAGTTGCGACACATGCCAGAGAACACAGTCTAAAAATTCAATCAGACCCGCACCGTTAGGAGAGCCTGAACTGATCAGTGAACCCTACAAGCGCGTAGCATTGGATTTGATTGGGCCTATAATACCCACATCAACGAGAGGTAATCGATACGTGCTGACCACTATTGATTACGCAACAAGATTCGCCGACGCAGTACCATTGAAAAATATTGATACTGAAACTGTCGCCGAAGCCCTTTTCGGTCTATGGAGTCGTGTTGGAATTCCTACTGAAATTTTGACAGATCAGGGGAGTCAATTCATAGGCAACGTAATGAAGGAAGTAAATCGTTTACTTTCCATCAAACATCTTACTTGCACACCATACCACCCCCAGGCAAATGGTCTGATTGAAAAATACAATGGGACATTAAAAACAGCACTTAAAAAGCTCGCCACAGATAAACCGAAAGACTGGGACAGATACATCCCTGCCCTACTATTTGCATATAGGGAGGTGCCACAATCTTCCACCGGGTTTTCACCATTTGAGCTACTTTACGGACGTACTGTACGCGGACCGATGATGATTTTGAAGGCACTTTGGACTGATGAAAAGACAGATGACGAAGTTAAGACAACTTATACATACGTCACTGACTTAAGAAACCGTCTTGAAACTATAGGCAAGATAGCACGGGAAAACTTGACGATAGCTCAGTCTAGACAGGCAGAATATTACAATAAGCACACCAAACCTAGAGAATTTGAAGTTAATGACAAAGTGTTACTGTTGCTTCCTGAAGCACATAACAAACTTCAGATGAAATGGAAGGGGCCCTTTGTAGTTACCGCCAAGCTAGGGGGACTGAACTATAAGGTGCAGACAGGAAAGAGAGAGAAAATCTTTCATGTTAACCTACTCAAAAAGTACATAAGCCGTGAGGATCAAACCACTCAAGCTGATTTTGTCGTAGCGACGATAGTTACAGAAGACGAGGGGGATACTGATTGCGTCACTGGTACTTTACCAAACTGTCCTCTACAGACGGACGAAACTGTCAAAGACGTTAGGGTAAATGAAGCCTTGACAGAAAGACAGAAAAAAGAAGTGAATGAATTGCTTAATGAGTTCTCATCTACTCTGACAGACAAACCAGGGTTGACAGACTTAATAGAATTTTCACTGAAGCTGACTGACAACAAACCGATACGTTTGAAGCCGTATCCGTTGCCACACGCTAAGATAGATGACGTTAGACGTGAGATTAAGACTATGCTAGATCTAGGGGTCATAGAGAAGACTGACAGTGCCTACGGATCACCCATCGTGTTGATTAAAAAACGTGATAACTCGTTCCGTTTTTGCGTAGACTACCGCAAACTCAATCAAGTGACAGAGTTTTGTGCCGAACCTCTTCCTGATCCGGATCTCATCTTCACTAAGCTAGCTAACGCTCATTACTATACCAAAATAGATTTGTCACGCGGTTTTTGGCAAATCAAGGTCAAGGACACTGATCGACACATACTAGCTTTCACTACACCAGTAGGAAACTACACATGGAAAGTTATGCCTTTCGGAGTTTCAAACGCTCCAAGCATTTTTTCTAAAATGATGCGGTCATTGTTAGAACCACTGTACGGACGTGGAGTTGAGAACTTCATGGATGATTTAATTCTAGGCACCCAGACATGGGAGGAGCACTTAACACTCTTACGAGGTGTGCTAGCCAGATTAAAACAAGCCAACCTCACTGCCCGCCCTACGAAGTGTGAAATAGCACAATTCTCCTTAGACTTCTTGGGACACAAGTTGAGTCATGGAACTATGTCGCCAAGTGAAGCTAAGATAGCACAACTTAAGGACACTTCACAACCGCTAACAAAAACACAAGTTAGAAGTTTTCTTGGTCTTGCTAACTACTACAGAAAATTCGTACCTGATTTTAGTGCCATTGCATGTCCTCTGACTGACTTGACACGTAAGAATATGCCTACAAAAGTAGTGTGGACTGATGCATGCCAAAACGCTTTTGACACACTGAAATCTAGACTGACTTCAGATTTAGTTGTTAAACTGCCAGATTTGACAAAACCATTCTTGTTAAGGACTGATGCTAGCAACACAGGATTAGGAGCAGTGTTATTACAAGAACACAATGACACCAAACACCCAGTTGCATATGCAAGCCGTAAACTCACAACCACTGAACAGAAATATTCCACCAGTGAAAAGGAATGTCTTGCAATAGTTTGGGCCATAAAAAAGTTCGAAAACTATTTGTACGGAAAAACCTTTGTCATTGAGTGCGATCACCAGCCGTTGGCCTTTCTCGGACAGGCGCAATTTACGAACAGCCGTTTAATGCGTTGGTCTTTGTTTCTGACACAGTATGACGCAAATATTCATTACATCAAAGGGTCTTTGAATGTTGGCGCAGATTACATGAGTCGTGCTTGATGCCATCAAGTGCCGGTACTGATAGAATGTTGTTTAATCAATTAACTGAACCCTACGGATTCCTTCCTGTAAATATGAAATATAGTTGCACACTTTATTTCTAGGAATGTTGAAATTTTTTTTGTGTAAATTTTTCTTCATTGTGGACTTCTACATTTTATCATACATAATTTGTAGGAGGCATTTTATCTTTGGTAAGATAAACGCCTCAAAAGCAAGGGGGTGTCACAGTCTGATAAAATTGTCCGACTTCGTGACCCACTTGCCTTGTTTACTTCAAATTCGAATATTTGAAACCCTTGGCCCTTTGTTCAAAGCTTCCTTTTTCTAGGCGCTTCTAGAACAGGTCAAGATGTTATGTAACTTTAGGACCATTGTCCAGTTCTCGAACCAACCACATGCTTTGCGAACAGTCACGTGATACGCAATATACCTTTCTATATATGTACCCACACGCTTCCGCTCCCTCACTTCGAGCACATTTTAGCTAATTCCATCAGCTTACTCGGGTCGTGAGAGGCAGCCGGCGCCATAGAGAATCAAGGTACCCTTCGACTTCTCTCAAAGGTATCATTTTATTTAATAGTATTTGCCTATGTATTGTTTAAGTATGTATTTGTGCTATGTATTATATGATTTCCATATACACTTGAGCATGGTTCAGAGAAATAGCTGAAAACCTATATGTTACGGAATATAAATTTATTGTAACCATTTTTCCATTTCTGTACTTTAATTTATATTGTTTTAATTCACTAAGAGCCAGAATGCTGCGCTCGATATGAATTCTTCATGTAATTCAATTATTGCGTGTAATTTTAATTGTAAATTGTGAAGCGCTCTGTCGGTTTGAATTACCTCTTGTATGAACATTAATTTAACGTTGTATCTATTTTATTGCTTCATACGTCATGACTGTTAAATGGAACACATGTGAGACGATTATATTTTTTCTAAAATTTAATTGTAAGCGACGCGAGGTCGAAACTCTTTGTTCAGCGCATTTAATTGAGCCATGCCTAGGTAGGACCTGTTAGGTTGAGAATTATATCCAAACACGTTGCATCCACAGGTCGGCTCATGGTTCATGTTTCACCATGCCTCACCTGCATTAGCTTATTGGTGTAAGCGTGTCGAAATCCACTCTGAGGGCCATGCTGCAAAAATTCCAGTTCCTAGCCACTAACAAAGGGACATCATTCCTTATGCACCACGTGTGTCGTTAAAGGGGGACTGAGGGAACGAATCAGCATGACTGAGTGTTGAGACCAAGGATACAAGAATAGAGCTAAGTGCAAAATCAAGTGTACAGATCTCAAAGGAACACTTTTCTGGCAATTTAGATTGACAAAAATCAGGCATAGGCGCGTAAAGACAGAGTGAAGACTATTCGCGTTGCATTCGATTTATTGTTAATTTGTTAAACTTTATTAAATCTTATTTTCTTTGTTAATACCTCTTAGTAGTTGATTTCTATGCACAATAGACCAATTAGATTAATTCTTAGATTTGAATGGGGGCGGATGAGCAGAAAGATTGATGACGAGTGCATATTAATTTAGAGGGATTTAACTGTTTTCAAATCTAGCTAAAAGTTCGCAGTTTATTAGTCTGTAAATTTGTCGTCTGAACTACAAGACGCACTTTTAATTAGTCAGATAATAAATTGAGCAACCAGTCTGCGTAGAATATGAGAGGAAGAATTAATTATATTTAAAGTCTTTTAATTATTCTAAGCAGGGTCTTTAAATAAATACTGGAAACGTAACAGGGCTTATCCAGTGAAATGACTTAAAATGGTCAGCAGATATTATTTATATTAAAAGGAAGTTTGCAAAGGTTGTTTACTATCATGAAATTCCTTTATACTCCTCTTATTTATCTTTTCATTTTGGTTCTGATACCGATTTTTTAATATATGTATGGCAATTGATATCTGTTGCAATGAATTAACTGTCTTGGTTCAGATATTTGATAATACATGCATGCATACTTACATTTTAAAAAAATTAAAAGTTTTCGATTTCTCTTTTAAAATTAAAAAATATAAAGGCTCATTCACCTGTCATCATGCGCAAAGAGCGATCGATGACAGTCTCCAAAATCAAGACCCCAAATCTTAACATTGCGATCAGCAGAGCCTGTGGCTATTAGCGTAGAGTCCGAAGAAATGTCCAAGCATAGGACAGGCAGCTTGTGGCCATATAATGACAAGAAAAACTGCAAATACATACACAAGAGCTAAAATAAGATTCTGTTTCTGCTTTTAATCTAAATAATTATGCTTCACTATTAATGTTCCTTTCAATTAAACTAAAGGCAATAATATTTTTGGGAGGTCCTAGAATAGCTACCCAGAAGTAATATTAAGAAATTTCCTACTTTACACTATGACAAAGGGTAATTAAATGTACTTGGCATTGCATCTAATAATCCACTTTCCTGAAATTTACCTAAAATGTTACAGCCATAAGCTGATTGTGGGGGGAAAAAAAAATTATAACTTAAAAAAAAAAAAGAAGACAGAAGAATTATAAAAAAAAAAAAATTAAATGTATGAGTTTACAAAACACGCATAAGCACACACACTAATATATTAATGTTATCACCTTAAGTGTGTCGACAAAGAAGATTTTGACTGTATTGTCAAGCAAAGATACTGCCAAAAGTCTTTGATCTGGACTGAAACATAAATAGTTTTTTAAAATGTGTTTCTGAGATGTGTTTTAAAATTAAAAAGCATTTATATTCAATTAAAATAATGACGACAATGTTAATGCTGAATTTATTTAACTAAGTGAAATACATAAATATATATGTTTAAACAAAATAAGTTTTGAATGCCTACCACAGGACAACATAGTAAAAACAGAATAATCTCTCTCTTACAAATGAGAAAGGACAACACAGTAGAAACAGAATTTTTTTTATCTCTCTTATAAATGGGAAAGAAAATCGGATATATAGCACTTACTGCTGAAAATCAATTTCTGTTAAGCACTGCATTCTTAATTCCTTGCATTTAAACCTAATTCCACTTAGTAATCTCCTCTCACCTGAACTTGACACAAAGCACGTCGTCATCCAACTGAAGCGTCCGACAGTGTAAGAGAGTCAGATGTTTCCTGCAGAAAGGTTTAAATGATATGAGGTATGCAGAACAAACTGGAAGCAAAACCTCCTAATGAAGGACTGAAAATGCTACGGATAAAAGTACAACATTTCGCTCTGCATTTGCACGCTGAAGGTGGTGACCCTATTTTAACTTTCAGCTGCACAATTCTCCATAAGCATCTATGTTGCAACCTTTAAGTTTCCTTTTACCACAGACATTATATGTTCTTGCTTCCCATAAAAAAAATAAATAAATAAATAACCCCCACATATACCACTATCAGCAGTTTCTACCACTGAGACAAGAATAATGTGCATTTTCAAATTTAAACAAAAAAAATTACCATGAGCTCTACAAAATGTGCTCATCATCTATCATTGCCAGATTTTACAGTATTTTCCAGAATGAAAAGTAGCATGCAATTCTAAGACTGATCAAGACTATTTTTATAAACAAGGATTACACATTGCAAGCATTGATTTAATCTTTTCAGAGCTCTTAAAGTTACAAAGGAATGGAAATATAACAGAAATGCTCAAAACATTAGAGCAAATGAATTGAATGGATTAATCATTTAATAAAAGGAATTAATCAATTAATGGAAGGAATAAATCTTTCAATGGGAGGGGTTAATCATTTAATAGAAAGAAAAGAGTTAATTCATTATGGCAGACATTAATGTTGTACAAATGACAAAGTGCATTTCAAGATGGTATAAGATTCACTTAATATCTACACCATAAGAAAATATATCCAATCTAATTTTTCATTTCAACAGACCTGCCCGAAGGATCCTCATGGGAGGTCATCAACTCAAAATTCCAGAATTTGGCAGTATGGTCAGCACTTCCGGTCACAATACCTCTCTATCAGAAAAGGAAAAATAGGGAATGTGATAATATAATATAAATAAATAACAAAGCCATAATTATCTTCTTGTAATATAATGTATTTCTAATACAGTGGAACCTTGGTTTTCGTGATTAATCCATTTGAAAAAGTCTGACGAAAAACGAATGTACAAAAACTGAAGCAATATTTCCATAAGAAATAATATCAATCCAATTAATTTGTTCCAGACACACAAAAATATTTTTAAAAAATACATTTTATAGAGAATAACTATATTTTTAAATACAGAAAACAATGGTAAATAAATATAACTGACAAATGAAAAGGATAAATGAACATTTAACATCACTTTATTGATGACTTGATGGCGTATGGAAGATGGCGAGGAAGGGAGAGGGAGGAGGAGAGGTTACTGTTTAGACTTCCCGTACATCCTGGCGAGATCGGCCAAGGTACACCACTTTCGTACTTTGCTACAAGTTCTTTCTTGAATTCTATTGTGTTTCTTGCCTTCTTTATCAAAGGGCTGGCACTTGGAACTTTCTTTGACTCCATGATGGTTTATTTATCAGTTGCATTCAATAAACAAACACAAAAAACAATGGATTATTATGAAATGTTTTGGAAGAATGTGCAGGATGATGCTCACTCAACGAGAAACAAAGGAAGACTGAGTCACAAACGCATGGGATGTTTTGTGTGGGCACTCAATTCTGGGAAATGAGTCTCACGGGCAGGTGGACGAGTTTAGTATGGACCATTTTCAACTGTACGAAAACCAAGCAGATGTACGAAAACTGGGAAAAAATTTTGATGAAAAAAGTCGTTGAAAACCAAATTGTACGAAAACTATGGCATACAAAAACCGAGGTTTGACTGTAATTTCTCATTACAGTTCACTTCAATTCAACCCTTACCTTGTCAGGTGCCATGGAAAGAGACCAAAGAGCTGCAGAATGAGCATCAACAGAAGCCACCATGGAGCCCTGGTCTATATCAAACACCTGGAGCTTTCCTGTCTGTCAATAACAGAAATAAAAATATCAGTTTTAAAAAAGTAAACTAGAAAAAAATTAACTAGTTTAGTTAATTTAGTTAATCAGACAAAAGCAGAGAAAATTTATAAAGCGTATACTTTTGTCAGATCTAAATCTTGTTTAGATCTGGGCAGACTGATGTGACATACACAAAATAACATTTTCCCCATTTGTCTTCAAAATAATAAAAATATATATTGTTTGGATTTGGGCCGACTGATGTGACATACACAAAATAACATTTTCCCCTAGTGTCTTCAAAATGATAAAAATATATATTTAAAAAGTTACATTATAATGTGGAAAAAAATAAGCCCCACCTTGGTTCCTATGATGACATTTCGATCACCTGGAGCAAAAACAGAGCAGAGTGCATAGTCACAGTCAAGTGTCCTGATGCAGTGCAAAGTCGACCTGTTGATATTAAAGGGTTGGAGGAAGGTTCTATTTAAAATTAATAAAAACATTGATTAGCAATTATTTGTCAATTTCAAAAGCAAAAGACACTTTAAGCAGCTATTATAACTCTTACTTTTAGAACAGATTTCCATATTAATGAAATAATCTCTAGAAATCTGTCATGTTTAACAACTGAAATGAATTATTTTTTTGGCTATTGAGATGCAGCTAAATTATATTTATGAACACAAACATTGAAAATATATATATAATGATCAGTGTTTTATTAGTTTCTGACATTTGGGAAACTGATAAATAATTATTTATAATTAATTAATTAAATAATTATAATTTATCCACAAAATAATTACCTCCAATAGTCAAATTTTATATACAGGCAACAGTGTCAACTCTCTCCTCTATTTACCAATATGTGGAAGCCTTTAAACTTTTATTCTGAACAAGAGTAGGTGAAATATTTTAACATCTGTATCAATTCAACTGAAAGCCAAGCAGCAGAAAAGAATTTTCTTCCTGAATATTTACCAGATCTGACATACTAGAGAAATATCATACAGTTCTCATAAAAAGTCATAACCCCACCAAAGAGACCAAAGTAATTTTTCCAGCAGAGATAAACAATAAAAGAACACACCTGGTTGTTTCCCTTCACATGGATGGTTTCCTCCCCTTAGTACCCAAAAGTGGGTAAGTCAAAAAAATGGGGTAATTGGGAGAGCCAAAGCACACAATTATTAGTTAAGTATACTGGAAATGTTTATTTGACTTAGAAAAATTTCCTTTTCCATCTTAAAACTAGATAAGCAAACTAGAGGAGAATGGTGGTGAGATATTCCTTCTTAAAACAAATATTTAAAGTAAAAAGGTGGAGAAATTCAAAAAACATTTTAAACCTGAAAGGAAATGTTAGAGTAGTAGTAGACAAATGCTTTGAGGCCCAAAGATGGGTCAAAAGTAGACAAATCTCTATGACTAAATCCAGATAAGTTGACTGTGTCTTCCAGTACACTGCCACCATAATTTCCATCCGAGTCAATGATAAGCAGAACTGGACAAAATACTTCTAATTTCACAAGCACTAATAACACAATCTAAGTATACTTACATACTTCTCTGTTAAATATTTAGGCAGGAGAAACAATGTCTGTATCTCTAACTTGAAGATATATGGGCAGAAATAAAAGTGGACTTTAATAAATCTGAGATTGCAATCTACATACACATAAATTTTCAAAGCCTTAACAAACATTATCTTTTTTAAAAAATAACAAAGGGAGACAATGAACAGGGAATGAATACCTGATAAGGAAGTCTATTCTATGCCAGAAAGGATCTTTTATTAACATAAGTGACAATTGCTAAAAGAAGTAATATTTGAAAGATTCACAGACAAGACATGTATGCCAGCCTGCAAGAGGATGCTATAGCCACAAACAAATCAGTAAAGAAGTATTCAAAGGCAAGACTTCAAACTCTTTGGTTTCCAGACTTTCCAAAAGTCTAAAATTCTAGTAATTCATAACTATTTCCAGATCTCAATCAGGTAAATTAAAGACAGTTTTGGATGGCTCTCTCATTCTTTCCATATTAGTCTTTGTCAGAGGATAATAGCTTAGTCTATTAAAATGTCTAAAATGTGCTAACTAGTTAAAGATCTGTAACCCTTAATTATAGTAACAGTCAGTCTTCTGACAAACAGCCATGTTGACAGGACTAAAGTACAATGAAACATTTAATTAGACCAAACCACAAGGCAACATTTACCTGGACCTAACTACAATGAAACTGGGATTAAATTACAAAGAAACACTTCTTACCTGGATAAAATTACAATTCAATACTTCTTACTTGGACTAAACTATAATGCAATACTTCTTACCTGGCCCAAACTAAAATACAATATTTCTTACCTGGCCCAAACTACAATGCAACACTTCTTACCTGGACCAAACTACAATGAAACATTTCTTATCTGGCCCAAACTACAATGCACCATTTTCTATCTGGCCCAAACCACAATGCAACACTTCTTAACTGGCCCAGACTACAATGAAACACTTCTTACTTGGACCAAACTAAAAAGAAACACACTTCTTTTCTGTTCTAGACTCATACTTACCTGGACCAAAGTTTTAGTTGTTCAGCACTGGCTGACAGAATTGTTGTGTTGTCTGAGCTGAATGATAGTGTTCTCACATCAGTACGATGACCATTGGCACATACAGAAGATTTATGAGCGACCTCCAAAGTGCGACCATCTACACTTTTCAGTAGAACAGTTTCTAATGAGTTATTATTTAGCAACGCAACAACCTAAAAACACAGAAAACAAAATAAGCAAACATTACTTTAGAGTTGCAGTTAATGAATTGCTATTTAGCAATGCAACAACCCATGAATAATGAAACAAAATAAGAAAACATTATTTTTTATTATCTGTTTTCAATGAGTTACTATTTAGCAATGCAACAACTTATGAATACACAAAACAAAATAAGCAATATTTTTTATAAAGATAATATAGTTTCTAACATCAAGTTAAATATTTATCTATGACTATCTATCTTAACACAAAATAAGCATGAGAAATTTTTCAATGTAAATTGCAAATTGGAATTTCAGATGCACGCATGTTCTGGCAAACATGTTTACCTAAGCCTCCCTCCATTGGAGTTAAAAACAGACTTAAATGCACTTAGTTTGTACCTAATATCTGCAGAAACAGGTGACTAACTGAGACAATCGGTATCTACCAAGTACTGCAATTTATATGACATAATCTGTAGGTTTAACATGCCCTTCCTTTAGACGTATTTAGTCACTGAACTGGTTAGAAATGGACTGATAAGAAAGCAAGTTGGAGTGGGACCAATGAGGTAAAACCTCCCAGTCTTAGAAAGACTGCCTTCTCGTAGAACCAGAGCAAGCAGAGTATAATATTGCCTGACATAATTCAAAACATTATTTCAAAACATATGACTGTTATCCAAGTGGCTGCCATTAGAATGCTTACTGGTGCTAGTCACAAGAAGGTAAATAATTTTAAGCTACCCTCCCACCCAATTTCAATTTCAACAAGCAATCACATAGCATATGGCCTTTCACTCTTACAAATTATACAAACTAAGCAAGAAGGCAAGGAAAAAATATTTTTTCAAGCAGCTGCATTCATGGCTAAGGTAGTCAGATTAATTCTACTAAATTTATAATGGAGGCAAAAGGCAAAAGCATTGGTTATCAAAATGGTAAAGAAAAAATATACTTTATAATTTAACTTGGGAGCCAGGTACGAATGAAACCAATAGCAACAATAAAAATAAAAAATTGTAGAGAAAGATGATTCCTGCAATGAAATCTGAAAACTGAACAACCTGATTTGCTACCATCAAGAAAGTTTCAAAACAAAACAGGTACTAAAGATCTCTACCAAAGCAACAGTGGACAAACTATCAGGTAAATTCTTTAATCTCCCCTAGGAGGTTATGTAGATACATGTGGTGTTAGGCTTTGTATGTCATTAGAATGTTATGATACTCCATTAGCATGTACATCTCACTGTATGATAGAAATTAAAAAAGTCGTTTCTGACCTTCATTTGTTTCTGCATCATCAATCCAACGTCTAACCATCGCAGTTTTGCCGACAACTTGAATCTGTCAGCATAACGAATTTCATCTTCAAGAGCCAATGTTGGTTCTGGGGCCGTAGAATCACCGTCTTCCTTGGATCTGCATTTCATTATTTTTACTGTAAAACTATTCACTGAAGCAAGAAGTCCAAATATAAAACTAATTTTCCAAATATTGTATCAAATGGTCTCTTACACTGAGATAGGCTACTCGTATGTTCCATGCTGGATTTTTTAAATAGGTTGTGTCTGTCTATTTGGGCAAAGGACAGAATACAAATGACAGATCATTCAAGGATGTTTATAATAACTATCAGAAAGCATTTAGTTTTATGATTAAAAAACAAACATTAAGTAATAAAATGGCTGACATCAAGAAAACTGTAATGAGAAAATCAAGCAGCAAAATAGACTGCTAACCACTAGCTATAATTACAAACTGGTGTATGGAAATGTATTTCAATGTACAACCAGTAACTGAGGCTAGTACCTTTCTGAAGTTCATGTTTCCCCTTTTTGTAAAAAAGTTGATACTTGCTCTCCTGAAATTAATGTTTCTATTACAGTTAGTTTTTTCAATCTGATACTTAATCTCTTTCTGAAGTGCATATTTCTATTATTTCCACTTTAAGCTGAACTGCAAATCATGTGGTTCAACTGTTAGCCATTCAAAAGCAAAATAGCTCCTAATGTTGTGGTTGGTTGGATGGTGTAGCAGAGTAAATGTGCCTATCCCTATTTCTATACTTTATAATATCTTTGTTGCCAATGTTAACGTGACCTGACCTAGGGCACTGCTTATAATGACATTTTTTTGAGTAAACAAGTCAGGTGGAGAATGTGCTAGAATTTGGTGATGTAATCTAAACCAGTTTTAGGTGGATGAGTAGTTTTTATTATCCAATGGTTATGATTTACAAGAACAAGACCAGCCAATGGGCTGTGATCTAAGTTTACCTGTTAAAAAGAATTTATTTCTAATCACCTTGAATCTGATGTGGAAGAAGTCCAGTCATGAAAGGCTTAAGGGTGAGTTAACTGATTGATTAAGAGAGAATGGACTTAGAAATATTTTTGCATTTTGATAGTGATATATTATACTTGCATTTTATGTAGAGATGTATTATGTGAGTAGACTATTATTTCTACAAATTGTGAACTATGATGCTTGTATGTAGTATGCTAAACTTTTGACATTGTTTCTATTGAGCACATTCACAAAACTTAAGATTAGCATTTGTTCCCTGATTACATTTTGCAGGGAAGAAGCAGCCTTTCTAGAATTTCCTGGTTTATTGATTTATAAACTGCTATGAAGGTGATAGAAGTCTCTACCCCCAATGTGTAAGTGTTGGGATACACTGCACTCTGTTGATGTATGACAGAAAAGTATGCTCAACTGCATCATGGAATTTCTTGTACAAGGAAGTTACTGGGAATTGCTACAATGTTGTTCTGCTTGAAGAAACTAATAGGGTGAAGGAGCACCAAGATTAGTCTCGAGAGAACATCGGCTGACAGAACATTCTACAGTGTGCTAGAGGACATGCAAAACTGACAATTCTATTGTGACACAGATTGAAAAATAACAATGATGAAAGAATCTTGAAACAAAGCATTCAAATTACAATCAATAAGGTCTCAACTTACGCCTGCAATCGAGCTTTTTTACGACGCTTAGCTATCTTTTTCTTCAACTCTGCCATTGTTGATAGCACAAACAGCTCACAATAGCTGCCAGGACCCTGTAAAATAAAGAAAAACCACTGATAATCAAATGAAATGACATGCATTATAAAATCTATGGAAGAGTGATAGACTCATGAAAATTATAATATATTTATATGAACAGTAATTTGGTTTACTGTCAGTTCTCCCGACAAGCGTGGTTGTTTCTGATCATCAACATTTCAACTTTTCCTGAGAAAGAATGTTGCTTACACTGTTATTACTATAATTTTTTATTTATTTTTTTTTTTGGGGGGGGGGGGTAAATTTCTTTAGGCTTTTAAGTCTTCTACAGAAAATAATTACAAAACAAATTACAAGCATAATTAAATAACATACTTTTATTAAAGAGCAGAAAAAATATTTAACATCAACATTTTTATTTTTATAAGTATAACATAAATATTACTTTATAAAAACTTTAAAAGTTTATTATGTTATGATATTTATTGGCTACAAATTCTACACCTTGAAGAAAGTAATCAGAAAAGGAAATGGATGCTGTGTGACATCAGCTAAAATGGGTTAAATGTATTTAATTTTCTAAGAATAAAGGAATAAGGAGAAACAAACTTGAAATACTGCATTGAACTCAATCCAATGAAGTTCGTCTCACAACTTACATGACAAAGCAAGTAACGCTCAGAGGGGTCAGTGACCAAACAGATGACACGATCGCGTCCTTGCCGCATTACAGATCCACGAGGGTGGCACTGCAAAAGTTGCTGAAAAAATGGAGAACAACATATACTCAATTATACAACTAGACATAAAGCTAAAAAAATAATATTTTTTTAAAAAATACATATTCTGGCATAAAAGAAACTAATACAGAAATGCGTATAAGTTATAAACAGCTGAATAAATATACACAAATCACAGAATGTACACTCACCAAATCTTCATCTTCTTGACCACTAACATCTTCTGTTCGCTGTCGTTTAACTAGTGGATCTGTATCTTTGTCATCTTGCTCATTAATCTAACAAAAGATTTTCATTGTGTTATTAATATCAAATAATAAAGAGAAAGTTTAAACCAAACAAAATATTTTTGATTAAAAATAAAAAATTCCCAAGCTTACAATCATGCAGAAATGTCTCTTTAAACTAATATTATAATCATAAAGGCTAAGGCATTAAAATTTCTTATTCTTAATGGAAACACTTATCAGTTCTGTTTAACCCTTAGCATAATAGTTTTCAACCTTTTTACTTCTGCAGACCAGTGAAAATAGAAATATTTCGCGAAATGCTAAGGCATAAATAAAAACCATTATTTGTGTAGTATTCTATGTATTCGTTTTTAAATCTAACATTATAAAATGAAAATTCTAAGGTTATTTGAAATAATCAGAAACAAGCATTAAACCAAAATGCTAATAATAGAATGCATTAACTTTTGAGAAAGCAATATTTAATTGAAATAAAGTTAGTGCGAAATCTGTTGCTTCTTCTTTGCAAGAATATTTGATAACCATGGCTGCAGCTTTGTTTCTGAGAGATGAAATGCTGCATTAACATCCATTCGGTTTACCTGTTTGTTTTTTTATGACTGACAGGGATGAAAAAGTCTTCTCACACAAATAGGTAGTTGAAAATAAGATCAACAATTTAATAGCTTTGTAAATGGAAGACGGATATTCTTTTTCCATTGATATCTAAACTTGAGACAATGACTGCATTTTATGTTTGGACACCAGAGTGACATCAGAAGACAACTCAATCAGGTTTTCTTTGTCATGAGGATTAAATGTGCAGGAATTAACATCTTGTATGAAGGAATTATTAATCCCGAGGTTACATTTATAAGAATCCTTATTTTTCAGGGTAATAATGATTACAGTTTTGAGCTAATGCCTTTAAATGATGACTTATTATACTGAATATGATTTTCCAGTTGACGTCAGCAACAATAAAAATTCTTGCAAATTTGGAAACATTTCAATATCTTCCTCTTGTATGCAACAATCCCAAAGAGCCAGCTTCTTTTGGAATGCGTCCGTCACATTTCTCAGTGTAAAAATATTTGTGCAAAACCTCTGAAGAGAAATATTAAGTTCACTGAGAAGGTTAAATATGTCCGACATATATACAAGTTTTGTCATCCATTCCTCATCCAACAAAGGCTCTACAAGGGTAGAGTTTCACTTTTGCATAAACTTCTTCCATCAATTCGACAAGGCGTGAAAGAACCCTTCCTCTCGATAGCCACCTCATGTCTGCACGGAGTAGAAGGTGGTGGTGTTGCAAGTCCATACTCCACAAAGTGTCAAGAACAGCCTGGAGTTCACAGCTCAAATACAAATTTCATTTATGATCTTCACCTCGCCATTCATTACACTGTTTAGTTCAGTAGAAACCTTTGTAGCTAGGTGCTCCCTTTGGACCATTCAGTGGGTGAACAAAATTTCTGGATGAGCAACATCCTTTATTTTTTGTAACTACACCTGAGTGATATCCAGTCATGCTCTCAGCACCAAACACTCCTAAGCACTTGCCCCAGTCTAAGCCCTTGAAAATACTCATCAAGAACACTAAATATCTCTTAACTAGCGGTCCATCCAGATAAGTCAAGGAAACAAAGAAGTTCTTCCCTAAACTATTCATCTTCACTATACCTCACGTAGAAAAATAGAATAGTGTGGTTATCCACATCTGTTGATTCATCAAGATGAACTGCAAAACATCTCAATTTCTTTATCCCGTCTTCAACATGCTTTTCAAAATCAGTTACTATGTCTATAATTCTGATGGTGTTATCTGAAAGCGGTATAGCCTCTAGTTTTTGAATGGCTTGAGGACCCCAAATTTCCTGATTGAAGGTTTTCACATAATATACATAAATTTGATCATAGAAATCCATCCTCCCATTTGTTATTTTCTTACTGATACTTGTCCAATAATAAGAGGAATATTTTCCAACATACAGTTAGTTATTCCTGAATACTTACCAGATGAGCATAAGCCCCTTCCAGACTCCCCACTTTTTTAATTCCACACCTCATTTCCAGTGACACACGAAAGTATTTCAAGGGATACTATTCATATAATGGACTGCCTGCTGGCCAGCTCTATCCTTCACCTATCTACTTACACACACACACCCAACCTCCCATCATGTGGCTTGTACAAGCAACTCCATAATTTCTTCCTAGTGTACATTCATCAGGGAAAACTTATTTTTACAAACAAACAAAAATTCTTTTTACTTCACCTCAACTTAATAAGTGATGTTCCAGACTCAGATTGCAAACTTCAAACAGAGAAAAGTCTTAATTTTTACTGCTTACTCATCTGTTTATGTGACATACATACCTAGAGTTCAAATTTTAAATAGAGGAAAGTCTTAATTTTTACTGCTTACTCATCTGTTTATGTGATGACATACATACCCGGAATCCAAACTATAAGTCAGATATATTTTTATTGCTTACTTCATCTTTATATGTAATATCCCAGACACGGAGTTCACTGTCTGCACAGCCGGAGATGAGGCGTTTGCCACCATTTATTAAGGCAAAACTGTAAACCTGTAAATTTTTATAATAAAAGTAATTTTTAAAAAAAAAATCACAAAATAGAGAAAGTAATAAATGTAATTTAATATTATAAATTAACATCAATAAATATTTTAAATTTAACATTAGAAACCTCTATGGTTTAAAATAAAAGAGAACATGTAACTAGCTAGTAATACCTCTTGAAATTAGCATGAATTTTCTCTGTCTTTAAAACTTAATGTCTTTAAAACTTAATGACAAACAAGTTTGCTTCCTAGGCAACAAATAAGGACACCAACCTCTGACCGGTGTCCAACTAAGGTTCGGAAGCAGTGTTGTGTTTCCAGATCCCAAAATTTAATAAACGTATCTTTGGAGCTGAAATACAAATTCAGACATAAGTTCTCCATCTTTTGCACTCTAAACCATTCTTGTTTATCTGATTAAATATGTACTGCTAATAGTACACTAATGATAGCTGCTTCTTGTTCCTACATTTCATTCTGTTTGTCTAAAGAGATGAAAAAAGGACAATACGTCTAAAATTCTACTACCAAAAATAACTTAAAATTTTATTTTTTTTTTGAGGGGGAAAAGGTATAAATCAAGAGTAACTGTTCTTTTTTTTTTTAGGGAAGACGAAAAGCACATGCATACCTTGTAATCAACATGTTTTTCCCTGTGATAAAATGAACCTTGGTGATCTCCCCTTTGTGGCCTTTCAGCCTGAAAAGACCAGATTCACTGACGATATCCCACAGGATTACATCTGTGTCCTGAAAAAATTGGACAAGGTTTATTTACTGACATAAAACTAACTAAAAAAACGAACTATCAACCATTAACACATATGACAAATTCACCATTTCACTTCAAATTAATTTTAGTGTACAATATGCTCTTTCCACACAACTAGATTCCTAGAAATAACATTTAATTTTTATGAATATTTCTTTAAAGCAAGTCATGAACTTAAAACTCAACACAAAATCAATCAAGCCCATCTAGAACTGTCAGCTAAATATTACAAAAATGTAAATGAAGATTAAGAAGCTGATACATGCAATATATGAAAGGGAACCTAATTTTGTAGTAACTGCTATTTAGAATTCACAAGTGTAGCCTTGTTTTAGCTGCAATCTCAGTGGTATGACCAATATGTGTATATATCTAAATATAGCTAGATAGTCATATGGTAGTATATGTGCAGTGTGCATGCACATTTATTGTTACTAATGTTAGTCAATCAAGTGAGGAGGAAATATGTCTCCCTTAGCAGATGATTTGTATCAATTCTATCATTGGAAAGCTGAAATTAGATTGATCATATAATACAAAGACCGTATTTTGCACACCCTTTGCTTGGTCTTTCTCCCCAGCGGCCACTGCATCTTGTGCTGAAAAGGAATTTTTGCAAGTCACAGCATCAAATTGGAATGCTTTTGCTTTATCAACAGACTTTGTCAACCCACAGCTGAATCAAATTATGATTTAGCTGATGATTCCTGTTCTGTTTCTTCTGAAGGGGAATTTTTGCCTGCCTCTAGTGATTTCAAAGAAAATAGTTTGACGATGTTGAGTCAGTTGGCCAACATGACGTGGTGTGGTGTTCAGCATTCCAGCTTATATGAAAAAAAAACCAGTCTTTCTTTACTTAATTTGGATGTGTAAACTTTTATTGAATTTACATGGAATTGTTAAAAAAGCTGTGATTAGGACTCCTGTGCTAATTCTAATTTATTGTAAACAATTATAAATCTTCACATCGCATCTCCACCCTTATTTGCTATGGGGCTGGCTATTATTGTGCCATGACTTGCAATAAATGCTAAGTATAATTAAAATTTATATTATATATTTCAAAATTATATATGTATATAATTCAAACAAACACATTTTCTAACAAATAAATTTAAGTGATTTTATTTCATCATTCTTTTTCTTTGTCATGTACTCAACAAGTACTTTCACTTGAACTGTAAAAAAAATATACATTTCGACTATATTCAATTTGAGGAAATAATTTTCATTTACAAATTATCTTAGGACTAAAAATTATGCAGAATAAATAGTACTTTTGTATCTAATCAACAATGGACTTGTGCAATTGGACTTTTATTTGTTTATTAAAAAATTTCTTTTGAACAACATGCTGTGACAGTATGGTTATTTCTTCACATGGTGTTTCTGAAGACAAAAAAGTATGTGTAATAATCAATAATGTATTTGCTTTTCTAAAAAGAATTCTTGTGAATGTTGTTTTATGACATTGTAATGATTTTTTTCACTTTGCATTTCTGGGGAAAAAATTCATCATTTTCATCAGTTAAAGAGAATTTTTTATTATATATTTATTTTTTAATTTTAAATAATTTTAAAATAATACTTTTAAAATACTTTAGTATGTTTAGCATAGGAACCAATTTTGAGATCTGTACATTCTGAAGCTTTCATCAGACATATCTTGGACACTGTAACCACTCAGATACTGTATTTAGTGGTTGCTCGCTTGACACTCTCTGTCTCAAACTTTTATGGGTGAGACCTCTGAAAGGTGGCACCCTGGATATTTATCCAATACACCCACAAATCAGACTTTATAAAATTTATTATTTGGGGGTGTAAGGTTTAATTTACCATCAAAAATTCAAGACTGTGAGCAAACTTTTTGAAAATCATCATTCAAAATCAAGAAAAAGTAAGGGAACTTTAAAAAATTTTTTTTTAATTTAAATTATTTTAAAATAACACTTATAAAATTCTTTTGTCTGTTCACCACTTGTAGCAATTTAAATTTTAAAAAATCCATTTATAATTACAGCTGCTTTTCATTTTTTAGTAATCTCACCCATTTAATTGTTGCTGAGTGGCAAAACAACCTGCCAGGATGACGATTAGCATAACTAAGTGACCTGACAGGCACGAAGTTAATTCTGTAATCACCATTTTTATAATTTGCAATAGATGATGCAAAAAAATGAACAATAACAGACTGCCACAGAAGATGTGACAAGAAATGTTGCAGTGTCAGACTGTTAAAAACCATTATAGCAAGGAATGGAAAAGTATGGGTTAACATTGAAGTAGTGGACAGGTACACAAGGCTTGGCAAAAAAACGAATTGAAAACTATGGATGAACAGCTAGAAATAATTATATAAATACAGTACCTTTGCTCCTGATACTAAGCGCAGACCTTGTTCATATTCAAGAGCTGTTACAGTTGAGCGATGCCCATGAAATGTGACCAAGCTTTCTCCTGTAGTTAAATCGAAGGTTTTGATGCTACCATTCATGTATCCTACTGCTAAATAAGCATGATCAGGGGAGCGAGCCAAACTTGAAACCTCATGTTTGTCTCCTTGCAATGTTTTCACCTGAAAGATATTTTTAATATTAAAAATCATGTTTACTATAAATATTTTTAAGATCACACTTAAATGATAACCAAATTCTTAATCTTAAAATTAAATTTGTTTCTCTAAGTACCTTGGGGCTTTATTTGTGAAATAAAGAATATAAAGCTGGACATACAGAAAGCTTTAGATATTTAGTATTTTCCTAACAGCAATCAAATCACACACAAAAAACTAAAACCAATAACAACCACAATAGCAAATATATTTAATAAATTTTTAAATGACTATTTAGCTTTTATAACAAAATTTAAAAACCACTTAAAACAACAAAAATATGGGTTGTTTGGTTTAATGTGCTTCTGATATCCCAAAATCTAAATCAGTAAATATAAAAATTCCTCTCATTCTTATATAACCTATTTAATATTCATTTACACACACAAAGCACAAACACAATATAAAATAAATATAATATAAAATATATAAAACACAATGCAAAATAAACAATACACTTAGTATAAACTTTTATCACTATTTGTATACGAGTTATTTTTTTCTCTCTTGAAGCTGAACATTCCAAACAAAAAAAATAATGAATGCAAATTTAATACAAGATAGTAGAACAGTTGAAAAGACACAAATACCCTTTTTGAAAGTGGACTACAAATTTAAAGTTTGAGGCACAGACATTTGAACAGGAATAGGCAACAGTAAAAAAATGAGGCAGTAGAGCCAAGAGGTGGTGTCTTGAAGATATGATTTTCATACAATATGGCCTCAAAATGCAAGCCATCTATATGTAACTGAAGAAGCAGGAACACTAGAATGATTTAATTTCTAAATATATTTTCACAGAGTATTATGGACAATCTGAGACCGTACCAAGAACTGTTTGAGTAACTCAAAGGCAAAAGTAATAGTTGCTAATCATTATATTTTTAAAAGAATAAAACAGTAGCAGGTAAGCCTACTAAAATCAAATTCTTAAGCTGAATCCAGCCAACCACTGCATGTATAAATCTCTGTCCACTGATTCCTGGATCCCTAACAGTGTCATCAGGGAAAATGATTAATCAATGCAGCATATGTGTATAAAATACCCATATTCATCATCTCATACTCATAGTTCATCACAAGACCACTATATATGTGCTTATAATCACATTTTGGACTATATATGATTTTATACACTAGAGTTTGAATGTAACCCCATGCAAAATGCAACACCAATGTAGTCATTCAAACTCAAAGATATACAGTCAAGAAAAGCAGAAGTTACAGGTCAAATTTAAAAACTAATTATATATTTTTAAAAATTAGTTAACAGTAATGCATATTACTATTATTACATAAATGTCATGCAAATGCAGATATTTATGTGTCTGTCCTCGCATATTAACTACATTGCACAAAAATTAAAAACATGTTAGTTTATTACCTTTTCTTTTGTGTGCAAGTCCCATATGATAACATTTTCACAAGCACCAACGGCTACTTGGTGTGCTTTGTCACCAACTGCATGGAGGTACACAACATTAGCACGCTGACTGGCCACCAAGCCAAACACAGCTGAAGCCTCAACACGCAGATACTGCTTTGTGATCCCCATGTATTGTTATTCCAAACCACTTTGATTACAAAATATAAGTTTTACTCAAAACTATATGCTGAAACATAGTTTGAAATACATTTCCTTTTAAATGTAAATATTATGGACATATATATATGTTTGTGTGTAATACTTTATGGTTCTAGGTTCCCTGGCCAAAACTTGTCAGTAACCAAGCACAGATATTATAGTAAGGGTATGCACAACTCTAATTAGTCATGTTTTGTTTTATTATTATTACAATATTACTTAGTAATACTAATACTTAATAGTATATTACATTCAATTATCAAATAGTGAAATACTTCATATGTGAAATAATATTTCATATTACAAAATCTTTCATATCAAAAGACAAAACAAGTTTTTAAAATAACTATAAGAGAGTGTTTGCTTTACGATAAATTAACACACACCTGTTCGGTGTTATAAAAAAAGAGTTCTCAAAGACTCAAAACGTGCACATTTGGTTGTCGCCATCTTTGGCCATGTGCTTCCGCTAATTTTGCAGACATGCGCATTTCATAAATTCAGCAGACGATGATTTGCAGTATGACCATGTAATAAACTATAAAATCGATATGTCCTTATAATCACTTAATCAGGCCTGAGGAGAGGAGTTGCAGCCTGTATATTGTTCCTGGGCCCATGGAGCTCAAGTGGGTCCATGAAAGGAAAAATTTTTAGAAAAAATTAAATTTTTAAAAAGAAAAACAATATTGGATATTTACTTCATACTTTATGTGTATAGGAAAACCGCCTTGCAACCTAGTTTGACATAATCTATGAAAAAATACACCTATGTCAACTTTGTTTAAGGGTCCACACCTTCTTTGTACAAAGGCCCGGATTTTTTCTCGGCGGGCCCTGCCTATAATATTAAGGTTTTGATTTTATTTCTTTTGGAAATAACAGACAAATGTAGCTGCTATCGGTACAATCTTTTTTGTTTTTGTGCTCCCACTTTTATTTTATTTTTTGTCAAATGGAAAATAACTATAATGAAATATCTGAGTAGTGTGATCATTCTTAGTACAAACTACAAGCCATCTGGTGCAATTGAATCTTGTTCAACAGTCAGTGCTAAGATCTAAGATTATATAATAAATGTTTGAACTAATTTTAAATTTAGCCTTTGTAGTGCTGCTACCAGAAAGCAAACGAATCGACCGGAGTCGATAAAGGTCTATGTATTTGGAGCGGGAGATCATCAGTCTAATACAGTGGTCCCCAACCCCCGGGCCGTATCCGGTACCGTTCCGTGGATCAAATGGTACCGAGCCACCCAATTTTATTTACTGTGGTGTATTTCTCTCGGGTTTGTGCGACTTTCCATGGACGAGACAGCCTGAGAATTCATTCTCCCAGTTGGTGCACGATCACCTGTCTTTGCTTTTAAAGAATTCGAGCGCTACTTCCCAACCACAAAAGACCCACGAAGTGGTAAGGAATGGATCCGCGATCCATTTGTCAACAAACCAGGTGAATCTAGCATGTCTTTTGCAAGATCAACTGCTGGAGATTGCAAATGACGGCGGCCTTAAAACTATGTTCGAGACAACTCTGCCGGTGTTCTGGATTAAAGTCATGCCGGAATACCCTGAGATTGCCACCACAGCACTTATATCCATATTGTTATTTCTGACATCCTATCTGTGTGAAGCGGGGTTTTCTGCAATGTCAGCAACCAAAACAAAACAACGGATGGACATAAGCAACACACTACGGGTGTCATTATTTCCAATTACCCCCAGATGGAACCGTCTCGTTGCAAAGAAACAAGCTCATGGTTCTCATTGATTTAGCGTTCTAGTGAGTTACTCTAGTATGTAGAAATGTTTAGTGCTTTGCGTGACAAGTAATGTAGTTTTCATATAAGAAAATATAATTTGAAGAAAAGGAATGGTGATGATAAAGATAATAAATTACCTAAACCTGATGCAACCTTGATGTGAATGTTGTTATGTACTATAAACCTTAATGTCACTAAGAGCCAATGAGTTACGTCAGTTCACGATGTATTTATTTATGACATTATTATGTCCATAAACTATAATTATGACGTGATAATTATGTCTCAATTTCACTGTTCTGAGGGCACTGTATTTGATACCCCCTCTCTTACACATCCCACTTTTGCGATTTTGCTATCGCAAACTAATATTTAAAAAGATATATAAATTCATTCTTTGTTCTATACTATTAAGCATTAAAAGCAAAATAGTAAAATTTATCTTTTACAGACCCTAGAGCTTAGAGAGTCACTTCTCGATCTTTAATAGGTGCATATTGATGGATCATTTCTGCATTCAGGTATTTGGCAATAGTGTCATTATTGTAAGTTAATTTTTATTAATTTTAGCTTGTAGAAACTCCTTTCTGCACTTGCCATGGATACTAATAATTTTTTTAAAAAAATTCTCTGTGCCATAAAAAGAGTTGGCAATGAGGCAGTAAGACTTTTCAAGCATATGAACTGTAACAATTCGTTGGGAGGATAACTGTCCTCTGTTTTTCTAGATGGTTTCTCATATATTTTAATTCTACATACAAACCAATTCCACAGATGTCTTTCTGATCACTACATTTTAGAAGAGTTTCTAATTTTATACACCTCTCACCTAGGTCATCAGTACTGTTTACTGAAGCATTAATTAAACTATATATAAATTGGAATTATTTTTATTATTATTATTATGCATTATCATCAATTCAAATCTGTTTTTTTAATTTTTTAACTGAGTGATGTTTAAAAAATTATTGAAATATTGGATTTTACAACAAATAGTTAGCGCCAAAGACATTGTAATTCCTGACATAGTGTGCGTAATTCATTGGTCATTCTCCATGACCGGAAGTGTGGATGGAGAGAGCGAATGAAGTAGGTAGTTTCTCTACAGGCTGTAGAAACGTAAATCAAATGTTACTTTGACGTAAACACAAACATCTACCCTCCTCCCCCCCCCCTCAACTTTTTGCAGGTATCAAAGAATGCAGTTGCATCACAAGATCTTCTGTGTTGCATCACAAAATCAAGAATAGGAAACACCATTATAAATTTGCAATTCACGTTACGTCCAATCATCACCGACTGTCCTTTTCTCTACAACAACAATTACCTTTTTGTAACCTCTTACAATCTGCTCAAAATACTTTCATCAACGAATTTTGTCGAATATCATCACCGAAGCTCTGCATAAAAGCCTCCCAAAATCTTGCTACGTCACTGTCCCTAGCCGATACCCACACAGAGATTGCAGATGCAATAAATCATATTTTACACATTCACCCCTGAGAATACCAACACAGAAAGTGATATAGAAACAACACCTTGCACCCCATTCACAATAATCCTTAACTCTCCATACAAATCTCTTGCACACTCAATTCTACAGCTGGTCATTTTAAATCCCAATGTCCTCTCAAGGGCCGCATAGACTGGCCAATAAAAATTACCTCCGTATCGATACATCAGAACCAGTAATATTTTGGCACATACAACTACCAAAGCATAATCGATTAAGGATGGCATACTTATATTTCACTCTCGTCAATGCTTGTGAAACTAAGATCTGGTATGGGGTAGGGTGGGTGGGAATAGGTGTGGAGAAGATACAATTAGTTGTTGGCAAAAGTTATGTTGGAATTTAAAAAAAATCTATGAGAAGTTGCTTTATTTCGTTGTTGTTGTTTTGTCATTCTTCTGACTTTTTCTTGGGAGTGGAAGTAAAAATTTCTCTAATATCAACAGCCGTGGAGTAGGTAAGGTAGGTGCGAAGGTTGACATCATCAATGTGAACCTTAGAAATTCTTCGATGTTGAAGCCTCTTTTGTGTAGTCTCAGTCTTAAAGATTTTTTACTAAGAAACATAAAGACGAACTTCGTATCTCATTAGCCTCTGCTAATGAGCAAATATTTTTGATTGCATAAGTCAACGGACTGTACATGCACTAATGTTTATTTACACTGGATGGCGAATGATCGCACTGAGCTCTAACAGGCTTGCACCATAAAGTCAAATATTGCACTTGATCACACAATACTTGAATACGACTTGATAATTACTGGCTGATTGCTATAAATTGGAAAGAATAAGCAGTTTTAGTAGGTGAGTAGTCATCGTGAAGAATCACATACAACAGGGATACAAACTACATAGATATTTCATCTTTAATTAGTTGCGTTTCTCAGATAACAAGTAGAACTGTGTATTAAGCCGGGCTCATCAGATATCACCTAATTCATTTTGATTTTATGTAGCTAAAGTTGAAAATTTCTTCTAAGAAGCGTTTTTTAAATAGAAACCTATCACTAGTATCGGCGATTCTAAATCAGTTAAAGTGTGTTACTTAAGATATGGAAATTTCATGCATGTATAATGCACATGCACGCGTATATTTCTTTATTCTTCTTTAGTTACAGTTTTACACTCATAAAATTTTGATTGGAAAACTTAACAGTAAATCACTAAACGGTCAAATCATTTGAATTTGACCATTTATATTAATAATAATGCAAGGAAGACGTGAAAAGATAAATAAAATAACTATTTATTCAACCCTGTTTTAGTATTTGTATTAGAAATATTGCGCTTATTTTTCTTTACGATCACTTCTTTTCCCCACAGGAATTGCGTGGAAACTTTTCAGTATATTGCGCTTAAAAAGTACATTCAATATAAATTACTCCCGACACAGGCTTTATAAAATTATAAGTATTAACTAAATGTTTCTCACACAAATATATATCAGTCTGCATTAGTAAACACGTATATTGTTAATAATCTTAGCAATGCTTGTATTTCATTATTTCATGTCTGATTCAATATGACATTATGAGCTGCATACAGCAGAAAATGATAGTCAAAATTGAAGGTTGGCTTGTAGTTGTACAGTAAACAGGTTACACTGGTTTTCTTATACCTTGAATATTAATGTTGAAGGCTTATTATTTTTTATGAGTGTATGCATTATCCGTTGTGTTGATTTTGGATAAATTAGGCCTATAATTAACAATAAGTAAGTTAAATGTTATTTTATTGCCATGTGTAAGATTGGTGAATATGTGCTGAGGTTGCCATTAAAATATAACATTGCCCTTGTACTCTTTAAATGTATAGACTGATCAAACAATAACCTCAGAATGATGCTACTTGCTAGTTTGATTCGGACTGATAACATACTTGGTTATATTAACCAACAGTTAGTAGAATTAAGGAGTTGCTGTTATGTGAAGTGGTCAGGCTGGTAGAGGTAATTATTTTGAATGTATGAATAGAAATACTCTTAGAGGTAGCTGTTTTGGATGAATGAAAGTGAGCAGAGACAATTAGGAAGGGTGGGTGGATCGAGGCTGAATAGGGACTGTAACAGAGGGCAAAGACATTGATTGAATGTGTGAATAAATCAGTTGTATTAAATTTTAAATATTCCCTTTGGGATGAGCAAATTTATGCCATGCTATATTGGGTTACCATGACACCAGAGTTAGGCATAATATAGATATAAAAGGTATTTGTGTTTTTTAGAAGCACATTAATGTCACATGTATGTACATCATAATTGAACTGGGTTAGTCATCTCTTAAGAAATTTAACTTAGAGACAGGTGTAAATGGTCCATCAGATTTATGTTTTCTGGACTCCCTGTACTCACCTGTGTTTGCTGGAGTTGAATTATTAAACGTCCATGATGGCTGTAAAGCATAATTTATTGTCATATCACTAACCCTATAGATTATTGGGTTGTATGGATGTAAAATTATTTACTCATACCTTTGAAGCATAAGATTCATGTTTTGTAACTTTTGCACACAGATTAGAAAATTTGTCAGAAATAAATATCCTGTTAAGGTCTTTGATTTTATAGGTCTGGTTTTGAATTTGATGCCAAACCTTATTTCAAGAGTAAATATATAAAAATTCTATAATGAATTATTCAAAATGCACATATATATATATATATATATATGATTTATCTAATATAATGCAGTGTAAATGATAAAATTAACTACTAAACTATCATTAGAAAGTAATTAATTTTTAAACTTACAGAAAGATTGTCACCTCTGATTGTGACATTTGTGTTCCAGAAATTAAAGGTAATATTTCAGCATCAAAGCTTTTATTTCACAGCACATTTGTTTGGTATACTCGATCATCACATTCATTTGTTTATACCTGGAGCAGCAGAATCATTCATTACACTGAAGCATCACACTCAATCATTTGTTATACTGGAACAGCACAGTCATTCATTATGCTGGAATAAAACAGCCATTTTTTTTAATACTGGGTTAGTACAATTGTTATCATAGACATTTAACTTTTAAGCTTATTCTTTTAACAGGAGCCATAGTGTTAAACATTAAACTGTTTCTTGATTGAAGACCTCTTTTTTTTCCTGCTATAATTATGTCACTGAAAATTTATAAAGATAATTTGTGGCACTTATATATTTTTGAATTTATGAGCATGTACCGCTCTTGGAATTATTTATGGAAGAAAAAGGCTGCCTGTGAATAATCAAGCGCATAGACTCATCTTGCCATTATTAATAACTCGTGCTTCTGTTCAAGTGTTGAATCATAGCACAACCTCAGACTTATTTTTTTTTTAAATAAAGCAATTTTTCTAAAACTTACATTGTATGCAGCATGTGATTTTCTTTCAACTGAAGTTAATAAAAGTCACATGCATGCTTATCTGACTTATTGCCTTTTTTGTCTGCTATTTATTTTAGATGTAGTTGCTATTACATATGTATCCTCTATTTTAGATGCATTCTTTATTTTAGTTGTATTCTGGTGTGACTGAGAAATGGGTCCTGGCCAGTGTCCAGTTTTTGTCTATAGTCATCAGATGTACATTCAGTAATGTAATTGTAACATTAGCTCATTTCTCTGCAATAAAATGCTAAAGGATTGACATTGGTACAGAGCTCCACCAATCACAGTGTCTTGGATGTATTGTAATCCCCTATATCATTTTTACATTTTATTGCAATAGTTGGTAGTCTTAGTAGTTAGATATATACAGCAAATTGATTCTCTCTCTCACAGAACACACACACACACACACACACACACACACACACACACACACACACACACACACACACACACACACACACACACACACACACAGTCAGCATATGCATACAACTACCGTAAGTTGCGTAACTGCAGATTTTGATTTTAATGCAGATGAGAATAACACCACCTTGACCCCTTGCGGAACCTAGTGACCACTAGACTCAACTGAACCCTTATGAGTGAGCAAAGCAGATAAGAAAATTACTTTAGTTATACAGATACTCTGATAATATTTAATAAATTACACACAGACCAAAAGAGGAGTGGTATAAATACTGTAAATTTAGTTTTCTTTTCATTGTAATTCTTGATGCAAGTTTGAATTTCACCCTTTTTGTGCTGATTTTATTTAAACTATAAATTAAAAATAACAGTACCATTAAAAATAATAGGGATACATTGTATTATTTTTTTTAAAAATTCTCCTGATAAGCACTTAATGGGATCAGGATATGTATTATAGCAATTACTTATCCTAAAACCCAGTATTTTCCTTCTTATTTACTTATTAATTACTCTCACATGTACTGCATTAATAAATTAACTTTTTATCGTTTTACATTGCATTTGTCTTGTATAATGAAGGTTAAGCCATGTAATAGATTATTGATTAGCTAATATGATATCTACGTCTAACATTCAGCAGATGTAGTGACAGATTGTTGTTGCCACATGTTGCCTGCCATGCTGTAAACACGTAAAGATATTTAGTTGAGTGTATATTACCACTCCACTACATACTTTGTCAGTTTGTGTAGCAGAGAGTAAATGAATCTATGAAGAAGTTTACAGTAAAAGGTATCCTTCTCCCCCCCCCAAAAAAAAAGTTACTGTAAATGGAACATGGATATCTGATTAATTTCTTATAAATTGTATTCGTACAGTTTTCTTAGAACACTAATTGAGGTTTCTTTTCATTTAATTTTTTTGTTTTAATGAGAATTTAATATCCCTTGATGGTGATACTCTTCCACAAATACTGATTTTTACAGCCATCTTGAAGCTGGACTTTAGGACACATCATGACTGATGTACGTAAGAGAAGAGGACAATCAACATTATCAACTAAAACCAAGAATTCTTCTGTTGACAAAAGATATGGAGAAAAAAATTCAGGAGAAAAAACTTCACCAGTTCACCAAGAGACACTTGAGCATTTTCAGTGGAGACATTTAAATTTTTTAGCTGGTATTGTTGCCATGGCAGTCTGTGCATACATTCATGGGTGGTTTATGTATATGCTGCATGAGAATAATTTGTGGTTTTCCAACATTAAGGTATCTTAATTGCAATGTGTGTGTGTTTCTGTATTGTGTTACTTTGTTAGAAATGTTTTATAGATAGTTTGCATACTGACTTATCATTTTAAACACTATGTGCACATTAATGGAATTTTAAATGTCTTTTAATCAAGTAATAGAATTGGTATACTGATATATAAATAAACCCAGAGATTTGATCATTTTCAGTGCAGCATTGTATTTACATGTACTAATTTTTTTCTTGCTCATACATTCAGTTTTAAAATAAAATAGTTTGATTACAAAGTTTGTTTTCATTTACTACTTAAGAAATAATTTATAGTTGGTTCATCTGTTCTTACATTCTTTTTATTCACAGAGCAATAACATATTAACAAAAAGATCAGAATTATTTCCCCAGCTAAAACAAGACTAATTATTGTTATGGATAACCTAAATAAAAACTACTTATTTAACACTTAACATTAAATATAAGACAAATACATCCTACCACAAAAAAACCCGACAGACATTGTTACAGATTCCCAAGCTTTATTATCAAACTTTTTACTCACAATTTAATCTTTTTTGCTAGGGAAAACCATTCTAGTTGTTTGTAAATATGTTTAAAATAAAATAATCATCATTCAGTCTGTTTTCTTAGTGCAATCTCTTTTAGTCTGCAACTTGTATGTTTTAGTTATGAAAAGATTTCTGCAGGGGTGGCATATACTGTTGTATACTTTGATAGTTACTGTGCTTGTCCTGAAGATTTTGGCTAGATCTGTCTTTCTAAATAAATCATGATAATGCCTTTTGACAAGGGTTTTCTTACTCAATACAGCCGTTAATGGGGCAGCACATGAAACCTGCTTGTGAAAAGATAAGACTGTTGCTATCCATTCAATATATAGATTGATCTTTTGATTTTAGAGCTTGGGATTTCTGTAACAGCTTGCCATCTTGAGGACTTATTTGTTCTATGTTAAATGCTAAGTGTTGCATATAACATTTCATAAGAATGCTTATATATTTTTTCTCTAGTGAAGATAATGATCATTAGTCAGTCTTTCTTTGTGTAATATCTTTTTGCAATAATTCTTTATGTTTCATTTAATATTATTATTATGTTTTGTTATAGTCAGTGTTGTAAATGAAGTATATTCTATGATTGTATATGGTTTGTTAAATCTGTCAATAACTTTGTTAGAGATTTATAAACTATGGATCCAAAACTGTTGTTAAAATTAAGCAACATAAATCAAAGTATATCACATGATTTCTTATGTTTATCTAGACAATAAACTATTTTACTGTGTTGCAGTTTCTTATATATTAGTCTGTCAGTACATTGTTTAAAAGATTACATACCAACCACTTGTTTCAGGCCTTGACAAATTCTTGATGTCACAGTGCCCATGACTTTTATCCTTTTTCATCTATACTTTTTTCTTCCTTTCATTAATCAGATTTATTGGAGTATTAATTTTGAGAATGGTACATACTTCTGAATTGTATTTATCAGACTGGCATTTAAAAGATAGATGTTAAAATATTATTAACAACTTGTTCAGCTTGACTATTTATGTAAACAAAATTTGGTTTGTTTTTCTTGGTTGACTATTGCTAAATGGTCTGAAATTACCTGCTGTATCTTATTATTTTTATTATTCAGGAAGTGGAGAGAGAGATATCATTCAGAACGGAATCTGGACTATATTACTCCTACTACAAACAATTGGTACTGGCTCCATCTTTCTGGCAAGGTGAGCGCTTTTTTGGCTTGTTTATTTCTTTATTTACAAATAATTTTCCAGGATGCCTCTAAGCCATCAATCCCAGTACATTTAAGTGAGTTTTGTTTTGATAGCAGTTGGATCTCTCAAGATTTTTACCCAATTATTAACAGTTTTGGAGGTATACAATTTAGTGGGCTTGGTGACAGTTATTTCTAGTTTAAAGACCCTTTATAGGGGGATCAGTCAACTTTCAGATTTATTCTTCCTACAAAATTATAATGGGTAGGCTGTACAAAATGGGGCAATGTGTGCAAAATACTTTTGAATGCTGCATGAACAACAGAAATAGACAGTAAGGGAAAACAACCACTCTACATAGACATTGACTTGATGTCTAATAAAATTGACATCCTTTTGTATAAATAATTTTTAAAAATTTCAAGATTTAAGATTTAACAAAGGAAATTATTTACTAAATAGGCAGGTATCTAAAAGGTATCTAAAATATTGATCAAATTCTCAGTGCTTCATTGGACCAGTGAATCAGTAAATTTGACATAATTTACTGATGCTAAGAGGGGGGTGCACTTGAAGACAAACTAAATTATAAGTTTTTGCAACCACAGATCCTGCCTCACTCAAACACACCCTTGCAAATATATTTGTAATTTGTACATTTTAAACAGTAGCACTGCTAAGCATAACATAAAGAAACCAATGCAGTATAAAACTTGAAAACATTTTATAGTATACAAAACAAAATCAGTTACAATAGATGACATTTTGTATAAATAACCTTCATGAGACAACCAGAATAAGCTGGCTTGTTAATAACAGCCATTAGAAAATCTCCACAGACCAGTGAATTTTATCACTTTGCCAGTCTGACATGATAAACATTCATTATATCTAGAGCTTTATTGTTAAAACAGAAGTGGTTGATATAATTTTATGGCCAACATAACAAATGACAGGACTTTTACCAAAGGCATCACAGTGAGCCTAAACCCTACAGGAGAAGGAATAGCTGGTGCATGGAATTAGAACTTAGAATTTATTTCTACAGTAGGTTTCAAACTAGAAAACTGGGTTTGATGTGGTATTTTGAGCTTGAGACAAGATTTTTATTTCTGTTTGTATCTCTTGCTGGAGAGTGTGCACATGTTTGTATGTGTGTGTGTGTGTGCGTGCGTGCATTTCAGGGCTTAAACTCAGATTCAGTCAGTTACCCAGTGGTCATTGTGTAGAAGCTTAAAGTATAGTTGATGAAGGCTATCTTTCTTTTAGGCACAAGTCTGTTGTTAGAAACATTCTTCTCACCCCACTATATTTAGCCTTTGATACTGAAGCTTCTGAAAGCTGTGTACAAACAGATGAGCATATAAGTGACTTGAGAAATAGATTAATTTTAGAGGGATAAAAGGTCAAATAGATATTTTTTTTCTCTTTCATCCTTTTCACACTCAGTCATTATGCAAGTGACATTGTTTGAAAATTCAACTGTTTGTTTCAAGCATTGTGCAGAACATTCATGACTAGAAAGACAATGCATTGACACTCATACGTAGACATCCAACATGAACATATTCTACTCTCATCAAGAAAAGACTCTTAATGTCATTAGAATGACACTATGGCAAAGCCTAGTGATAAGCACCATAGCTTGGGTTTAGTCCCCTTATGATAATTAATCAGGATTTCAAAGTCTTAAAGCAGTGATGTGATTATGTTGCAGAGTGCCTGGCCTAAATCTACATTTGAAATAGGTATGAATCTGTAATCAGTGAAATACAATATTGCTTTCACAAACACTCAGCATTGACTGAAATAGACTTTGATGCATAAGCAAAAATAATAGTGATAGCTTTCTTAAGAAGTAGTTGTATATGTTCTAAATAAACAAGGTTTAGATAATAACTTACTTTTGTGCATAATGTGGAGTCTCACACTCTTGATCTTGAGGTTTGGGTTATTCTCTGTGTAATCTGCAAATCATCCAGGTGGTGAATATTAGCAGCTGTGCTTTCAAAAGTGTTGTTAAATCAATTTGTTCAGTAGCTTGAAATGCAGCACTTGATATTTTTCTTTGTGCAAAAGTCTTGCCAGTAATCACAACATCCACTCTTCTCATCACCACAGGGTCCTACGATGTCACAGACAGTTCTTAGGGTATGACTGTTTGAAGTGTTTAAAAACAGGCAGGCCATCTCTCAGACCTTTCTGATTTTCAATTTGACCAAGTGCTTTCTCAGCAGCTGAGCTGAGACCAAGCAGAAGATGTGCATTACAATACAGAAAGCTGAGTCCTTTCGGTGTCCCCGTGATTTGTTGTCTTGTTTGATCAATATTATTGTTAAATGCCTTCATTACACTCGCTAGGTGAGACATTGTTGCTGTCATATTACTTAAAATTTGTTTAACATTAGCTTCAATCTCTCCACTCGACTCTGTAGTCATGGATGAAATTTCAGTTATCAATGACATGGTAATGTCAGCTAATGACTCAGCATTTTCTGTAGATATGGTTTGAAACCCACAGGGCCTTGGTAGCTTGAAGAACTGCTTGCTGCCCTATGTATTTTTTTTAATCTCTGCTTGTACCATCTGTACTCAACATAAACTTGTTTTATCTCTGCTCCTCGTCATCATGCATTTTGTACCATCTGTACTCAACATAAACTTGTCTTATCTCCGCTCCTTGTCATCATGCATTTTGTACCATCTGTACTCAACATAAACTTGTCTTATCTCCGCTCCTCGTCATCATGCATTTTGTACCATCTGTACTCAACACAAACTTGTTTTATCTCAGCTCCTTTTCAACATACATTTTGGCAATGGCATGAGCAGTATTGCAAAGTGATGGACTGTTGCTTTGGAGGGCAATTCATTTAGGTCAAGCTCAACACTAATTAAATGTCATGCAACCCTCTGCATCACCTTTGGTACCCTAGCAGCAAAAACCTCAAGCTCTCTCCTACAAGTTCACCAGTACAGACTTGGACAGAATCAATAAATTTCCCACTCACTTTTGTGGTACAGATTGGTTGCTGTTCTTTAATTTTATCTTGCAAAGAAAGATTTTCCATTCTTATTTTCTCAAAGTTCTCACTGTCCATTTTCAATTGTTTTACAAGTAGATTACATTCTTTCAGCTTGTGTTTCAGATTCTCTTCTCTTTCTATACAAAGTCTTCATATTATCTTATTTGAATATTATGACGTCTTGAATATGCACTTTATAATATATTACATGTGTGTTCACGTAATTTAGAGCTATGTTTGCACACAGTTTGTAAAATAAAATACATTCACTGAAAAGAACTTCTTCATTTTTACCTAGATTATACCTTTCTGTTATAATTTTAACTTTGCCATTTCATAACTGAATTTTTTACTTTTTACATTGAGCATTTATTCATGTCATAAATTGATGCTGTCTGACTTGTATATTCATTGATGATATTTCGTAAACTGCTTGAGTTTTTCTCTTAGAATTTTGCAAGCAACCTTATATCATCTAATACTGTTATGTAAACTCATTTATTTTACTCTGAATCAAATTTGAAAAATTGGTTGGGACTACCTACTGTTAATAAATAATGATACTCTTTATTTAAGATGTGGATAGTGCACATAATATGTCTTCAGATTTTCATCCCAACAAGAGGAAGAATGAACCTGTCTTTATTGCAAATTAAAATTTGTACTAAGGTTTATTATAGCACTTAGCTATCATAATCTTGCTGATGTGTCTAAACCCTGCTTGTAATTTTAACAGGAATTTACGATTTGACAAATGATCGCCTCACAGAATTTCCAGACTCCATTAATGTGTTGGAACGTATGAATATTTATCAGGAGGTTGTATTGGCTGCCCTGTACAGAGTGCTTCCAATTAAGGTATTTGTGTTTGAATAGGTGAATATATCAGAGTAGTGATTTGTATGTGTGTGCGTGCATATTATACAACATTATAGTTATTATTTTGTTTGCACTAAAAAGATATTTTAACTATTACAGATATTTAATTCAAATATTACTCGTAAGTTAATGAACTTTGGTAAGGTAGAGTTATTACAATTCATAATTTTTTCTTTGAGATTAAAATCATATAATTTTTTAGCAATTTGTTCAGATTTTAGAGTTTTGTAGTTTAAAAAAAAATTAGTTCTTTTTTATTTTGTTTAAAGTCTGATGATTCCTTTTTTATGGATGATAATTACATTAAAAATATGATGGTATTGGTGTTTACATTTTCATTCTCTTAGGGTTTATCAAACGTTTCTTTTTCCTATTCTTTTTGTGTTCATTTCTGAAGGAGGAAGCCATTATGTTTTATATAAAAGCAGTGTTTTTCTTGCACGGCATCCTTGTTGCTGCTCTGTTTGCAATGACCTGGCTCATGGCACATAGCTGGATTGCTGGAATCCTTACAGCTGCATTTTATATTCTCAACAGGTATATACTTAAATCATTGGTTCTTTTCAAAATAATTAGCTTTATTCATTGCTGAACAGGTATTTATTTAAATCATTGGCTCTTTCTCACAATAATTAGCTTTTGTCTGTATAACAACTTTATCACTCATTGAAGTGCTAACTCCACAAGGGTTAGCTCACTTATGTTTAGTATGCTCAAACTTTGGTTCCTAAGTCAGTCACTACACAAAGCCAAGGGAAGACAAACTAAACTCCCTCATTCTCATAAACTCTTGCAAATATCCTTATACATGTAAACAGCAGAACTGCTAAAAAATTAAACAAGGAAACCAATGCAACATGAAACTTCAAAACATTTTTCAAACAGAACAAGCTGGCCTGAAGGCAAAAGCCTGTGGAAAAATCTTCACAGGTCAGTGGTTTTTATCTCTCTGCCTTCCCAACATGCTGGTTTATATTTAAAATTTTACAGTAATTTTATGGCCGATATAAGAAAAAAACAACAGGACTTTTTACCAAAAGCATCACAGTGAAACTGAGCCCTACAGGAGAAGAAATAACTGATGCATGGAATTACACATTAGACACAATATGTCTTTGCAGAAGTAAGAAAACCAGGTTGAATGTATTATTTTGGAATTCAGAATCTAGAAGTTTGTTTCTGTTATATCCCTTTGCTGGAGATTGCCATTGTGTGAGCATGTGCTTACATGTAAGCATGTACATGCAGGTTTACATTTATAATAATCCTTATATATATATCCACTTAATTTTACAATGGGAAAATAATAAGCAGATATTTGTTACATGTGTTGAAGGTTAGACACAACGAGAGTTGAATATGTAATACCTCTGCGAGAATGTTTCTCTCTACCATTCCTCTGGCTTCAGGCAGCAGCATTAACCTATTATTTTAGACCAGGAGCTCAAGGAACGGCACAGGTGGGTAGCAAGCATATATTTATGTCCATGTTTTAAGATGTGTCATGTTTGCATGAAATTATATGTCTTGAATACAGGTAGTGTAACTTGGAACGATTTGAATTAGCAAAATAACAAGTAAAAATCCAATCTTCCTGTAGTGCTTCTTTCAGTAAGTGTTTTTACAAGGTATATTAGTCTGTCCTGATCAAAAGTCCATTAAAACATATTAGATTTTGAACTATTTTCACCTGAAAATATCTTCTGAATTACTATCTAGAGAAGAAATGGTGGTTTCATTTTTAGTTTACTAAAGAGCAGGATAAAAGAATGCAGAATCAAGAATTGTCCCTGGTCACAACTAGACTTAATATACTGTTGGTTTACTGGTTACTCGTGGGGAGGAAATTAAATTGTTTTTTTTTTTTTGTTTATAGTAATTTCTTAAGAAAGATACTCATAGTTTTATCGTCATGTGAATATATTGAAGAATATAACTGAATGCTCTGTCTCCTTGTCCATAATACAAAGTGAACTGATGGGAAAGCCATACAGTAGAATCCTTTTCTTCAGAACCCAGACTGAATATACTTTAAAGATCGTTCATCTATCACCCTTTGAAATTAAACATCTTTTATATCCAGTTTGCATTTTTTGGCATTGGGATTTTTCCTTTAAAATGGCAGAATATATGATACTGAAGTGATGCTAAGGAGAAAACGTGTTAAGAATCCATCATTTTATGACTGATCTCTATTCCTCACATGGTTTTGGCTCCAGATAAGGTCTGGAATAGAAGGCTAGAGAGGTTTTCTTTAGCATTCTTTTACTCTTATGATGGAAATAAGTATTGTAGTACATATTTACTGCCGTTCTGTGTGACTTACTTCTGTATTTCATCCAGATTTAATTAATTAGTCTTATCTGCTCCATCAGCGTAGAAACAGTGTAGCTTTGTCCAAACATCTGATTACCTCTGCTTTTATTGAGAAATAACCATCATTAGTACTGTTTATACAATTATACCCTGCTATATAAATTTTAAAATTGTGTAATGTTCTTGACAGGAAATGGTAACTAGACAGTATTTAGGCATTAACATATTTATTTGCTTAATAAACCTAACTCAAATTAAAAGAATATTATCATCATGTTTGTTTAAGATTGGGTTATTTTGAGGTAAGTTGGTGAGCAAAGGATTAATACTTATTTTTAGTTCTTTGGATAAAGAAACAATAGTATAATGTATTGTCAGTCAAGGGTAGATTGTGGTGAACAAATATTTGCTTTCATTGGTTCCAGGGACAACTTATGCTTTTACTTCCCCCACCCCCCACCCCCATTTATCTAAGATTTATATATTTGGCTTTTTACTGTTTTACTTTACTTTGCAAATGGTGATACTTGTGTTTGTTGCACACTTTGATTATTTCTTCATGTTGGATGCCATTTGTGCATAGGACTTGAAGTATGGGCAATAAAGAACCCTTTGCTGTTCATTGAAATTAACATTTAGTTGATTCATTCACTTAAATTGTTTTAACAGGAATAATAATTCTGCTGAAGTCTTTCATTACAGAAATGCATATTTTAATTTATTTTTCTTTCCAGAAAGTCAGTATAGCATTGCTGTCAGTCTCAACCTTTCTGTTCTGCCTGTTCTGGCAATTCAACCAGTTTATCATGATGCTACAAGCTTTTGCTCTTTTTGGAGTGTGGATTCTTGACCTGCTTCCTTTGTACAAGGTCTGTTTCCTGGTTACTTTTTCTGTGTCAGCGCATTTTAATGAACTTAACATTTCTTCAAGCTGTGTTCCCTCATTTTTTTTTAAGTTTTGAATTTGAAAGAAGAAAGAATTTTATTCTATTTAAAATAAGATTTTCTTGAATACTTTGCCAGGTGAACACCATGATGAGTATCAATAGTTCTATACGCATAATAGAGTCCATAAAGGAGAGGAAGACTGATAAAGAATTTGTCCAATAGCATGCCCCTTCTTAAGAGTGATGTTCCTTAATATATAAAATTGAGGTATAGGCTAAAAACAAAGTGGGGAGACTGATAAGTCTCATGTATGTGCTCAAGTGGTATGTTTTCAGGAAAATTTATTTTACTTAGGAAATTCTTGTATCATTCATGCGACCAGATTAGCATCCAAGAGGAAAATAACAAATAATAGTTGTGAATTTCTCACAAGAAAATAAATATTTATGCATTCAAATGAGAAAAGCTAGGAATTTCTCATAATCTTATTTTAGTGTATAAAAAGGTGAATTGGGCAACTGCTACCAGACCCACAGGGGGATCAGAAACTGCAGTAAATATATCTCACAAGAGAGAACCATAGATAGTAATGTCTCTCAACTCACTACTACTTAAATTTCTTTAAAGGACACATTCCTACAAAAAACCAACCTGGCTTAAATGGCTTTCACTGCATTGCAGCCACATTGATATGTATTTTTTTCTTACACAATGCCCAACTGTATATATCTGATTCTTGGAGAAGTGGATAAAAAATGTCATGTAAAGAAATGTGATGTCATGTAAAAAATATGTCAAGAAATATGATATCATGTAAAGAAATGTGATGTAATATGATGTCATGTAAAGAAATGTGATGTAATATGATGTCATGTAAAGAAATATGAGGTTAATATGATGTTATGTAAAGAAATGTGATGCTAATATGATGTCATGTAATGAAATGTGATGTAATATGATATCATGTAAAGAAATGTGATTTAATATGTTGTCATATAAAGAAATATGATGTAAGTTGAATGTGATCCTTACTCTTGTTATTTAATGCTCTACTGTTGCAACAGGTCCGCACAGCGTTGGTGGTGCAGGCAGTTTCTCTGCTCCTTGTTTGTTTGCTGCAGTTTGTCAATAAAATGATCCTGGGATCGCTGGCTATGTCATTCATTCTTGCTAGCCTCATCCTCATGGCATTCAGGGTGGGTCTCTTCATTTGGTACAGGGCATACATATTTTAAAAGAAAAATGTTCCAAGATTTTAAAATCAGTTTAAAGCAGAAATACTCATTAAAATTTGTACTTTGAAGGTGTGTTGAATATGTCAGACAAGATGTTGAAGTATGTATATTACCATGTGAGATTTTATATTCAGCTTTACAAACATCAGATGTTAACTCTCCCTAAGGATTCACAACACATAACAAAAGAATTAGTGAGATAAGACATTCTGAGAGATTGTATGTGCATGCATATGCTTTTGCAAATGTCAAGATTTTTATTATATGTGTGCATTTCTTATGCAGTAAAATGCATACAGTAGGCAAAACTTGTTTGAAACACATTTATTTTTTATCTGACATATATATATATTATATATTACACCCACACTTTTCATATTTTGGGTGGTTTACTCAGTACAAATGTTGAATAGTAAAGAAGCAAAGTACAATTAGTATCAAACGTAAACTACTGCAAAAAGTAGTAAGGTTCCCATCTTTGTTCATATATATGATGACAGCAAAGTTGTGTGATATCTCACACATATATTTATGTGATGTCTACATCATTGTTCTTATTTCTTCTTTATGTTAAATTTTTTGCCCCACAGGAATTGCGTGAAAACTTTTCATCTTAACAATGTTTTATGTTTTGGATGGATTCCTGTAGGGCTTTCCTCCTTTCACTTGTAGTCAAGGAGGGAGGTGGTGTTCTGCGTTGCTGTGTTGAATGTTGTTTTTCTTCGTCTGCCTGTGGTCACTACTGTTGTGGGTGAAAGTTTTTTTTTTCCTCTTAGGGTCTTTAGTCATCTTGTGTATGTTGTTGGTTGTATCACAGACACTAGACCAGCTAGTTTGAGACTCACCAGTCTTTGTGCCTGTGGATTCTGCCGCTCTCGCTGTGTGAGATGTGTAGTGTTTTAGTCAGGTTGAGGCCTGCAGAATTTTTGGTTTCTACCATCGGTAGCCGGTCTGGTGAAGTGTAGTCTTTATTGGAATTTGAAAGTCATCTGTAGTGTGATGAGTTGGTGGTAACTGTTAAGCCAGCGGTTTTTTTCCCGTGCCAACTTGCATCTCATGTAGTTTTGAAGTCTGTTTTTGTTGTTGTTTCTTATTGCTGGTGTCTGCACTCGTCCGTAGGTCGCCACCATTATCAGGGAACTGAAGCATGGAGTAACTTGCCAAGAGTGAGCACATGAAGCATGCGTGTGAGTTGAATGCTGAGTGTAATGTGTGGTTGACATAGTTCTTATGTTTTAAATATTCTAACTCTTCTTTGTAGTAGACCCAGACTAGACTTTCTCTTCTCATATAAGCATATTTTGACTTCACTGTTTGCCTGGCAAAATTCAAGTCTACAAGACTGATGTCATTTCAGTGCATAAGCTAAGTTCCTATCGAGAAGTGACTTTAGTGAAATGAACTGGCTTAGGATGAACCTGTTTTTCTAAATCTTGTTAACTTTTCTTTTTATTAAATTTCTTGTTATTGTTTTAAACGCGTGTTTGTTAGTTCTATCATTGTTTTCGTAGTTCAAAGTGATAACCTCAGGATTACGTCTTGTCCTCTGTTTGTTAATTATAATCATTATATATATTTATTCATAACCATTAAACCTCAGCTGAATTCTGAGTTGGTAGAGAAGTCAGAATTTTTTTTGTTGTTGATATATAATTTGATAGGTTCATCTCTTGCTTCTTGGACTTTGCTGGAATATGTTCTGTACTGTGCTGTACTCTCTGTTTGAGCTGTATTATGTGTTGACTTTTTATTTTATTTTGTAATTAAAATATATATTTTATAAATATATGCATAAGCACACATACCACTCACATATAGGAATGCAATTTTCTCTTTTTCTTTGATATTCATAAGGGTTCGGGTCAGCCTAGTTGTCACTGGATTCTACAAGGAATGAAGGTGGTGACATATTCAGTGTTAGCATTATTTCTCATGCTGATCTTCAATTGTGCAATTAAGGTAATTATGTGTGTGTGTTGTCTTATTGTGTGTGTGCATGTGTGATTTTATAGAAGACTAATGTGTATGTGTGTGCATGACTGCTTACAGTTTTACTTCGGTATTCATACAACTTATCAGTATTATTTGGACCAAGAATCAGCAGTTTTATGCAGCCACCTAGGATGTTATTTGTAAAACAATGCATTTCTTTTCAGACCTGGATATGGTACACAAGAATCAGCAGTCTTATGCAGCCACCTAGGATGCTACTTGTAAAACAATGCATTTCTTTTCAGACCTGGATATGGTACACAAGAATCAGCAGTCTTATGCAGCCACCTAGGATGCTACTTGTAAAACAATGCATTTCTTTTCAGACCTGGATATGGTACACAAGAAAGAGTTTGGCTGTATAGAGAGGAATTGGCACCAGTAAAAGCAAATAATAATAATTTTAAAAATGTATTAAATTTTCATACAACATTCTCACATTCTGATTATTTCGTCTTAGATAGTTTTAATTTTCTTGTTTAATCTTTATTATATTATTATTAATTTCTTTTTAAAATATATGTTGATTTGGTGTAAATTCAAATTGGCTGTCAAAAACTGGCCATTTTATTTATGTATTCTGTGGTCAGTTTGCTGTTTTAGAATGCAAGTCATATTTGTTTCTTTGGTGATGTGGGTAAATCTCCTAGTAATTTTGAATTGATTGAGAAAAGGAAACATAATACAGATCTATAAGGTTTATAAATCATGGCCTTGTACTTCCATACAAGTAATCATTTTGAACCAAACATACAAAACTTAATTGGTGAAGCAACCTTTGATGTAGAGAGACAGCAATCCAGCCTTCTGAAGACGTCAGCATAGTGACACTTTTGATTTCATACATTTTTTAAACAAGCACTATTTGTTTTTACAAAATGGCTACTTCAGAGGTTTTAAATCACATTGTTAATTTGTGTCTTTTAAATATTTTAATTTTTGTTATTGAATAAATTTAGGTTTGTAATTTTTATTTATTTCCTTTTAGCTTTGATTCACTGGGAAAGGTTTTATTTTTATATTGTTAATTTGTGTCTTTTAAATATTTTAATTTTTGTTATTGAATAAATTTAGGTATGTAATTTTTATTTATTTCCTTTTAGCTTTGATTCAGTGGGAAAGGTTTTATTTTTATTACTTTTATATATAGTTGTAAATTTGCAATTTTATAAAATATTCTCCTGTTAAATGTTCATGTTGTGTTGTATGTCAAATTCAAATGTAAATTGTGTATATTGCAGTATATAATACAAATTGTACTTTACATTGAAGTTTAAATTGTGTATATTAATCTATCTTTGTAAATTATAACATAAGTTGTGGATATTGCAGTATATAAGTTGTATCTATTGCAGTATGTACTAGTAATATAAGTAGTAGCTATTGCAGTAAATAAGTTGTATCTATTTGCAGTATGTACTAATGATATTAAGTTGTGGATATTGTATAATCAGTACTAATTGTGTCTGTTGCAGTATGTCACATAAACTGTGTACTTGCAGTATGTATTACAAGTTATGTATATTGGTACATATTAATATACATTGTGTATGTTCAGTGTAGTACACATTGTGTTTTTCAGTATGTAAGAACAGGTTTTGTGTATTGCAGTATCTAATACAAGTTGAAGCTGATGAACATATCTTCAAATTTCTCCAGAATAAATTTGGCTTTGGGAATACCAGGTAATCTCTCTGCAGTTTTCATCCTTCCTGTATTTATAATTTTCTATTTCATTTGTAATCATTATACAACTAATGCTGTAAAACCTAGGCCAGTTAATTTTGTTCTTTAGGCAACCACTCATCACAAGTGTCCATTCCAAATTTTTCTGGGTGTTATAGTGTGAACACTGTAAGAATTCATGTTTATGAGTTTTGATTCAACTCTTTTCTTTGATAATTCTAGAAGCAAGAATATAGGAATGACTTTAGAGTAAGAGACATTGACCTGTAATATGATTTTCTGTTGGAATAATAAAATTAATTTAGTCTTCAGAGTGAAAGTAGTATATCTGTATTTGCCATCCAACAGTTTAGATAATATGAAAATAATTAATAATAATAATAATAATAATAATAATTCAGTAAAACACCAATGAAGGGAATTATATTTCTTTTTAAAGGAATATACTTAATTGTTTCTAACAGTAGAGAGTGGTATGAGAGATTTTCACAAGAATTCCTCAATAGTTCTGTTATAAATAATAAAGGGGTTTGGAAGTTCTGCTAAGAATCACTTTTCCTTGTTTATCTCCCATGACAGCATTATACAAAGTGCTTTTGCAGTAGAAATTGTTTAAGAGATCTAATTCTAATTTTTATTCCACTTAATATATATATAAGTGCTTTCTGGAGCATTTGTGGGCAGTTCCAATTGTTTTATAAAACATCAAGTTTTATCACTTGTCGATTCCAAGATGTGTGTGCAATATGCATGATAGAAGGACAGAATTATGTTATGTTTGTGTACAATAATCAAGCTGAAAGACAAGAGTTGTTATGTTCTGTTTATGTGCAATAGGCTAGATAGAAGACCAGCAGTTGTTTTGTTTGTGTGCGGTAAGCATAAAAGGAAGTACAGCAATTGTTATGTTTAGTTTATGTGCAATAGGCAAGATAGAAGACAGCAGTCCTGTTTGTGTGCAGTAGGCAAGATGGAAGTGTTTCATTTGTTATGTTTGTGTGAAGTAGCAAGAGAGAAGTATTTAATTTGTTATATTCTGTTTGTACGAAGTAGCAAGATGGAAGACAGCAAAAGATATGTTCTGTTGCCTTTTAACAGCCTGTGATTTTGTACCTATATTTGTTCTTATTAAGCTTTTGTGTTAATTATTTCTGTTTTACGTTATATTCTCTTACCATTTAGTAATGTGATTTTTCTCCTTACATTTGTTCTTAGGTCTGTTTAATTATTTCTGTTTAAGCATTTACATTTTGTGACATCTTTATATATGGAACTCTAAATTTATACTTACTTAATCATATCTCAAATTTTTCACTTCATAGGAAATTATGGAGTTCAAACATGAGTTATGCATCATAGAAGTTTTGAAATAAAAAACAACAAAATTGTCTGTTGCAAATGATCAGTATAAATTCTTTCAAACTTCAACTTTTGTTTGTATTTATGAATTTGCACTAGCTTTGGTCACTTCACATATTTATATAGATCTGTTTTGGTGCCTACAGTACAACTCTGTCTTACCAATATTTCTACTTGTTTACAGGGACTTTGACTCACGACTCTATTTGTGCCTTGGTATATTTGGCTTCCTGACTTTGGACACATTTGAGCGCCTGACCCAGGGTCTTGTCTTCCCACTCTATTTGGCTTCCCATTTGGTGTTCTTTGTCTTGTTAGTCATCTCTGTCTTACAGCATTGGAGGTGGGTTGTGGCAGTGTTAATAATATATGAGTTTTGTTGTTAATCCAGATATTATATTCTATTTATTAGTTTTTGTTGATTTTATTATATTACATTATTTCATAAATTAATTGAACATATTTAAAAACAACAACATTCTTTTTCTTTGCAAAGGAAAATCACAAAATATGGATAGTAAAATGGATCTGTATATATATATACAATCTTACCTGAGATGAGATGGAATATGTTAGAATTTATGCAATTGGATATTTACAGGGAAGAAACAGTACCTGTGAAGCCTGTAAAGACAGAGCTAACTAGCTCAGATATTCATAGGAAAGAAGTGATACCTACACAGTTGCTGGGAAATAGGCCTGAACTGTTGTTCCATACAGGTATTTTAAGCTACTTTAATATTCTTGAAAAGTTATATCATTTAGTGAAAATTTCATTAAAAGTAAATTTATTTATTATTTCTGTCAGAAATCAAGAACAGAGATATTATACATTTTCCAAACTTTATTTATTATTAAAATGCATAATTTACTTACGTATCTGAGGCCAACAGCAATTTCATTCACCGATTAGGGTATTTGAATTGAGACCTAGTGTACAGTGATAGATTCTATTTAAAAAATATGCTGCTATTTGATCCAGTATACATTTATCTAGTTTATTTCTAATCAAAGCTTGTAATTCAGTGAAACGCTTACTTTTTAAGTTCTTGATGTGTGTTGTTTCCAATATACATATATCAAGTTTATTTCTATTCAGAGTTTCTAATTGAGTTTAGTTTTAAGTTCCTGTTGAATGTTGCAGTACTCTTTCCTTTGTATGGCCACATACATATTTACACTCAAGGTCATGACACTAACCTGTGCATAGGAGTTTACCAGAGTTTTTCAGACTCTACATAGACCCTAATAATATATTGAATAATATAATATATTGAAAATTGCTCAGAATTATTTGCCCTTTATATACAGTCTAACCTCGCATAGTTAATACCTCATCCTGTTTGGCTCTGCTTTTGTTTGCATTATATGCAGAATTCATGGAGTCCCACAAATACCCTTAGAATGAAATAATAGGCTGAAAATTGCTCTGAATATTGTATTATATATTAATAAGCTTATCAGGGTAAAGCAAGCAAACGTTTTTCTAAAGTTTTGCATTTATCTTATTATTTAGAGATTAATTTTCAAGGATTTTATTTATATATATCAATATATCTCTTTTGCTAAAGTCTGTTTTCAATTGTACCTAAAGTCTTTATTTACTGTACCAAATTCTCTCATAACTTTAGTATTTGGAGCAACAGTTATAATTGTATCCTGAATCATTTCTGCTGTTTATTATTTTTATTATTATTTTTGTATTATTGTTCTGAATGAGTATGGTAAAAAAGTATTTAAATTCACTGTTGTGGTTTGAAAGAGATATTCTGAATTATTATTGCTGTTGTTTGTACTCTCATCTGTTAATAACTGTAAATGTGTGTTTCATTTACTGTTTAGTTTGATTTGATCTTAGTGGCAAGAGTTCTGTCCATTACTCAGAATGGACATTGGGAATGTGACAACAGGGATATCTCCTCCAAAATAGACATGTCCTTGATGGACTTTTCAAACGTCATTCTTATAAACCCATAGATATTAATTTTCTTGGTTTTTTTTTTTTCCTGTAGTTTAGGCCTCAGCATTGAGTTAATGAGATCCATGTTTTGTCTAAGGGTGCTAGTGACATCACATTGCTTTTTGATGGGTTGTTTTATCTGATCCATTCTTCATAGCTACATGCTGTGAAAAACAGTAATTATCTTCCCTTGGCTGCTGTATCTGATGACGATAATTCCAGTGTGCATGACCCAGCTAGACCCCTTAAAATCTATTTCCACCCACCCACCCCCATAGGTCAGAAAAATCAAAGAAACTGTTTTTTATTTGCTTTTAAAAGTCAGGATTTACTCATTTCTTGCTTGTGAATGATTTTTGCAGCCAAACTTTTATGGCCTAACTTAAACGGATCATTAGATTTTCATATAAGTAGTATTCTTGCTTTGATTGTGGTAGGGCCCCATGAAATTATTTCTTAATTTCTTCCAGTTTCACTTTATAATAATCCTTATGGACATTATGCTAGCAGTAGTTATCAAACCTGTTTACTATTGCTAGACATGTCTCTAAAGGCTTCTGACCTTTCTTTAGGATCTCTATCTGTCAGTTAGTGTGCTTTTAGGATTATTTAAAGATATTTTAATTATTTTAGATATTTAAAGATATTTCTCCTCTTTAAACATTGTACTTGTACACATTTCACACATAAATTTATGTTACACAAGCAAAAAATCCTTAACTCCTAATCCTGGTTGTTTAGTTTTATGATGACAAAAATGTGGGGGGTTTTTAATAAGCAAATAATACTTTCCAGACTGTCCACACTCATATCCTGGCTCAGCTTTTCACAAATCGGTACCAATTATGATACATTATTCTGTTCAAAGGGAGGACAACTCTGAGCAGTTTTCAATTTATTCTAAGGGTCTCCATAAGCCTAGATGAGTCACAGTAAACTTTTATATTGCAGGTATGCATGCCCTATCTAATACAGATGCATGGTTGTATCCAGGGAAATATTTTACTTTAAAAAACAACACCTGTTTCGTCATTTAATGCAATATAAACAATAAATGTTCTGCTATCTCATGAGAGTTTGAAGTATTTGACTGAAGTTGATAAAAGTGGATTGTGTTTTACATGGTGTAAACTTTTTAAAAATAGAATAAAAAAGCACTGCAACTTTGTTACAAGACTCCTAACGTTTCAGTCTTCAAATAATGCTTTTTATTAAAAAAAGACAAAAAAGAAAAAAAAACACTAAAGACTCCTAATGTTTCAGTCTTCAAATAATATATTTTTAACAAAAAACCCACTTAAAGTTGCTAATATCTGAAGGTGAGAATCTTCAGATATCACACTAAAAGTTTGATATAAGAGGGGTGTTTCAACCTTCAAATATCTTAATGTTATTGAAAAACACTGAAACTGTGATTAAAGATTGCTAATGTGCCACCTTCAGATAAATGAATGTTGTTAAAAAAAAGAAACCCACACTATATCTTTGATATAAGACTTCAGTGTTCCACTTCAAATAACTTAGTAATGTTTTAGAAATGCACTAAATTTTGAGCACATTCAGTGCAACTTTTTGATTCTGAATGGAACATTCTGTAAGAATTGCCCACTAAAATGTGGCCTTGAATCATTAATTTTTTCTATGCTTTGAACTTTAATAATTTTTCAGTTCAGTGTATATTTTTTGGTGCATTGGCTATCACCACCTTGCGCATGAAGTACTTATGGACACCTTATATGTGTGTGCTGGCATCAGTGGCTGTTGCTGACCGCAGTGTTTGGAGTAGTGTCTTAGCAGTAATAAAGAAAAACAACTCTGTCTTGGTAGGATGAACTTTATCTTCCCTTTTTTTTCATCATCACACTTTTTCTTCCATTTTCACATCTTTTCACTTTCTTTCATTTTCACACATTTTCTCATTTTCACACATTTTTTCTTTCTTTTATTTTCATACATTTCTCTTTTTCTTTAATTTTCTCACATGTTCTTTTTCTTTACTTTTTTACACCAACCTCTTCCATTTTCACACCTTTTATCTTTTTCACATTTTCTCACCTTCACTTTCTTTTTTCTCCTAATGAGACAGACACACACACACACACAAAAGCACATCTGGTGGGCCTTTTATTGGAGTAAAAGATAAATAGAGATTATTGAAAACATGATTTTGTACATTATAGTATGTTCAATAGTGAATTAAAAGATTAAATTTATTTATTCAGAGAGATAAAATATATGTATATTTTTACATTTATTAGGCTTATAGAGAAAGAAAATATAATTTTATATTTTCTGCAGACAGAAGTTATTTCTGTAAATTAGGCAGATCTTTAAGTATTGAACTGCTTGTATAGAGCATACTCTGTCCTGATGTTGCAGGTGGAAATTGTGCGCCATGGTGCAGTGCTTCTAGTTTTAGCTGCTTTAATTGCAGTGGTAAGGCCTTCATGTCCAATTGTCATTTCTTGTTTTGTCCATTTCTATGTATGTGCATGCATGTGTGTGTGTGTGTGTGTGTCTGTGTGCAAGCGTTTGTTTGCAATGTATGCATGTTTATGCATGTTTGCAAAATTGGAGGGATGAAATTAAAATATTTCTTTTAACCAAAGATAAGCTTTGAAAAAGAAATATTCTATTTTGCTGTATGCTGTTTATAGTAGAGGAAAAATGAGATGTGTTAGAAACGAAGAAGTGCTTACCATGCAGTGGAAAGATAACAGAACTGTATCACTCTTTGTCATCCATTCATAGTGCTACTGGACCAGTTTTTGAAAAGAAGAACTAAAGTTAATAGAAATTTCAGAGAACTACATGTAACAACTTGTTACGGACTTTATAATCAGTTTATGGTAGGGGTAGATAAAAGTGATCAGTTAGTTAATAAACACAATTTTGTGAGATTCTTTTTTCAAAGTTTGTCCATTGATAATGAAGAGAATCGATGATTGATGTGTTGTTCATATTTGTTGGTTCTGTATCTATATGTAGATCAGTCTGTTTCTGTGTTAAATGGAGTCAGTGATTGGTAAGTTCATTGAGACAAATTCTGTATCTTGTTAATGCTTTGGACCTCTATCTTGAAATACAAACAAAAAAAGTCTATTCTAACAAAATATACATACAATCCAGGAGAAAATTACATTTAAAATAATTATTAGAAAAATAACTTTATCACAAATAATTTAATTTTAACCCATAATGCTGTTGAAATTTTAGTTTGTTTTTGTTGTTCTTTTCAATATATAATCAACTGGTAATATATTTATATCCATTTTCTGACAAGAAAAATATCAGCCCCACCCACAAGAATGCTTGCTTTGAGAACTTGCAGGATTTTTTATATTTGCTTTGGATTTCATTTGAAGACTTACATTATTCTTACCCTATCTCTTGTGCTTGAATTCCCAAACTGTCTTCATTGCTTATCATACTAGCTTGGGGTCACTCTCTGAAAGTGTCTTCCTCTCTTTAATCTTATTTATTTTCAAGTGAACAGGAGTACTGTTAAATACTTATAAATAAAAGAAAGATGATTCTGCAGTGAAGCAGAAAAGGTTTTTTAATTGGAAATGAACTCTCTCTTGCTTTGAAAATGTTTTGTAGTGCAAGTTGAATAGTAGTGTCCAGGAGGTGAACATAAACAAAAAATATAAATATTTCAGTTATATTAGATTTCTTTTTGGGAGATGAAATACTCTAAAAATTGCACAAGTTTAATGGAGTTAGCTGGTATGGAATGTTTTATTCTTCTATTAATAATTTATAACTAATGTCCTTTAATATATAAGATGTTGCCACTAAACAGTGTCTAACTAATGTCCACTGATTTTCTTAAGATGTTGCCACCGAATCAGGCAGCACTGGAAGAACTAAGGGAATTCTGGGATCCAGACACTGTGGAGCTCATGGAATGGATCAAGTAAGTGTGCTTTTTTTGTGTGCATGTGATGTTGAAAGTGGAAATATTTTTGTTAAAGTTTGAGATGATCACAGTGTTCCTAAGTGCAGTGAGCAAACCTCTTTTTTCTCTTCTACTGTTTGCCTACTTTTTGCTGTGAGTTGTCAATTCAAATCAGTATAAAGCTAAAACCTTCACTGAAGCCATCCCTGAAAATGGGCTGAAAGCAATGACCAACAGGAATATCAACTGACTGTGGAGCTTTCAAGTTAATTTCTGATCCTGATAGATCTGCTCAGACAACTGAACATAAAGATTTCCTTTCTGATTAGAATTGTCGATAGAGATTTCATGCACTTTGGAAATTATCTTGTTGTTCCTCAGAGCTAAGAATTGAAAACTATGTTGCTGAGAAAAGAATTGCAGCCACTTTTAGGTGAAGAATTCGAAAGCCAAGTGGTATGTCCTTTAAATGGGACTTCGTCTTGTAATATATATTTTTTTTTGTTGGAATAATGTTCATTGCTGCTCACCATCACACAGATAAGGCATTTACTTATTTTACACCTAAGTCTATTGGTCTTTCCCCATCATAATAAATTTTTTAGCCATCATCTGATGAACTTGTCAGAGTGATTAAGTTTATAAAGCAACCTTCAGATCTCTTTGGCCTCTATCTATAAAGCGATAGAAACATCTTCCTTATTAGCAAGATTACTGTATTTATGAGTAAATCTTTATGAGTCATTACTCACTGATTTTGGTCCCTTCAGCATTTTGTAATCATTCTGTATTACTTGTAATTAATTTTTAATTTGCAAGAGTTTTGGGAATTATATTTTGGGACATTGATATTATAAATGCTTGATTGTATATATTAAATTTTAATTCTTATAAAAAATAATATATTTTTTTTCTTTCTTGAATGCATACTTAGTGTTTATACTTGAATATCACTCCACTCATTTATGAACAAAGTAATTTAAATATTAATATAAAGGGAAAAAAATTGTTCTTGAATGAATACAAGCGGAGTTGTTTGGGAGGATGTCCAATTTCAGAAACTTTCAGCAATATCTCTTCTTGGCAGTTGTGTAAACTATATTGGGGAATATTGCTAGAATTTGTTTACATACGAGACACTGCCAGAAATTTTAGCTTTATCTCCCTATGTAGGAAACCTTTAGGACAACATTGGATTTGTATAAATAAGAGATATGGTTTGAGAACTTTTATTTATCTCACATTGGAGGATTATGCAGGTGCCTTTAGGGTCACAGATTAGATTTGTTTTTTGTGGTGGTAAGAGATCTGGTTTCAGAAGCTTTCAGCTTGTCTCCCCTTGGTGGCATTAATCAGGATGTCTTTAGTACCACAGTTTAGATGTGTTGTGGTAAGAGAATCATTTTCAGAAGTTTTCAGCTGACCCTTTGGGGGCATTATGTAGATGTCTTTAGGGCCACAGTTTGGATCTTTAGCAGCCAAAGAAATAATTCTGTCAGCATGAGCACTTGTAATAATTCCAGGAAAAAAATTTACTTTTAAAATACATTTCCATGTTTTGCTTACATTACAGGAAAGAGACCCCGGTCATGGCCTCTTTTACTGGCAGTATGCAGCTCATGGCAGGCGTGAAATTGTGCACTGGTCGACCAATCAATAATCATCCACACTATGAAGACAAAATGTTGAGAAACAAGACCAAGCAGGTCCAGACAAATAGCCATTGGCATGACTGCCTGCAAAGTGTTAACAGTTTTGTGACATTTCAGTCTTGTATATCACTTATGTGCTGTGCGTAGATTGGGTAATAATACATAGTTTGGTTGTGGCTATAGATAAATCACTAAAATTGGTTTAGTTTGAAAAATAATTCTTTTAAAGTAAATTAATTAAATGAACACAAAATTGCATAATTTTGTATCTAAAACATTTGTTGATGGTGTGTATATCTAGAATTCACCCAGTTAATCCTTTCCTTTTTTCCTCTTTTCCCCCATATTTTAACAGCTTTATCAGATCTATGGTCGGCGCACTCCTGAGGATGTACATGCAATACTGACAAGTCTTGAAAGTCACTACATTATTCTGGAAGATTCCATATGCCGGGCCCCACCCAAGGGAAATTGCCGTACTCCAGACCTTATTGATCTTGACAATGGAGTGGTATGTATATTATATGTTGACTTTATTTGTTTACTAGTACATGTACTCATCGCTGCCCGAGTAAAAAAACTGAACAACTGAACTTTTAAAGCGCACATAGCAGTTGATGGTAGTTTAATTGTATTGTGTAAATATATATCATTCTAAAAATAAATGGCTGACATTTTTACATGCTATGGAACAATGTTTTCCGACCGAGACACTTTTATTTGTTGATTTAAGAGGTGACGCATTTCTGCCTGACGCTGTACAGATTAAAAGGTTGTTCATAGAGAGAATTTTTCAAGTCTTCAAGTACTTTAGATTCAGATAGGAATATTTTGTCAATAAAAAATTTATAAAATTATACTTCTAAACTAGACACTGGTTCCCACTCATTGCAGGACAACTCTTTTATTTCCATTTAGCAACATTGAATCGAGAATGTTCAGGTGAATCGACATTGCTATTCTCAAAGCATTGCCTAATGAATTTTTAATGTGTATTTTATAATAATGTTTTTGTGACTGATATCCTGGCTTTAAATGGAGAATTAATAATGTGAACAGTGCTAAATATATAGTAGTTGACATGAATGTTATCAAGTGCAGGGCTGATAGAGTTTCTCAGGATCAAAAGTCAGGTGGTTCATCTTGAATTGTTTGGCAGTTTATAATGGGGATAAGAAAAACTTTTACATGTAAAGAATGTTTGAATTTCAAGAATGAAATGTCTTGGATGAGATAGAGGTGAATTAAAATGTATTTTAAATGTTAAATTTGATGATGTGTAAGAGTTTGAGTATGCTAAACTAAGAATTTATTCAGTAAATGATAGGTTGTTTTTTTTAAAGTGCTTGAAGATTCAGGAAAACTGTCTAACTTATAGGGTATAAACTATGAACCTAATCCACATAAGGATATATGCTTAGATAACACATTAGCATCACTATCTGATATTTTTCCTATACTTTTTAACGGTCTGCTATAAATATCTTCATGCGCGCGCACACACACGCACGCACGCACCGCCTAGCTCAGGGGTGGATTGAACAGTGACAAAAGATTATATGCAAGATGAGAAGATACCAAAGACATCTTCAAAATTACTTGTAGAAAATTTAATAAATTATTTCCAATTCAACCACTGCCATATCTTTCAACATTTCTGTTGAAAACCAAACTGGATGAAAAAGTTCTAATCTCATGGATACTGAGTCTGGACAAGAATGTATCTCCTCTTTATATACATCCCGGATGACTTGTTTAAGGCCAACTGATAGTGTTTCACTGCAAGTATCTTTATATACATCCCGGATGACTTGTTTAAGCCCAACTGATAGTGTTTCACTGCAAGTATCACTTGCTTGTGGGAGTTGGGCAGAAAATGCAAAAAAATTATTTGACCTGCATAGTTCTGATTTCTCATGGTAAACTTTCAAAGCCATAACTGGGTCTAGCATAATAGGAGAATTATCATTCTCCTAAACAGGCAATGAGGAGATCGACTAATCTGTGTGATTAGAAAGTCTATTCTTAACCAAGAAAAAAGAATCTATTAATACTTCAATGAGCCATCACTAAATATATATATATATATATATTGCAGATCCACAGACAGAGCATGAATTTCACTAATCCTGCATGAAGATGCTAAGACTACCTGGAATAGGATTTTAAATTTTAATTTTTGTTACTGTAGTGGTTGAAATTCATTGGAATTTAAATAATTCATTACTGTCATCAAATCCTAGGCTGATAAATTTTATTAAGCACATTAATCAAAAAATCTGATATATCTGCAGATATGTCTACCCTACTAAAATGTCAGAATGTATCAGCAGTTATAAACCTATAACTCTTGATCATGGGAACTGCCAGTATTCTCAGTACAAACAAACAGTGATGGTGGTGGGGGAATCACTATTTACCTTTTATTGATATTTTAAGAGAATCACACACACACCCATACACCCTGATGTCATACCAACAGAAGAAAAAATATTCCATTGAGCTTGGTGTACTGTAAAAATGCTGGGCTGCTACCATTTGTGAAGTAGCTGGTAAAAAGTTCCCTTTATACTGTAAATACTAAGTGACATTCTTTGCCTTACTGTCATATTAATAATACCCAAGCTTTTAGAGTCAGAATCTTGGATTTGTATTGAAGCAAGGTTGTTTGAACAGGTCTGATCTGACTAGGTTTTTTCAGAATTTCCAGTGCATGTGGTAACAGCATGCTCACCTATGTCTTCACCATTTGAATGACTGTCAGAAACCATATGGCATCTACCCACAGACTGCCCGAGCTTGACAAGGGTCTTGGAAACCAATCGGATTGATCAAGCATCCACTGCAACTGGGCATTCCAGTTTGTGGTAAACAGGACAATGTGTGGTCAGTCCCAGCAAAGACATATCACTTGAATCACAGAGGATTCTAACTGCCAAATTTAGTCTTCTTAGCAGAGGCACAGAAATAGGGTCCTTTCTGAATGTAAACAGCTGCAGTGGAGTTGTCTGATAGGAACATGATGGTTCTATCTTATGTTAACCATTCCCATGACTTGAGAGTGAGTGTAAGAAACCACAAGCATTTCCAGGCAATTTGTGAGTTCAGATTTCTTGGATAGGGAACAGTCCCCTAAGTGCCGTCTGAATTAGCAGGCATTTTTCCTCCCAATCCCATCAGGCTAATAGGTGTGGGAAAGAAGGGATTAGGGCACTCCTGCTTTTAAATTAATCTTTCAAATATGCATAATAGTAGGTACTGTTAGTAATATATCCATTAATGATGATTAGTGTGTTGTTAATGCTGCCCACTGATGCACTTAATTTTTCATCTAGGAATAGATGTGTAGGATAATCAGTTTCAGATAGATCACTGCATATGACATGACATAGTTTTTGTCTTTCTGACATCTATCACTGAGACCAAATCATAATTGATTAGTTGAGGGCAGGCTGCTGGAAGTGATCATTTTGGATACTTGCATCATTGGGTACACCAGAGTTAGCATAGTAATGTAAGAGGTCAGGTTAAGAACCCTTCCACCTCGTGCATGAAGAGGAAGAATGATGAAACCTTGGCATGTAGCATGATGAATCATGCAGTGTTTCCTTACCTCTAAGGTTCTGTGTCTGCTCCTTCCTGCTGTGCTGTTTTCACTTGAATAGGAAGGTGTCATAATAGCATGAACATTTTCTTCCCTAGGTGAAATATGCTGCCATATTTATTGAGACTAGGAATTCCAAGGTTCTAATAGTAAGCAACAATCAGATAATATTTGTTTAGTCTTTTTAAAAATAAGATGGTATTCAGTTAAAATAAAAATCAATTTGATGTAGAGAAGATATTTTATAACTGTCTGTCCAGTTAAAATAAAAATCAATTTGGTGTAGAGAAGATATTTTATAACTGTCTGTCCAGTTAAAATAAAAATCAATTTGATGTAGAGAAGATATTTTATAACTGTCTGTCCAGTTAAAATAAAAATCAATTTGGTGTAGAGAGGATATTTTATAACTGTTTGTCCAGTTAAAATAAAAATCAATTTGGTGTAGAGAGGATATTTTATAACTGTTTGTCCAGTTAAAATAAAAATCAATTTGGTGTAGAGAGGATATTTTATAACTATTTGTTCTAGATGTCTTGGAATGAAATCAGTATGGAAATAGCTTTCAGACCTTAACTTTGGTTCTTTGGTCTTATGACAGCTGCCAGATGGTAGTGAGCCAGAGCCATGCCTTGTACGGAGTAATGTCCCACGCTTCTGTGAGGAGGTGCGCTACCAACGTCCTGAATATGCCAGGTATTTCAAGCAGGTCCTTGTCAACAGAACTTTTCGTGTGTACAAGGTCATGTGATAACTTGAGAGAAATGTCCACAGTGGATTCAACTCACAGCAGAAATTGCTCAGAGAGAGGACAGTCGTGTAACCATAAATCTTGATATTGGCCCACTGTTAAAAGAAATTATCAGCTGGTTGTTAAAATACATTTTTTTTCATTCAGCATAAATCTACTGAAATCTCCACGTTTGCTATCAAGCTGTTTCCCCATGATGCTTTTGTTTGATAATGCATTTACTTGATTTTACAAAATTTTATTATTGAATATGTTATATCCTTTCCCTTTTGTTTTTGTAATCTCTTTAAGGGAATATTTTTAATAAACTTGCTGTTATTATATTGTTAATATATGGTATCTATCACAGTTTATATTTTGATAAATATTGTATTCAAAACATATTACATTTATATTTTGATGAATATTGTTTAAAATAGAGCACTGATATTTCATCTCTGGGCTGTTATAGGCACAGAGGAAATAGCTTCTGTTTAATTTAGAACAAATTAGAACTAGAATACAGCTAAACTTGTCTTGAATGACTCCCAATTCCTCCATTTAAAATATATTCTCTGCCTTGAACTACCATTAGCATGTACAGATAATTAATGTGTTTATTGACACAGCAGTGAGTGAGTATCCTTTGCAAATGAAGCTATCAGTGGTTTAACTGTTATGATTTCAATCCTTGACTTAGAATCAAACTAAAAGAGCTCTGCAAAACAAATGATGTTACACTGCTTTTGGTAATAAATTTTTAAAATATATATATATATTCATTCACGAGGTCAGCAACCCCTTTTGATTTCATTGACTGGTATAGTAAGCGTTATTGAAGGAATGCCTAGCACAGAAAGCAAATCAGTGACATGAAAGAAAGTAGAGAAGTTCTGACTTGTTGAAATTTTAGAATTTTATTTATCCACTATCCCTCTCTTCTAGGGCATGTCTGCAAATAAAACTCTATTGATATTTAGGCCATTCTCCTCCTGCACCACATTTTCTAGCCCTACCATAATTACTGTCTGCTAGTGCCTATACTTGGATAGTTGTCATCATGTCTTACTCTTAAGTCTGCTTACTGGGAGAGTTTTGTTTTTTTATTAATTCTTCCAGTTCAGTAAATAATTCACAAAGTCTGCAGTCCTCATCATTTGCTTTAACATGTTTTTGGGGAAAGGAATATTACTTTTGTGTTGAGTGAGATGAACAAAAGAAAACTTTTGTTTGAATTTTGATAACGTATTTTACATATTTCTCTTTTAAGTGCTTTTGTGTGTTGCTGTGTAGTGGTGATGTGTTTGAGAGAGCAAGAGAAAAAATGGATTTGGGTAATTTAAAAAATAATTTGAAAGGTTTTTGTGTGCATTAGTGTGAGTGTGTTCTGTATATGTTCAAGTTTTGTACATTGTCAGCTCTTCCAGTTTTGGTAATAATTAACAAGTCAAGACCTTTTCACTTTGTTGGATTAAAGGAATGTTTCATGTTAATCAGATTAAAGAAAAAGAAAACTTTACTTTCAATTTTGGTAGTGTGTGCTAATTTGAATTCTGATAGCATGTTTTAATTAAACCTTATAAGTACATTTGTGTCTCTCAGAAAAAGAGAGATGAAGAATGTATTGGTATTTTTCAATATTAATTTGAAAGTTTACTTTTTTGTGCTGGTGTTTACTCAGTGTTTATCAATTGCTTTTCATTGTTTTCTATGGAAGGAAAATTGTGTTAAGCCAGATGAATAGTTTAGTTTGAATTTTGAAAATATCTGCTAAGTAAGTGTGTTGTGAATTGTCTCTTTCTTGAGTGCATTTGTGTGTGTGTGTGTGTGTGTGTGTGTGTGTGGTCCTTATGAAAGATAGGGAGAAAAATACTGTTTTTGTATTATTTGGGGTCATCTTTCTTTTGCTGTGTAATTAGATCATGTATCTGTGTGTGTGTGTGTGTGTGTGTGTGTGTGTGTGTGTGTGTATGTGGAAACAGTATTGGTACTGCTTTCATGTTATTTTGAATCTTATTCTTTGCAATTATGTCTCTCTGTACTTTGTGTGTTCATATTTTGTGCATTTCCAACTCTTCCAATTCATTAATAATCACAATCTACAGTTCTGATCACTTTTTTTAATGCTGAAATGAGCGAAAGAAAACTTTGGGAAGAAAGAAAATTGTATTATTGTATGTTAAGTGGATGTATTTTAATTATATGGGTTTTTTAAAGTGCATTTTTGTGTGTATGTGTGCATGTGTATTATTTTTTTTATTTTAGTGTTTTGAAAGACTGCTTTTAGTGTTGCTATGTACTTTGTGTATGTGTGTGAAAGAGTATATTGATATTGTTTTCTATTGATTTCATAGTCAACTTTTACTGTTGTTGTGTATTTGACATTCAAGATTTAGCCAAGAATATTTCTTAAAACTTCAATATGTAACTTTATCTTTATCTGACACAATTATCAGGTTGTTAGTAATTTGGATTTTTTGGTGTTTTTTCTTGTGTATTGCAGTGTATAAGAACGATGAGAAATTAGTCAACCTTAAACACATTTAATGAAAATTGAGTAAAATTTAAGTTTACCTGTTGCAATTAATGACTTTTATCATTTACAATTGTTTTGAACTGGCTCAAGGCATACGTACTTGCTCATGACAACTTTAATGCATTTTAGGTTGTGATGATACCTTTAAAACAGATTTTATGATGAACTGTTTGTTGTTTTTACTCTACAGCCAGAATTATTGTGATATCTCAATCCATTTTTTTAACATTTGTCTGAAAATATTAATATATTTTAATATTTCTAATTATTGATTTCCCATTGCAAAATATTCATTACATAGTTTAACTTTCATTACCATAGATGTTTACACATTTTAAGAATATATTGCCTGAAGGTCTGTAGGGTTTTACAATAGTCTTTACTTGATGATCCTTAAGTTTTACAATATTTGTACCTGAAGTCAATATTCTTATCTGAAGATCTGTAAGTTTACACACTATTTATTTTTGTTGTATTTTAAAGAAATCATTTATGAAAGTGTTGGGGGTACATTTTTGTTTTTGTTGTGCTTGTTTATTTTTATGATTTTGATTCGCCTCTCAATAATGGTTGTGAGCATTGTTTTAAAATGGTCTGAAAGCCAAGTTTAACAAACATGAAAACTATTAATTTTATACCTCTGACAGTTTCACACTGGTGCTGTTACACCAACTGGTTGTGCTAATCATTTTTGAAATGGCTATTTTAATCTTATAAATTTCATATTTTTATTATTCAAAAGTTGTGTAAGATCCTATCTTTTATATCCATTAATAAATTCTATCCAGAGTACACCTGTCTCAAATTGCTCCCTTCTGGACTAGGCATACTAGAATGTCAACAACAAACAGCTGTATTCCTTCAGTGGGACTACTATCAGTCAGTTTAATACTTTATATATTTTACACATTGTGGATGAATATTTATCTATACACCAAAGTAAAATAACACTATATTTACATACTACACTTTCAAATTAAAACCAGATTACCCCCAGATACTTTGTGTACACCCCATTTGTTGACCTGTTTGGCTGGCTGCTATATACAACCAAGAGCAAACATATTGACACTTAGTTTAGAATGAATTCATAAGCACATAAAATATTTACAAATGTGTATTATTGCACACGCACAATTTTTTTATTGAGTGGATTATTGTTTTATTGCATTCATTTTGATTTTTTCTGGGGAAAAAAGAATCTGCCCCTAGTCTTTGTGAAAAATGACTGTGCATTTAAAAAAACAAAATTTAAGAGTTCACTGTATGTTTGCTGATCTAGAGGAGTGCATTGGTTTTGCATAATAGTGGGTCATTTTTTTTTAATAATTAATCTTTTACTTAAAAATTTTCTTTTCCTTTTAGTTGTGTATATTTTTTTTGTTTTGTTTACAATACAACATTATATTGATGCATTACTTTAAATGTCTAATAATTTCTATCAGTTATTATTTTCTTTACAAAGTGGAGATAGAAAGAAAAATGTAATATTTATAAAATGAATGCCTCTTTCAGTTTTAAAATTTAATTTCTTTTTCCCTGGTACAGAAAGATAATTAACTGAATGCTTTATGCAGATATCTTTTTCCTTTTACATGGTGTGAGTACCTGCTTCCAAGTGAGTGAAGAGTTTCATGATAAAGTACAATAAATCCATTTTCTTTTTAACTTTTAATTAATATTTTTTCTGTTCTTTGGTGTCCATTGATGGCTGTGTGGAATTTGCACATTTTTCTGTTTTCTGGTTGCATTACAGCATCTAAATTCTTCTGTTGAGTGTTTAAATCAATATTATGGTAAAATGATGAACAAATGTAATCTTGGTGCTGTAATAACACTTGACTTTCCTGTGTCATTAACCCATTTGTTTATAGAACTTCATCCTGTTGGATTGATGTGAGGTATTGCATTTTGAGGAAGTATGGAGCCGTTGTGCATACCACATATCAGATTGTAGCATCTTTTGACAGTAATGAAAGAACTCAACTAATGTGATCTTACGTCATTTGATTAATTCATTAATCTATTTTGTAATGCTGGAGAATTTTTGTCCTAGACAATTGTTAAGTTATCTTATTTTGAGAAAATATGGGGTTCATTATAAAATGATCACTGTCACATATAATTACCACAAACTACTCAGTGATTTTTTTGTTTTTCATTTCACTGTAATGCTTATTGCATTTTGTTGTCAACCCTTTTATATGTGTGTTTGTGTATTTTTACCATTATATGAGATAAGATATCTGTAGCTGTAGGGAACAAAACACAGCACAGCAACTCTCACTATACTTGTGTGCGAGTGCGAGCATGGCATCAACCCTTTTCTTACTCCTACTGCCATCTCTTGAGTTTAGCACTTACTGATTGTACAGGAGAAAGTCTTTATCTAAAGACAGAGCTCTCAAAGAAAAATAGTTAAAGTGTGTACAGCATCATGTAAAAAAAAATTGTCTATCCACTGGAAGCTAAGTCATGAAGAAAGAAACAGATTTACTGCCCTCTCCAACACTGAGATAAATTTATTCACAATATATACATCTATATGTATATAGATGTGAATGAAGTATTTAGAATGCACAGTTGACAGAGGTCAGTGGTTTGTCATGCTGCTCAACTTGAACAATGATTCAGACTCAGATGCCTACACATACACACACACACGCGCGCATGCAAGTATGAGTCTGAATTGAGGCGATGTGGATTGATGACTGAGAACAGATCCTGGTGGCCAAGACATAGTCCTACTTTCATATCTGGCTGGTACCTCAAAAGCCCTGAAGCCATGTAAAACTTGTTTACCATCATCAGGTTTTTTTTTGTCTGAGGCAACATTTTATGCATGTTGGCACCTTTTCACCTCTAAACGATGACTGCAATGTCTCGATGGAAGATAAACAACAGGGTGTGTGTGTGTGCACATTTTTTGAAGTTTAAGTACAGTGAGAGAATCTGTACTATTTTTTCCCCTTTATCTGGTAAGTGTAAAGAAAAATTATTTTCCATTAAATATATATATATATATATATATATATATTATTTTGCTAATATAATTTCCTGCAGTTAATGCCTTATGTATTTGTTTCAGCCTAAAATATATTTATTTTATCTTTAAAATTATGTTAATTTAGAAACAGTCACTTGAGAGTTATATTTATAAAATTTTATTGGGCATTGATGCTTCCAGCCTCATCTTTAAATTTGGAGAAATTTTACTTCATTAATTGCCAAAATATTCTCACTTACTCTATATATTGAAATAATGTGAATAGAAATCTATATTTACATAACAGATTCAGTTAGTTTATAACTGTACAAGCTTGCCATTGTATGTTTTTACCACTGACACTATTTTTGAAATAAAAATATTTCAAATGATTATATTTTTCTTTTAAAATATGTATATATTTTTTCAAATGTTATGTGTGTTACAGCTTTAATGAACATTAGTTCTGCCTTCAGAATATTACCAGTACTTCTATTATTGATGTTTACTTACAGACTCAGAATTAATTTCAACAGTATTGTAATAATGTCGATTTTTAATATATACTTTATTCTGAACTTGAAACATATACATACATATACAGGGTCCTACAATTGGATCTAACAGATTTGGGTTTGCTGTTTTGAAGCTCATGTAACAGTAAGCAAAATGAAAAACTACAGAAATAATATTTAAACTATGAGGACAAATGTTCAGATAATGTCCCACCACTTACTCAGTCTCTCTATCCTAACAATGAAATAGTCAAGTTAGCAATCAATAAATAATCAAATTGTGAGTCTATTTCTCATCACAGAAATCAGAGAGAGAGTGAAAGAAGCAATAATTAATTTTACACAAACTTATTATGATGTAAGCTGTCACTGGCATGGGTTTCGCAACAATGTCACAGGCTCACTTTGCCTGCTTTGGGTAATGGGTCTAACACGCTACCGAACTGTTCCAAGAATTCAGTGTTTAATTTCTCCAGACCAAAGCCGGACCCAACTTCTGACATGGTTCTGAAATGGAGATTCACATAGCCAATTTCCAGCAACTCTGTTGCCAGTAAATATAACAATAGTGTTGGATACACTATCGATGTACTCAAGCAGAGTGCAATAGTCCACTGCAATCTGAAGCGGATGACATAAAACCCCAGAAAGGCTTGTTCTCTCTCTGGCTCTCTGGAAAAGTCAAATCAAAGGACAGCTCATTAGATTCAGGTCTAAAATATTCCATACTCCCATATTTCTCCACAAGAATTCCCAAACTTACATTCCTGTAATAAAATTCATTAGCCCGATTCACATACTATGATACATGGGCATAAAATATAACTTAATCAAATTAACGAAGAGCATTTCCACTAGGGACACAATGTCATATATTCAACAATGCAATATACAAAATCTCTCTAATTACAAGTCATAGAACATCAGTTCAAATATATGAAAACATTTCTAAATCTAATTGTAAACTCATAAATGTCAACATTCCAAATACATGAAATCACCTCTGAGTCAAATGATAAACTACAAATCATTAGTTCATAATGCAAGTAAATATTTCTAAGTCCACTCTTACAAGTCAAATAACTCACCAGCTAATGATCAGCTTTTAAGTGAAATCAAAGTGGTAAGAACAAGGGTTTTTTATAACAGGTCACTTTATTGACTTATTGGTTAGATTTGTTATTGATCATTGGTCGTTTATAACTAGCCAGCCACCTAGAACTGGTTAGCATCACAGGGTGAGTTGTTTATTACTCAGCCTACTTTGCTGACATCTGCAAGAAACTTCAACCATGAAAAATTCCACAAAGGATGACGTGGTAACCTTGCTTCAGCTATTGTTTAGCTATGGTTCTGGGGAATTCTGGCTTTTTTTTTTTTATCTTAACGTGCAGTGTACAAAGTTTGTTTTCAATTCTCAATACATTAAACAGGAGCATAAATAAAATAATTGCAGCATAAATATAATAACTATTTTAAAAATATGTGCAGACAACTTTTGCTCTGTCATAGTAGTGTTTAAAAATTCAGTAAACGGCTGATTTTTTAAAATATATATATTTATTTGGGGGGGGGGGGGGGAGTAGTACTTTCTTTTTCTTCATATATCTTGTGTATGAAGTATTTGCTGTTTATTGATTATTATTCTATTCTTGCTTACCACTCTTTGAATGTGGCTTTTCCCTGGCCTTGGAATATTTTGATTAGAGGGTAATTCTTTCTGTGACTTTCGAACGAACAAAAATACTGTGAAAAGCTTTAAAACGAAGACTGATAGTGAAACCATGCTTTGTTGCAATGAAGTGAAATTGCTGTGTTCTAGTAGAAGTGCTATTTGAAAGTTTTCTCTTGCTTTTGAATAAAAGATTTTGGGTTTTAAAAAAAAATGTGGTGGGTGTAGTTGGGGTTGTTGCAGTGAAACTGAACAAATTTCTTACTTTAAAAAAAAAATGGGGTAAAGTGGAAGAAATACAGGATTTTATTGTCTTTGTAGTCTTACAAGTAGAAAACTCTTACTTTGTCATTTAATAATAGAGTGGGGCAGAATTTGAATACTAAGAGGAAACAGACTGATGTACAAGCCAATTTTTATTGGTCATTAGGAACAGACATTGATATACAAGCCAATCGAAAATGGCCAGTAGGAACACACTTGAATATGCAAGCTAATTGTGTTTGATCAATAGGAACAGATATTTATGCAAGTCAATTTGATTGGTCACCTAAACATAGATATTCAAGCCAGTTTTGATTAGTCACTTGTTATAGTATTAATAATGTGTACTGTGTATTATTTCTAGGACTATTAAAAGATAGACTGAAAATAAAGAACCATGCCAGTTACAAAGACTTTCTTGATTGCAGCAAAAAAGAAACACAACTCATATATAAAGTATGCATATATTATTGAAATGATAATAATAATCATTATTTATTGAAATATCACGTGAATTGTTCATAAATTTGTTGGAGAGTGATTCATTGAATACATTTATGTGCACAGCATGATGACTCACATATTTAACAATTTTTGTCATTTACTAATAAACATGCATTGTCCATGGGTTGCATTTCATTTTGAACATCCTATAGTATTACATTTATTCTAACACAGGACAAAAGAGAAAGAAAATAGAACAATTATTATAAATTACCTAAGTAGCAATTTAGGTTTACATTTTTGTTGTGCCCTATTTACATTTTTATATATTTATAGTAGTTTTGATTTGTACATCCCAGATATAATTGATGATATACAATAATATATATAAATTTGTATTTCACATATTCATAAATGCTGTTTCTTATATGTAATATACATCTATTTAGATGTCACAATATGTTCTTACCAGTTATATATGTTTTTATTTATTAATATAATGCAATGTGCTTTGTTCTTGATATGTTTGGTGCATTTTGCACAGTTATTTTGATAGATTAAGTTAAAGCAGAGCAATGAAGGTGCTTAGATAGAATATGCTTCCATTTTGATGATGGAATTTTTTTTTTTAACTGTCTTTATGAATATGGTGGAATTTGCCATTTTGTATATATTTTCTATGTATCTTTCCTTTGTTACTGTAGTGGAATGTGCTTTGTTCTTTACGAATATGGTATAGTGTACTTAATTCTTTATGAACACTATGAATTGTTTAGCTCTTTATACAGTGTTATTTGTTCTAATGAATATGGGGCAGTATGTTCTTTTTGAATACAGTGGAGTTTGTTTAGCTATTAATACACAGTGTGATTTGTTATGAATACAGTGGAGTTTGTTTTGCTCTTAATACACAGTGTGATTGTTTTGCTCTTAATACACAAAGTGTGATTTCTTATGAATATGGGGCAGTATGTTACTGTAGTGGAATGTGCTTTGTTCTTTATGAATATGGTATAGTGTACTTAATTCTTTATGAACACTATGAATTGTTTAGCTCTTTATACAGTGTTATTTGTTTTAATGAATGTGGGGCAGTATGTTCCCATAAATACTCCAAAAAGTATGTGCTTTGTTCTTTACGAATATGGTATAGTGTACTTAATTCTTTATGAACACTATGAATTGTTTAGCTCTTTATACAGTGTTATTTGTTTTAATGAATGTGGGGCAGTATGTTCCCATAAATACTCCAAAAAGGGTCCTATAAGCAGTAAGACTTCTTTTGAGGCATATTGTCCCATAAATACTCCAAAAAGTGTCCTATAAGCAGTCATGACTTTTGAGGCATATCGTCCCATAAATACTCCCCAAAGTGTCCTATAAGCAGCGAGACTTGTTTTGAGGCATATCATCCCATAAATACTCCCAAAAGTGTCCTTTAAGCAGTGAGATGTTGTTTTGAAACATATTGTCCCCTAAATATTCCCAAAAGTGTCCCATAGAATGATGTAGAATTATTCTGTCAAGAGCACAAACTATTCACTGGTCAATTAAGGCTTGTGGATGTGTGTGTGTGTGTGTGTGTGTCATGTTATAAAAATATAAACTGTATATTGTCAAACAAATACATACTTGTATGGAGAACTTTGCACCCATGTATCATTAGCCATGATCCAAAGCAATCTGTAACAATTTTCACAAGTGGTTTCCTTGTGTGTGGCTACCCCATATGTGTTACTGCATGTTTATTTATTACTGTAAAAGTGCTTAGAGATTTTTAGAAATTAAAGATCAGTACTTATACTCACCATTATTATATTATATACTAAAAATTAGCACCAGTATAGCTAAAATTTAATGTATTATTATTACCCAATGGTCAACTGAAAGTTGGGGGTATTATTATTTTATTAAAAATCTTTTAGGTGTATATTTTTGGGTAGGGTCATGATTGTAGTATGTTAATACTTACAAGGAATTTGTCTTGACCAAAGATCTGCTGAAATATATGGGCCACCATACATTTTGCATATCCATAAAGTAAGAAACCATTTTCTTCATCAGAAAATTTTGAACAAAACCTTGATATACTATAGGGCGCACATTGAGTATTTCAATCTGTCATTTAAATATATTTTCTGTCTTTAGATAAATTACACACCTATAATGATCCACAGTCAATTTGTTATCCAACAATGCTTGTAGATTGATTTAAAGATTTATCTCAGAATAACCCAATTATAAAATGTAAGTTTTGAGTGACCTGTATAAAATTTTAGTTTTTACCTAAAAATTAGCATTACATTTTTTTAACTCTTTAAATAGCTCAACAACACAAAATGCCAGATATTAAGAAATACTCTTGTAGTTCCAATACAATATCCCTTTAGATACTGCTCTTATCTCATTTGCTTCTTAAGAAACACATATAGTACACAAGGAGTTTATGCAACATATCTGTCCCCAATAACCTAGCATTTTCCCGATAGAAAACATTTTATACATGCACTATGTTTGACTTTAGTGCAACTAACCATTAAAGACCGGAAATGTGGGGAATCAGCATCTCACTTTAAAGCCAAAACCTTGGACATTTAGAGTTTTGCAACTCTTGTCATATAAATAAAATGCAAAATGATGTTAATAGATTGCATTGATTTGATATAATCAGAAATGATCGATATTATAATATATTGTTATTGACAATTATGAAAATGATCTTTTTGTGATGAATGTGTGCATTGACTAATAATATGAAATGGAGAAGAAATCCTCAAGATGAAGGTGTACATTTGGGAGAGGGATAGGTAAAAGGTATACCATGCAACAAGAGGAGAGGGAGGGATTGAAAATTTTATTGCACGTGCTAGACAAAATGCCCCTCACTAATGTGATGTTGCAAAATGTTTGTATTGTACTGTTAGCATTAGTTATGAGCAATGATTTCTATCATTTGTATCAATAATAAATAATGCTTCCATATATAAATCCTGCTGCCCAATTTATGTAGTTTTTAACATTTGTTAATTACAAGATTACTTTATCTGATAATAATTACATTGGAATTCAAAACATCCATTGCACAAATACAAACAATGTCCCATCACTGTGCATTTGCTTAATTAATGCCAACACATTTCACTAAACTCAAATGAAAGAAAAAACAAACAAAAAAGATGAAGGACAATACAAGTTGGAGTTTATTGTACACCAGAATGGGATGTGTGCTGTCAGTGTGCATTCCAAACCACAAACTTTCGGTCCAGTATATGCACAAGATGTGACAAGAAACACTTCATACAAGGATTAAAGCCATCCAACAAGGAATCAAATCATATACAACGTGAATAATGTGAGATTTCCTCCAGTGGTTCAAAATCATGGGGATGGGGAATTAGCTAAGATAATGGCACAATGGGCTGCAGAAGAAAAGTGGTTACAGAAGCATTTGTTACAACATATCAAATGTACACAAAAGCAAACCAAACCTGTTTACATTCAGTGGTGATGAGTAAATTATATTAATTATTCTCACAGTAAGAAAGTAAAAGGATCCCATATTTTGCTGTACATATACTTTAAAACTGACTTGGAAAAACAAACTGTGATTACATTCTCAACATTGCACTTGATGTAACAAAGAAGCAATACCTATCAAATTCATAGAGAAAGAAATGGATGCAGTATAATTCAACAGGAAAAAAAATTCAATGATAAAAACAAAATTTGTTTTATCCTTAAGAACACAAAAATTAATTTCACTGTACTTGCCACTAAGCTATGTAATCTATTAATTGTAATGTCATTTCTGAATGCTGTTTATTTAAAGTGAAATTCAAATACACATCTATAAATTCTGGACATGCAATGTAGAAGTTAATTTTTCATTTTAAAAACAGTGAAGTCCATTATTAAGAGCCCAAATGTCTCCTGTTTGAGGGATAACTAGAAGCGGGGTTTGTAAATATAAATGAACCTATGTTTTGGATATCTACTGATTGCCTATTTTTGGTGACATATAGGACCTTTTGACATAATGCTCTTTAAAGGCACAATGTGTCTGTTCTACTAACAGCAAAAAAAAAAAAAAAGATTTCTGACAGATATAACAAAACTGCATTGATCACAGCAACAGGGGACTCAAGGGATCAAATAAAATAAGACTTTTTTTATTTATTAAAACCGATCAACTTTAAAAAAAACAACAATATATGCATTTATTTACAGTGAGTTTTCCTGGTGGTCATTTCTATCAACAGTAAATCAATATCAGTAGTGTATTTTGGACAAATTATATGCAATTACTGTAGTTTGAAATGGGAATACAATTTTTATAAGTAAACAAACTATTCAATAGTCAATGTTCTTCGATGAAGAGTAAATAAAAACATGAACTGTATTGTTTTAAAAATGATACTTGATGTGGGTGTGTACATCAAGAACAAAAAAAAAAAAAAAAAAAAAAAAAAGAGGATCTTCATGCATTGAGGTATCTGCAGTTAATAAGCAATGGATTAATTTAAAGCAAGCATCATTCCCATGAATAAAAAGTAATCAAAAAGAGTAAAAATTGTAAACAATGCATGAAAAAATGTCATCATACACCATCAAAATTCATGAACATTTCAGTGACAAATACTGAAATAGAGCTGCATTAATGCTAAAATTAGCCATCAAGATTATTTTTTTTATAAACTTATGTAACACAAAATTTAGAAGCAAGAGAAAGGTGCTAATTAAAAAAAAATTCTTTTAATTTGCATCCATTACATTTCAGAACATCACTTGTTTATCCAATATTACCATAAAGTGATACATAAACAGCCGTGTCATTTATCATTCTCAAGCATTGCTGGCTAGAAATTAATTATTTAGTAACAAATATTAAACAATGTTGCTATATCCACTAGTGCAAAGGTATTTACAAAAACTGCCTTGCAGCAAGTCTCTATGAAAGAAAACACTGAATGTGCATTACTCTATACTCAGGTGGCATACATCTATAAATAAATGTATTAGTAATTTCCAATGCAAACAAAAGAGTACAATTATAATAAAAGACAGACCAGAACATGGAATTCCTTATTTTTAAAAATATGCATCAAATATAAATGTATCTGTATACACAGACACAGAGCTTCCATTAGAACACTGAAGATCCAGAAGTGATTACATTTTTTGGACATTTTGCCATTAGGTTTAACAATTTTAGCGAAAAAATTCCTAATAAACTTTGATTTATGTTTTTGAAAATCAATCTATTATCTTTTAATAATACTAACTACTTGTCTTCGCAATATTTTAAAAAGTTAATGTTAATATATTATGTATGTACTCCAATATTAGGTAATAATGAAAATCTGAAAACAAAACAAACTTTTGCTCGCTGTACTCTATCTTATACCCCCAAATTTCTAACAGGTCTAGATTTATGTTTAGTTAGAGGATGAATGGCTTAAACATTGTCTGACTTGTAGAACAGAATCAAAACAAGCTCAGAGACTGTAGTTTTAATCAGTTTAACTGAAGAATAATAGGAGTACTATTATAAACATTAGCATCCTTGTGTCAACTTTTTAAAATGGCTCTAATAGTTCAATTCATAAAGCAATCTCGGTAAGCCCACTTATTCTGCCTTTTTCTTTTTGTATATTATTAACAGAGAAGGAAAGGATGGACATCGACCAACTGTAGATGAACTTCTGAGCATTTTGAAATATACACAGACTAAGAGCAAAAATATGTAACTAATGGAAGCTCTTACACAGTAGAAACATTATTATAACTGTTCTTTTCATGAAAATAACCTTTTCTTCCAAAAGAAAATAAAAGAAGCACCTAAAGTGGTGTGCCATTTGAATGCAAACAATTGCTTTGTATGAGATCAATTATCATTCTATAGGTGATTCTGAACACCATGTAATTCGATTTAAACAACAAGAAAATGTGTGCAGTGACTAAAGCAATGACTGGTTTCTTTTTGACAAGGGCACAGCAAAACATGATGCAAGGACACATCAAATCAACACCCAAGAGCTACCCTATCAAAATAAATATCTCATATAAGATGAACACAAAAGAAAGCAATATAACCATAACCAACAAATGTAAACTCAAGAGAAAGTGAAAACTTCAAACAACAATTATCAAAACCATTTTATATAAACAAAGGATTGACAATGGGGAGAGGAATCAGGTAGTTACAGAACAACAACTAAAAGCAATACAAAAGCCTCCAAAGATTGAAATTTTAAAAACTTCAAATATTTAAATAAATAGAAAAGACTAACTTTTAAAAACCCATGAATATTTGTTTTAAATATGGTAAAGTAAATCTGAGACAGTCTGCCTGTGATCTAAAAACAAGAAAGCAATAAAACAATAAGAGTCAAGATTCTTTGGGTAAATATCAGGTAAAACAAACACATTTTCAAACTCAAAAGCCAAGATGAATCTTTTACAACTATACAGACAAGCTGAATCATTAATAAACAACTGTGCACACTACACTCTTAAAACATATATGATCATGCACACAGCCTTTTAATTAAATCCCTAGACTTTTTAATGCATATTCATTTTTTTTTTATCACACAAAAATGTTTTACATTTACTAGCATTTAAAACGAAGTGCTTTTGCTAAATTTTATAATTCAGTCATTTTAAAAATACAATCCTTTCTCAATTCAATGATAATCTGTCCAAAATAAAAAAAAACACATCAGTAAATCTTAGCCTATATTAGTGGAGAGGGGGGGTGGGTGGGGAATTTTTTTGATCTTGATCAGTCTTCTGATTAGGTCATTCTGGTTTCATCTTATCCCCCCCCCCCAACTTTATCTAGATAGGTCCATGAGCATTAGTGGACCTTAGAATGTAGTCTAGCATATAAAAATAATTCATAGCAAAAGGCCATATAAAATTAATTTTTAAAATGCAAGATTTCAAAGGTTCTTAGATGTGAAAATCACCACCACCCAATCCCAACACACACACACCACCTTTCATTTAACAAATTTAAATGAAATATCAAAACTGACTTACCTCACTAGTAACTTTTAAAAAATACAAATATCAATTATACGTCACAGTTCACTTTTCCTTTCTGAATTCAGCTCCAAAAGGAAAGAGAACATGTATACATTTATTTGCATGTGACTGTGCTCTATTCCTGTGATCAACATGAAGAGATTGCATACAAATAGCTACACAAGACAAAATAAAACATTGACACAATCATGAAACGGGTGACAATTTTCTTTTTGAATGAGGAAATCTCCTTACAATATTATCTGTAGTAATAAAATGTCCCAAAAGGCAAAATGGGACAACATGTTGAAAAACTGTCTTGAAACAGCATGCTGCCAGGAAGAGGTCTTACACAATGTTTACACTTCCCATAGAAGCTTGCAAAGCACTTAACACAATTTACAATATGCAAAGATTCTTGCAAACAACAGAAACAAACACATGTTGATGCATGAGGATTTTCAACTTGTAAATATGATATAAGATGACAAAGGTATTGATTTTTTTACAAAAATTGTTAGCTAAAAAAAAAATAAGTTGGTTTTCCAGAAATAACAAATTCATTTACCTTTGTAAAGTGACACACCATACTCTAGGGAACAACAAATACACATGACTGCAGAGTGAAGGCAACATCCCCCAAGATTAATGAGCACTTTAAAAATCAAGAATTTCCAACCCTACCCCCTTTTACAATAGTCTTTTAAGTGAATATTTTCTTTCCTAGTAAGCTGATCCAACATTTTTTACCCTTATCGTTAGAAAAAAATTGTAAATTTAATTAAAAAAGGAAAAATAAGCAGGGCCACAATATGGGCTCCAATATCCTCACACATCAAACAAACCTTTGGTTAAAATAAAAAAAGAAAGTAATTGTTCTAAAAGAATAATATAAATTTAATATATTTAAAAAGAGGGTTAACAAAATTGGTGGTGGATTAGGCAGCACTAAAAATAGGCTGTTAAAAAATAAAAACCAACAAAAAAAAAAAACCCAATACAATTGTTGTAAACTAAGTAGTGCATATAATTATAAAAATATGATCACTTAATCATTTAGAAGGGAAATTAAGAATGTTATAAAATGTTTACTTTGACCCCATTTTCGCATAAAAATAATCTATTATTTTGATGGAAAAATAAGACTCAATGCAATAATAAGTAATAGTAATATAAATTTTAAAAAAATAATCAGATTACCCTGTTTTCACAAGAAAAATGTAAAATTGCATTTGACATGAGGATGAAATGTAATAAATATCCTGAAGAAAATGGAAGAAAGATAAAAAAAATTCAAAAGATTGATATAAGATTAAGAAGATATAAATTCTTAATACACAAAAATGAATACAACCCATCAGTAAAACCAAAAAAACCAAAGGGGAAAAAAAAGGGGAAAAAATCTCACAAACACGTTTAAATAAAAAAATCCCCAGTCAAATGTACACTTTTAAGTAGATTCTCCAAATCCAGCAACAAGGCATTTGAAAACAAAATTTTGAATGCTCTTAACTGAGGAAACAAAATCTATAACCTTGAAAATAAAAAAGGAGCAAAAAGAATAAAACAAAGTTGAATAAAATCACTCTTTGCACATTCCACAATAAAATTTCACACAAGTAAAATGTAAATACTGTAAAGTATTGTGGATTATAATTAATATATAATGTACAACACTAAACTTCTCAACAATTAAACACTTGCTGCAATTTGCAACTAATTTTTAAAATTTTGTTTGTTTTTGAGGAGTAGAGACAGAAGTGGGAGTTATAGTAAGAAAATGATAATTGCAAAGTATCCATGTAAATCTGCCACACATTAATTATAAACTGAGCACTAAAAATGATTTTATTTTGATTTGACGAAAAGATTTTAGTAATGGAGAGAAACCCTATGTGGGAGATGGAAAATCTAGCAAAAATATTCTTGAGAACTAAAACAAAAAGAGTTTACAGATATGCTGCTGTAAGTCTTTAATATTTAGTTAGTCTAACTGATATATGTTGACAGACTTACAGTATAACTGTAAACTCTTTTAGTTCTCAAGGACATTTTTTATTTTTTTTGCTGGTTTTTCCATCTCCCACATCTGGTTTCTCCCCATTCACAAAAATCTTTTAAAACCCCCAATTGAAGTATTTCTGATTTGTGACTGTGTTCAAAACTATAAATCTGTCTAATCATTTGAAATACTGAATCATCCTGTTAATTAAACAATCAGTGAAATATTTATTAGGAGATTTGGTGGGTTGTGTATGACAGCTGACACAATTTTATCAATTTGCCTTACAAAGCTCCTTGAGAAATCACTAGAAATGAATCAAAATGACAATGAAAGAAAATTTACAAAAGTTTTAGCAAAGTCATTTATATCTCGTTAAAAAAAAAAATCTAAATGTATTTTATATCGCAGAAATATTCACAATCTTGTTAATAACTGGAGAAGAAAAAAGCTTACAAGCTGACATTCTCTTGATAAATGTCTCAAAATGCCATTGTTTATTCATCATCATCACCAAAGCTAAATCTGCCATTTTAATTATTTTGTAAAAGCCAAGAAACGTGCTGTTTTTGTTTTATTACTGTAATCCATAAACTTTGCTAATGGGTTATTCACCATTCTGCCATCAAACTCAAATCACTATAAGAGTCCATCTATATGACAAAACTAAAAATTAACAACTTGACAACTGATAAGGTATTTTGAATTTATACTTTAGATATTTTGAACAAATATATTTTAAAGAAATCTATTATTAATTGAAAGCTAAAGTGTTTTTGTTATTTTCCATTTTTTTTAAAAAATGAAAACATTCTTTAATTTAATAGTTATCCTGAACTGGAAAGTAAGATAGTGGTGATTAGGAATGCAAACTAGCATGTTCTAACAGCATAACTACTTAATACCATTCTTAATGACTATATGCATCAAAATAATATTGTGAACTGAATTAATCAATTTTCTTCTCGTAAACTTAATCTTTTCCTTGAATTCTAATAACAAATTATGCTTTAAGTGAATTCTTCTAATAACTCAATATATAATATTTTAGACTTATATTGGCACAGTAAGTTAAAAACAAACTGATTATTTATTTTCTCTTTGAAATGTATTTTATGGTCAATGAGAGTGTTTTACACAAAAAAATGGTGCCATTTATTTATTCACTATGCATTTATGCTTTTATTTTTTGCAAACAAATTTATTTAATGATTTAGTTTTTGTTTGGTGTAGTTTATGATAAAATGTCATTAGTAAATATTACAATTAAGAAAAAAGTGTATATGTTCTGTACATTTAAAAGAAAAATTATTCACAGGAAAATGTTGCAAAATCAAATTTGCAACAAACCCTCCTCCACTGCATTTTTCAAATGACAAGTAGACAATGATAAATATATATCAAAGGCAGACATGATATTAAAAAAACAAAATGCCAGTAAATATTTAACATAGTTTAGCTGAAATGCAAGACACAAAACAAATACCAGAAGAATTTTTAAAAAGCCATGAAAGAAACATGTACTTCTTTCATAAATAAAATAAATAAATAAATAATCTGCGTAGTTTGGTCAAGTCTATTACCAATATTATTTATTCATTTTTATTTTAACAAACAAAATGTAATAATTAAAGAAAAAATTTCACTTACTAAAAACAGAAATTGTTGCTATAGGTGCATTTAAAACATTAATCTTCCTAATACTTTCTAATTACTGTTGTTTTGCTTTAAAAAAAAAGTAAAAATAAATATATGCAATTTTTTCCCTCAAAGTCATTAACAGATTAGATTCACCTCTCCATTTCTCTCTTGCAAACAACAAACCTATTTCTTTCCAATATAAAAAAAAGAAACAAATTATAAATAAATACTTATACTTAAAGAAACAGAATCAGTAATAAAATTTTTGAAAGGTTTTGAACAAATAATAGTAGCAAATTAGTACAAACTAAAAAGACAACAAAAACAAAATTTAACAAATGCAATATTACATTAATAGCATTTGTCATTATGTAAAATGAAAATGCTCATGCTAGTTCGGCTTCACACTTGAGACATGCAAGTCCATATTTGCACTCGGGTCTTAGAATATCATAGTATCATTTCCCAATACTGATCCCTTAATCCCTGTGAAAAAAGATACAGTGATGTCCCCAGAGCATAATATCTAATTAGATCACACACCTTATCTTAAAATTAAATATCTACATCCATTCACCTTGCATTCCATTCATAGTGACCAAGATATATATTTTATTGATACACTTCTACTGTGTAAATGTATCATTTTCTCTCGTTCACTCACACACACTCACACACACACACACACACACACACACACACACACACACACACACACACACACACACACACAGTGCAGTCTCGTCATATGGAACTTAAATTTATTGATTGTCTGCTTATGTTGAATTGCATCTGAATTCTGATGGTCCAGACTTGAACACTTAAAAAAAGTAAAATACTTTTTGCTTTTATCAACAATTTCATTGTATCAAACGTACTTTGTACTCTGTCCCATCTAATATCCAGCAGATAAATTGAATATACAATTATCAGGGTTCCATAAGCATATCATATATATATATATATATATATATATTTTAGATCTACATCAGTAAATGTAGCGTCTGTACTTCCATGATGACGATTAAGTATTACTATTAGATTGCAGAGTTAATTTGAATGAATAATTGTAATACATTGATTAATTTCTCTGAACGAATAACTGAACTACATTCAAAGCTACCTGATAGTAGTACACATTAAATTAAATACATTATTATACCAATCAACATCCCTGATTTTAAATAAAATCTTTTTATCTCAAAGAGATATATATATTAAATTTGAGAATATGCAAAGAGAAATGACATCATCTCTCAGAATTAAACTTTCCATTGGACACTGTGCATTTTCTGGCCATAAAGTATGCCACGAAAAAAAGTGAAAATACACAAGTATGCTTATACTGTATAATATATTCTGTCTGAAATGATTTAAGTCTATAAAATATCAGAATAGGACACTGCAGCACTAAGAAACTTCAGCAATCATTAATGAGTATCTAATCCTTGCTAGCACCGAGTCCATGCGAATCCAACTATACAAAATTCAATATCCTGGGTCAATGTCTAGAGTATTTATGTAAATCTTTAAATCTGTTTTTTCAAGTTTACATAGTTTTAAAGAAGCTAGACCCTAATACTTCTTTAGCACAAGAATTATATTATGTTACTTATTTTTAAAGTTATGGGTGGGTGCCCCACTGAATTTACTTCCAATTACTACGTTTATTTCAGAAGTTGGATGGCTAGATATATAGATATATGAATTAGAAAAATTATTTTAAGGCATGTACTGAGTTAGTGAATCTTGGCTTGGCATATCCAAAAACAAAACATTTAAAACAATTTTTAAAAACCTTTTCATGAATACTTTCCGAATGCACATGTATTTGTTTACTATATAAATAGTGTCTGCTCCAATATGCATACTATATCCAGACATATCAAGAAGTAGCCAAATTAAGGAACAGTTTATTAACGCTAATAACAATGTGTGGTACGAGTGTAGGATACTGGAGGCTGCTAGGAAAAAGATAGTAATTGCAACTAATCATAGTAAACTCTTTGGTAATATATATTTTCTGTATAACGCATTCAGTAACATTTCAGACTATTAAAAACATGCATCCACACAACTTCTAAGGACATCACTGTGACTGGTAATTATTGGGCTAGAATTTTTTCCAGCAAAGTATGTATGATAACAGTTTAATCAATAAACATATCTGTATCACCTTAATGATGCCAAAACAATGATTAAGAAAAGAAGTAATTCTGTGGTACCTGAAGTGCAGTCTACATGCAAATGGAACTTTCAGTGATCATTTGATTTGTGGATTTTGATGATATCACAAGATTATAAACTTGTAATGCAAGTAATTCACACACTGACAATAGGTAGCATGACAGTTAACTTTTTGTGGTACAAACCTATTTCCAAGGATTGTTTATTGTAAATAGTGTGGTTACAACTGGCTGCTGACAGGTCCAAACATGTGACATCATCTATCTCAATATATATATATATATAAAATGCTAGGAATTTTGGTCTGCTGACTCACAATTATATTCTCCTGTAAAATACACAATCTGCGCTTCTTCTCCATCAAGTATGTCTGACTGTTGCAAAATCTCATGTTGGTGTTCTATTTCTTGCAATTCTTCTTCACTATGCTGTACATGACCTACTGGCAGATCAACAACTTCTTCAACAAAAGATCCTGTTGTTTCTATACATGAGTCCCCACCAGTTATTTCTACAGCAGGGCTTGGTGGCTGAAAAGATTCTGAGGGGTCCAGAGATCGACGATAATGGTGGTGGTGATGATGGTGGTGGTGATGGTGGTGGTGATCACGTTGGAGGTGGGGTAAGACCATTTCAGCTGCTGTATCACTGTGGATGACATCCCTTGATGGTGCTTTAAGTATGTGTGACCAAACTGGCTCCGATGCTGGAGACTCAGAGCGAGAGCTATGATCTGTAAACACAGAATCTGCATCTGAGAATGCCTCCAGAACGGTGCCTTCTGATGAGGCTTTAGTCACTGAATTGCCTGAGTTTTTACCATTGCTTCCACAGCCATTGCCTCCACAACCCCCTCCATTCTTGTAACTACCATTGTTTCGGTTTTGATGGTGACGATAGTAGTGATGACCCAGACTACAGTAAGGATTGCCACCAGCACTTGCTGCAGCAGTTGGTGAGAGGAACCAATCAGAACGCTGTCGCAATCGTTCTAGCTGTTTGCGTTTTACTGAATTAAAACGCGAAAGACAGCGGGACTGGTAGAAAGAACGCATCTCATTCAGGTTATCTTCCAGTGACTTAGGCCTCTGAAAATGAAAAGAAAAGTATTATATTTTCTTAAAAAAAACTGTTAATATGTAAATTCCAAACAGCAAACACTTGATGGTTAACAAAAGAGTGATTTAATGCCCTGGACATATGGCATAAAAATTTAACTCATTCTGCAAAGGATGTACACTGCAGACAAAAAAAAATTTTAACAAAGCCATATTAATTTCTGTTTGTTTGATATATATGGTGAATGACAACTCTTCTTTCAGTCTTTATATCTTTTGTAATGGCATATATTATAACTGCATTGTAGAGAACTTTTAGTAGCTAAGATCTTCAGTTTTTATATCTTTTGTATTGGCATAATACATTGTAAGTGCATTGTAGAGAACTTTTTAGTTTGTATTGGCATTCATTGTAATTGCACTGTAGAGAACTATTTAGTTTGTACTGGCATACATTGTAATTGCATTGTAGAGAACTACTTAGTTCAGTTTTTATATCTTTGTTTTGGCATATATTATAATTGTATTGTAGAGAACATTTTAATAGCAAAGACCTTCAGTTTTTATATCTTTTCTATTTGCATATATTATAATTGCATTGAGGATTACTTTTTAGTAGCTAGACGGAAAAATCTATTTCAACATTATCTTGTGCCTAGCAAAACAATAGATCTAACCAGCAAACTCACAATTAACAGCTTCTGAAACTCCAATATAATATATATATATAAAATGCCAAATAACTTTGAAAGTGATAAAGGATTGATTGCCAAATCTGATTCTTCACATATGTCTATATACCATTTCATTGAAAACAATAATGATATTAAGTCATTACTCTCTGGTTGTGTGACATCAAGAATCAAAAAAAAAAAAACAACTTGTGCCTCTAGTGAATACTTCAGAAGCTGACACTGAAGATTATCCCATAGCACTACATAATAATAAGTGTCACATGTGAAAGTAATACAGGCATGAATATAGGCATGGATGTGGATCTACAGCTGCATAGCTATTTACTCGTAATACAAAGTTTGAGAATGCTTATGCAGGGAATCCAAACACTTATTTATGTTTATATGTTCTCAGTATTTTCTGATTGCAAGAAGTCATATCAAAGCAAAAGATTAATGCAACAAAATAAAAAGTGTGCCACCAGCAACTAGTTCAGCAGCTATGAGATTAGATTATTACCCATAACATTACAACACTATGTCAATAGGCATTAAGTAAACATAAGTGAGGGAAGGAAATGGCAAGAGTGTGTGTCAGTAGGTGCAGACAGATCTAGTTGCAATTTTTACTCATGTTACAAATTTGAAAATACTTCTGCAGAGAATAGTACCATTGTTGATATGATAATATTAGAAAAAAAAGTGCAGTTTCATAAAACCAACACCTAACACATATGCTATGTGGTAAAGATCTAAACAATCTGGACAATTGAAAAAATAAGAGTAAAATTAAAATATTTCAAACTAATTAAAATATTTCTCAATGTATGGCTTTACAAAAAATTAAGTTGTACATTCTTGACCAAAGGCAAATGTATCAGAATTAAAATAAAACATACTTTGTATTAATGCTGATGTTTGCTTCTGAGATATTTAAATCTAGAATGCATATGTAAGAAACTTAAATTTTCTAAAAATCAGATGAAGACACATTTCAAGATTCATTCTTGTGAATAAACATTGATTTTACCTGCCTTCTGGCTGTTGTTAAGTATAATAAACACTATTTTACTCAGATAACAATTTAATTTTATAAATTGGGCACTGTTTATGATATATTTATAATAGCAATGTTGTATCAAATTATTTGACTGCTATGTTTCTCTAACATATATGAAATATGTGGTGGGAAACAGCAACACTTCAATTAAATTGATATTTGTCTCTGTTCTCAAGCCATTCATATTTTAAATGCATTGTATGATCTGAAAAACTGTCCGACAGTTTTGCAAATTTTTTTTAACTGTTCAGCATTGAAGGAGTTAAACAAGCTTTTTAACACAAGCCTTTCCAAACCTGATCTGAATATTTCAAACCCTGGTCAATATAAAGTTAAGGAAAGCATGTTAAAAATAACAAACATATAATAATATAATTAATTCAGGGGTTCATAAATATAAGTTGCCTTGGTGTCTAAGAAGAGTGTTGGTATTTGTTCCCCACTCTACAATATAAAACTGTCTAAAGCTATTTGCTCCACAATTAACAATATTTAACTTTTGTAAGGCTATTTGTTCTACACTATACAATATATAAATATGTTCCCCACTAAACAATATTTAAATTTTGTAAAGCTATTTGTTTCCCAACAAAACAATATTTAACTTGTGAAAAGCTATTAATTCCATACTATACAATATTTAACTTGTGTAAAGCTATTTGTTCCAAATAAAACAATATTTAACTTGTGAAAAGCTATTCATTCCACACTATACAATATTTAATTTGTGAAAAACTATTAATTCCACACTATACAATATTTAACGAGATCATCCAAATTTCAAAAACATAACATTTGAACTGACAATTTTATATAGTTGAATAAAAGTAATTTTCTTCTTTAATACTGTACATAAAGTGTTATAAATTTTATAAAACTGAAACATTATCTTATTTTTTTATTAAGTAAGCATTAAACATGAGTGGTTAACTAAAACTTTCACCATTAAACACTTAAGTGATTAAATTAAACTTTGGATACCAAATACCTGAATAACAGTATCATACACAAGATGTAGATAGGTTATATACATATTAAAAAAATCATGCATTACTTTAAAGCTAAGTGATTAAATGAACCTCTGGGTAAGTAATAATGCAAAAGATCATTTCGGCCACAGTTGTGTTAAATTTCAACAGATTTAAATTGAGGTAAATAAAAAAAGAAACTTTTAATTCAAATTCATAGCTAACAAACAAAACAGAATACATACAAACATACCTTAGAAACCTCAGGAGAAGGCATAAGAGAAACTTCTGGTGCAGACAGAGTAGAAATGTTCATAGTAAGCTGCGATATATCACCATCATGCCCTGTATCTGAAGATGGAAGCTGTCGCCTCAAGCCAGAAAGCGGGGATAACTCTGGACTATCATCCTCTCCATCTCCTGCATCATCGCTCTCACCTCCAACAGCTTCATGGTCACTATCTCCATCCAAGCGCGTAACTTCAATAAAGTCCGGTGATACCGCTAGATACATTTGTTTTTAAATGTAAATGAAAACATCCATCAAAAAGTTGGCTCATAAATATATGTAAAATAAAGAACAAATACCAGTAATCTGAATGTTTTACAGACTGGAAAATGAAATTCTTTATAACAGCTCAACATAAAGACATGCTGAAAAGAAATTAAATAATTTTTTTTCTTCTGAATACTCTACCTTCCAATCACAATTAACCAAGACAAGGAATAAGCTGTAATGTAATTTAAGTTTATGGCTTTATATATACAACTTATCCTTTAACATACACACTGCTAGGAGTGTCAAAGAGGTCAAAACTGCTGTCAATTCAAAATGCATTTTTAAACACCAAAGCCATCTTTATATCACTGTAGTCTCTGAAACTCTTTTATTTAAAAGAGTTTTAAACTGACTACAATTTAAATAATTCAAGACTACTCCCAAATCGCAGGTTTGGGAAACAGACTTAATTCTTTCTCCCTCCACATAACAAGCCTCCTGTATCTTTGAAAGCAGGTAGTAGTAGTCTATGACATTGCCTCAAAGTGTTTGCAGCATGTACCTAAACCCTTTGTCAAAGGAAGTGGAAATCTTCTGGCTTCAGACAAAGAAATCAGATATTCAAATATATCATCAGTCTGAGGGCATCTTGGGAAGGAAGGGGGAGGGCATGCTCACCTGTCACCTGCCAGAGGAAATGGTGGTGGTGAGGAGAAAAGAAATACAAAGGTATGAATGGAAAATCTGAGACTTAATCTCAAGCAACTCAGAAAATGGAATCTTGCTATACTCTTAAAGAAAGCAAAAAACATTTTTGCCAATACCCAGACAAGACAGTGACCAAGGAAAAGAAAAACCAAACAAAATGAAGAGGCTTTGACAAAACCACCATGAGCATAAGAAAAAACCAAGACATAGACAGGACAGACTAACAGAAGAGATAGATATCTGACTGCACCTATACTGTTGTCCATTTCCCCCACTTCCCAAGTTTGAGGTGAACACCAAAAGTTTCACAGAAATAGCAACCAGCGGCAAGCAATCAGAAAAAAATATTCATCACCATATGTATGAAAACAACAATGCAAGAAGAGAAACCAGCCAAACAAAATCCCATTAAACATGAAGTACACATATACTTTTACTATAAATAATAATGGCTCATGAAAAAGCTGTCTGATTCATATTATTTTTAAAAGTAATAAACTTATTTTAGTAGTTTAAATTATTTAATCATGTTGAAATACAATTTAGTTGTCATTTGTGTCAATATATTCTTTTAATATTTATTAAAATTACAAAAGATTTTATATAATGTACTGTAATCTCACGATTTAAAAAATGCAAGTTGTGATAAATATTTCTACATTATTTTACTCTCTTATAAATTAAAAAGTTAGTCAGAAGTATTAATTATCCTGTCTGGTTGTACAATTTATAATACTGAAAATAAATTGTTAGGTCATTTTAAAACTAGCAAATTTGAATCAGATATATATATATATATATATATTTTTTAAAACCCACATATTTTAATTTAGAAGTTTCTAAACAACATTATTCTTCTTAGTACAGTATATCTAAAAAATCTCCTACAAATAAATGTCCTTCTAAACATTTCACTTCAAATCATATACAACAAATACAAATAATTATTTCTTAGGTCAAATTTCAAAAGTTTCATTAAATAGTTAAATATCTACCTCAAAATTCAAACACTTTTCAAAATCTGAATTGACATCTTCAATGTTAAAGCACTTTAAAACACTGTTAAGAAGCTTAGTTTTCAAACTGTTTATAATCAATTTTTTTTTTTAATTGTGAATTTCATTCAAGTGACACAAAATTCTGCAATATTACTGATAGTAGTGAAATTCATGCCAAATTCTTGAGAGCTGGAAGGTATGCAATGAACCTGAATTTCATTACAGTATCATGTAACAGGACCTAGTCAGTTCCTTGGAGGGATTTCTGTATTCTTGTAGTTACATTTCCCTTTTTTCTGCACTAGTTGCATTCAGAGCTAAGTGCCTAGTTGAATATGATAGGTAAATACAAAGAAAACACAAAATGAGAAACTCACGTGGAATGGTGTCATCAGAAGAGTACTGGTAATGATATCGATACAACTCTCGGATATGAATGCCTGTGTGTGTCGTTTCAACAAAAAATTGAATGTTCTCTTGGCCAAACATAGCTGCCACTCCAAAGTTATCGATGAGGAGCTGCATGATACGAGAAGCCTTTTCAACTTTTGCTGGATCTTCTGCACATGTGTGAAACATTGAGCCCGCAACAGAACGAGAAAGAGCTTCTACAGACATAAAGTTGATTTCTGAGTACGAGATTATACGGAACCAAGTGCCAAACAGAAGAGCAAGCAACTGCTGATGAGCTGTAGTGAGTGACTCAATGAATCTGTTAATAAACATACCAACCATTATCATGCATGATTAAGAATAATAATATTTCATGAAGCAGAAATGTATGAATATATTCTGTCTCTGTATTATGTATGTTGTTTGCATGCTTGTTTTCATGTGCAAGGGTTGTGCAGCTTATATTTATTTTTGAAATTGAAAATAATAATCACAACACGTTCAGTAATTAAATTTAAATAAATACTTATTTCGAAAATCATTTTAGAATTGTACGAATTATACTTGCTTTTAATTATTTAGAAGACTAGTTAAAATTCAAAATGGTGAAACGTTCCCAAGTTCAACAAAAAGATAAGAAAACTTTGTACAATTTCTTTGTTTTTGAATTTGAAATGCGTCAAAACAGCCTGACAATGTGGCGTCAGCTGACGCATTTTCACCTGTCAGCCAACCGGTCAACTCATAGACTGTCAGAGTTTTAATTTTGTGCATAATAAGTTGCCAATAAAATATATAATAAATTTGTTAATAAATAGTTTATTTAATTTTTAATGATATTAATGTTGTTTAAAATGTACATTTGTTAATAAATATTTTAATTAATTTTTAATTATATTAACATTGTTTAAGATCCCCTTAAAGAGCTTAGCCCTATGGCAAATCCTACACTATGCTTGTTTGGTTGTATGATACAAAATTTAAATTCTCTGTGAGAATCAAATGATCAGCATTATCAACATTATGCATTTATTTACGAATTATATGCAACACGAAATGAAAATAAGGATATTATTCCTTTTCCAAGTCAAAAGAAATATCTTACGAATGAACAGCTTGGCACTGATCCATCTTGTGCCCCAGAGTTAACACCTGAAGCAGTGATTCCTCACCTTCCGCAGTCAACACTCCACCAGGAATTTTCAACAGAAATTTCTTTTTTTTTTAAATTAAAAAAAAATAAATAGGAAAAAGTAAATCAAACAACCAGTGTAAGCTTACAAATGCACTAACGACTAAGCCAAGGCATTTATATTACTCACAATGTATTAAGCTATAAAATGCAAATATGACTATTAATGGTACAAACATCACGAGGAATTATCATTCTTTTTATACCATAGAGGGGAAAAAATACAAGTGCATCAATTCAACCCCTTATTTAAAAATCTCTCTAGACGACGTTAAAAAAAAAAGAATCATGAAGTACAGTTAATTTATATTTTTAACATATATATTCATTTCAATTACTTTTACCTTCACAACAGAGGCCAATGTGTAGAAGCTGTAATTAGGAAAGATGACCTGCCTCCCCTCTGACAGCCGCTTTACAATGCGACGAATATCATTAGGATTGCCTGGCCGACGGAACACATCTGCAGTGGCTACTCCTTCTTTGGCAATATAGACTAACACATCCTGTGTATGCAAAAAGATAAGCTATTTTTAATAAATAGCCCCCAAATTACCTTTTTCTCTCAAGAAATGGTAAATACAAATAGGCTCTCCCAAGTGAATAAAACTCATATCTATTAAATATATCAGTATGATGTTAAAAAAGATTTTTCAAATGATGCATTATATTTATAGATGCCACTGAAAGACATGTATTAGTATTATTTTATTTATTAGGTAATCTTTAGTGTTGTACTCTACTGTAGAAGTTGTAATCTTTCTTGTATGTGACTGAAACTAAGTCAAAAAATAATGAGCGTTACTTCTATTTTCACAATTAATAAAAATTAAAATATAGCCGAAATTTCAAAATAAAAATCAATTTATTTTTTTTATTTCCAACGATACTTATTCATAAGTTACCAACCGGGCGACTTTTTGACTAAGCCACCATAACTAGTCCAGCAGTAACGCTTAACACATACACTCTTTCTCGACCTGTGGGTAAGTTTAAATTAATTAATCATAACGGGTAGCGCCAATAGCAACAGCCTCAAATACGCATTAATTATTTAGTTTTCGTGAGGCTATACCCCATCATTGTATCTATTAAGAATTGGTAACAGTTTAAATTATTATTAGAGTTCATTTCACTTGTAAAAAATGGCCAAGATTTTGAGAGACCCTGTTTCAGAATACATAATACTACTGTTTTTATTTCAACCTGTTGGAAGATAGTTTTATTCAACAAATTATTTCACAAGCATGATAAATATGGAACATAAACATAGCACTTGTAACAAAATGGTAAATTTTTCATAAATTAGTAGTTGTCCGCTATCGCCATATAGAGGCTGGTTCTACCTACAGATTGTAAATTATGACACTAAATTAAAAAAAATATCTAAAACAATTATACTTATAGCTATGATCATAATTTTTTTTGACATAACTTTATTTTATCCACATATTTTGAGCATAAAAGATTTTTTCAAATCAATATAAAAAAATGAGAGGGACCACCTACTTAAAGCTTTTTCAAAGAATTAAAAAAATAAGGTACTGAATAGTGTTTATGCAGGTGAATATGTACATCTTTTAACAAAGAAAATAATATGTAATTGTCCCGGTGAATTTAATGTCTCAAACAAAATGAATAAAATGACATTAATTGTTCATTTTAATTATTATTTATTCTTTTTGTACTTACCACAAGAGGTGATGGCAGAGTTCCATTTTTTAAGGCAACATTGATTGGCACACCAAATTTTAGTCTTTAAAAAGAAAAAAATATTGCATTAGCATAATTTTAAATAAATAAAATTAAACAATGCTGAAAGTATTTGCAAGACACAAAATCACTACCATCTGATATTATAACCACAATATTAAAACACAAAAAAGATCTTATTTATGCTTCCCAACCTTTCTTCTAAAGTTCTATAGTTCATAAACAAAATAAAGATTTTTCCAATTATGAATAAAATAGTAATAATATAACACCAAACAGTAAGATTTCATAGATGTCTTTAAAATAGCTAAAACTGTCACCAGTCAATCAGTATTTGGAGTTTGTAAAAATACAATTAATATTTTTAAATGTTTAGTCCAATAGATCTGATATATTATGCCTCACAAACTTTGAGTGTAACTTCAAAATCAGCTCTAAGACACACATATTAATAAATAATATAATAGGCACTTGTATATATTTATGGCCTTTTTACCACTTGCAAAGAAAAATAAAATATAATTTTGTTGTTAAACTTTTTCTCTTTTTCTAAGTGGACGGAGTCAGGAATAGCAAAAGATGTGTTCACTTTCATTCACAATTATAAAACTTAAAATCTATTGTAAAAGCAAAGAAACAAGTAGCTGTTTTACTTTTAGCCAAGAAGTGAACAAGCAGTCACTCTCAGTTATAATTATAACTTAAAATGCAATGACAGAGTCAAGAATAAATATTTGCTTTCACTTATATTTATATTCAAATGCACTGGCAAAGTGAAAAAAGAAACAAACATTCATTTTCATAATCACAACATTTCAAATATGTTGGTCAATTCAAAAACAAAAAAATCACAATTATTTATAATTACACAATTAAAATCTACTAAAATGTCAAGAATAAGAGATCATGTTCACAATCACAACATTTAAAACCTACAGACAAAAATCAATTTTAAGAAGACAATCTTTATTCAATTCAATACTTTTATAATATAGTCAAATTAAAGTTAAAACAACCCATGAAACAAGCAGGTGAGTGAAATGATTGTTTAAGCCCCTCAAAATAGTATATGTCAGGTCCCTTTTATTCAAAGCAACATATGTGTATTAAAACTTTAATACAAGCTAAATATGAATAATGATTATTAAATACTCTTTAATTTCAATTAAAATAACAGTCATGCCCTGATACAGAATAAGAAATGTACTGAACTGTACTGATAACACACACACATGAAAGAAAAAAACATGACAGCATCTGATAGACAAGTCTGAAAACAGTGAAAATAAAGCTTTTTCTGTGTAAGAATACCATCAATTTTCATATTAACCTACTGGGAAGTATAAATCCCTTGAGCATAATTAAAATGTAATCACTCAAATTTTAATAAATTATATTTAGAACATAATTGCATTAATTAATAAGTAAAAAAAGCTTACTAAAATAATTACTGCTTTTCTTTTTTTAAAGTTAAATTTGTTTAAAAAAACAAAACAATTCTAATACTCACTTAGTAGTACGGAAAGCTTCTTCAGTCCGTGTGCTACGGTCGGATACACATCCTCCAAAGACATTACGAAACATGGCCGGCTCACGCTAATGACTTCACTCGGATCTCCCACAACCAGCAACTGGGCATGGCCCCTCGTCACTTTACACGGCACGTAATAACTCTTTTAACCATCCAGTTCATAGCCTTGTTCTCACTGGTTGCAAGGGTACCAGAGCCCATAGCTGCTGGGTGATTGCAATGACCAGGAAATCACTTGTGTATATCCATCCCCCCCCAGAAAGCTTTTTAAGTTACTGAAAGAAAAAGTAGCATTCAAATTTGAATGTTCGTGTTTGTCAATATGGCAAACTCAGGGACAGAAAATTAGTTTCAAACCATCACATTACAGGGCTAAAAAGTATTACTCAAGTCAATAATTTACCTCTTCATGACATTATTCATACCATATATATGCAAATTTTATTTTATAAGAAATTCTATTTCTTTTATTATATGCACTTATTTGTTATATACTATCATTTTACACTTTATCTTTAGACTGTTTACATGTTTAAATGGTCTGAATAAAGAATTTATTGTGTATTATTTTATGTGAAATTATGTAATGTACTTAGAACTTTTATAAGATTAGCACTTATTGAACTCTTCACTAGTAGTAGTAGTATCAAGTCAACATTCAACAGTATTTACATAGATAATAAAACTGTTATGGCTGTGGGTTTGTGCAGGCTTAAGTAAAAAGGTACTGGACAGATTTTCATCAGACTATTTTTGTTGTTTATCTTAGTGCCCTAGAATCAAGATAGGCTATATAACATCACACTATCCCATAATGGAGTTCACCAGTAGCCCTAAAACTACGAAAAATTTCCATTAAAAGTAAAACACAGAAGTCTTGGCTATGACCTCTGTACAAAGCAGATAATTTGTGTTTGACTCAAGACTGTATTTCTCAGTATTACTATAGATTTCATTTAGGCTGTAGTAAATACAATACTATATTTGGGATTTTGATGGGTTGATTTACACTTTAGTTAGCTCTTATTTTTCTATTTGTCAATGCCTCCCAAACAGCCAGCTCCCATGGGCAGAAAGGCTGGTAAGTTTACTGGCCTTATGCCTTTGATTTTAAAATAAGCTAGCACTAGCAGGGTCAACTCAGAAGAAAGCCAGAAAATATGCACATCAAATTTGAAACCAAATTTCAATCTACCTTTAAGATAAAAATTGACAAACTAACATTTAAGATTTCCATGCTGCTTGTACTTGTTTATAGATTATTAGATATAAAAAAAAAAACCAACATGTTTTTGGAATGAAGTATTATGGTTTTTACCTGGCATAGTGGCAATAAAAAAAAAACAGTAATATAAAATAATTTTACTTTAAGCAACATATTCTGAAAACAGACATTATGCAAGCAAAGCTTTGGGCAAATATCTAGTTCAATATATAATTTTAAAAATTACTGTGGTAATAATTACATTAACTTGTATTCTCTTGTGATTCTACTTTATAGAGCCATAACAACAAGTTGAGTTGAGTACAATTTAATGTATATAAAATGACAGTCAACATTTTATTTAATTTGTAATTGAATATATACTATAATATAGCCTCTGCAGTTTATAGAGGACACACACACATATACGCACACTAAATATTTTAAATATTCTGTTACTTTAAAAAAAATTATACTTATAAAGTTTGGTAATTCCAAATCAAAATCCTGTTCAAATCAAAACATACTCATTATTGATTATAAATACTAGTATTATCCACAACTTTCTAAGCTGGTCAACAGATGAGCTTTGGTCTCAAAAGCTAATGTTTGTGTGTGCTGTCTGCAATTTTACATTTACTGGGTTTTGTTCACATTAAGAAGTTGCAAACAATTTATTGCAACCCAATGTTTAATCCATACTTCTAAAAGTTCTAAGTAACATACAAAAATCAAACAACATTCAATAGCCTTAAATTATATAAGAACTAGTAATAAAAGTAGCTAATTATAATATTATTAGAGAGTTCAGTGCCTGGACTGAGCTAGAACAGTAGAAGTAAAATGAAAATGCTATATTAAACCTCACTGGTTTGAATAGAATGTGAGATTGGAAGCATTTAAAACTCAAATGGCATCCTTTTTCTACAGATTTTTTTCTTCAATAAACTGGTATCAATTCAGTTTGAAACCATCTTCGTATATAGACTGTAGACACTAATTTTTTGGCTAGTAGTACTAGTATAGATGTCTTTTAGGCTGAGTTGATTGAATCGCTGTTTAAAAAAATAAAAATAAAATCAGGCACAGATTTATTTACAAAATTTACATTCCAAATTTCTTTTAATTTTTATACTAAGTGGCTTATAAAGTTATGTTTTAAAAATATTGCAAGGTAAGAAGTGCACTCTAATTAGTGTAAATATTTACAAAATGAAACTAAAAATTTACAAAATTTACTCTTCCTTTCTAGTAAGGCAAAAAATGGCTGCTGACTGATAAAGAATTATAAATCATTACAAAATGCAATTTCAAACATAACAACTAGTTCAGTAGTTGCTCTATTCAACAACAGCATTATTACTATATTAGTATTAACAAACCAATGCTTATGACATAAAACTGAATGCACTACAAACACATAAGCAGGGTTAAATATTAAGTCATTTTAAACAAGTGCAATCGATTACCACAAAATTGATTTAATTTCATTACAAATTTTGTAGTTTACTAGTTATTCATGCTAATTACCACTAAGCTATACTCTCCATCAAATGATCAGGTTTAGACCAAACAATTTTTTAAATATTGTTCAATAATTTTTGTTGTTGTTGTTGTTTACACCAGTATTAAACTTTTTAAAGACAATGTCACTGCAAAATGAATATATGTTCAAAGAGCACAAGATCTGTAAAAATTATATGTCAATTATAATTCTCATTTTTTCCTTCGTTTTATGAACCCTGCAATCACAATCCTAAGTTTTAACATTTGTTGCTGATAGTTTCCAAATGATCCGGATGAGACAGCAATATAAATGTCCTTTTCCACTTGAACATTAGTCATCAGTATCATTATGCTTATAACAGCAATGTGTATAAATGCTTCTGTCAACAATGATCTTAATATATGTAGATTAACTGAAGGCAGTCTAGTGTGTACACAGAAGAAAATATGGTAATGAAATCTCAATACAGTTTTCCCCACTGATTTCTCTCTATTAGTATTACCCCTTGCACACAGTGAAATTATATGATTCTACCATCCTGTCATTATAAAGGCAATACAATAATTTTCTTTGCTAGCGGCAGTTGAGAGTTATATCTGCTTGTCCCTCTGGTTTAAAATTAAATTAAATTAAAATACTACATAAAATACTACTAGGTGCTGGATCTCTTAACATCCACCTCCTTTCTACTCACTACGTAGTAATTTAATAAGTTTTCTTGAAGGTTGGGGGGTTGGGGGGGGGGAGATTTGATTTTTTTAAAGAAGAAAAAAACAGGTGAGGAACTATCAATCATCAGATTCACACGCAAATAAAACTATTTTAAGAAATATGAATATGATTCAAATTTTATTTTTGAATTGCTCAGCAATAATTTACTTGTAGGTTTGAAATTGGTAAGCACTGTGCAATAAACTAATGTTAGTAAATCAAGAATCGTGGTCAACAAAACACTTAAACAAATATTCTAAATGTCTCTTTATTACTGATTTAGTGATTATTAATGTCAAAACAAATGTAAGACCTTAACCCATAAAAGTAATATAAAAAACAAATGAACTAAAATGTTAAGCATTATTATATTAAGATTAAGAATCAAACATGAAAGAAATTTCAACATGATTTACAGATGTGAGATATAATGGCCAAAGACAGTCAATCAGTGATGTTATAGAGTAAAACAAAGTGTTTTGCCATGCCTTATTAATTCAAATATTATATAATAATTATAATAGTTATTTGTGTATGTTAATTTTCAAAGAAGTTATATGCACTTGCAATCATCGCCAATGAGTTCAACATTCATGAACTAAGAAGTGGGCAAAAGATCAATTGAGAAAAATCCCAACCAAGGCAGAATACAAATCCAAGACTGAGTATGTGAGTCTAGTGCCTTTACCTCAACACCAATGAGCTCACCAAATGTACTGCTAGTAAATATTTTTCCACATTTATTATAATCATTTCACATCTGCCAATAAACCTGATCTGAAGATGCCATTAATTAAGCTGTTTTTTTTCAATTGTGAACCAGCATTTTCTTTTTCTTACAAAAGTTACATACTTTTTGTTTTGTTGCTTAATACTATTAATAACTTACTTTTGGTTATAACTTTTATAAGTGTGAGCAGCATATATGTACATCAAGGAAGTTGAAGTCTACAATCAAAAAAATAATTAAAACAATAAAAGTCTAATATAATATTTAATAAAACTGTTGGCATTAGTAATCCTTTAGACTATAGCATTTCATGTTATTATGTAATGATAATTTATGTTTGTACTATCTTCCCCAATAATCATTTTAAAAGTAACATTCTGCAGACATTCACTATTACTATAAAAGTATAATACTAAGTAATAGTAATACACCCTCACAGTTTACACTTCCCCTAAACATTATATCTGCACACACTCTAAGATTATACAAGCATGTGAGCACACAATTGGGGGCTGGGGAAGTTTGAGGGGGACTGAAAAGGTTTCATAGTCATACGGTACTAATAACTATGCTGCTTTTCTACCTACTGACATAAATATATATATTTTTTAACAGCTAATGGTATATCTTAAAGAACAAAAATAATCTGAATACTGTAGTTGTGCAATACAGTTTAACCTCTATAATTATAAACATGATATCAGCAACTTTCATCCCTATTTATTGTTTCCCCATATTTGTTAAATTGTTTCTTTAAAAAAATTAAGTGGTTATTTATTGAACATTTTTATAATAAATACATTTTTCTCCCACAAGACAAACTTTGACATTTTTAACTGTTTGCCTGATTCTGGAAATTTTATGCCAAACTGCAACCACTTAATTAATTACTCCTCTCCAAACCAAATGTTATAAATCTTTAGAAGTTTAATAACTCAGGTACCACAGTAAGTGTTCTGATGAAGTAATAAAAATTTAACAAGGAAGTATATTACAATATATCATTCAAGATATTTATCAACACTAAAACTAAACAAAATGTACTGCAAAATGGGGTTTAAAAGATTAAATTAAACACCATTTCTGAATATCTCTCTTTCTCTTCATTTTTAAAAATTATAAATAAGTTATATCTATAATGATATACAATCAAAGCAGTCATTATTCTCAACGAAATGTATAAAGTGTAAATTATAATGTAGGTAATTTCACAATTATAGCAAATATTAATTTTTTCAAAATTAAAAGTATTAGTATGCCTCTACCACAATAAAGCAGTTTCAAGTTTACAACCATCAAATTGCTTTATGTTTATAATTCAGCCTCAAAACTGTTTGGTTTGTTTCTGTCTTTAAAATATAAGTATATATAGTTGCACAATAAACATTTTCATTAATTCAATAATTGAATTCATTCTTGAATTCTTCTGCAGTAAGCTTTGTCTCACTTTAAAATTTATACTAAGTTGCACAGAAAACACTTACCACAATGACATACCCACAACGTGCTCCTGTTTGTTTAACACTTCAAGAAATACTTTCTCGGCAACGAAAAAACAAACACACAAAACCAAATACGGGGGACGGAGGGGGATATATGTATTAATATAAATGAGCATGTCCAAATATAAACTAAGTGTTCATGCATTAATTAATGCTTTTAGTAGCATAGTTTTCTTAAAAGCATGTACTAATAAACGTTCTTGGAGCGTCAGAAATTTGCCCGATTGTAACGGGATGCTATGTATGTGTGTAGGCAGCATCGCGAGCTGCAGCCTGCACACCTTCCCAATGTCAGCCGCCCGCAGGCCTGGCCAGCTTCCGTCAGCATTGACAGATCCATCCTAGCGACGCATTCCACAACCTAAAGCACCGGTTGTAGCGTCGAGTCGAACTAAACAAGCTCTCCTTGAGAAAATGCAAATTTGTGGTAGCATTCAGCTTGCGCTGGAAAGTGGATGTGGTGGTGGGGGGCATAAAAAGGAGCTCATTGGAAAATGATGTTGACCCCGATCGAGGCGCAATATCGACCCTCTTGATTGGTAATTGATCGAATTTTCACAACCAGTTTGTAATGAACTACCTTCAACAGCTATTTAATTACGATGTTTTATAAAAGCAAGTTCAAATAAATACTCACATCCTGGATGTTTGATTATCTTAGATGCTACATTGTTGGTCAATTTATCGAAAAATCTTCCACAGAATTGAGAGTAACGGTCAGGAAAACTCCAAATTGACCCCGGAAGTAGATGTTATACCTTAGCGGGAGAAGTTATTATTTGAGTCAGTGGGGCGTGGTGCGGTCAAGGCTGATTTGGAACGACCACAATGTTAAACTGAGTGACTGAAACATTTTAAATACATAAAATGATCATACACGTGGACTGGACATGTGGTTTCATTAGATCTCTGTATATAACATTGGGTATCATTATAACCTGCAAGTGTTTCGGTCTTTTTGTTTGGTATTAGCTTTGAAAATGTTTTTGGTATTGGAGGTAACGCGAGTTATTTATCAGCGCAAAGGTGTGACTCTTATTGGTAGTTTCGTCTTTTAATTTATTGTTTGCTTGATTTTGTTGCTACTTAGATTCGCATTTTCTTTTCTTCTTTAATTTTTCGACTTGAATTGAATGAAAATAAGCAAACAAAGCCCAAGTAAATATCTTTTCGCTTATCTTAATTAGTAAGATTTTGAAGAGTAATAAGTTATACCTCATTAACTGATATATAGGCCTAATTTGCTATATAAGATAATATAAATCTTAATTATGTTGTAGTGTAATCATTCCATTTCTATAATTACAAAGATACATGAATTTAGGTTGTTCCACTCACGCAAGAAATCGTGTGTTTAAAGTTAAATTCATTTCAACATAATATTCCTCTACTGAATAATACAATGTGTCTCATGCTTTGGCGGTAGCATTGTTCCTAATATGCTGCATCTCTCAATGCCGCCACAGGTGATCTTTGTTTGGGTTTTACCACCACACCTGGGATACGCATCGTTGTCAGATGGATGCATTACATAGGGTAGGCCTACATGGAATCATAGAACTCATTCGTGGTGCATCCCCAGTATTTCGTAGGGACAGACTCCTTTCTGTCAGCGCACCCCTATAAGTCTAGTTCACTGTCGTTTGGCCATTTGGCAGCATTGCCAAAATGAAATCTAAACTAACCGTTACACTTAGTGAACCCTATTTTAAACCCTCTCTTTGGTATTATTGTTCAAATGTATGATTAATATGCCTAAGCGGGACTTTATGGTAGACCTATACCTGTTTGCCCTAAATCGCGATTTTGCATATTTAAAGAAGGCGTTAGTTAATAAATTAACCGTAAGTTTTATTTTTGAAAAAAAATAAATATGTTGATTGCTTTGTCTTTAAACAAAAGGAGAGATGATGTACATCTTAATCCAATAGCGTGATCATAAAAAAAAATACCACTCTCCACGTATTTAGCACTGTTTTATCTCCATGACTAATTTCACCCAACACAAGAGTTATCCGTCACTCCGACCTGAGTGAGAGTCGTCTCCCATCAATCGGACTGTAGCACAGCAATTGCTATTGTTCAAAAGTTAGACTTGATTTTCGACAATGCACTTACAACAATCAAATAGGCCTACACTGAATTATGCCATGATACATATAATAGCTACTTTGCTATTTGTTCAAAGTTAGAGTTTTTGTTGATTTTTCTAAAATTCACTCACAAATAATAAACACGTCGCCCTCATTGTAACGAGCACTGGATACAGCTACTGGTAAGAAGAGTATGTAGTCAAGGCGTCGTGAACTGGCAGTGTACGTAGAAAGCTCATAGGAAACGCCGGACATGTAGATTACGTCAGCCTCTCTCACTTGTAACACTTAAGGCTCTTATCATAAAACAATACATCACTGTCTTAAGCAATTAAGGGCCAGTTTAACAGCGCGCGAAATTATTTCTCGTATTAAAACCCTGTTTTTAAAGCGAAAAAAACAAACAAACAGATCTTCACCCTCTCTTCTTGAGTCAGAAAAGTGCAAAAGCATCTCGATGTGATAAATACAACCCGCTCGACCCCTGCATGGCAGCACGATATTTATAAATCACTGAAACATTTAGTATTACATAATTATGTTTTTCCTTAGAGAATCAGGGACTTTAGGGTCGAGATGGAAGAAATATGGAGTTTTGTTAAATGTATCATGGCAGAATTCAGTGTAGGCCTATTTGATTCCTGTATGTGTATTGTGTATAGATATAAATGTAAAGCAAAATATAGAAAAATCTACCCCAAACTGGAAACTTTTCAAATTGAATGATGTATTTAAATATTTGCTGTTGAAAATATTTATAAAATGGAATTTCAGTACTTTTATTAGTCCAACCCAGAGTTCATTTCTGTAGACCTTTATATAATGAATTGTGGATTTTGATTAGCAGTTCACGTCACTTGAAATAATTAGGTCTTTAAGCGATTAACATTAGTCAGCAACAGTTGAAATTGCAGCTAGTAGGTAATTGAAGAGATTGGACTGCAGTCACCCTGGGTCTTGACCCCATGACTTGCACGAATGTTCAGTGCCTAGACCTATCGGCCACTCAGCTCTCCAGCGTACATAATTCTCGAGGTAACTCACCAGCGTACATAATTCACGAGGTAACCTACCAGCGTACATAATTAACGAAGGAACTCTCCAGCGTATATAATTCACGAGGTAACCTACCAGCATATGTAATTCACGAGGTAACTCTCCAGCGTACATAATTCACTAAGTAACTCACCAGCGTATACATAACTCACGTGTACTTTGTAGTAGTATTATGGGATACACATGATAGTGATCGACCAGAACAAATTGAAGAGTAAATGATTGGTATCAATATGACACTGATCAGGCAACCACAGAACAGAATCGCAAGGATTTGTTGTTGTTTTTTCAGTTTTGCTTTTTATTTAAAAGCGTACTTTAAAATAGAAAAATCAACAAATAACACATTTTGTGGACTTAATATGGAGAATTTTGAAGTGCGCGCGCAACTTAGGAAATCGCACACGTAGTGGTTCTTAACCTTTTTTGAGTCACGGACTCCTTTGAAAATTTTTTTTTAGTAACGTACTCCTTTCAAAATCTTATGAAAGCTATGGACCCCCTCCCTTGCACAAATGCACTTAATGGACCCCCTCCCTTGCACAAATGCACTTAAGCAGAATATAAAAATATAGTGAATATTTTACTTTCACGGATCCCCCTGCAGCCCATCCATGAACCCTAGGATAAGACCCCTTAATCTAGCCGTTCTAGCGTCTACATCGTGCATCGAACAATTATCAAGACGACTGTTGTTGATGGCATTCTAATTCTGATTGACAGTTAACTAATTCAGTATGTTAGAAAACGAATCTCTCTCTTTCACACATAACCTCTCCCTCCCCATATAAATAAATACAAATAAAGTTATGGTGTTTTTTTTTTTAAATATCACCATTATGCTTTCCAGTCGTTCTAGATATATAAAACATGTTTCATGAAATGACCATTAGTCGTGTTGCTCAGGCATCTAAAAAAATACGTACTTGCAGGATATTAATATGTTGAGCACGGCTTCCAAAACTAATTAATATCTCATGGATGTTGCACACGGCACCTAAAACTTCACCTAGGGCCTACAGTATATTGATATGCTGCACGCGGCACCTAAAACTTCACCTAGGGCCTACACTACAGTATATTGATATGCTGCACACGGCACCTAAAACTTCAAACCCAATTTATTGATATGTTGCGCATGGCATCCAAAACTTAGGTACAATAAATTAATATATCACGGGTGTGTTGCACACACGGCACCTAAAACTTCACACACAGTAGGCCCTATATTGATTATTCTGTGCATGGCACCTGAAACTTAATATACAATAATATATTGATATGCTTCGCACAGCACTTAAAATTTCACACAAATATTTATTGATATGTTGCGCACGGCACCTAAACGTTTCATGAGCCTGTGAGCTCGAGTATTCGAAAATGTCTTCAATAAAACATTTCTCGTTAAATAATTTAGACAGCTGAAGAAAGTATATTCAGTCATAGTTCACACGCGCGCGCATACATAACCTATGATAAAGTATGAATCTATTCTGTTTATATCCATTACTATTGTATCATTTGTGAAATATGAACTTTAGACTAATGTTAAAATTCATGCCTATTTTGTATGTGAATTATTGCTGAAGTGGCCCCATTTGCCGCATAAGAATTGTGTAGTTAACCTTTATTTTACATTTTGAATTTCATCATTTTCATCTCCCCTTAAATTCCCACAGAGTGTATGACATTGGAAAGTTGAATGTTACAGCTGGTTTCTTTTAGACTTTAGAGCAACGACCATACAAGCGATGTTCAAAAATGTCAACACTGAGAGAACTTGCCCATCTACTGAACGCGGACTGCTCTGTAATATCTTCAGGATTTGCTGAATTAGTCACGGCTCTTTCACTTTTTCTAACATTGCCTGTCACAGTGGCAAGTGCAGAATGATATTTCTCAAAGCTGCAAATAATCAAGGGTTATCTAAAAAAACAGTATGTGCCAGGATTGATTAAGACGCAGGTCCTTATTAAGTGTGGAAGATAAAGGGGCAAAGGAAGAGGATGTAGAGAAGTTAAGTAATGGCTTTTGCTGATGCAAGTCGAAAGCAGTTTTTAAGTGAGTAAATTTTAAATTTCAAACTATTATTAACAATAATGATGTAAAATACCGGGCTATTTGATCCTTTGTGCAACTCTTATCGCTAAATGCTATATAACCTTTGATTTTAATAACAATAACTGTGCGTGCGTGCGTGCGTGCGTGCGTGTGTGTGTGTGTGTGTGTGTGTGTGTGTGTTTGTGGAAAATGGGGGAAGAGTTTTAAATTTATTGCAGGGAGGGGGAGGGGCAGCATTGGAAATTACGCCACTGGAACAATACTAACAACAAAACATTAACAAGACTATATATCAGGACTGTAGAGTCGGAATTGCAGAGTCGGTTGGGTGGTTTTTTTGAGTGGAGTCTGTAAAAATGTTCCGACTCAGACTCCAAAGTTTACAAGACGAGGATACAGTTTGAACTATGCGGAATTCCGGGGGAAGGGGGGGGGGAGGTAAAAACTTTTAAAAAAATTAACTAACATCTCAAGGTAGGTGTTTAAAAAATAATTTAGTACATTTAAAGCAACAGACAAAAAAAATAATACTTTGTGAAGCGGGCTCAAAACAAACAAAAAAATCTTCTCTATAAATTAGACGTTCGTATGAAAGGTATTCAAGAGGAAGATGAAGGCGATAGCTGCATCATGCATGACATCATTTAATAACTTTCTTCATCTTCATTAACAGTTACCTTGAAGACGCAGATTATGAAAATATCTAGGATTACAGGATTGGTCAAATCGTCGGCGCTTAAATTTGGACAATTTCGAGAAAAGATCAATTCCACTGTATCTATCCAAATTCAAAACAAACTTTTACCACGCACTGAAAGAAGTTGAGAAATTTGACCGAAATTCTGAAGTGAGCTCTAAAATAATGTAACACTCTGCTATATTCAAGATGCTCCTTTGACTGTCACAGTGTTACACTGTCTCTATGGAACGTTTGTTTCCTGCCCTCAGAAATCAGATCCAATTTGAGAGCATCAATGAAGCCGGATCTATTAGAAGAGAACTCTTTCATTAAGAACTAAAGTAAATTTAGATAAATATTATCTTGTTAAGTATTAACTATATTTTGAGGTGTTTTCTACTAAATTTCAGGAGTCCGAGTCGGAGTCGAAAATCTTTGGGCCGACTCCACATCTCATTTCAGTATAGAAATTAATAAAATTGAATAGAGATGAATATTTCTGGCACAGGCAGCAATGCTCAAACTTATCAGAAAATTAATTAAGCAATACAAACATTAGAAATTAATATTATCAATGAATTACTGAAGATCACAATGGGATGAAGGCACAACAATCATTATTGTAAGTGAAGCCATGTGGCATAGTGTCTCTCCTCTCTCCAGTGGCCAAGCCCGCTGACCAAAAGGACTCTATTTACCTCCTAATTAGTTAGATATAAAATATTCGTCTGACTTGTTCAAACTATACGGGATAAAATGAAACTTATCTGGATTAGAAGCACCAGTTTTCCAATAGTCAGACAACAGTTTCCTGGAGATGTTCTCATCAATAAATCGCTCATAATGTAGATGTGCCGACACTTGTTTTTGAGCAACTTTCTTTCTTCTCTCCACACCAGCATTCATCTGTCCTAGCTAGATTTTGTGCGAACCAAAATGTTTGGAACGGCTCTCACTTGATCTGGAAAATAGTTCATCGAAGACCTAGGATTTCCAACTTGAAACTTGTTACTCCTGAATTTGAAGCTCTTGGAATGAAGATTCAAAACTGATAAACGTGTAGCGTAAAATGTTAATTAATTAACAGTTAAATAATTTACCTTCGTTCTTTAAAAATAACAGCTATAAAGAAAAAATACAAGGTAAGAATCACTCATTCTCTCCAGTCCATACATGAAATAACACCATAATTTATTTCGTTACAAACACATTATAATCAATATCAGAATATGTTTAAAGTTTCACTCTTGCTAGAAAATATATTCACCTCTGACCTTCAAGTAACACACCAATGACTAAATCAATATATCATTGCACTTGTGTCCAAAAGCTCTCATTTCCTGCTGCAGATTACAAGACTCGGGTCTGCTTTCAGCCTATATACCGGATGTTTCTCGTTACAGCTAATTTCGGAAGTGACGAAACTAAGTGTGACAATATGAAACTGCAAATGACGTGATTACTTTTTTAGAATTAATTAAAAGTAACTTCATTTTGTGTGTGTGTGTGTGTGTGGTGTGATATATTTTTTTTCCCCCATTATTCTACGACAAGAAGCGAGAAAAACATGTTAGAATGCATTAGGCAAAGTGTGTCTTGAAACAATTAGTCCATTAGCATTAATGTGGTTACCTGGTCAGTCTAACTAGTGCAACTGGCCAGAGAAAATTGATAAGCATGAGAAAACACGTTTTGCCCACAGACTTTCTTAGTTTTTTTTTTAAATCTATAACCTTAAAGATGGATGGCTGGATGGCTGGATGGCTGGATGGCTGGGAGGAGGGATGGATGGTGGATGGATGGATAGATATAAAAAAAATCATTTAAAAATTAAATCTATTAACCTTGACATTTGAACATCAAATCAATGAATTAAATTCCTTGTCAGCTGAGATGGGTCTTTTATTATGCAAAAAAATAGTTCAGGTAAACAAGCCCCCTTTTTGGTGACCTATTCATTTAGTCATCATCAAGGATTAAATTTTGTATGCATACATTCACTTTATACATTTTCACACATATATTCTTATTTAAACAAGGAAACAAATCACATGCATGCATTCTACACATTGACACCACATACATTTTACTAATGCATTAGGGGCAGTGGGCAGATGTTCACATTTGCACGGGATATAGATGACCCCATCCTCCACGAGTCCCCTGCTGCCTTGCAGGTTAGGTTTTGGATAACCAAAGGCTAGGGTGCTGACACAGTATCTGATTGGGCGTATGAACTTCCTCACTGATGTCATCATTCAGGGCTCAAGAAGGACTCAATGGCCATGTGTCCAGGACCAAGGCGAGCCACTAGTAATGTAGAGTTTCAGCTGTGGAGAGGGATGGGCTCCACCAGGTTCATTTGCCCAAGACACACCATATGAAATGATAACTTTACCTCAAAACATACCGGATCGGTCGTCGCCCGGACAAGAACCACGCCTTCTGTCAGCACCAGGGCAGAGGTGTTAAGTGTGCTACTGGTGCACTCTCACCACCATCATCAAAACTCCGTGCCTGAAACAACATCAGCATTGGTACGTGGAACATCAGAACATTAAAACGCCTGGAAAGGTAGAGGAACTGACACACGAAATTAACAGGTACCTTTGGAACATCCCGGGACTGTACAAAGTACGATGGAAGAACTTTGGGGAAACATCAAAATGACATCGATGGCCTTGCAGGAAATGAGGAGGAGCTAGCTCATTTGGTGGGAAAACTGGACAGGACAGCTTCTGTTTTTGGTATGCAAATCAGTGCAGAGAAGACCAAACTGATGACCAACAACACCAGTGGCATTGGCAAAGACGTCATGAATAGCTGAAATAATATACACGGGAGTGAACAGTTAGCATATGCTGAACAGTTCATAAAAGTATACACAGAAGCAGTCAAAATCAGTAAAATAATATATATTGGAGTGAGCAGAATTAAATATATACTGAAGTGAACAGTTAATAACAGGAAAAATAATATAATAGATGCAAACAGTCAAAATCAGTAAAATAATATACACTGAAGCAGTTAGTGGCAATAAAATAATTGTTCACGCGAACAATTCATAAGCAGTAAGGCCTAAACTATTGATTCATTACCTGAGACTATTAAAATCCCGTCGGACTGTTTGTACAACAAAGAATTATGCTGCAAATGAAGATTGAGGAGGAAACGAAATTAACTGAATAGTTTGAAACTAACTAACGGACTTAAATTTTCGAACCGCTTCAAACTCCTCAGCAATCATTCGAAGGCCGTTCAATAACAACAAATACAAAATTAAAATGTTATTTATATAGTTTTCTTTCCTTTTCTAATTAAATATATTTGAGAGCATGTTTGCGGTTTGCAGTGAAACTGTTTTTGCTGGCAATTAATTATTCGAACTTAATTTTCAGAATTCGGTCTGAAAGAAATTAATTAAAAAGTGAAATACAAACGAAAAGTCTGTGTCACGTATTTATAAATTATAAAGCATGTTTTCGACGTCCGATTGTCAGTTTATATCTAGTTTAAAATATGTGTATTTATCTGTGAATAAGTGCCTAAGGAGTAGTTTGTTCATAGTGTATGCAGTTCTGCAAATGTAAAATCGAATACCCATTCACTCCGTACTATATTCAATTAGAATACTGTTGATATCTGGCGAATTCTTTTAATTTTTTTTATCTCAGATTTTGTGAAGCACTCAATATTAAATATTTAATGCGTTGAATTTAGTCAGCCTGCACGAATTGCAGTAGATACTATTCTGTTGTTTGTTGCAGGCCTGCTTTGCTGTTTTTTCCTCCCTCTTATTTATAATAAACCTACGGTTGTAACTAGTACGTGTAGTTCAAATGGGAGGATTGTGTATGTCTGTGTATGCAGCATCGAGCTCATTGGTTGAGTTAGAAATCCGATTTCAACTTTAAAAAATGATTGTAAACTCTATCACTAGAGAGCTCAAAATATTTTTCCCGGTTTCTTTTAAAACTCAAGCAGACGATACAGCTGGATTAATGACTACAATGGCAAACATGTAGTGCATATTTTTTGTGAAAATATTAAATTTTCTTTATAAACAGTTCATTTATCTGTTTTTAGATTTAAAAAAAAAGATTATGAAAATGAAACATCTTGAATAAAGGACCGCTAAACAATCCGAAATCATTGAACCAGCCAGGTCAAACCGGTTGACATGTGAATCGGTCATACAAATAACGCTCCTTGACAAATATGGCTGCCGATAGATCTTGATCAATGTAATCGAACAGTTTTACTAGATTTTGATAACTAAGAAGTCTAAAACAATGAATTAAAACTAATAATTTTGAATAAAATTAAGATATGTGTCAAAGTTAAATACTTACATAGTTATTTGAAAATAGCTAAGAAACTGATCGACCACAATCAAGTTTTAATTTATCGATTTCAGACAAGTACACTCTTACTCTTAGTGAATTGGAGAATGCAGCGTCAGCAACAAAAGTTGCCACTTTTTAAACCTATAACAAATACTGATATTTCTTTTCAAACATTTGAGGTGAGTAAAATTATTTGGGGATACATTCGGATTTAGTTTAGGCAGCCAATAAACAAATTAATCCATGTATTAGTATGTATATTTAATATAATTATTTGTGTTTGACGATTGATTTATGACTAATTTCCTGCCTGTGATAATTTTGAGCGCATATTTACTTGTATTAATAATAATGTATAATTTTAACGAATTTGGTTATAAGATGAATTATAATTCAAACATAACGGATGTTGCCTACAGTTACAATTGTCTGTTAAAAAGAAAAACTGTATTAATAATAAAGAGTTTACAACTGACATTAAGTTGATTAACATTATATTTAGCCTGTAAAATAATAGTAATTAATACCGTGAATGAAGACAATCAACTTAAGATGAGTCGATCATCTTGTTCTTATTGCTTATACTTTTTAAAAGTTATACTTTATGGTAATGCATTAGGTAAACAGAAGTGCCAAGAAGGATGCAAATATGAGGATTGAGATACATGTACATCACTAATGAGATACGGTCATTGGATCTGCTAACACTAGGTTACTAGACATCAATTTCATCTGTTTCTGCCCTTGAAAGATGGTTTCATATATTAATGATGAAATGTTGCAATTACATTTTTTGTTGTTGTTGTAAATCTGTTTGTATAATTTTCATTCATTATTACATTACAATGTTAGTCCAAATCATGACATTTGGTCCTTAGTGTTTCAAGTCAAGTTAAAATGAGAATTGCTCAAGAGTGAAAACATCATTTTTAATCTCAAAGGACAAACTTTAAAGATGAGCAGAATCTGATGAAAAATAGGAAAACATAGCATAAGGCAAAACACGAAAATCTTGATTGTACATGTACATTGAAAGAGTGTATTCATCAGGGTCAAATTAACCATTTCTGCTTAATGGTATGCTTATAATCAAACAAGCAAGATCTGTCGTGCCAAACTTAAAATTGAAAAATTAAATGTAACTGAGTAGTCAGCAGGTATTCCCAAATTACAAAAAAAATCCAGAATCCAAGACAGTTTAGGCCCTAATCATTTTATTAAGGGATTCTCCATCTATATTTAGATTTATATCTGATTTCATTTTAAAATTATATTATAAATAATAATTGTCATAATTGTTTGTGTGGCATCAAAACAAAGTACAAAATAAAATAAAATTTAAAAAAAGAAAACAATTTGGACAATATTTTACAAAATAAAATTAAGACTAATGGAAAATAGCTCAAATTAGAAACTCTAGCTAATAGTTGCATTAAGTAAGGTCATTGAATTATTTGAATAAATAACTATATGTGCTGGTGACCTTTGAGATCAGACCTTTCAGCATATTATGGGAAGTTTTAAATTAAACTTGTGAAAACTGGTTTGCATCTGAAACAACATTGTTTTGGCTAAATATATTGCTGCCCAAGAGATTATTTTGATGAGGTGACAACAGTAATTAACATAAGTGTACATAAAGTCTCAAAAGAAATTTGAAAATTTTATTATCGCACTAAGTGTGTGTAGTAATGTATCCTTTTAAACAAAGGGGCAGTCATACTTAAAATAATTATTTCCCCTGCAAATATCTGAGTTTTTGTTTATATGTGTCAGCACATTTTTTAATTGTTAGAAGGTAATTCTAAAATAATGTGTTAGAATGTAAATCTAAATAGTGTAAACATGTTTCATTTCTGTTGATTTTAAGTAATTCTTATAGATACATTTAGCTATTTGATTATTGTAAATTTTGATTAAAAATAATAACTGAAACTGGTGCAAATTGGGTTTCTTTTTACTTAATAGTCAAATCTTGTTAAGCAGTTGTTAAAATTAGTATTTTCATTACTCCTTTATCTTTATTCAAATAACAGAGCTTTTCTGGAACAAGAATGAAAGATTCCATTACAAGTGATCAATTATCAAGGAATACAAATGGTAATATTTGAATGCTGGATTGATTTGTGTAATTTCATAATTTGTAACTTAATGTTATATTTTCCTTCTTCTCTTTTCTTGAATATGTTTCATGTAAAAGTAGTTATAAAAAAAATTTTTTTTTAAACCTATCTTTAATAATAATTACAACACTGATTAATTTTTATCTAGAATCATTGCTTAATTATCACTTTTAATCTGTAATTTTTCATTATATATAAGTATGATCTTAAAGGCTAAATGCTCTTATTTATTTATAAACCATATTTATATTTTAGAGGTCCAAAAAGGCAATCAGAATCAGCAACAGTCTTTTCAGGATGTACCACTAGGGACTGAGCGTCTTACATCACTCCATGAAAAACTGCACCATGAGGCTGACAAAATTCGAAAGTGGAAGGTCCAGACTGAGATGGATTTAAAACAAAAGGTGTAGATTAATTGTAATTGAATTTAACAGGCAAATTGTAAGCTCCATTAATTGATGATTCTGAGGAGTAAAAATAATATAATGTACTGTAATATTTTATATGTATATATTGAAATAAGCACTTACAAAAATAAAAGAATCACTAAATTCAAATTTACATTTAACACCTGATCAATCAGGAGTTTAATTTCCATTTTCTATCAGTAAATCATGATTTCTAATTCCCCAGCATAAACATTTACTGTTTACCTGGGTTTCTATTCTGTATTTGATGGCTCAGCACATAGGGAATGCCTCAAGCAAGAATTCTGTTGATGAACTCAGTAAGTGCTAATTAATTTCTTACATTTGCTCACTCCTTCTAAAGTGAGCAAATGTAAGAAATTAATTAGCACTTTCTGAATTCTTCTATTTCTTTATCAATTTTTCATAAAGAATAAAATATATTTTATTAATTGGAATTTAATTAGCAAAAGCAGAAAACAATTTTTTTTTTAAAGGTTTGTTTTTCTGATTTACTTTGAAAATATGCAGCCCAAGAAATTGAGGGAGAATTTTTTTTTTTATTGAGAGCATTGGTTAAAATTTACTTTATTATTGTGAAAGTTTGTATAATTTAATCAGTATTTCATTTCGTTTTTGCAATAATCTGATCATTTTAATGTGGAGCTTTTTTCCAGGAGAAGAAGTTGACTGAAGCACAAGTGACAATTGAATCTTTGAGAAAATCAATTTTAGAAGTACAGGTATATACTTTTTTTTTAATTGTATGCTCTTTTAAATGCAAATATCTATCACATTATAATATCATTTTAAATCCATTTTATCTTGAATGCAACCATAGTAGTAATGCCTCATTCCAATCTTATATCACTACTGCCATGATACCCTTTTTTCCTGAATACATCTTTGGTTGTAGCCTAATATGTTTATGTATTGTTGTTATGGAAACAAGTTATACATCTAAATTCTGTCTTTATTACTAACCAAAGAAATGATAAATAGACTCCTTTGCAGTGACACTTTACAACCTATTTAATAAAGTTATGGACAACTCTGATGTAAACAAGGATATTGGCAGTGAGTTAGTGATTTTGAAGTTGAATGATTTTGATGTTCATAAACTAATGGATGTGCTAGAATTGCAATACAGGTTACGCTTGGCTAAATGCACCATCCAACAATTGATTCTCATAAACTTTTAACACTTCCAAGAGGAATGTATTAGGAGCAGTTATTTTTGAGTTGTAACCACTGTTGAAATTAATAAAATAGTCGATTCTTTAACACCTAGAACAGTAGAAGAAGCTGATGCTTACCATTACTTTGAGTTATGCTGGAACAGTGTAATTAAAAAAAAAATTGTGGATACAAGCAACCATTATGCTGAGCAGGAGCATATAAAATCTCCACACTTGAAAGCACTAAAATGGATGCCGTTAGATATTCCTGCAATGAAGGCTTTGGTAGACTTATATTTTGCAATATGAATAATTCAACTTTCATCAAGACTCAATTATTGGGGGGGAAAAAAGTTTATTTTATCACTTCTTCTCATGACAGATTTGATTGTGTTTGGTGAAATACATCTACATTACAATGAAGAACAAGTTTCAGAGCTTTAGCCAGAATAAACTTTAGTAAAATTATTTTAACTTTTGAACTAATGTTGCTATATACTTCAAATTTGGATCAAAATACTGGAAATTTAGTTGTCTGCACTTCTTTGCATATTATTTGAGCAGACTTCATTCTCATGGACAAAAGATTTAATGAAATTCAAAGGTAAGATTCTCTTGAATGTTTTTTTTTTCTTTCAAGTGATTTTTAAAAGGAAGTTGTGAACATGTACATTGGTAAATAATAATCATATATCACAGTAGCGCGTGACTTGAGAAGCAAGTCTAAATACAATGTGTTAAAATGGGGTAACAGAAGCAACAGAAATTATGATAACTTACGTTTACTAAAAAAAAAGTTTATTTGTAACTTGCACCATGTTGACTTATAAAAATTGTTTGTGTGTAAATAAGTTTTTTTCTGTATACAATTATGAAGAAAATACCTTTTATTATTGCTCCTTTTGTATTCTTTCTGATTGTAAATCCTATGCATTCTTGACTATGATAGAGTATGTGAAGCTGACTGATATTCATGCTCCTTATTAAACATCAAGATAATTCATTCGAAGACATTGCTAATGATGGGTTTAAAAAACTGAACCTTTAGCAGATTAGTAGTTTCATGAAAAGTACAGGATTGTTTAAAATCACTCCCCCCTTGCTATGTTCCAATTTTTTTTATTGGTACAAAAATAAAAATGATGGGTGAAAATTGACATAAAGGTTTCAATCATTTTTAACCTATTGGTTAATATTTATATCATCTTAAAATTGCTTATTCTTATATTTACTTTAATTGGAATTAATTTCAATTTGATTAGCAGGGACCCTTTAAAAGTATATCAGTCCTGCATATATGTATATAATGTATGTATAAATATTCTTACATCTCTTATATTTTTATTAGGTTAATTTGAATCTAAAAATATTTATTATAGACAAGCACATTATTTACTGAGTTTTTTATGTATCCAGTTCTATTAGTACATAATAAATAATTCTTTATTCAAAAGTTACTTCTTTTTTCAAAGTTTACAACACGTAAGTCCTATAAAAAATTAGTCATAGCAGAGAAAAGACATGTTTTTTTATATATTGCCTTTCTGCTTTATCATGAGGCTTAAAAGTGAGGGAGTTCAGCCAAAAAGATTACACAAAATTATTTATTTTAACTTTTTGCTTGATTAAAGTTGGAAAATGAGAACCTGAGCACCAAGTTGCAGGATGAGCTAAGTAGCAGAGAAGAAGTGTTTCAGAGGTAAATTTGTTTTGTTTATTTTGTTGTTACTTTTTATAAATGTTAATTTGAATTTTACACTTAAAACATTTTAATAATTCACACCATTCACAAGTGCAACAGTTTACAAGTTTCTAAGCAATCTTCTGCAGATGCACAGACACACATTCACCTTCATATTTTGCCTTTGATTGGATGGCTTGAGAAAATGTCAAAAAACCTGGCTTTGAGATAAATGTAGAAAAATCAGACAACACTGCCTCAGACTTTTGTGATATTATGGACATTGTAGTGGTGGTAGAATGAAAAACACTTGCCTTCAGTGATTTTTTTCCCCGCTAATTTAGTAATTATGCCTACTTTTACCTCTTATCCATTTATAGGCTTGGTAGCAGTTGCATAGTCCACTATAATGTGTTCTCATCAGTTTGTTTTCCCTAGCCTTTTTACTTGTATATGTTTTGTGCATAAATATAAAAAGAATTATGTTATCTGGAAATACCTGCCTCCAATTTCCTATTCTTACACAGTACACTCTTCTGGCCATATGATAGAAAGGGAATTTATCTGCATACTGTATAAGTTTTTCCTGAATACTACCAAATGAGCATACTCATAGGCCCCTTCCAACCTCTCTGCTTTACCTACCTGTATCTTCACTCAGACTGAGGGATATCACTCATGGGAGACACTAGTGGGTAAGCTATTCAATGTTTTATCTTCCCCTTAGGGATATGAACTTTTGTATTAAGGCCTTGACTTGCATTTATAAAACTCATAATGTCATATTCCCCTATAGCAGGGGCGGGCAAACTCTGGCCCGCGGGCCAAACCTGGCACGCGAAGCATTTTTTGTTGGCCCGCCAAGCTATTCACAGTTAACATTGTTTTTGGCCCGCCAAGCTATTCACAGTTATTGCTTTTGGCCCGCCAAGCCATTCACACTTATTGCTTTTGGCCCGCAAAACAAAAGTCAATAAAACAATTGGGCATTGTTATACGCTGTCAAACAGCCAAGGCTAAGCTAGTCTAAAGACTACATGTAATTTTAACAGTTTGAATTACTCACACAGAATTGTGTGCACATGTACAATTTATGCCTGCGGTTATATATATTACACTAGCATCTCTTTAAGGTTCGTTGACTTTTGAACTCTCCTAGGCCTAGGATAGATCTACAATAATAATGTATGTCAGCATCTGTACCCTGCCTCATTCGTAAGCTACAATTGGTGAGAGGAAGGAGGGCTGGAGGTGAACAGAGGTGTGCGAATTTGAAACTAGCAGTCTTCTGCCATCACAACCGAACTGGTTGTTGCATTTCTGCTATTTCTTTGCCATTATTCCCCCATCCCCACAATCATGTCTGCAACCCCAGCATCCTAAAAAATTTAAAGTGGATATGGAAAGTCGGACATTTAACTCTGAGTGGATGAGAAGTACTTTTTCATAGAACGATTTGGACAAGCTCAGTGTCTGATCTGTTTGAAAACTGTTGCTGTCTTCAAAGAGTTTAATGTGCTCTGTCACTGGGAAACAGTACACTTAACTTCGAAATTTGGTTTAATGTCTGCCTCTGAGAAAAGGACTACTATTTGCTAAACTCACAGGCAATATAGAGAAAAGCAGTTTGATGTTTCATAAGCAAACATCTGTGCATGAAAAAGTGACACTGCCAGTTATGAAGTTTCACTACTCCTTGCTCAAAGAATGAGTTAAAAGCAAAGTTCCGCACTTCTTCTCCTCTTTCTTTTTTTCGTGATGTCATCCTACCATCAGGCAAGTTTCCTCATTTTATTAAACATGCTCAGCGCATTGTAGCTATGTTCGGAAGCACATTTTGCTGTGAACAACTGTTCTCAAAGATGAAATATACAAAGAGTCGCCTTTGCTCTCAACTCTCTGACCGTCATCTAAATGACATTCTTCGCTTGTCAACCTCATCAGTTCAGCCAGATATTGAATCACTTATTTATTGTAAGCAACACCATCCATCTCATTAATCTTTCATTGAAACAGAGTTAGTTTTTTAAAATTACTTTTGTTCTCATTTTATATTCTGAACTTGCTGGACTTGTGATATTTGGTCGTCTATCCGGCCCGCGAACTGTTCCAACAGTTTTATCTGGCCCGCGGTCTCAAAAGTTTGCCCGCCCCTGCCCTATAGTATGTATGCTTGTTTGGTAGTATTCTTGAAAAAAACTTATTTTATGTAGAAATTTCTTTTTAATAGTTTTGAGCATTACTTATCAGTATAATATATAAATCAATGATAAATGATAATTTATCTTATTTACTTTAAATTATAACTTTAAATTCTACTTTAATAGAATTATTAATTATTTTCTTTGTAAATAATAAAATATGTTAATAACATTATGCCAGTTAGATGCATTTTTTTATACTTGCATTACTGAATTTGCAGGATTTAGAGTAGTTTTGCAAAAAAACTGCATGTTGCTAACATTAATCTTTTTTGAGAATTGAATTTTGTTTTGTTTGCAGTTATTGAGGTAGATTTTGTTTATACATTTTAAAAGTATTATATAAAAATTAAAATATTTTTTGCCATTTATCTTGCTGTTACTAGCAGTTATATAAAAAAAAAATGATGAGAAAACAATTTTTCTAAATACTAACTAACAAAATGAGATTATCCTCCCTCCATTCCAATGTTTATACCAAGGAGAAAAAATTCACCCTCATCAATGCAATCTTTGGGGAGTGAGATGGGTCTCATCATTTTTAGCTCTTTAGTTTCTCCCCACTTAGTAGTGTTGATGTAGAGATAAGCAAAATATTTAACAACCCACACCCATTAATTTATATTTAGAAATAATTAATTTTATTGCTTCAGAATTCATCATACCCGTAATCTTATCACTCTTCTTAAAGAGCAAGAAGATAAACTCGAAGATAGACTTGTGAAATGTAAGTATATGAAATATTGATACATTTTCAGTGTTAGCACTACTTGGATAAGAAATATCTTAATTAAAACATTGATTGCCATATTTAATGAGTTATCACTTATGTTATTTTAGCTTCTGACATTTGCTCCTTTCTTTATTTAATCTTATCAGATAGTTTTCATTTGATTGCAATGACATTTTTGAACAAGTTACAAAATTACTGAATATATTTGCTGACCCACTGACATAATTCTGTAACATAAGATGCAATGAGTTTTACATTCATTGCTGTTTATCTTTTATGTTTTAATTTACATAACATGGTTATAATACTTTTATTATTTATTTTATAAAATAAAAAAAAGAAACAATTGGACAAGTAAAATATAACCATGAAAGGAACTTTTGCTTTGAATGTAGTTAAATGGGAATTTCTGCTAAACCATTTTTATATAAGTAGTTTAGTTTTGTAATGAGTTGTTTGCTTTTTTATATTAAAATCGTCTTTCTTAATTGTCCTTTGCTATATTCTATGTGCACTTTAAAAATGGGATTAGTTTTGAGATTGACCACAGAAAGCTTAATAACATTTAGAACATTATAGTTCTAAACTCTATCTATAAGCAAATTTATAAATTTTAGAAATTTAACATTTAAAAAAATGAAGAAGTATTCAGTAAAATCAGCACACATGCTTAATGCTTTCATCACCATGGAATTGTTATATGATTGAAATATTTCATATTTATAAGAGTTCATCACATTGAAAACTCATGAATTGTGCCTAAATTTTTATTAAAAATTAATGCCTGAAATCTGTCATTCATAACTTCATCAGTGGTAAATCTCTTCTGAATTGTCATTATATGCCAGAGAAAGTATTTTTGTTATAACACATACACAACACTTCTCTGATTCATATTAGTGCATAGTGTGGGATGTCCTAGCATGGAAAAGTAAATATGAAAGTTAGTGAGAAAACAAATAATATAAATGTAACACAAGTTAGCAGAAAAGGACTGTTATTTAGCTTAATTTTTAAAAAGGCAGTTAATGAATTTTGAAATATCAAACTGTATTATCTGTCTCATTAATGCATGAATACAATTGCTGGTACACATTGAAATGGTTTATCTCATTTTGGAAAGGCTAGGAAAATGATGACAAATTTCAGCAGTAGGCTCTTTTATATATATAAATAGTTACAACATGTCAGTTCTTTTAGCTAGTTACATTACACAAGGTTTGCACTCTCTTAAAATAAAATTAATTTCTTTAATCATTTAGTACCTTCAAGCCTTTGCATTTCATTGATGTCATATTTTTTCAAATGAATTTTGTCACAGGTGAAACTGAAAGAACTGAACTAAAATACTTAGAGAAAGAACATGCCAAACAGTTTGAGGTATTTAATTAAATAGTTTGTTTGATATTTGTAGTTTGTTATTTCTCTGTTTAAATTTTTACCTACAAGTTTCATTCTATAACTTAAAAAAAATATTTTAAAGATATTTTGCTCATTAGGTCTTTAAGTTTAAGAATAAATGATTGCATCTCTGAGCAGTGTATATAACTGATATATCCTGTAGTCCCTATTAGTTTTGGTATTTCTATGTGTTTGTGTGTGTATCATCAAGTGTATTTGTGTACAGCCACATCTGCAAGCTTGTTTTACAAGTAGGATCCCAGCTGTCTGCTGCAAATTAGGTCATGATCGCTCCCTGTTTTAAATTGTGCAGTATATTGGCGCATAGACATGTTATGCTAATTTATAGAGCTGTGTTAGAGTGCATGTTTTTATTGTTGTATATTGTTTTAGGTAGTTAGTAATTGAAGTTGACATTTATATATTCAGAAAGGAGATAGTTTATATTTTTAATTGACGTATTTTTATGTGACGAATAATGTTATTGTTTTTGTGTATTTTGTAATTTATGTGTGTATGAATGCTTTTCCTACAACCCACCAACACAGATTTTATTTTATTATAGGTGTGATTCTTTAGATTATATGATAGGAAAGATTTGTATATTAAAGTATAATTATAGTAGTTTCATTGTATATTTACTTTAATATATATTTTTTAGGCATTTAGTTAATTGATATTTGAAAGTAAGTAAAGAAACATGGAAGTTATTTTTAGAAGCCTTTTACACAAGATTTTTATTTTCTGTTCCCGTGGGCTTCAGGGAAGGCCGCCCCAATAGAATGTAAAGAGAGCGTGTGGATTGAATGAGAGTGTGTCTACCTGTAGATAAAGACAGTGTAACAAAAACCAAGCATGTTGTCAAATCTGTTGTCGTGACTGCTGTCCATCATCGTCATTCGTCAGCATTGCCCTTATGTTTATGACCGATACTACCACTCTGGATCCCCATCCTCTTCAATCCAAATGTCAATGTTCTTACCAAGAAAGTATTAAAATTGATTGGATTTTTCATTCACAAGCAGGAAAATCTCTTACAAGTTTGTTACTTAACAATTGTTTTCCCTTTTGGTATCATAGCTCTCTGAGTTGTAATAGGTTTAAGTAGGTGAGAACTTCTTGTGTGTGTAGACACATATTTTATGATGGAAAAGCAGTTGTCTGCTAATAGTAATATAAAGATTCCACAAAACAGAAAATCATAAAATGCTTCATCATTTATTAAGGAAACAAGGATAGCAGTAATAATTTTTATCATACTTTTACTAATTGTAAAAGTACTTTTAGAATTGTAATAAAATAATTACATAAAATTTTAAATAAATAAAATTTAATGTAAGGTGCAACAAATCATTTTTATCTGCCTATCCTTTATAGATGTAAACAGAAATTTACCTACCTGAGTTGCAAACCTCAGTCAAGCTGCCCTCACTTCCATTCTTAAAAATAATGAGTCATACTTGCATGGCCCTGATTGGGTCAGATGTTGCCAACTTTTTTCAAGGGTATACGGATTTTACTACCACAAGCCATTTATGCTGAATTGTGTACCACATATATACAGTAACAGGAAATACATTATCCTTTTATTAAGAAAACACTGATAAATATATGGATTTTTAAAAACTATTTTCCTAAGTTGTGAGAGAGCTTATCTTTACTATTTTGTTTCCTGAAATTGTTTTTGTCACGAGAAAAGTATGGAGCCAAAATTAATTTTTATTTCACTGTTTGCGCTAGACCGCTGTGGTCAAAGGGGAACAACCACTGACCAAAAAGCACAATCGTAAGAGCCCACATATGCGCTAACACATGTATGTTAATATTAAATGTTTTTATGTTCACAAAATTGCATTTAGCTTAGGACTGACGTGTGTAGACATAGTATATGTGTATCATATCATGCACAAAGATATATATATATATTAGGATGATTTTATATATTGAGTGAATGCAATTAAATTCACAAATGTATGAGTATACTTGTTTATGAGGAAAGTTAGGCAATGCGCTCTTAGGAAAAACCAGAAGCTTGCCTGGATAGTGGAGTATGTGCATTATACATAAGTGCACCAATGAAAGAAAGTCAGAAGATGCAAACCTTCTAGAATTCTGAAGAAAAGGATAAAAAGAGAGAACCGAAGGGTTAGAAATGAGAGATGAGAGTTGAAAAACACCAAGACAGCAGAAACAACAGAAAGACTTTGAGACTCACACCCCCTACATGGCAAAGGTCATGCAGTGTGGAATAGAGCTGGCAGCAAAGTTGAATTCTCTCTCCATGATTTTGAAACATCAGATGAGATTATGAGAGGAACATCAGGTGTAGTTTTCGAATGTTCTGTTTCACGCATGAAAGAGCGGATTCTTCTCAGACCAGACAAAAGGCGTGAATATATCATATTCATGAGCATGATGACATATTCACTCGACGAAGTACAGTGACAGCGCCAGAACTTTTTGAGGCCAGCCGTCTACCAGAGGCCACTGAAATCAGCGACAGTTGTCACTATTGGCAACAGCCAAGACTACCAGACCCAGCCCATACATGGGAGGTCTAGAACAACAATTCAAATAATCATCGTTGTGAGTGACGCTATGACTTTGCATCCCCCCACTTCGAACATTAACAATTAGTGAGTAAAAACATAGAGGCAAAGCACATTTAGAGCATTTGCAATAGGATTTAAAAATAAGAACATTTATTCTTATCAGAACAAACATTATTGTTATGTATAAAACAACTAAAGTATGGTGGTTAATCCATGTTTTAAGTGAATTGTTTCATGTTGGCAGTACAATTTAGCGCATAGAAATTTTATATTTACTTTTATTTTTGACTGTTTGAATTTTATCATTTTCATCCCCCCCGTTCCCTAGAGTGTATGTCATTCAAAAGGTGCATGATTATTTAACCACTATATGAGAGAGACGCCCCATTAGGTTAATAAACCTGAATTATACTTACTGAAAAACTTGTTATTCACAGTTTTTGAAAGGGGCAAAAGAGTTCATATTTGTATTGTTCGTTGCGTTCGTCTGTTCGTCCAAGTACTCATAATATTCATATTCGCACACTCGCAGATGCAGCCAATAAGACGTTCCTTTGCATGACAGAATAAATTTGGGTCCCACCCAACCATCAATGGCGTATCTATCTTGTGTTTTTTATAACACCTAAAAAACTGACATATTACTGGCACATGTTGTCCTGCCCATCCCTCGCAAGAGAGAGAGAGACATCAGAACAGCTAAACGAGATCCCCCATGTGACAGTTTTGTTAAACCTTTTGTACTTTCTATTTTAATATAAAACTTTAAAATGAAGTATGCTTCTATTTCACTGTATTTATTCAACCAGACGTTTTTATTTGTAGGTATTATTTAAAAGTATTCTCTAGCATTCCCTTTGTTTTAATTTGTCTACACTTGACAGACACATTCTGTTATTATCCATGAATGCAGCACCACTATACAATTGATAGGAAATGAGGTAATTAATTGTTTTACAGAATAATAAAATGAGAGTTCTTTACTCTGAGACTATCTGTGCACTAGTGCTGTATACTATTGTTTTAACAAATGTCATGAATTGGTTTTAATTTTTCATTTATTTATTTTAAGGAATTGACTGGAAAGTTTAAGCAACTGGAAATTGATTCCAAAAAACAGTGCGATCAACTTAGTAACCAAGGTAACTTGTTATTAAAGATTACTATATGCATAATTATTGAATACCTTATCATGATATAAAATATTTACTAAATTTAGCACTTTTATACAAATTAGATAAATTAATTACTGCTTATTTAGGTAAACAAATCAAAGCAATGGAGATTCTATGAAAACAAAATAACATATCTCCTGTTAAACTTAAATCATTAGGCAAAACATCTCTGCTGTGTATTGCAATCTGAATTGATTACATGAGTTCTGTTCAGTGCTGATGAAAGAAAATATTTGGTAAAATAAAGTATTTTCATTTCACGTGCTAAATTATAACAGCTTCAATCAGAAGTCATTGACAATGTCTGCATTTTATCTTGAATCTTTCTTGAAAACTGACACACTGATACATGTATAGTTCATTTGAGTGTAGATCACTTGGTTAAAAAAAAATTCTTTAGATCATACATCCTAAATGATCTGCTTCAATAAGAAGCCGGTCTTATTTGACACTTTTCTGAAAACAAAATTTATCTTGATGGAGGTACTCTTGAAGCACTTAAAATTTTGCATATACCTAACCTATATGTAGCCCGTTAGTTTTGGTATTTTTGTGTGTATGTGTACAGCCGCATCCGCACGCTTCTTTTTTTTTACAAGTAGGATCATGGCTGTCTGCTGTAAATTAGGTCACGATCGCTCCTTTTGTTTTAAATCGCGCAGTATATTGGCGCTAGCTGTGTTAGAGTGCATGCTTTTATTGTTGTATACTGTTTTAGGTAGTTAGTAATTGAAGTTGATATTTATATATTTAGAAAGGAAATAGTTTATATTTTTAATTGATGTATTTTTATGTGATGAATAATGTGATTGTATTTGTGCATTTTGTAATTTATGTGTATATGAATGCTTTTCCTAAAGCCCGCTAATACAGATTTTATTTTATTATAGGTTTAATTCTTCAGATTATGTATATGAAAAGATTTGTATATTAAAGTATAATTATAGTAGTTTCACTGTATACTTGAATTATTGTGTATTTTTAGGCTATAGCAATAATTGATAGTTGAAAGTAAGTAAAGAAACACAGAAGTTATTTTTAGAAGTCTTTCCACACTAGATTTTTATTTTCTGTAACCGTGGGCTTCAGGGAAGGCTGCTCCCATAGGATATAAAGAGCGTGTGTGGTTTTTGAGTGAGGGTGTGTCTGCCTGCAAATAAAGACAATTTAACAACAACCAGACGTTGTTAAATCTGTTGTCGTGACTGCCATCCATCATCGTCGTTCGTCAGTATTGTCCTTATGTTTATGACCCGATACTACCACTCTGGATCCCCATCTACTTCATATACTATCATATTCCAGAATGAGGCTTGAACCATTTTGAATTCTGTTTGGTTGATTCAGGAAGGATTTATTTATAAAACTTGATTTATTATTACTACCTTGCATAAAAAGAAAATGTCTGCCTATCAGTTAATCCAAAAATTATTGACAAATTCTATATCTAAAGATGACTTAGGAGAATTTATACAGAAAATAATTAGAGTAATAAAAATCCATATAGTGAGGGATTAATCATGCATTGTGAAAAGGATAATGGTAGTTTTGGATCATCACCAGATATATCAGAAATATAATGTAATTTACATTATCCAAAGATCACATAATGACAGCATTAAACTTCCAACATTAGACCTTTGGGACCTTTAGATTTGATTAATTTTAGTACAAGGTAGTTTTTGTTTTTAATTTTATTATTTCTGAAAATAATTAATATTTCTTATAGCACTTTGTGAATCCTATATGTTGATAAATAACTTACAAGTGGAAAGTTCTGCACACATTGTGTTAGCATTTTGGGGTGGATTAGTTGGTAAATGTGAACACTATGCATAATAAAAGCATATTGTTAGACTAGGGGGTTTTTTGTTGTTTTTTTTTTGCATTATGGGATTCTGAAATTGGATTATGCTATATAATATTATTTTATAGTAAAAAACATTGTGAAGGGTCTCAACCAAAATGCTATGTTTTATTATTGTACTGGTGGTCTGAATCAAAGTATTATGTTTTGCCATTATTCTGATCTTGTGATTTTCCAACTTGCACCATATACAGGTAGTTGCAACAGTTGTCTAATAAGTTTGTAAACTTTTTCATCAGTTTGCGATAGATAAAATTGCTTATGTTGACAATAATTGTCATCTGGTTTGATATGTGTGTTGTAGTTCATATAATTTTGTTTTTCATTCAAAAACTTGCAGAAGTTGACATTTTACTTTAGATTGCCAGTAACAATACATGTCTGTCATACAACTGGCCATACCACTGTATCATACACAAGATTTGAACTCAGACATGAATGCAGTCACTGAATCATTGAAATATTATATTGTTTGTATTTATGTACACTTAACATTGTTAGCGTAAAAAATACAAAATTATATTAATCTAATAATTGTACATGGTCAAGTTAAAGGCACATAAAATTCACCAGGAATATTTATACACTTCTGTGACACCTCTCTGGGCAGCCTTCACTCATTATGATTATTATTTGTTAATTAACAACACATAAGTACAAGTGATTGAGAATCTTAATTTATAGTTATAAATAATTCTCCCACAAGATCAATATGTCTCTCACTTGGCGAATTATAAGGGTGTCGTAAAACTTTACTCTTTACACAATGATAAGATAGGCGTTTTACTTTTGCATAGTATTCTGCATATGGAAGCTTTTTACTAAAGGAGTAATTAAAATCTGTCTTTTATTTATATTTAAAAAGCCCCCATCCACCCACCCATTATTTCTCCAACATAAATTTTTAATATATGTGCGAAAAGGTTAATAAATTTAACAAATTTATTAACATTTTAGCACTATATTAAAAAATTTATGTTAAAAATATTAATAAATTTAACAGATTTTTATATTTTTTCTAAAATAAAGGCTACAAGGATGAATTTACAATGTCATGTCTGTTTGGTACTGGTGAAGAGAAGAAAGATTCAAATTGCAGAAATCACAGTAAATATGCTGGCTGGCAACTACTGAACATGTATTTCTTTGTTGGAAATTATTTCTGTAATGAAGTTAAAATATAATAAATCTTGACATCATCCATTCTTGCACACCTTAATCATAAATATAAAGACTGAATGGTACATAATAGGTGCCTACAATTAAGTAAATACTAGATTTCCTGCTTAGTGCTGTTAATTTGTTCTTGCAAATTTGAGCACTTACTAACAAAGTTCTAAACAAAAATTTATTTCCCAAAAAGAATTAATGGAAATCAAATTAATTTGTTCCCCAGGTTCAGAAAGCTGTATCAGAATTAAGTAAAAAGTGATAAAACAAAATAATAGTTAACATTTATTAACTTCACATTATTTTATCAAACATATTGAACACAAGCAAAATATTATGTGTATATATGTACTGAATGATATGTTGTATTTGATTTTCAATCCACCCACTCAGTAAACGTTCCATGTCAACCATAGGTGTTGATCTGTTTTAGTAATTTGTGTTGCACTGAGAGGAGTCATCTTATTAAACTCTGAATTTTCTCAGTTCTTGATAATTGTTCACATAGTTGATCTTGCCAAGCCTAATACTGTGACCACTTCATTCTGACACTTTCCAGAGTCAAGACACTTCAAAACTTCTAATTTAACTTCAAGTGACAACTCTTCTCTGCTTCTTATTATAATTATTACTGTCTTTGTCTGTCTAATTTACACATTTTGGTGCCATTTTGAAGGGTATAAACTCTTGTAAAATAGAAAATACATGTATATATTCAAGATTTTGAGGCAAAATTCATAATAGATTGTCATCTATCAGTTTAACAAACAGCTGTGTTTGTTATACACGTTGAGCTATACATTTATGCCTTGAGTCAGAATATACCCAGTCAGAATATACCTTTACACTTCAGGGAATTTAGAGCTTAGTGTAAGGTTTTAAGTATACAACAGCCATATGGCATAAAATGAAAACAGCATTTTATAAAGTGTTAAATGAACAGCATAAGACCATTATTGCTGTATTCAAAATTTTAGATAATTTTTGTTGTACATAATTAATTAGTTATGTATAAAAATACTTGAATGTGTTATTTATAGGTTTGTGTGTATATGTATTTTACCTGAAGCAGTTAATTAACTAATATCATGATTATTCCTATTAACCTAAGCCCATTAAAAAAAAGTATTATTTTTAGATTGCACTTAATTAATATGGATTTTATGTAGAAATTTTTCGTTAAATTTGAAAGTATTTTGCTTCACTGCTATTGTTTTAGGGTTGTAAGATCTATTCTTACAAGTGTATATTTGTGTGTGTGGTAGAGAGAGAACAGTAGCAGATAATCAGATTAAGAGTTGCAAACTTAAAGATAGGTTTCTGTTAGGATATGTTTCATTGTATTGGTTTATCTTGAGTTCTCTCCACTTGTTTTGGCTATGAAAGGGGTGGATAGGATGAAATAATAGTCCTAGTTTCCTTTGAGAATGAACCTATGGCTAAATGTTCCTATTTTCAGCCCTAGCTACTAGAGAGAGACAACTTGCTATAGAAGAAGAGATGAAGCAGAAATTAGCAGAAGCAAATACTCAGGTGAGGACTGGAATTCTTTTTTTGAAGAATGTACTAGGAAAAGGAAAATTAAATCATTTCAGTAACTTGAAAAAAGTACTTCTTTTCCTACAGAAATAAATATCTACCAAAGATTTTAATGCATGAAAAAGCTAAGGATTCAATTACTTTTCTTTTCAAGACTTTTATAAGTGCTTAAGGCCAAATAACTAAAAAAATAAAGAAGGAACAAAATTATTTATCAGCTTACATTCTTCAAATATGGAATATTTGCCTTTGTTATAAGAAAGCAGATTCAGATAGTATTTTAAAATATATTGTTTAGTTGTTTTTTTTTAATTTTGTAATGTTTAATAATGCATACAATTTCAAAATTCATAAAATATTTACCATACAAGTACAAAATTTGAAATAAAAGCTTTTATATATCATGCCGATCTTGTCAAACAATTCGTGGCAGTGATGTTGTGTAAAAAAAAATCAATAAATCACAACATGCATGTACATTCTAATTTATTAAAGCACATCGTACATAAAGAAATTTCAAGCACATGTTACAGTACTGTAATATATTGCCACCATGGTTATCTTGAGTATTAGTTATCTCAATGCTTTTTGGCAAACCCCTAGGCCAGCGACATAACCGGGTTCGACTGTAATAGATTTCTTACAAATATATGCACATATTATATAAACTAAATTTTATTCTTTTTTTAATAACAACAGTTTGTAATGTATTTAAAACATACACACAAGTGAGTATTTTAAATAGTTAAAATTTTGTTATAGATCTATTTACAAATTTTATATAAAGAAAACGAGCTTGACATGGTAGCGCTCACCCATGCAAAATTTGCTTGCTAACAAACAGGTAAAGTAAGACACTCATTAATAAAGTGCAAAAAAGGTATCCAACTCCAGTCTAGTGCAAGTCATTGATAGGCAATGATTCTATTATTGCAATAGTGATTTATATTTTTTTAGATTGTGTCTTTAACCAATCTTGTAGTTGAAAAGGACATCAGTTTGAGAAACTTGCAAATGAGTATAACAATGTCTTAATGACTATTTTTCAGATCATGTCTTTAACCAACCACATAGATGAAAAGGACATCAGTTTGAGAGATGTGCATGCCTCACTCCAAAAAAGTGAAGAAAAGATACATACTACAAACAAAATGTTTGGTGAGAAAACTTTTGAGTATTTGGCTAGAAGGATGTGATTTCTGATTTTAACAATTAGTATTTCTAGTAGTGATAGTTTCTCTAGTAGTAATGCAGAATCATTGAGTTTTAGTGAGAGGGATTTGACAGTTTGCATTTACATTTATAAAAAATGCATTTTTAGCATCAAAGGTCAGAGTCACTTACATATGGGAACATATGATGTATAAAATCTGAAAATCATTTACAGTGGACCTGTGTTTAATGACCAGCTCACAAAGCATAATTTTGCCTAATAGAGTCCATTCATATGCTTCAATTTGTTTGCATAATGTCAGAAACTTCACATAGTGACTAAAAATTCAGGAACATTCCTCCTGATGTGCTTTGAAAGTGCAGGTGAAGTTCTGGATGATTCTCAATGGTGTGCTTCTGAGTGCATCGAAGATTTTGGAACAGTTGTGTAATGTGCATTTATCATACAAGATGTTACTTCAAAAGTGGGCTAAGTATGTGTAACATAAAAGAATTGTGAGCTAGATGAAGAGCAACAGTGTGCCTATTTTTGCCTGTGGAAAACATCATGAGGAAAACAATGCCCTTCTTAAGTTTAAGCTGCAGGTTTACATGTCCATTTACATGTATTGTTAGCGAGATGGTGAAGTGGCATCGATAACTAACATTTTCAAAAGGCGACAATGATTAGTCATGGGGATTGAGATAACTTATGCTAAATGGTGATTTGGGCCATCTTTTGTGCTCAAGATACAAGTAAAATACAAAGAAAGAAAGAAACAAACAAACAGACATTGCATTAGTGTTTGGCGACATAACTGATGAGAAAATGCTACGACAATTGGGAATTTGGCCCACCGTCGATTCTAAATACAAACCTTTAATTATACACGAACGTACTGTACATGTATTCTCCAACATTGCAAACACAAAGATTGCTCACAAAATTATAAAAAAAACTGCAGGATGTACTTGTAGTTCGTTTTCACAAAAAGCTAACCAAGTATCAAAATTAAAGTCGCAAGTCATTTTGTGTGTGTGTGTTTCGCTAACACTCACTCCAGAAGCCGCAATAGACCTTTCATCTTCAAGATGTTCTCGGTCTTGGTTTGCTTCTAAGGTGGAGGGCAGGAGGAAGGGGGTGAAACAGGTCGCACTTATTAGGCGCACACCCTCAACCGCTCCAACGGTTGGGGGGAGGGGGGCGAAACCGCCTCTGAAAGTATTGTACAAGTGGTTACTTCAAAAGTGGGCTAACTAACATAAAAGAGTTGTGAGCCAGTTGAAGGGCAACAGTATGCCTATTTGCCCATGGCAAACATCGCACCTCATGAGGAGTTTAAGCTGCAGGTTGTTAACAAGCCATCACCATTTATTGTTAGTGAAGTGGCATCGGTAATTAACATTTTCAAAAGCCAGTGATAAGTGTCACAGGGGCCGAGATATTTGGCCCTCTTTTGTGGCCGAGATAGGGTTCAGCAACATAAAATAATCGACGTAACCAATGAGAAAAAGGCTAAGACAAAGAGGGAATTTGGCGGTTCCACTTCAAAAACGTCGACTTACTAGGGTTGGCAAGTTAACCAATGCCGAGATAAGTGGGTTCGACTGTAATCAAATCAAGACCAGTGTCATTGTCAACTGATGTTTCGAATGGTGAACAGCAAAAATAACAATTTTCTGGAGGTTATTAGAACTGACAACCTGCTAACCTTCACATTCTATTCTGTTACTGAGTCTGAAAGCCATATTCTCTACTGCAACCATTGCAGCACATTTCTCTGTATAATTTTACATTTTCCATTCCATGTCAGTGAACTTCAATCATCTGACTTCTACAGTAATTTCAACCAACCAGTATCTATCATCAGTATGACCAAAGTGACCATTTGTAACCTGCACAATAAATGCATTCCAGTGTTTATATTTTTAAACTTTACTAAATATATTTACATCTTGTACTTATTTTTCATGTGTTCTTTCCTCCTTGCCCATCTCACTTAATCACCTTATTCAGTACATGATTCCTTTTCTCTGTTAGGATAACTGCCCATGTATACATTAACTCTACTTTTTAATTATATGGTTAAGGCAATAAATAATAATAATGCTCAAATTTAACTGTCTTCTGATTTGGACCATCTTAACACTGTAGTTTACACCATATCCTTCTTTTCTTTTTCTTTTATATATATTTCACAGGAGAGGCTCAGCAGAGAATTGCAAGTCTTTCAGGAGAGTTAACCACCAAAGAACAGCAGTTACAACAATTGCAGAAAGATTTTTGTACACTGCAGGTATATTGTAAATTCTTCCCTTTTGTTAATGTTTAATGTTTTAAAAATAAACAAGTTTGTCCCAATAAATACTTGAAAATTTAATCCATAAGCATACAGATTTGATTTTTTATCACTAAAAGTAGCCTCTATAAAATTGTTTCCTTTCAGCTTAATTTTTTTATCTGAATAACACTTTATTGTCTTGAAAATCACATATCTGTGTTCAAAACAGTGATATAATTATTTTATGTTTTAAATTGTTTCTTTTAGTTAAATCTTTTGCATTGTTGTGTGCTGACACCATCTTTTATTTGTTTCAAATATTTTATATTTCCAGCTTACAACTGGATGCTCACAAAATAGTAGATCTTAATGTCTGTGATTGTTTTTTAGGGTCACAGGGCACCATGCATACCTATAAGAGAAAATTAAACTATAATGTTCACTCAGAGTTGTTTACTCTCAGCCAGAAGTTGCATATCTCAGTATGCTTTCATATGCTTACAGATTTATGCACGATGTGTGCATGAGCAGCTGATAGTCACATGAAATATTTAGGATATTCTGAAGGTGTCTTGTGTATTGCGTTTGGTTCCCTTTGTTTCCAGTTGTCCTTCATCTATTCCTGAGTTAAGATACATATTTCCCAGCATGTAGTTCAATCACCTAAGTTGGAGGAAACCTTAAGGGAGTTGAAACTGGCATATGTTAATGCCCATTGTCCACAAACAGTACTGTGAGACTCACATAAAAATAACACTGTGTTATGATTGGGGAAGAAAATTTATTTGTTAAATGTTGCAGAAGATTTCAAACTTCTCCAGAAGTATATTGAATCATTGGAGGCACTTGATTTTTGTCAAATCATCAAGGCACACTCCAAGTTCAGATGAAATTCTCATTCACCTCATTGATGGATGCTTGCATTCATGAAGTTTGTCACATAGCACTTAGATTTCATGGATTGATACTTTTGTGATGAGTATATCAGACATCTCTTTGATTACATCAGTCAGCACAGCCATTAATAATCTGAAGTGCAACAACCAGTTCAAGAATTTGCTTCAGTTGCTGTGTAAAGTGTGCCTGATGGTCATTGAACAACAGCTAGGAGATTTTCTTGCTGAGAAACAACAAAAGAAAATGGTCCATTACCAAATGATCAACTTGATGGTAGAAGCCTGCTTTGGAGACTAGATTTTAGCATGTTTATGTAACATAATTGTTCATTGTTTCATCATACAACAGTCAACATGATGAAAAGGAATCAGCCCATTGAATGGTTGAAGAAGAAATCTACTGAAGAGCAGACAATTTCTTAAAGGATGCAAAGAAGGCCAAGAACGTACAATAACCTATAATAGCCATGAACTTGAAAAAAGGAAGCTGCTGCAAATTAGGTCACAATCGCTCCCTCTGTTTTAAATCAGGCGGTATATTGGCACATAAACATTTATAGAGCTGTGTTACAGTGCAGTCTTTTATTGTTGTATACTGTTTTAGGTAGTTAGTAATTGAAGTTGACATTTATATATTCAGAAAGGAGATAGTTTATATTTTTAATGGATGTATTTTTATTTGATGATTAATGTTATTGTATTTGTGTATTTTGTAATTTATATGTGTGTGAATGCTTTTCCTATAGCCCATCAACACATATTTTATTTTATTATAGGTCTAACTCTTTAGATTATATACTAGGAGAGATTTGTATATTAAAGTATAATTATAGTAGTTTCATTGTATGTTTGATTTATTATATATTTTTTAGGCATTTAGCTATAATTGATATTTGAAAGTAAGTAAAGAATCACAGAAGTTATTTTTAGAAGCCTTTTACACTAGATTTTTATTTTCTGCTTCAGGGAAGGCTGCCCCCATAGAATACAAAGAGCACATGTGGTTTGAATGTGTGTCTATTTGCAAATAAAGACATTGTAACGACAACCAAGCGTGTTGTCATGACTGCCATCCATCATTGTCATTCATCAGCATTATCCTTATGTTTATGACCCAGGTACTACCACTCTGGGTCCCCATCTACTTCAAGTCTATTCACATGATACATCTTTACATCGAATTAACAAATGTAATATATCAATTACAAAGTGCACTAAATATTTTAAAGTCCATTCTCTCTCAAATCAATCAATTAATTCATCATAAGCTAACGATCACCTTTTTATGGATGGAAAGGTGCCCAAATCAAAATGATTAAAATATAGAACTTTAACAGGTAAGTTTTGGTCTCTACCCATTGGCTAGTTTGTTATTTGTAAACCTTAAACTATTGGGTAGCAAAAATTACTCATCCCTTCTGGACTGGTTTAGATTACATCAGTAAGTTCTAGCATATTCCTTACCTGATTTGTTGTTTTAACTCTGTACTTACAAAAATATCTCATAACTGAAGGTCATGTCACATTGAGATTTAACAAACTATATAATAATTAATTTTAAAAATAGGGACAAGCAAATTTACTCCACCAAATCTATTGTTGCATTATATGTGCATTCTATTAAGAAAAGGTACCAATATGTTTATAAGATTTTTAATTTCACTTTCAATAATTACTGGTACAAAAAAAAAAAAATCTAGGTCTTTTGGGGTTAGCCAAGAATTTCAAATTGGTAAAGATTTTATTTCAAATAACGAAGCTAGCAAAACACAATGCTGGCTAAATAAACTAATTATTTATAAATAAACAACCTTGTCATAGCAGTATTGTTCATTTGTTATTTTATCTGTGTATTTTGTTTTTGTATGTATTAAGTTGCTTGCTGTACTGTTGCATTAGTTATTAACATGTATTGTAATGCATGTTAAACATATTTATTTCTTACTTAAATTGTGCAGAATGAAAAAGAAAAGGTGCTGAGTGAGTTGAAAGAAGAGCAAGAGAAAGTAGAACAGTGTAAGAGGCAAGAGGACTCTGTGCAAGAGGCACTGAATAACTCTGTGGTCATCTTTAACCAACAACAAGATAATATGCAGCGGGATATTGAAACTCTTAAGTCTGAGCTGACAGAAGAACAAAACAGGTATGTAGATATCAAAGAAATACATTGCCTTCTATTCAGTGTGTAGTCATATTCATGACAGTGACTTTATCTACATTACTTTGATTTTATGCATTCATTTGTCACTCGTCTCAATATGGATAGTCTTAATTGTTATGGGTACATATGTAACATACTTGTTCATTGTATAAATTGAACATTATATGAAATAGTTTATATTCTGTTCTCTGGTAGTATTTTAATTCTTGGACTATATCTGTAGCAGTCTTTCTCTCCTTTTTCAGTGAAGATATGCTTGTTTGAGTGGTGGTGTTTTTATTTTTGAACTTGCTCTAAGGCCATTTTTTTCGTAAAAGAAAATGTAATTTTAGTATAAAATAAGTTATTTTTTTACATGCTTACTGGCATACCTATTCTTTCCTCCTTATAAAAGAGAAGTAAATGTTCATCTCATAAGAAGGAACCAAAAGTAATGGCATGCTTGGAGTTATAGATATGCTTAACTTCAGTTATCACCCTTTGGTGCCATTTGTTACCATCCACACTAAAATAAGTACGTTGAACACAAAATTTTCTGTGTTCATGCATTAGCATTTTTGAATGAATTATAGTATGACAGCAGAATATCAAACCCTGGAAAATGGCATCCCATGAGCAATGTGATCAGCCCTCTGCTCTATAATAATGGTTTCCAACTTTACTTTATAAGGTTGTAGATAATGACTGTACTCTGATATTTTGCAGATGATATAGTACTCTGGGAAAACAAATGTTAGCTCCCAACAAATAGTAAAGAAAACGGTTACTAAAGGCATCTCCTAGATCTATCTTAACAGAATAACAAAATGGTTCACCAACAATGGTTTTAAAATAACAGCCATTAAGACCCTTGCCATTATCTTCCAGAAAAGCCAAATATAATTATCCAGAATTAAAGATAGATGAAACTGAGATAAAAATCAAATAAACCCATTACCAGGTGTAACACAGCTAGCCCTTAACCCGTAGCCTGTCAGGCAAAAAATCGCGCGTCGGCAGCGCCATGTCAGGCACTTTTGCCATTCAGTGATAATTTGTTTGGGGTACTTTCTTCAAAAATCAAAAGTGAAGCTAATACTAAATGAATTTGAAAAAAGTTAATTGTAAACTATTACATACATATTAATAAAATATGTTAAGTATTTTAAATTTTTTTTTAAAAATTAAAAAATATATAAATAATAAAAAGTTTTTTTACCTTTTTGTTGAACTTGCGATTTTCATCATCTGTTGTCGTATTCCTGGAGGATTTTCATTTTATTACACATTTATTTAATAGTCCAAATTGTGTGGAGATGTTTAATCAATATTTCAGAATATTAATCCAAGATTTTGCATTATTATTAGTTTTTTTAAATCAAGCACACACCACCAAGTACTTTTACTCAATGGATATAGCGTGAGAGATTTGAAATAGATCTAGAAAAATAGATCGCATCCAAGTAGATAAATCCAATTGAAGTGAAGAAAAATATTCCACATATGTCCAGTTCAGTATTTTTTGTGCACATAAAAACTATTTCCATAAGAATTTTTTTTACACATCAATACAATAAGTCCCCAAAACTGATACATTTCAGTCACCTCTGTATCACGCCACTGTTTGAAAAGACGAAGTTAGAAAGATTTGCACACGATAATAGTAGATCTGCGGCATAAGTATTCGTGAACTCGACAATTTTTTGCACAAAATTCACTGGTAAAAATGCTTCCAAAATATCAACTTCTCCAGTATTTTCTGCAAATGGCATTTATATTTCACTATTTCCTGCAAAAGCATGTGGCTTTTCCATGCACGTAACAGATGCCGACGCTACGCTTCGACACGACCGGTTTTCAGTTTTCGTAGTGCTGGCCTCGAGGTCAACTGCGTCTAAAATTTCAATAGGGGCTGGTTAAACATTTTTATTTTCTGATAAGAAATCAGATTCATCTAAAATGAATCAAATTCTGACCCAGCTGTGGCTTCAAACTGTGAGTTTGAAAACATCGAAACTTGCCATGGAGATCAACACAAAATGTCTGCGCGTCTTCACAAAGACAGTGGGTTGTAATTCAAGCTCATTAACATACTGATTATAAGTATCCAATGAAAAAAATTATAACAGATTGGGTGCGGAAGCCAAACATATCTTTCAATTTTTCTGATTGGTTATTTTTAATGAATGGTTTCATGAATGAACGAACAACACGCACGTATCCGTAAGCCTGTGACATACCGTGGAACGCAGTCAAGGGCTCAGTCACTTCCGGTTGTGACATAACTTGACACCCAGACTGCGAACGGGTTAATTCTGCCCCCCCCCCTCCCCATCTCTTCTGGTTCAAAATCAGCATAAGCCAATAAGCCAGAAGCATCCCCATTTAACTTGATGATGATCAATTATACTTTACAGGACTATATTGTGTTATCTTGCTTAAATATTTACATGGCAAGTATTGGTAGTTGTATATTGGTTATATTAAATGCACTGTATTTGCAATTTTCAGTTGTACCCTGTTATAAAGATTTCTGTTTTTGATAATCATGTTTTTATATATTATGTTTCATGAAAGCATTCATTTCTGTCTAAATGTTTATGCGTTGGGAGGTGAATGTAAACTGACTCTTGGTATCCCCATATGTATCAGTACTTCATGCTAAGGTGAAAAACCAGTTCTTAGTAAAACTTATAGATTAGTTGACTTAAATCAGTATGCAGTAGGCAGTCTTCCTTTGGGGTGTATGGTGACAGAAATTAGCAAGGAATGTCTTGTAGGCAAAAGAATTTGCTTGCCTATTACCTGAGAACTATTTGAACCTCTGCACACCAAAAAATAGTTTTTAATTTTGTCTCAAAGCAGCACATTTTTTTCACCAGTTTGCTTTTTATAACTGATACATATATTTTTACAATATCTATAGTCATCCCTTCCTGCTTTTTTATTTGTTTTTTTTATTGGAAGTAAATTACTAACAAAGGTGAGAGAGATTTACTCTCGTCTCTTTATTTCTGAATACTTCCTCAGGTGTTTGAAAATGCATATACTTATTTGAGTGCTAGATTTATGTGGTAAACTTGGATGCCTATCATTATTCTGATTTTTAGGCAATTGGTAAGTTATTCAGAAAAACTTTATTTTACAGAGACAACACATTTTTATTGTATAACAATGTTAATTTATTGAAATCTATTATTGGATTGTGGCATAGCTACAGAGTAAATGTGTTCGTGTATGTTATTGACAGACTAAAGGAAACACGTGCAAAGTTGACGGAAAGTCTGATATTCTCCGAAAGTCTCAAAAGTTCAAGAGGTAAGACTTATATGTATACTTACAATTACACTTTTTCTTAATTCTGATATAGATAAGAAACTTACTGAGATAAAAATATTTGAAAATACTTTCTGGGATAACTATTAAGGGGAAAAATAATCATGAAAACACATAATAATAACTGAAATCATTACTGATGGCTGATTATTTCTAAATCACCTTCTCAACATTTATACAAATGTTAATGGAGGACATCGGGGATTTGACTGGGAGTGATCGTAGGGCCATCACTAATCCTGTTGATGACGCTAAATGTTAACAGGACTGTGATGTTGCAAGATGATGATGATGTCCAATGTGATGTGTGTCTTTGGTTTTATCTTCTTGTTCGATGTTCTCTTCTTGTCTTCTGCATACAGCATCAATTGTACGAATCAATCAAATGAGGCACACAGGTTCTTTTATTAGCGATAATTTTATTTTTATAAAATGCTCATTTTTGAACTAACGGGAACCAGAGCTACCAAACAGGTAAATGACAAACAGCAGCAACAAACACAGCTACAAATGTTCACATATCTGTGGCATGATACACAGTACATTGAATGTTTTTTTAATTATTTTTATAATCGCACAGGTCCATCATTTACACTATAATCAAAATGTTATTTCTTCCTCTAATTTCTAGTTAATAAAAAGTCTTTCACCTATTCTGTGCATATCTCTTTCTTCTTCTCCTAATACACTTTCTTAACTCTAAGATTGTTTACGACCTTAATTTGTTCACAACCTAACCTAAACTATCCACCCTATCAGCTCTAAAGCCATGAGTCTTAGGTTTTTCCTACACACCTATCCTCTCATTTTGTCTGCTTTTGTCTGCACTCCCCTGTTGCAGAGTTCTGCCACCCTATTTAAAGGTAATCAGCCTTGGAAAAATGTCAGAAAGTGCATAGATAAAAACTAAGGGTGGATCTCCCAGCCCAGATGTGTGCTGTTGGGGCATCCACACCAAATCAACACCTGTCACTCACTCTCTGTACCTGTCATCGTGTCATGTCATTTATCCAAAAACAATACCTAAACCATATACATAAAACAAAGGGAATGGTCCTAATTTGCAGACCTGGCCATGGTCCTACTTATAGAAACAATAAATGCTATACACAGATGCATCAGCACACGCTATAATACGCACACACAAGCATTAACTAAATAACGGGCTATGCATGTTGGCAGACTGCAGTGAACAAACACAAAATAATACATTGAACTCACGGGTGTTACACAAAGACCACCCTCTATTTTAATAAAAGACAAAATTTGTGCCTTAGAATTTCATTCTGATCATACTAGCTTATGGCATGTATAGACAGCATTTGTTTTCCATGCAATTTACATGCAAAAGGTGCTTTTCTTATTTTAAAAAACACATTAGTTTTACAAAACTTAACTTTATTTTAATAGCATACACATTAATTTATGTCAGCTCTGAATTTAATCTAGCATTGGCATATTATTGCATAGTATAATTGACTTCACAGTTAGTAGAATACGAACCAAAAACAGTTGTCAAATTCAAATGTATTAAAATTATCAGTGTTATCTCTTTTTTTCCTAGATGTTCTGCTGCTGGAAAAAACAGAAATGGAATTGTGCCTTGGAAAATTGAAAACAGAATTGGTGAGCTAATAGCATTTGATAAAAAAGAAATTTAGAAAGTATTGTTATTGGATCTCTTAATGCATTGGATATTACTTACATGTTATATGCACTCATGAAAGATTATTCACTTCTCTAAAGATCTAGTGAAGAAGAATCCAGGATATCCCAAAATATCTATTTTTTTAAAATGTGTAATTAATTAATTTTTGTTCTTTCAGACATCTTTGCAAGAGTATTAAAGTATTGAACAACTTGTAGAAATATTGTTATTTTGATATTAAAGTTGAACAAAGATCAGAGGTTTAATTATTGATCCACAAAATCAATCATTTGAAACTTATTTGGTAACCAAGCAGAATTATGATATCTAGACTGAAATGTGAAAACTTAGTTTTATGTTGTCAAGCTGTTAGGTTTTTTTTCCACTAACTGGAGAACACCCAACAGTATTAATTATTTAGCTTATTTTCAGACTTGATGTAGGTTTTTTCATTTGGTCTTTAATTTTAAGCAATTTGCTCATAAAATATGTCTGTACTTTAATAGCTAACATTTGACATTAAACTTAAAGGGGCATAGTTTTTATAAATATTATTTTGCAAACCCTGTTTTTTTCAGACAGATTTACAAAGTGAAAAATACAAAAATAAAGCTGAGATCAGCTCTCTAGAAGCAGAGACGGAAAGTTTGCAGACTTACTTGGAACATGAACGCCAACTTGCAGCAAAGTTTAAGGTACATTAAATATTTTAGTAAGGAATTGTGTATTTATTTAGTAGGTGTGTATGTTGTTTGTGACTGAGTGAATATCTTTAAATTTCATACCACATTCATTATCATGACATTTTTGGTAAGCCTTAGGGATATATTCCTTCTTAGCCATGCGAGAATGCTTGTTTTGTTAAGATATAGATTTTCTATTAATTACAGATAAAAGCAAAATTTATTATCTGTAAATACTCTCTCTCTTTTTTTTAAAAATAATTTAGAACCAACTGGATCAACTTGAGAGAGAAAAGAAGCATCTGAATGAAGAAGTTCACAAGTTGAAAAACATACTGAATTCTCAGAAGGTAGCTGTTTTAATTGTTGATGTTAACAAAAGAGCTAAGAAACATGCTAGAAGAAACAGGTGCTATCTTTCTTTTATATTACATTCTTTCATGTAGTGTGGAGTCTGCAGTTAGCAGATTAAGATTCAGGCATTGAATATTTCAGTTCATCTTGAGACACAAAATTATGTATATTATATACACATTCATATATTAATAATTCTACAGTTTCTCTTTTACCTAAATTCATCTATTTTACAACAAATTCTTATGAACTTTTCCACATTTTTTCAATTTATTTTGTTTAGATTTTTAAAATTTATATAATTTTACATTTGAAATGTAATAGTAAAATACTGTTTTAGTCAGTTATTCTTGTATTTTTACCATTGTACTGCCAGACATGCATACTTTAGGAGTATCCAAGAACTTTTTCCATACAAGTTAAATTTCTGTAAAAGCCCACCTTTACGAGGAGACAAAGCTTCAAACACCTACTTTTAAGAGCATTTTACTTATTCCTTGTCAGACATCTTTTTAAATCAGAGTTGTGGTTTTCTAGTTTTCTTTTGGGTGCCATCCTTATCTCATTATTTCTGATGGCATTTTTCTCTGTATTCTCATTGTCCTTTCTTTCTATTTTAGGACTAACCCTTTCATTCTCACATTTTTCTCTATATTCCTGTTGTCCTTTCTTTCTATCATAGGACTTCTGACGGTATTGAGTTTACATGTACTCAGTAACAAGATGTTTACGAGAATAAATTTTTAAAAATTATGATGAAGTGTGCTGAAGAAGAGAATTCAGATTACTTGTGCTTCGGAATGTTCCTTCCCAAAAGATGAAAACCTCACTGTCTCAAAGGTTGTTCGGGTGAAGAACGAGAACATTATTGCTATCAGCAATACATGCACTGAGGTTAAACAGAAGCTAATTAGCAGGAAGCAAGCTCTACAACAGAGGAACAGTAGAGTTAGACACTCTAAGATTGAGACAGTAAGATTCAAAGCACCAGGATCAAACAAGTGGATAAGAGCTTCAATGGAAGACCATATCAACATTAGATCTTAAGAATTAGAACAGATAATGGAAAACTGTTAAGAAGAAACAGAAGTCAACAGAACAACAAGTTAGTCAGCCTATGGTCATACAACTTAGAATGACCATACCAAATCACTTATCAAGACAGGATAACAGAAATGTTACAAGCAGAACAAACAGACAGTACAGTAGTACTGACAGAACTGGAGGAAACCTGAAATTAAAAACAGAAGCAAATTGCACAATATATATTGCAAGTCCATTACTGATTAGATATTAAAGTACTATTTTTTTCTGCATAATTTTCATGCCTAAGATATTTTCTAAATGAAAATTATTTCTTCAAGTTGAATATAGTCCAAATGTATACTTTTTTACAGTTCAAGTGAAAGTACTTGTTGAGTATACATAACCAGAAAAGAATGATAAAGAGAAATTACTGACATTTATTTGTTTGAAAATTTTGTTTGTTAGAATTATATACATATATAACTGTGAAATATATAAATTTTAATTATAGCACTTGTTGCAAGTCATGGCATAAAAAGAGTCAACCACTAGCAAATAAGACTGGAAATGAGATGTGAAGATTTATAATTATTTACAATAAATTAGAATTAGAACAGGAGCCCAGTGCACATTTTAGTGAAAAGTCCAGTGAATAAAGTTCACACATCCAACTGAAGTAAAGAAACTGTTATTTTTTTCCCCATATGAGCTGACTCCATTTGCCTGGTAAGATTACTAATATATATTTTAGACCGGTTGAATTAAGTGAAGCACAAATCCAGATGCAGTACATTTTGTAATAAAAATCATTATCCTAAACAAATAAAAATCTAATTGCACAATTCATATTGCAAGTTGAAATCCACTGTTCAAACACACACACCACACATGCCAGGCCATTTTCAACCAGTTTCACAGCACACCTTTTTGACTTGACTGGTTCAGCATCTCCATTCTTATCAGTTTGGAAAGCTAGGGGCTGGCAAATATTTCATTTTCTCATATATACTTATCAAGGAATTATTAATAATGCAGAATGGTCTTATTTAATTCCAAATCAACTGTACATTGACACAAACTTTTGTCGAAGCCACACATTCAAAACTTGAGATTTCGTGGATGTTGTAAACACAAGGGGTATACCAAAAAAACATGCTTTTTCAATCTAATGATCTAAATAAAACTATCTAATGGTAGAAGTGATGATTGCCTTTTAAGGGATATACATATTTGTTTCACATTGGCTCATTTGAAAGACTAAGAAAATGTGTGTTCTCTGGAGATGCCAGCGTTAAGTACTATGTGAGTGCATTCAGTATCTGTGACATCCATGGGACAATACCAGGCTAAAGGTTAATGATACTTGTACATGTCTTAGACCACATTGTTTTTTCTTTAGTTTGCTGTCTGTACCAATGATTAATGTATAACAGTGACATGCTGCTTTATTTTGATTACTAGGCAGCATTTGAACAAGCCCACCAGGATCACTCTGAGGGTAAAAAGCAAAATTGTGAACAGCAGGAGACTATTAAACAATTAAATACTCTTCTTCAGGAAAAAGAGTAAGCTTGTTATTATTATATTTGATAATTTATATTTTAAAATCATTTTAATACCATGACATTTTCATAATATATGAACAGAAATTACTTTAAAAAAAAAACAACAAATTGTAGGATCCTATTTTCTGATTGATGGTTCCTTTAATACATTATACAATTATTCTAATAAGCACATACTAGACCCCAAAACTAAAAGATATTCATAATACTGCCATTGATGGAAGAAAAGTTAGGTCAAAATTACTTCTTTTCTCTCCATTTATACATTCATAGACCTCTGAAACCATGTACTTCATAGTTTGGGGCATGTTTTTACTGATCAAGTGCTATTATTTACATTTGTATGTCAAAATTCATTCTTCATTTAGATTTAAATTATTGTTTACAACTTATGTTTTTAAAGGTAAGTATTTTTTTTTAAAATTTGTTTTACACACAAGTTTGATGCTGTTAGATGTATTCATATCTTCATTTGCAAACTTCAAATTTTGCTTTCAGAAACATTTTTTAAATTTTAGAATAATGTTATAAGATTTTGTCATGGTTCATAAATGTTCTGTTTACAAGAGTTAATATGTTTTATATTATTATTTAATGCTGTTATTTGATGTCTAGATTAATTTCTTTTAATTGATTGTGCTTTCATTAATCAGAGTACTGATATGTGCACACAATCATAGTAATTTGATTCATGCAAGCATAGAAACATTGATTACTTTTGCCAAAGAAAATATTTATTTTTGCAACAATTCTTTATTCGGCAATAGTTCTGATGTGCATTTTTGGTTACAGATTTTACTTTTGTGCTTTCTTTTTCAGAGCTTCAGCATAAATAAGGATTTTTGCTATTCAAATTTTAGAATTTGTTGGGAAAAAGAAATGTATATATTAATCCTTCTTTACAAGCATTCTGCCACATCTGTTTTTACTAAAACACACATATACATTGAGTGTGAACACTTCTTAATAAGCATTCCAATAACTTTTACAAAATGCAATACACATATACAAATGCATATATACATTATGCACACATCTTCCTTACCTGTTAATTACTGATGTTTTTATAAATGCTTTCTTCATTTTCAAAATCTATCCACTTTGGTGGTGGCCAATGTTAAAAAATATTTTTTAAATAGGTATGTCTGCATGATGCAATTATTATTAAGTGGCAAATGGCACAGGAGAGTGAAAGGCTTTTCAAAGGATAAAGGTCATTTTGGTTTAGGACTGGTTAGAGAACTAACTGAACCTCAAGTCCCTCTTCAAGTGATAACCATCATTTTTCTCCCCCAAAAGAGAGGAAAGAAGAATTTCTTACCAAACCTCTGCTAACACTGTTCTACCCTTGATCTATCAGGAACACATTCTGTGATGCAAAATTCCAGTCACTTAAGTGTTGACAATCTAGTCTGTAATATCACACCAATCTGAGATGAAAACAAAGCACTTTGCCTAATATGAATACCAGTCTAATATCGAAGTGCCTACATCCTTCTTCCAGTTATGTACAATGTTGTTGGTTTTTTTTGTCCACCCCCCAAAAAATGTATCTGTTAATTTGTTAATATCTTTTAGGGTGTTTTGCTGATGTGAAATAACATTTCTCCCAAATTCTGTTTTGTATTTTACATAAAATAGTTTGTTTGTTGTTTTCATGAAATGCTTGTCTGCATCTTGCTATATTTTTTATGTTATCTTTAAAAGTAAGATGCTGAAACTTTTGGCTGATTCATTCAGCAAAGATATAATTATGCTTATATTAGTTCATACCTTTTGATGGTCTCCCCTTGGATTTTGTGGGTCTCCAAGATCAGCAATGAACTTGAATGCTAGTGAGAGCAAGATAACTCCTACCGTGAGGTGTAGACTTTTGATATGTATTCAAGGAAAATTTCAAACACCATATTTTACTTTAAAAGGAAATCTTGGATGTTATAGAGTGCTCTTGAAGGGGATGCAAGATCAAATAAGTGATTGGAAAAGCCAGCTATTAGCCAAAGAAAATGACACAGCGATCTCTGAAACTAAAGTTAGTCAACTGGCAATTGATTTTCAGGCAAGTTAACATTTTTTGTCAGTAGGGTATATTGTTTGCAGTTAGACTGTAGATGCTTAATGTTGTATACTGAGATGCACAAACATTATAGAAGTTTACTCTATAATGATGATAAATGAATTACCCTGATATGTTTTTTTTTTTTTAGTTTGTTTATGTAAATTATCAACTGGTTTTATAATTTTTGTGTGTGTGCAAAGAACTGTAATCAGTGCACTTGCATCAGCTGCATATCATTTTCTAAGTGGAATTTGCTAATTGTTGTAATATGTTACACTTGGAGATATCTTCATAAATTGTAACTTTCTTATAAACAGGCCTTGCAGGAGGAGCAGAAAAATTCTGTTGCCTTAATCTCAGAACTTGAAATACAAATAGAAATACTTAAGTAAGTATGAAGAATCATTTTATTTTCCTGCATTTATTTTTTTTGCTTGTATTAGTGTTTCTTATATTTACTCAAAAGGGTTAATGCAAAAAATTATTAAGATAATCACTTATCATATTAGGGTCCAGACCACTATCCTTATTTGAAATGTAAATTTTATATTTGTTTAAGTATGGTTTTTGGTATCATTTAAAATGCACTATTATAATACTTGTTTCAGAAAAGATAAAGAATTAACAGAAACCAAAAATGCTGACCTTTTGATAGAAATTAAGACACTTCAAAAAGAGAGTGGTGAGAAAGTAAGGTTCTGCACTTTTATTTTTATTTTATAAATTCTAAATCTGTGTCTAAATAATAAATAAATAGATAGATTTTGTGTTGACAGCCGAGAAATATTTGAATGTAGTAACTTTCCAGTTTGAACTCTTAAATATTTGTTATATATTTAGGTATATTTATATAATTTATTAAGATACTGATAAATGTGCAGAATCAGAGAAAAGCAACATAAAAAGTAAGTATAACAATATTAACCCTGCTTAACAGTATCATTGAATAGTTGCTTTATTTTGTCTTTAGTTAAGACATGATTCCAGTGATAATCACTTTCTTAATGCACTCTTGATAACAGTCACAATCTGTTTCATGATTTATAAACATAATCATTGATGCATTCTAGATAACATTGGTGATAATTTTTCAGTTTTCATTATTACTGTCAACTTACAAAAAGTCAAACTCCAGACAGCAACAAACAAAATTTGGTATTTTGTTAAATAATTATAATTATTTAGTTTAGATTACGTGCATATTGTGACTTCAAATCTTGTCTGGATAATAAACTTGGTATCATATTAAGTTACATGAAATGAAAGCCATTGTTTCTAATCGATGATAATAGTTTATTTTCTTTGAGAAATTAACAAAAAAATGGTTCTTGCTATCCATCCTAGTGTTTCACAGAAAATCATATTTCATATTGTAATTAATTCCAGTCATACAGCAATTATATTATTTTGCAATCAATTGTCACTGGAAATATATATGCATATTGTTGTTGGAATTCTATGTATTTTGCATCTTGTAAAAGCTAAGATCAAGAAAAATTTTGTGTTACTTCTGATTTGTATAAGGAGTTTTGCTAAATGGTACTAAGAAAAATAGCATAGCATGAGGAAAAAATCTTAGGATTTTTAAAATTACTGTTAATTTTGTGAAAATGCTTTTCATGGAAGTGTTCTTTGGACATAATTAGTTGTGTTTTTTTTTTAAAATAAAGATCGCAATACTTTCTCTAAGTTATGTTTGTTGTTGTTTAAGGATCATACACTTGAAACAGAAGTCCATAATCGGGATAAAAAGCTGGAAATTCTAGAGAAACAGCTTTCTGAGCTACAGAGAGAGATTTCTGCAAAAAATAAACACGTCAAAGAATTGGAAATTGAGGTAATAATTTTATATCTAAAGAACATTATTAATGTATTCATGTGCAGTATGTTCTGTCTAACATACAAGATGAAAATGACACATATAGCTATTAGCATATCAGTTCTCCACACAGATTTTGCAAATTACTAGCCATTATCTAATAATTGTTTTATTTTAATATCCAGTTAGAAATTTTGCTGCCACTTTCCTGATTTCAGAACATTAATAGCTGTAACTCTGAGAAAATAATTAAATAAGGGACTAGTATTTTATTTCAGTTTCCATTTAGAAATGGCACTAGCCTCTTCTCTGAGTTCAAACTTGGAAGCCAAAATTCTACAAACATAAATCAGGGCAAGAAAATAAGTGTTTTTATTTGAGTCACTAGTTGGAAATTTTACTAACCACTTTTCCCCCATTTCAGAACAATGGAAGCCAAATATGTGTTTTTAGTTTAATAAGAAATAGAAATGTTACTAGCCACTTTTCTGATTTCAAACATGGAAGTCAACACTTTATATATATATATATATATATATATATATATCATCTTATAGTCCACCATTCATAAGCTTGAACAATTCTCTTGACTTAATTTGTACCAAATGGAATGCATATTCAATCTTAAATGAAAAGTATATTATTTATTATAAATAAAAATAATTATTACTCTACTGTAATATAACATGTTTGGTTTGGATATCAATATCAATTTAATCTGCATTTTGTAAATATTGACAAGTTTATTAAATAGTGCTTATGTTTTCTAAAACTTCTTTGAGGGCCCAGCAATTTTATCCGTTGTTAAAAGAAAGATGAAAGTTATTTGTCATTTCTTTTATGAATTTCACTGCACTATTTAATATCAATAGGTACAAGTGAACTAACTAAAGTCAGCATTTGACATAATTTTGAAAAATAAAGTAATCAGTGCATGCCATTCTAGGGCAATGCAATTGTTGCTCAGGTTTTGGTGGAAAATTTCAAGATTCATGATGAAAACAGTTTCATGTGAAACTGCAGATAACATTTTTGATTTTAAGTGAACCAAATCATAGTTTTGAACATTTTGTCATAGTTTAAAAGAGTTCCTTGTAGAATCCATGATGAATCTGTAGCTCTTTGCATCTCTGATCCATTAAAAGAATACTTTTTAGGTTTCAGGTGCCCTCATATCTCTTATAGCTGCATGCTGCCACATCTTTTATTTCTGGTTTCCAAGTCTTTTATTGCTAGATGTCAGAAAATGGTAATTAGGTTGATTTTTGTTAATGTGCATCTCATGTGACTATTTTGGTCTCTGAGGAAGGTGGCAAATGCTATTTAGCAGTCAAACTGTTTTATTTGTTTAATTGTGTGTATACACTAACAACTATCTCACACAAAGAAAAAGTAAAAGCTCTAAAATTTAATTATTTACATCTAGAGCTGTTACTTCTTCAATTTGTTAAAGATGTATACAGTCATCCTCTTAAGAATTTACTATTAGCCATGATGCTATAGTTTCAGTCTTCAGCATGCTGGTTTTGTAGGATTTTGAAGTTAGCATAAGGTGAGGCTTTATATACATTAGCAAAGCCTTTATCTTCAAGGAGCTTTTAGTGTAACACATTATTGATTTATACTCTACCTAAATAAATATGTTTATTTTATCTCAACAGATTCATATATGACAGAAGTATTTATTTCAGCTTACTGACCCCACAACCCCCTTACTAAAAACATATTTTTATAATTTACCAAATTAAAAAAAAATTGAATTGTTGTTATTAGTGAATTTGTATCCAAAATGGCAATCAAAGATAGTATTCTTTTGAATATAATATTTATTATTAATATATTTAATTTTAATTTAGAGTTAAAAAGTGAATTTTTCTTTGGTAAAAGCAGCTTTAATTGATAATAGCAGGTTAAACTGCTTGCATTTTCATAATTCTTTCACAAAACAAAATCAATAACAAAATGAGTATGAGTCAGTGTTTTAAAAAATTGTTAAATGTGCAGGTGAATGCAGTACGGAGCCAAATGGCCAGTAAAGAAAGAGAAGATGCAGAGCATGGTCGAGAACTAGTTTACTTGCGGCAAGAGTTGGTATGTTTGGAGCAATCTAAAGAAGAAAGTGAAACTCTCATCAACAGTTTGCAAGAGCAAATAGAGAAAGAGAAATTGGCTGCTCACTCCCTTGCCCAACAAGTTAGTTTGTTGATATATCAACTAAATTCTTTGTACAGCCAGCCTTCAGTTTAAATGACATACAAATACCTTTAATGTATTTTCCATTATAGAACCAAGAACTGGTATAATAAATGTGATATCCTGTACAAATGTTTTGGTTCTGTTTCTGTTTAGCATTCAGGTTCAAATTCATATATGTTTATATGTTTTAGTTGTAAGCAGAATCAAGTAAAGTAGTACTGGAAAAAATAGTACTTTTTAAAGTCTTTAAAGTTTTTGATATTATGAGACCTTTTTATTTGTAATAGAATAACACTGTTATCCATTTCTTTGCATGTATAATAAACAGAGTAATACTAGTTTTAGTTAATTTGGAAATATTTCAACTTTTATCATCCACTTACTTTCTTTTCATTTCTTGGTAGCATCACAAACATTACTACAGAGTCTGAATGATAATAACAGAAAAACCTTACTAAATATTTTGTGCATGTGACTGCGCAGCAAGGGCCTAATGCAAGAATAGCCTAACAAAAAAGAAATTCTTTATTAATAGCTTTTACTAGAGATTTTTTTTTCTGGATAAAATATTATTTTAACATACTTGTAAATAAATTATGCTCTAAATATACAATCAGTATCAACTTCATTTTAAAAAATGATTTGCTTCCATGGAACTGGATTAAAATAATTAATTTTAGAAATATATGAGGAAAATAGTTGCATTTATTTGTGATACATTTCAGTTTACATTATTTATTGTTTCATAATTCAAGGTCATCATTATTTTAAAAGTAAGATAGATCACATTAACAGATAATATTATTTGTTTTGAGAATTTTAAGTATATGTGTGATAAAACTGTGACCATCTGTAATACACATAAGACAATTACTAAATCAGATGCATAAAATAGCAAGTTTTTCCATGTCTACAGCTATTGGAGGGCAACACACCTTAGGATATACAAATATTTATCGGGGTATTTAGGCTCCATGTCACTCTTAGAATGAAGAGATATTCGGTGTGAGTGATCTGTCCCTAATATAGGCTGAACTGCTATAATCCATCATTAACTCTTGCTTCTGTAATATATTTTGCATTTCTCTTATTTATGTAATATATTTTGCATTCAGAATTTTCTGTAAGCAATCATGTAGTGTTGTTCAGACAGTGAGATGTGGACAAATAACCACTATTACAGCTGATAGATTAAAAAGTTTTTCAAAATACTCTCACAAATGTTGTTCATCTGTGACATTTATTAATGGATCTGTATATCTTAAATTTCCAATAAAATTATCAAATGATGGTGGACATTCATCTGATTTCTTTTGAGTAGAAAATGTTTCAGAAGCCAGTCAATAAGAAGTTATTTGTACTTTATTTTTCTTTCTAATTTTTAAAATAGGTCTGATTATGTACATTTTAAAAGTATTCCAATATTTAATTAAAAATTACCTGTTATTATTACTAGAAGAAAACATGTACAAAACTGTAAATGGAATACAAATAATGCTTTTACTTAATTTTTTAAAGAATAACTACTCATTTAATCAGGCATTTCTACCAATCACTGGAGGTATTTCTCATTGTATTTCTAAGATAAAGTGTAACACTATTCACTCTTTGTTGTTTTGTCATTATTATCAAATTATATACTTTTTGTACTTAAGTTGTTAGTATTTAAATAATATTGGATTATACAGATTGAGCACTTGAAGGCTGAAGCATTAAAAGACCAAAAAGAAGCTTTGGCTCAGAGTGATCGGCAGATAATTGAAATGACAGCCACCTTGGAGAAATACACACAAGACCATCAACGGCTAGTGCTGCAGAAAGACAAAGAAATTGAAGAACTCCGTAATAAGAACAAAGTTCTGGAAAAGCTTAAAAAGGTTTGCTTTCGTTTTATACTAAATATTTAATTTTTGTTTTGCTTTGCTTTTATGTTTAATAAAATTGTCTAAATCTATGTGAGATTAAATTAGTCTATTTGTAAACACAATCACTGTTATTAGAAACTAATAGAATAAATGAAAAATATCAGAAAAACGAGCATAGAGGGACCTCAGTTGTTTTTTTTATGATTTAGTTTGTCTTTCTCTTAATTCTTGTGTGTGCTCAGCTTAGAGCTGTGGATTTTTTCTTGGCAAGATCATTCACTGCATAAGCTTACCATTTTCAGCTTCTACCTCTTTGTTTTCTTCCTTCTACACCTGCCAGATAATTGTTAGAAACTGAAGAGGTCCTACCCCTCCCTACCACTCCTTCTCTCTCTTTCTCTTATGTAGATAGACACATATCTGTCAGGGATGGGGCTGGTGTTGCTTCCCAATTTCATGATTACAAAGAGGATGTGGTCTCACACAATCAGCAAAAGATATGGTAATTATCTTCAAAAAGCTTGGAGGTTTTTTTTTTATGGTTGTCTGTATATTTTACGAGCCCACTGGTATGGGGCAAAAAGCATTGACTTTTTTGCTGTAAGTAGTAATTTTAGCTCATTTTGTCATCTGGCTGTTTAAATTCAGAAGATTGGCAGTTTTCATGATTTTTTATATCTACACTTGCTGACACTTTCAGATAAAGTTCTCTTATCTTCTTAATGTGGAGAGAAGGAACCCAGGCATATCTTAAAACTTTACATTTAGGAATAATTTTGGAGTATTTAAATTCCAATCATTTTGAACCTTTGAAAAAGAAAGGTTTTAAAGCCCTATTGTTGTGGATGGACCGAGTGTGGTTGTTGTAGTTGTTCGTCATATGGGTCACTCTAGGATGCGAGGAGATGACTGGATGAACGATGACGATGATGATAAGACAAACAAGCAGACAATACCGCTACGGCAGCCACAGCAGGAGAGAGAGGCAGAACACGCAACACGTGTTTTACATTTTCATAGGATCTTTATTTAGGCGACACACCGCCAACAGACAACCAAGGACGACTCAGAGGCAGACACTCTTAGTAGTTCTGCTACCAATGCCGAGACTCTAGGTGACTCTAATTGTAGTAGCTCACTCAAACCACACACGCTCATTATATCCTATAGGAGCGGCCCTCCCCGAAGCCCACGGGTTATGAAAATGAAAATCTAGTGTGGAAAGGCTTCTAAAAATAACTTTTGTGTTTCTTTACTTGCTTTCCACTATTAATTATAGCTATATGCCTAACAATTACATAATAATTCAAATATACAATAAAACTACTATAATTATACTTTAATATACAAATCTTTTCATATATATAATCTGAAGAATTAAACCTTTAATAAAATAAAATCTGTGTTGGCGGGCTTGAGGAAAAGCATTCACACACACATAAATTACAAAATACACAAATACCATAACATTATTCATCATACAAAAATACATCAATTAAAAATATAAACTATTTCCTTTCTAACTATATAAATATTAACTTCACTCACTAACTACCTAAAACAGTATATAATAATAAAAACACGTACTCTAACACAGCTAGTATCAATATAGCGCGCGCTTTAAAACAAAGGGAGCAGTAAAACAGTATAACAATAAAAATATGCACTCTAACACAGCTAGCGCGCGATTTAAAACAAAGGGAGTGGTCGTGACCCATTTTACAACAGAGCGTGGGGATGCGACTGTACACATACACGATGACTCACACAAATACCTAAACTAACACGGGCTACACTATTATAAAACTTTTTCTTGGTAACTTTAGCCTCATCTTGCAGTGAAATTCATGTTGAACATCTGAAAAAGAAATGTTTTAAAGCCCTATCGTAAAACTTTTTCTTAGTAACTTTAGCTTCATCAGCAGTGAAATTCATGTTGAACATCTGAAAAAGAAAGATTTTAAAGCCCTATCATAAAACTTTTTCTTAGTAACTTCAGCCTCATCATGCAGTGAAATTCATGTTGAACATCTTAAAAAGAAAGGTTTTAAAGCCCTATCATGAAACTTTTTCTTAGTAACTTTAGCCTCATCATGCAGTGAAATAATGTTCTGTCTATGGCTGCTTCTAATACAGTCGAACCCAGATATGTCGACAGCCTAGAGGTTTGTCAAAAAGTGTCGAGATAACTGATGATCGAGATTACCAAAAACCAATATGGTGGCAATATATTATAGTACTTTAACATGCGCTTGAAATTTCTTTATGTAACATGATGTGCATTAATGAATGAGAATGTACCTGCACGTGTTGGTGGATTTTTTTTTTGCACAACAGCGTTGCTGCGATTTGTTTGATGACGCGATCGGCATGCTATAAAAATGTATATACCTGTACGTTTGCTAACAACAAAAGGTTTATGTACATGTGGTTAATATGTTTTCTTTACAAAATCTAAAATGCGTTGTTGTTTTTTGCCTTTAACAGTCTAATTGAAAACAAATGCTTCAATATTACATGTAACGTACTTGAAATTTCTTTATGTACATGTGCGTTAAATAAATGAGAATGTACATGCACATGTTTTTGATTTTTTACACAACAATGCTGCCGCTATTTGTTTGATGACACCATCGGCAGGCTATAAAAATGTACATACACTGTACATTGTTTGCTAACAACAAAAGGCTTATGTGCACCAACTAACAGCAGAGATTTACCAGTACATGTATACAATAAAATGTACAAACCTTTCATTATATTCTCCAACATTGCAAACACAAAGATCACTCACAAAATCACAAAAAACCTGCAGGGTGTACACTGTAGTTAGTTTTTACAAAAAGCTAACCAGTTTCAAAATTAAATTCACGAGAAATTTCACTCCAACACAGCTCTGAAAAGTATTGTTTGCGCAGTTACTTCAAAAGCAGGCTAATTAACATAAAAGAGGTGTGAGCCAGTTGAAGGACATCGATAACTAACATTTTCAAAAGCTGGCGATGATTAGTCATGGGGATCAAGATAACTAATGTTAAGTGGCAATTTGGGCCCTCTTTTGTGCTTGAGATACATGTACAGTACAAAGAAAGAAACAAACAGACATTGTATTAGTGTTTGGTGACATAACTGACGAGAAAATGCTACGACAATTGGGAATATGGCCCACCGTCGATTCTCGATACAAACCTTTCATTATACATGTATGTACTGTACATGTATTCTCCAACATTGCAAACACAAAGATTGCTCACAAAATCAAAAAAACCTGCAAGGTGTATGTGTAGTTCGTTTTTACAAAAAGCTAACCAAGTATCAAAATTAAAATCGCGAGTCAATTTGTGTGTGTGTGTGTCTGTCTGTGTGTGTGTGTGTTTTTCACTCACACTCACTCCAGAAGCCACAATAGACTTTTCATCTTCATGATGTTCTCGGTCTTGGTTTGTTTCTAAGGTGGAGGGCAGGAGGAAGGGGGTGAAACAGGTTACACTTATTAGGCACACACCCTCAACCGCTCTCCAACGGTGGGGGTGGGGAGACGGGGCAAAGCCGCCTATGAAAAGTACGTGTATCATACAAGCGGTTACTTCAAAAGTTGAAGGGCAACAGAGTGCCTATTTTGCCCATGGCAAACATCGCGCCCAATGAGGAAACAATGCCCTTCTAAGTTTAATCTGCAGTTTGTTAACAAGCCATGATCATTTATTGTTAGCGAGATGGCGAAGAGGCATCAGTAACTACAAGGGTCAGGGTAACCGATTTAAGTCGCGATTTTGACCCTCTTTTGTGCCCGAGATAGTAGGGTTCGGCGACATAAAAGAATCAACGTAACCGATGAGAAAATGCTAGAGAGGGAATTTGGTGGTTCTACTTAAAAAATATCGACTTACTAGGGTTGGCAAGTTAACCGATGCCGAGATAAGTGGGTTCGACTGTATTACTATTTTAGTAATGATTCAGTAAAGTTAATTACTTTTTTTTTTTTCTAGTAGAGAATAGATTTCCTCATGAAAGATTGCCTTTGAAATTGGTTCTCTCTCCTTCACAAGTTATAGAAATTGATAATAATTCCAACAGCAAGAAGGATCCAGATAGAGCACTTCAAATTTGCCTGTTAAAATCTAAACACATAGGTCTTTTAAGACTAGTCTTTTTCTGCTCTTCTCCCTTCATGTGAGAGATATAGTAAACCTCACTGTAAACAATAATTTGGGACTAAAACTTTTCATCATGATAAATGCAGTCATGTTATAGTGGATTATGAAAATTTGCAGTCATCAAGGCAGTCTGTTTAGTTGGAAAAGGTTAAATTCATAAATGTTCAATTTATTGAGAGATCACACTGAAAGCAAACTAGCATTTATAAACTAACACATATGAATGTTATATAACCAAGGGACTGTATTTTACAGAATGAGAGGTTTGAACATTTGACATATACATTGTGGGGAAAAAAGAACAAAATATGTTGCACATTTATAAGGTGGGGATGGCTTTATAAGCTGTTTATCCCCAACTTCAACAATGAGCATGTGTCGGAATTGATAGTTGGATTATCTTCTTAGATCTTTATTTTTAGCATGATTTGCAAAAAACACTATTATTATTATTATTATTATTATTATTATTATTATTATTCTTGCATGAGAGTTATTATTATTGTTATATCATGGTTATGCTTGCATGAAATATATTAGAATTATTTTATCATGGTCATTCTGACATATTATTAATAGATCACGGTATTGCTGGCATGAGAGTTATTATTATTATTGTCATGTTTTTGTTTGCATGAGATATTATTATTATTATTAGAGCATGGTCAAGCTGGCTTCAGATATTTTTATTATATCATGAAATATATTATCACTTTTATATCATAGTCTGCTGGTATGAGATATATTATTATTAGATTATGGTCATGCTGGCTTCAGATAATTTTATGCTAACATGAGATATTATTATTAGAACCGAGTCATGTTGGCTTTATATATTTTTATTTTGGTCATGCTGGCTTGAGAGATATTATTATATAGTTGTGCATGCATGAGATATATTATTACTTACTTATCTCCTTGGAGTCCTCGTGGAACAAAGGGCCCCAACAACAGTTCTCCATCTCAGTCTATTCTGGGCAGCCTTTTTCAGTTTACCCCATGACAGGTTGCAGCTCAATTTCCTCTTTGCAGGATCGTCTCCAGGTAGTCTTAGGGTAACCAACCCGTCTCTTTCCCTGGGGGTTCCACTGCAAAGCCTGCCGGGTGATGTCCTGCGGGGGGTTCCGCAGGGTGTGTCCTATCCATCGCCATTTACGCCTGGCAATCTGCTGGTTGATGGGATCTTGGTTTGTCCACTGCCACAAATCAGTGTTCTTTAGATTTTCTGTCCACCTGATCTTAAGTATGTTGCGAAGGCAGCCATTGATGAATACTTGGAGTTTGTTGGCTAGGGTGTTGGTAACTCTCCAGGTCTCTGAGCCATAGAGGACAGACTTAACGTTGCTGTTGAAAATTCGTAGTTTGTTGCGGACAGATATGGATGTTGACCTCCAGACTGGTCTCAGGGTTATAAAGGCGTATCTAGCTTTTCTGATTCTGGCTTGATGTCCTCATCATAATCCCCTGTCGCTGATACAATGCTGCCCAGGTAGGTGAAAGAGGTGACTTCTTTCAGCTCGCTGTCTCCAAGGGTGATTGGCTTCTGCTGCTTTTTTAACAGAGTTATGATTTCGGTCTTCTCTAGGTTGAGATATATTATTAGTATTATAATATTATATCATAGTCATGCAGGTATGAGATTTATTATTATTATAATATTATATCATGGTCATGCTGGCATGATAGATATTATATCATAGTCATACAGACATGAGATATATTATTATTATTATAATAATAATTATATTATATTATACCGTGGTCATACTGGCATGAGATTTTATTATTAGATCATGATCATGCTGGCATGAAATATTTTGTTGTTATTATTATTTCATGGTATTGCTGACAAATACAAATGTGCATGTTTCAGGAAAATGACAAGAGTGCTGAAGAAGAAAGAAAAAAAGCGGAAGATCTGCAGAAAAAGTTGGAAAATATAAAAATGGAAATGGTAATTAAACAGATGGTTTACTGAAACTGCATCTTTTACTTTACTTATTTTACTTATAAAATAAAATATTAGCTTATAATTTTAAATAATGAAATTTTAGAGATATACAGGCAAGAAATAGAATCTGCCCATGTATTATATTATTTATAAGTTTCATTCATCATACATCATTTTAACTGCAGAAATTATTGCTGTGTTTGATGCTGTCTGTTTAGAATGTGTGCTTTTAAAAGTAAAAAGAAAAACTTTCATACTTTCAATTGTATAAGTAAAAGTTAAAATTTTCCCCACAAATTAATGTTTTTATATGCCTTATAAATGTTGCCATAAACAGTTGGAAAATAAATTGAGACTTACCAATCTTATTTAAATGTCTCATTGTGTTATTTTGAGTGTGAATGGTAATTTACTGTTTGTTTTTACAAGCATATTTCTTCAAGGCATTAGACATAACAAATACCTATTATAAGAAGTTTGTTACCACTTCAGCCTCATATTATCAACAGTCATTTTCTGCTTTATACATATTTCTTCAAGGCATTAGACATTACAAACACCTATTACAAGAAGTTTGTTACTACTTGTCTCATTTAATCAAGAGTGTCAGACTTAAAAGTTATATATGCATTATACCTGTTTCTATCATAAACTGATAAAACTAATTATCTTTATAATAAATAGAAAAAATGCACTTTTATGCTGCTATGTAGAAGTTACCACACCAAGGAAGGAAACTCATTTTGAATAAGTGCAAGCAACAGAGTTGCATTTCTGGGAGAGTGAGGTTCACTTAAGTTAAATACACAGTTTATGTATAAAGAGTGTACTCTGAGTAAATTTAATATCAAGGGGAATAACAACAAAATTGTAATTTATTAAAACTGAAGTTATCAAAATGGCTGATAAAACTTTTTATTATTTTATTTTATTATTTTTACTAAAATTCATTAACATCAACAAACTACAGACTACACTAAAGTATTACTTTGCTTGGTTAGTGAATCACTGTTTTATCAAGTGAGATTTTACACTACTGGAATATTTTGCTCATCATCACCAATCCTTTTTCAAAAATGGCATTAATTTACAAGAAGTCAGCATTTTATTTTGCTATTATTGTTTGCCTGCAACGGAAATGTGGGAATGTCCCATACTTGTTGGCTCTCATTAACCTTTAGATCCATTCCTTGTGGAAATTATGCAGAATTCTGCAATAATACAACTAATGTTAGTCTTAGTTTGACTGATTTTTTTTTAAGGTCAACACTACCTCATTCTTCTGTATCTTTAGGTTGCATTGAGCCCTTTAACTCATTAATTGTCATCAGAAAACAGTCAACTCATAATTAATTCTGTGCTGTTTCTTCTTTATTAATGTCATTTTGTTTTATTTTTTGAAATTCAGCAAACTTTTGAAATTTGCTTAAGTTTGCAGTAGGCACTAAAAAATTAATTCACTAGAACAGCTCTTTGCAGTGAAAAATGCTAGAAAATGGTTTGTTTGGCTAGTTGTCTATTTATGAAATGCTTATAAATATGCCTTGAGAATACATACATACTTATAATGTCCACCCAAGAACATGATGAAGCCTTTATAAAATGTTTGAGTGAAGTACTAGATATTTAAAAAGAAAAATCATTAAAAAATTTGAAAGACTTTTAAAAGAAATTGAATGGTCAAAAAATTTTATTTGATGATCAATCAATCGAGATGTGACTATGCTTGATTTATTATAATTGTGTCAATATATTTTGGATGGTGATGGATTTTATGAAAAGTTGCTTTTATAGGAACATGCTGGCAAGAAATTAATGGACAAAGAGATGGAGCTCAAAATGCAAAAGGTGGGAATTAATAAAATCTGAGATGGTTATAAGTAAATTTTGCTTAGCATATGGGGTGCTAAACATTCACTGAGATGGTTACTGTGAAAATAAGATGCATATTTTTTACTTTTTTTTTTTGTTTGCATATCAAATACATGTAATTTCTCTAGTGTTTTAACAAAATTAATGTAAGTATATTTTTTAAAATTTAAGATAGTCAATACATACGCCTTTGCATACACTCCCCACAAACCAGTTATTTTTTATTAACCAAAATTACTGAACAGACCTGTTAAATTTAACTGTTAGTGATTATTTTAAATGCAATTATGGGATGGGGGGTGAGTTGGGATATGCTCAAGTCTGTTGCTATAAATGCAACAAATTTGTCTTTTCTAGTTATTCTAGAGCTACTATTAATTTATTATGAAAACCATATTCTGTATCCTCTTTCTGTATCTTTTTTCCAATCATCTGATTTACTTTTTAAATCTCTCTCCCCAATTTCAATTTATTTATTTTTAATCTCCGATAATAGTTTAAATAGGTTTTTTTTTTGTTGCAGTTATTTCATTGAGTTTTTATCCTGACTTTATTAAAGGATAATAAAATACTTAAAATATTCATGTTAAATTATATGGAAAAATCAGCATTGGATCAACATTTATATTACTGAGTGATGACAAAAGTGAATTTATATATTTCAGTTATTTCTTAGTTTATCTAAAATGTTCAATATTTTCCCAAAATATCCATTCTCATGCCATTCAAAAATATGTGAGTGTATTGTTTTTAGATTAAATTTATAAAAAGAAAAATAGGTTTAAATTTAAAAAGAAAGCTGTTGTCTAACATTTGTGTACTTTTGACCATAATTAATATGTACATATTCGGCTATGATTGGATAATGCTAGTTTAATGACAGTTGTATTTATAGGAACATGCTGAACAAAGAATGAAGGATGATGATCAGGCAGAAACAAATAAGCTGAGATTGCAGCTAGCACATCAGGTGAGAATTGCTATGGAAAACATTTGGGCCTTGTTTTTTAGAATGACGAGTGTTTTAAATAATTTATTCTTAAAATTTATACATGTACTTGGTATTTGTCACATGTACAGGAATGCAATGAGCCTGCAAAAGCTTGAAAGAATGCTAGCTAACCAATAATATAACTCAACAACAAATTTTCTGATATATTTGTTCAAGTTTTACATTTAAAATATTTAAGTGCAGATTATAATATATAATCTTCTGATATAATCAATTAAATATGAAAAACAGCTTTGAACTTAAATTTTATCATAGCACATCAAACATTTAAAATATTGAATTGCTGACCTTTCCTTTTGGAATTTAGTTTTCCAATTTGGTTAACAATAGTTTTATCATGAATTGTGTTAGTTAAATGTTAATGGAAAAGTATATGACAGATTTCATTTAAAACATATATTTCTTTTTGCAGGAAGAAGGACTAGAAATTTGTAAGACTACTACGACTGCAAAACCTGTCCCAAACTTTGAGGAATCGATGGAAGTTGTAAGATATTTTTGTGTTCAAGCTAAGTTAATTGCATCATTTTAACTTTCACATTCTGTACAAAATCACTACCAAATTGAAGTACTTATTTTATTTAATAGATTCATTTATTTATTTACACAGAATTTTGTTTGAATGACATATTAGTTTTAGTTACAAAATAAATTTGACAGTAACATCTGTTATATGTGGGGTTTGTATACGACTCAGTTATAATATTAATTATTAATTTAGCAGTTTAATATCAGTACTAATAACAACCCACAGCCTAGCCTACATACCTATCACTATATTAATCCCTGTTGCAATAGTCTAGTGGGAAAATTATTCACCTTAACAAAATGACAAGCAGATTAGTTAACATTGCCTTTAGGATCAGCGAGTATTATCCCCCCATCTTAATTAATTGACATCCATTCATCCAAGACATAACTTGCTCCAGTCGATCCCAATCAACGGTCATTCAAAGAATTAATTAAGATGTGTTGAAAGATAACAATGATTTAATGCTAAAAAATAGCAAAATAAAAATTACAAGTTACAGGTAAGTGAACATGTGCCATAGACCTCACACTATCCCACCAAACAGTTTATAACAGTTTAATGTACAGTGGCCTACAGCTTTCCTCTTCGACTTGTCTGAAATTGTCAGCAGTGATAGTCTTGTGAATACTTAGTTGTATAGTGTTGTACCCCAAGTTATGAGTCTGACACGATGGTTCTGAGTTGACTGTCTTTAGCTTCAGGCTAACTAGTCAATGACTCTACTCTTGAACTAAGAATCTGGGTACCATATCAAAAACTAGTTAGATAAAACAAAGAATAACAGTCTTTGTGTTCTAACTTTAATCACATAATATTTAAATGCTTGTGCAACAGTGAGAGCTATAACACAGTGCTTACAATATCACTACTCCAAAACCAATGACAATTTCAATATAGATTGTTACATTAAATCAAACAAGCTTTAGTGTATTATTAGCCAACCTTACAGTTGAAAGAATTTTCCTTTATTGTAAATGACATCATCAATTAACACTATCAGTTGTCGTAAAACAACCCTATTCTAAATAATCAAACAATTCATCATTACAACTCACACTAATGGTCCTCTGCTTTTACTATTCATTTACATGTATTTAATAATTAGATATGTTATTTTCAAAATTAGAGTTTCACAATTTACCAAAAAAGAAATAGCCCTCTACAACATGTGTGCTTTACAAGTTACATCATTGTTAATTTACTGATAGGCTACTCATTAATGCCACACAAAGCACCTCTGTAAAGAATACCTACATTAGCCTTCATTCATACAAATAATTATATTAAGAAGTGGCAAAATATCTGAACATTCTAATTAATAAAACATAAAATCAAATTTATTCATACTGGTTCTGGATTGCAGCTGAGTTCATCAGCATTAAACTGAAGTTTAAGTTGGACTTGTTTAGTTTGATTCCACATCTCTTCTCTTAAATCAGTAACTATCCACTCACACTTCTCCAGAGTTAAAAATTACTCCCCCACTTCTCAATAATTTCACATGTTTGTTTTTGTGATCCCCATAGTGCCTATTTTGGACTGTATATGCAACCAAGTAAATGCAAACAATGCGATTCTTGTGACCTCTGCCCTCACCCATCAGTTAAAGATATTTTTGTCTATATCCATGCAAGGTGTGAAAAAAATTTTTGATTGCAATTAGACAAAAATACCTCCTAGCCAACAGTTATCAACAGTAGTGCACTCACTATAGTATCAATCTGAAGAATAAATATATAAAGGAAATATACATTTCAGAAGCTTGGACAGTAATTTGCCTTTTAAAGGATGCCAATCTTTACACCATCTTTGTGTGTAGCACAGTAATAAGAATAATAATTAAATAAAATGTATATAGGCTTTGTTTTTTGTAATCATAAATAAATAGTATAGCTCCTTTTACTTAATAATTAAATAAAATTACTTATTATTGTTTAACAGACACTTTGACTAGCAAAATTTTGTCTGTTAAACAATAATAAGTAATTTAAAAAAATTTAAAAAATAAATTTATGTGATTAATTTTAGTTCACACACACATACACAGATACACACACACACACACACTCTCTCTCTCTCTCTTGTATACGTATCTGTGTATGTGATGATTTTTGGATTAAATCTGCACTTAAATAGCACATGGTCCATATTTAAAGAAGTAAAAAATAGGAGCCCATTGACTATTTAACATGAATTGTATATTGAAGGGATGTGCAACTAATAACTTGTATGATATTCACATAGATATTAAATATTCATAAGATATATGATATTGTGTTGAAAGAATGCAGACAAAGCCAGCAATTATTTGCCACAGACTCCACTAGCCCAAATAAGTGGCAGATTTAAAGATAACATTAAGTCTAACATCCTGCGTCAGGCCATCACTGTCAGCAAACGTCGCAAAGTAGCTTTTATCACCCCTTCACCTTCTGTAGAAACTGAACGTCATGGGACAGAATCTGACTCATCTGCAGAGCTGGAAGTTGAGGTGAGAATTGTGTCTGATAGAATATAAGGAAATAGTTTTTTCCCCAGCAAAATATTTTTTTTCTCATGCTTTTACAAGACACCCATACTAGCTGGAGTATGACCTTAGCAACAATTCATAATAATAATTGAAAAAAAAAATTAAAGTTCCATTTCTTAAATTATGGATCTCATTTTTCCAATTTCTGGATTGGAGATCCAGTACTGCTTATTAAACTCATTCTCATATTGAATTAAATTGTTATAAAAGATATGTTTAGGAATATTATGTTCTTTATTTTTTGTCAACTTCATTTTAACTTCCTGTATTACAAAACAAGTATATAATACAAAATCCTGATTGACAGTTTTGGGGGTTCCAGCACATTTCTGGATCACTTTTATAATGAACTTGTTTACTGCATATATTTTTTGTATGTGGATTCATTTTATGTTTTGTAATATTGTCTTGTTTTTTAAAGTGTTTAAGTTGTATAGAAATCTTGTGTCCTGTATGAATAATTATTGTAAAGTGTTAGAACTTTTATATAAAGTTAAGCATTTTATCAAGTCATTAAAGTCCTGATTTGGATGCTAAACATTTTTGCACAAGGCAAGCAAATAGTCTGCAAAGTATTTTCTAGAACCAAACCTTGGTAATTGTTGTAGTCTCCTGGCACACTAGAGGATAGAATATATATATATATATATATAAATGACTCTTAGAAAATGTGTGTCATATTTGTTGGGACAGACTCCATAATATGCTGAACTACAGAGCTTACAGACTTAGGCTGAGAAGTAAGAATAAGCCATGAAGCTGTTTAAGTATGTTCAGTCATTTTGGCAGTTTTCTTGGAATGTCTAATGCTGAATCAATCCTTTCACCTTGAAATGGAACTGTCAGAATAAGTGTGGTGTTTACTGACTAAATTTAATAGCTGAGCTCATTCTGAGTCAATGGAAGAGAGACATTTGCAGCAGCTTGTCCCATGCGATTGACAACCTGGAAATTTAAACATGAATATTAGTAACCAACTATTTCATCTCATGGTGAACATATATATATATGCAGTCTGTCCCAACAAAGATGTGCAAGACCCAATTAGGGAATAATAAAATTATCTGTGTAAATCTGCTTCATAGAAAAACTAAATCAGAACGCTACCCCACCCTAAGTCTCTTCCAGATTAGAGATATTTAAAGTCAAATTTTACCTTTATGGATAAAGCAAATTATTAGCATAGCTTTTAGATATTCTTTATTTGTGTGCCAAGTTTTTGTAAATGTCCAATAAAATAAGTACATTTCTTTCAGCTTAGAAATGTGTAAGAGTATGACTTGAATTGTATAGGGATGTGGCTTGAAGAAAATTGTAGTATGCATGGGATAGAAAAACCTACTTTTCTGGATTTTATTTACTTTGACCACTGACCTATCTATGAGTACAGTAGCATTTGTCCAGTCCACCATTTTTCACTTGTGAGCAGGTCCTTTTTCTCATAATTTTGCTTGTATGTGCTCCATTCATAAAAATATAATTTGTTTGATTTTATAGGGAAACACCTGCCTCCTATTCATTATTCTTCACTAAAAATTCCAGTTGCTTGACAGGAAAAGGAATTTTTCATTTGAAATTAATAAGTGTGTGTATATATACAGTCGAGTCCACTTATTTCGGCATCGGTTAACTTGCCAACCCTAGTAAGTCGACATTTTTGAAGTGGAGCCGCCAAATTCCCTCTTTGTCTTAGCATTTTCTCATCGGTTACGTCGATTCTTTTATGTTGCCGAACCCTAGTATCTCGGGCACAAAAGAGTGCCAAAATCGCCACTTAAGTTGGTTATCTCGACCCTACTGCTGACTAATCACTAACAATAAATGACCATGTCTTGTTAAAAACTGCAGCTTAAACTTAAGAAGGGCATTGTTTTCTTAAGTGGGCACGGTGTTTGCCACGGGCAAAATAGGCACACTGTTTGTTGCCCTTCAACTGGTTCAGAACTTATGTTAGCCCACTTTTGAAGTAACCGCTTGTCCGCTTGTAGGATATTTTCAAAGGCGGCTTCGGCCCCCTCCCCCCCCCACTGACGGAGAGCTGTTGAGGGTGTGAGCCTAATAGGTGCGATCTGTTTTACCCCCTTCCTCCTGCCCTCCACCTTAGATGCACCGGGAGGCAAGAAGCAAATCAAGACGAGAACATCATGAAGACGAAAGGTCTATTGCGGCTTTTGATGTGTGTGAGTGAAACACACACACACACACACATACAAAATGACTCGCGAATTTAATTTTGATACTGGTTAGCTTTTTGTAAAAACGAACTTTGACACCCTGCAGATTTTTTTGATTTTGTGAGCAATCTTTGTGTTTGCAATGTTGGAGAATACATGTATCGAGAATGGACGGTGGACCCTCTTTGTTAACATTTTCTTATCAGTAATGGCGATTCTTTTATGTTGCCGAACACTAATACAATGTCTGTTTGTTTGTTTGTTTCTTTCTTTGTAATGTACTGTCTAGCACAAAAGAAGACCCGAATCACCACTTAAAATCAGTTCTTCGTCGGCTTTTGAAAATGTTAGTTACCGATGCCACTTCGCCATCTCGCTAACAATAAAGGGCAAACTAGGCAGACTGTTGCTCTTCAACTGGCTTACACCTCTTAAAGTTACCTTTGAAGTAACCGCTTGTACGATTCGACACCCCCCTTCCTCCTGCCCTCCACCTTAGACGCACACACGCACACAAAATGACTCGCAACTTTAATTTTGATACTTGGTTAGCTTTTTGTAAAAAAAAAAAACGAACTACATGTACACCACACAGATTTTTTTTATTTTGTGAGCAATCTTTGTGTTTGCAATGTTGGAGAATACATGTATGGTACATACATGTATCGAGAATCGACGGTGGACCAACTTCCCTCTTTGTTTTTTTTTAGCATGCCGATCGCGTCATCAAACAAATTGCGGCAACGCTGTTGTGTAAAAAATCACCAAACACGTGCATGTACATTGTACATTCTCATTCATTAACGCACATCATGTACATAAAGAAATTTCAAGCACGTTATATGTAATATTGAAGCATTTGTTTTCAAGTAGAATGTTAAAGGCAAAAAGCAACAAAGCAGTTTAGACTTTGTATAGAAACCATATTTACCGCGTGTACATAAACCTTTTGTTGTTAGCAAACACGCACATGTATGTACTTTTTTATAGCATGCCGATCGCGTCATCAAACAAATTGCGGCAACGCTGTTGTGTAAAAAATCACCAAACTCGTGCATGTACATTCTCATTCATTAACGCACATCATGTACATAAAGAAATGTCAAGCGCATGTTATAGTACTGTAATATATTGCCGCCATATTGGTTTTCTGTAATCTCGATCTTTAGTTATCTCGACACTTTTTGGCAAACCCCTAGGCCCTCGACATATCCGGACTTGACTGTATATATATATTCTTCAAGCTTGTCTAACTGTACTTTGCTCAAAGGGTACTAATTAGAGGATGTTAGTTATAAGAAAAGTTATTTATTTTTTTCCCTCTTTTAGGCTTTCTGAGTCTCTTAGGCAGTTTGTATGCATGACCAGCTGTATGATCTCATTATCTGTAAGTATTTAGGAAAAACTTATTAGATTTAGAAAAATTCCTTTTTTAAAATCTTAATTAACTGTGCTGTTCATTATTTGTTTTTTTTTCTCAGGCACATTTGCTGGAGCCATTTGCCAGTGGTTCAAAGACACCACTAAGACTGCGCCATTCCCCTGGTGTAAAACATCGTCTTCCTAAGTCTTCTGCTGTTGTCTTCACATTCAACAAACATAGCAAATTGATATCCAGTACAAGGTGTCGGGCACAGTCTGAGGCATGTATTCCTGAACCAATACTAAAGTTTAGAGCTCCCTTTATGAGAAAAATAAATAAATGCTTAAAAGGAGTTGACAACATTTTTAGATTTTTCATTTGTAGTTTATGAAAATTACACTTTTCATCATACAACCAAGAACAATTTACAGTAGGAATTATGTAGTTTTTATATTGCTTAGAAGTCAGAACATACATGTATTTAGATTTCACTATAGTTAATGAAAAAGTAATTCTCATTATGAGAATTAATGATAAATCTTGATAAAGTAAAAAAAATAATTACAAAAAAAAATACTGGCACATATTTTAGTATAGACAGTTTTTTTTAAACATCAGAATCCAATAAATCTTTTAAAATTTATTATCATTTTATCTCTTTAAATTCCTATTGGCATTCATTCTTAACCAATAGCCATATTCATACAATAATACAATTACAATACCTTAGGAAATGTTGGCAGTAAATTACAAAAATAGCACTCTCTTACATGTGATAATTTTATTTGTTTCAGTTTGCACATTTATTTGTTAAATATTGTCATTTGCATATGGATTCATTTTGTTTTGTTATATTATCTATAGTTTTCTTGTGTGTAAGTAGTTTGTGTAAAGAACACATGTATTTTATATGTAACTAGTACTTTATTAAGTTTTCTAATTATTCTCTTTATTTCAGATTTATACTCTTTATTGCTGTTCATTTTATGGAATTTAAAAACAATTGCTTCCAGATTTGTTATATCTTATTTTTTTCAAATATAGACACACTGATTTCAGTTGTGGAAATTATGCCAAATAAAATAATTTGTTGTATAAATGGATTGAAAAAAATGGGAAATATAAATCAAGATATTATGCTTTTCAGATAAAAGATCAAGAATTTACAAAGTCACCAAACATGCGGAAAGCTCCAAATAGAACATCAAAATTTTTTCGAACTTCACCCAAAGAACGGACAGTTTTAAAGAAAAAGGAGATGGAAAGAGAAAGATTGTCATGGTTTGATGAAGATAATGTATTTGGATTTGGCCCCGAAGACTAAAATTGCTAATCTTAAATCCAGATTTAATTACTACATATGCTACTCTGTTCTTAAACTTTTTTCAGCACAGCACACATTCACTTTCTTGTTTTGGAGTCATGTACAAATAAAAGAGTTCTAGAGTACAATAGTAAAAACATGATTTTATTTCTGAAAAAAACTCATTTCCAGAGTTTTAGCAATTTTAACTGTTATCTGTTATATTTAGTTCATACCATTATGATTTGAGTTTTCAGTTGTAAAAGTGATTATTTAGCAATGAATTGTTTTTAAGAATAAACATGTAAGAATTTTGTGTTTGAGTAACATTTGTTAATATACACAATATAAAATGGAAAATTAAAACATCAAATATCTGTATTTTGACTATCACTCAAGCAGATATAATAAAAGTTCTGTCACCTGCTCCACAGTTTGAAATTGTTGTGCTTATCATAAGGATTTATGAGATTAAGCTCCAAAGAAATATCTGTTAACCTACAATCATTCTTCAGTTTATGAGTGTAATTTATGACTTTCCAAAATTTCTGTTAACATTTCAATAAAAACAAGATTATGATGAAATCATTACTCATTGTGCACGTGTATTGTTATTTGAGGTATAAGTGTGCTATTTACATAAAATAATCACTTTGGATTCAGAGTAACATGCACACACTTGGAAACTATAAAGCAGGTATAGAGTGGGAAACAAAAATTAAACTATAAAGGAAATCTAGAAGAGGAAACACTTTCCAAAGATGCCCAGAGCATGTTCATTTATTGTTTAGGAATTCTCACTTCCCAAATGTATAATGCCCTATATTCATTTTAATTGCTGAGGATAGTACAATGAGAACAGCAAAGAATCTGCTTTTAAAAAATAATTACTGGAGGAGATACATCACATAAGTACAAAACATTTTTTGTTGACTAATAAATGCACACACATTATAAGAACATTCAAATATGAAGTTTCATAACAGTTGTCAAACCACACTTTTATTAGGCTACTATTGATACTTCACCCACCCACCCTTTTTTTGTCACAACCTCTGAAGTAAAATCCTGGCACATGTAACATTCTGTTTGCTAGATGTTGCTACATATTTAACTAAAGTTTAATGCATTAATAAAGATACAGCAACCTTTATAAATAACACTGTCAAAACTGACTAGTCACAAATAATTTTCTAGACTTAAGAATTTTCAGATTTTAATCTTTTAAGCTCAACTGCATCACATTTTGAGGATGTATTAGAACTGTAAATTTTAATGTAATAGTCTGCACTTGCTAAGTTTCAAAAGACTGTTCTTACCCACCAGAATGAGTGTAGATATATTATCAAGAGTTCACTGGGTTTGTTCCTTGGAGAGAAAAAAAATCTTATTTTAACCCTGTCCACCCAACTTTACAAAATTAATTAATAAAAATTCATAATTATATAGATTTATGTTTGTTCATGTTTCAAGGATTTTATTTACTCTTCTTCTATCGATGGTTTGTTTAACATGTTATGGTTATGAACGTTTAATAAAGTGTACAATTTAATATAAAAAATTTCTTGACTGCTGACTCTGTCTCACCATCTTTTTTTATTTACAGGTGACAATAACATTTTTGATATTAGTACATAAGAAATGTAGAGTAAAGCGTGCTTTCTTCATGAGCTGGAGGGCACATTCAGTATTTACTGGTAACACATATACCCCTTTCTTCAGCATGACATGCAGATAGCCTTCAGCACTTACCGACAGAGATGTGCCCCATTCCTTGCTATATGAGGATAGATACATTACTGTCAGACATGTGCCCCATCTTTGAAAAAGAGGATAGATACATTTAACATTACTTATTAACAATAGTATGACCTTTTCTGTGCATGAGAGTACATACACACAAAAAATCTTAAGTATTTAGTGGTGAGATTAATAAGTAGTTAATCCAGAGATATTACTTTTACTGTAGTAATATGCAATTTACATACAATGGAATTTGTTAAATTACACAAATTAGAAAAGAGTACCTTGAACAAATTCATAATTCACTTTGTAACACCCATCATAGCAGTAAACAAATTCTCTCTCTCTCTCTTCACTCAAGGTAAAAATTAATCACTAATGACATATACTACATTTTCACTTTCATAGATCACTCTTACACTTTCAAATACATATACATTGAAAAAATTATTGGAATCTTATCGTCAGATGATATAAAAATAAACAGTTGTACTGCTGGTAACATGAAAATATAATATCAACCAACAAACAAAAAGTACACTTCAACAAGAAAATTTTAAGTACATTAATATAAAAAATCACAGTATAAGGTGATAGCCAATATATTTGTTTGATTTAAATAAGTTGGAGTAAACAAATATTTAAAGGTCCCCTCCAAATCAGTTTTATGGAATCTTTCTAATATTTCACTCATCTGCTTGATTCAAGAATATTTTAATTCTGACCAGAGAACAAATTCAATTACTTGAGAATGTTTTGACTTTATCAGCATATTCATAAATGATATGCATAATGATTAAGATTGTGAACAAAACTTGATGAAACAAATATAATGTTATTCATTACTTTTTCTGACTCAAAAATAATATTTCATTTTTCCCTTGCAACTAAACAAGCAGACGATGTGCACGTGCATGGTTTACTGAAACACAAATTTATTCTCACTGCATACAAAGTATTTTACACAAATAACATAACCTGGCAATCATAATCACATCAATTTATATGGCACTTTGTGTCTTTAGCCCTTAAGTATGCTGACTGTTCAAATGTCTTGTTCTACTTCATTTAAAATTTATCTATAGTATCTATAAATAACAAGTGACAGCAAAATGTGAGTGTTTTAAAAATAAAAAAAATATGGTAAAGAATTTTAAAATTGATTTATAGAAACTATAAATAATAACTGACAGCAACAAGCTGAAGTATTGTTTATGGTAATGAATCTATGCATTATTTTGCTGATATATTATTAGTCATCAATCAAAGCTGGCTTTACTTTAGCTTATTAGCATAAATTGCATCAGTTAACCAAAGTTAATTTGGAATTAAAGCCAGTGCCCAAGTACGCATAAGTCTGAATTAAGTTAGATAATTAATCTAAGAAGGGGCTGTCTGAACTACATGACACAAGACAATTTTATATGAGAGAATATACTTTTTAAAAAGAAAAAATTATATCCTTTCGTTCTCACAATGATGTAAAATAACAGCCATTATTAAATCTTGCAATTTACTTTCATAACTGCTTAAATTTGGCGAAAATCTGTGATTTAGGCCAAATCTGAGGATTCAAACAAACATATCAAAAGCATTCCAAATTACATTTACATAAACCCAGAAACGGGCATATTTTTAAAGAAAGATATTTTTTAACTAATTTTCTAGTGAAGAAATATAACCTAAACTAAATATGAAAGCATATATCAAAGAGATTCTTTCATGAACACATCCATCAAAAATAAAACTTATAATCTAATACACATGAAATACAAAGGTACTGCAAGTCGTAGCAATTTTTCTTTTCAAGACTACCAGAATAATCCCATCATGTTTAGGTCAAGTGGAGATGCATACAATTTTAATTGTAACTGTTAGACTAATTAATCCCTTCATGCACAGAACAAGTATCACAGTTTTGATTGTTAAGACAAATAGACTAGAGAATCTTTTCTCCTTATAAGTTCAGTTTTGATTGTCCAAGACAGATTAGAATCATTCTCTGCTAAATACAAGTACTTGGAGATGATGTTTGATAACATTGGTTTTTCCTTTTGAAAACTCCTGAACGTATGCGGTGTTTTTACTGATTTTCTAAATGTTAAATTATTTTTTAATTTAATTTAAAGTAACCTTAATGCCAAATGAAGCCAATATCTCTTCATTTATACTTTTGTTAAGATTTCTAATGACCAATACATTACTGAAACAAGTCTTGCCCAGAAAGAACTGAGAAAGCTTTGAAAGCAAAATTGAGATTTAACAGATGGATCGAGTTGGTTCAATGATTTTCAGGGAATGTAATTTTGTTTTTATTTGAATATTTAACTTCTAACATATTAGTTAACTATACTGAATCTCAGCATGAAATCAAACAGCACGCATTACATAAACAAAATTAGAATAAAAACCTTTTTAAAAGTCTGTCTTTAATTCTTTCTTTCAATGTATACATATTGATATCAAAACATTTTTCTTTGGGATTCTCAACTCTCAAGCACCAATTTTTTAGAAGAAACAAAAACAAAAAAATGGATATACCTTATCATTCTAAGAGTTTTCTCTACTAACCCAATGAGTAGATTTACAAGAATTTTCTTTATGAATACCTTAAGACAATTCCATAAACACTCTTCAATAAAACATTCAACTCCAAGCATTCTCACCTTTCATTATCTAGCATAATGTATTTGTATACACAGGTAATACTATGTACAAAAAAAATAGGATTGGAAGGATTGCACATTTGCATGGCTAAATGTAATTTTAATTAAACACACACTTATCACTACTGTCTTTTCTATATATGAAGCTTTTGTGCTAACAAGGACATGAGTAACAGAAGGAAAAAACATTGTTTACAACACCCACTCTAAACAAGAAGATCAAAAACAAAAAAGGCAATTTCTTGCTATAAAAAAGATGGAAATATTAACTCTGCAAACCAAATGCTAAAAGAATTAAAATTATTCTGATAAAAATAAATAACTATAAATGAAGAAATATTTTTGAAGTGTTCATTTTGCTTCTTGAATTCTCATCTGGGAAAAAATGAAAGTCCATAAAATTTAACCTGCAACAGTATCAGTATATATTTATTAAAGGAGCTCAAAATATATATGACCCACAAATTCTAAGAGATTATTAACAGCTACCAAATAAAACACCTACTTTTCATATTAACAATAACTTCTATGCTCTCATTATTTATGATTTATCTCTGTAATTCTGGCCATTAAGATCACAATGGCAATTTTATGCTTGGTATAATAATGTGTATACAAAAACATTTCAAATTCAAAAGTAATCTAAAATCTAATTTGAAAATGTGGCAACATTAAAACATTTTATAGTAAATTTTACATTATGGAATATTCATATTTTTGGACAAAATTTACTGGCTTCACTGCACTACAACACTATTTTAATGAAGGCATCATCCCAGGATGAATTGCATAAATTTTATGTCACATACTGTCAGTTTAGACGGTCTTTGTATTTTACAATATTCATTTAGATACATAGGGCATTAACAAACTATTTTTCCCATCATATGTTATAGCTGAATCTTTGAGTATACTTTACTGCATAATGTAATATAAAAAAACTTATATTCAAAGTTTTTTCTGGGGCTTCGGAAATGTTTATCAGAAATATAATTATTAACCATACTACCAATAATTATAATTCATCATAACTGGAACAGAGTAGTCAATGCAATTTGAATATTTTAGTACTTTCAGGCTAAGTCAAATTATCTCACAGATGTGATGGTATTTGTAGTTTGTGGTGTGCACAATAATGTGATTAAAAATCATACTTCCCACTTCAATATCAGAATTAATGAGTGGGCTCTTCATCAAAGCTATGTTCCCTCTTGTATGTCTTGTGGTGCTATCATGCTCATTCACGTTTTTTGCATCCCATAACTTCCAACCAATCAAGCCACAAATGACAGGCTCATCACGAGTCACATTTGATCATGCCTACAGAGGTAAAGACTGAAGAATGAACCAAGAGTCTGATTTCTTGCATCCCATAACTTCCGAGCAATCAAGCCACAAATGACAGGCTCATCACAAGTCACATTTGATCATGCCTACAGAGGTAAAGACAAGAATGAACCAAGAGTCTGATTTCTTGCTTCCCATAACTTCTGAGCAATCAAGCCACAAATGACCAAAATGAAAGGCTCATCATGAATCACTTTTGATTGTGCCTACAGAGGTACAGACTGAAAAGAATGAACCAAGAGTCTGATTAATGAACTAGTGACTTTAATAGTTGACAAAATGGTAGATTTAGACCACTTTTTGTGATAAAGTTAAAAACAAATACAACAGGCAAAATGTTGCAGTTAAATGGTATATGTAAAATTACTTAAAACAATGAAAGCCAGCCTATTTGAAGAATCTGTCTTGTCCAAGTTTTCTATTACTCACTGAAGTAATACTTCCCTTTGGCAGTTTCTAGAACAAAGAGATGTAGTCTTTTAGAAATTGTCTTCCCAGGCAGATTCGCAGGGTAGATAACAAAAGGCTGAGTAGAAAGATAGCCGATGTAGTTTCTTCAGGTGTGATGATAGTTTTACCAGAACTGGGCCAAACAGGTGTATGTATATAGAACTGTGAGACTAATATATATCTATTGATTTAGTACAACTTACAGAGAGGTTACTAAACATAGTAGGTTTGTGAACATACATTTCCTTAAAAGACTGTGAATGCCATCACAAAATTATCTAGAGATTATGTTATGTACAGTGTCATTTAATGTAAATTAAGACAATATATACAATATTTTGTTTCCACAATCTTACGAAAAATACTTAAATTTATTCATCAGCAAAATAGGCAGAAAATCCCATTTAACGAATGTTTAGCAATAAAGATACAGTCACATAACTAAATAACTGCTCTGCAAACATATAAATGAATAATATAGCGATTACATTTGCATTTTGTCAAACTGAGATTTATCAAACATTTACTCATAATGATAGCTTTTGGTAGTTCTGATACATCTATCTTTGGAAATGTCAAACCTCAGATATAGAGAAGTATTTTTAGCAGTCTTTTGAACTCGGGATATATTGAGTCTGCACAAGATAAGAAATGTCTAGAAGTATACAACATAATATTATCTGATAATGCAACAGTGAGTCCACATGTAAAGCACATGAGAAATACTGTTCTAGATTATATATCCAGTAAAATATGTGATAAAAATATCAATCAATAAGTTTTAACAGAATACTTTCACAAATTAAAATGACATTCCAAACAATAAAAGTAGTGGGAGTACCCTACAAATCTATACAGACAAGTTCCAGAAGCCTGTGATCTTGAGCTATAACAACCCACAGATACAAATGAGTCCATAAAACCCAATATATTAAAAATTCTGATAATGAACCAAGGTGAACTAGTTCTAACATGGCAGAACTATAGACACACTACTCCTTCAGACATAGGATTGGGTTCCATTTTAAATCATCTTATGGTTCCATTCACTATTAGGTTATCGTATAGACCACTGATGTACAAATTCTGACTTTTGTACAAAAATAATTTTTAACTTTTTGAGATCTTCTAAATTACCCAAAACTCTTTGCATATTATTACTAGGAAAGGTTATCAAACTCCAGAAGTATAGAAATAACCATGTTCTAAATTAGGAATCTATAGATGTACTTCTAGTCCTGGAAGGTACTGCAGCAAAATAGCGCATACTTGCATGTATTTCACGGTTAGTAGATCCATACTGAGTACCCCGATGTCCTCTTGACATCCGCTTTTCTGGAAATACCAAATGCATAGTTAACACAACAAATTTTGAGTTGCTGGTCTTAACTAATAAGCAGGAAATTTTCTGTTTCATTGTGTTTTTTGAATACTTAATACTCTCACAAAAAAAATACCCCCCCCCCCCCCCAAATTTAATCTAATACAGGACATAAAATAAAGATCAATTATATTACTATTTTGAAAATAATGCTTCGTTCTTAATAATTTCATAATTACAATTCAGTCTAATCAGAAGGTTTCTGTTTGGTCTAGATAAAAGATTTTAATTTGTGGAAGGTTAGTGCTGTGTACAGTGCTTTGTTCTGTCTCACATGTAGGCCTAAACCTGTTACTCTCGGCAAATTAGGTCAGGGCAATTACTGGTTTTGTAGGCTGCACATGAAATTCATGTTGTGCTTTGACTGTGTTAGAATGCTTGCTTTGTTTGAGGTAGTTATTAATTGTAGTAGACATTTGTATATTTAAATAGTATACAGTTTGTATTTTTGTATGCTAGTTTATATTATTTTCTTCATATATTTTAGAATTTATTCATGTGAGGATCGTTTTTACATGGCACGTGAGTATAGTTATTTATTTTATTTTGTACCTTATCTTGTAAATTATGCGTTAGGAAAGAGATGTATTTAAAGAGCAATTAATGTAGTTTCTTTAGATACTATAAGCATAATATAACTCTTAAGTAGTTTAGAAGTAAATTATATATAAACCAAAGTAAGAAAGCACAGTTCAGATCATTAGGACGTTTAAACGAGCAGTCCATGTGGCTGGCAAGTGGGGTTTACTTGGATGGCTGCACATTTGCGATATAATATAATGGTGTGCTATGAGTGTGTTTGAATCTGACTGGAAGAGCAGTGCACCACATGAGCTGAATGAAGAAATGAAAAGCTGCTAGAAGTGTTCCTGCATGTCTGTCACTGATGCTGTCTGTTAGTGTGCAAGATTTGAACCTATCCCATCACAAATGAATCAAAATTATTTCAGAAAGGATCATCATAATGATTTTTAATGTATCATTTACAAAAATCTTTATCATCTATTCCACAATCTGTTATGAATATTTTCAACACTTCAGATATGAACATGATACTTCTAAGGCAAATTGTTCAAGATTATAAATGCCCAAGTGACTGCTCAGATCTATTCACATTATTCATTTCAAGAAATTAACAAGGCATGATAAGATTCTTCTATTTTTGTTTAAAATCATGAAAATGTCCATGCACCAAACAAGCTCTTAATATTAGTCAAAACCTCTGTCAAAAGGGGGTTAGTGACAAATTGCTGTGACTTTAAATATTTTTAGTTCACATAATAATAGCATTTGACTACATTACAAAACTCATACAAAGTAAAGTTTGGTTTCAAGTTTACAAATGATATCTTACACTAATAACTGACCCCTTGTAGAGTTGAAACAGGATAAAAACGTATCTTGTTTGCTACTGTTATACATTAAACACATTCTTTCAAAAAGAAAAAAATTGCAAAATAACATGTGCTTTGATTTCTGAGGAAAAATCTTACATTTTAAACAGCCATTTCAAAGAATAAATGCACAAGCACACATCTTAATTATGAAAAATATGTAGGTGCAGAAATTTTTGTAAGCTTCACATTTTAAACAATATATAAATAAATATCTGCAAAACTCCTAAACTCAGATAATGTTGTGCCCTGCTTTCTGTGCTAATGTAATTTCACAACTTGATAATTTGATATAAAAATAATGTAACTATATAAAGCAGCAGCAAAAAAAACAAAAAAACAAAAAAACCCAACAAAAAAAAAAACAACAAAAAAACAACCCAAGAAAATAAACATAACAGTTCTTTACAAAAATAACATTATATATTTTATATATTAACCCATCCACCCCAAACTTATATATAAATAAAAAGGAAAACAAGCACAAAGAATAGTAAAATAGGGACAAACAATGCATATACATATCCAATTATGTACCTCTTAAAATGCTAGGTAGCCTTATCTTTGCAACAAACTTGCTGCTTAGGTAGAGAAGAATGGTGACAATAACCACTATTACTGAAATGACAATGACAAGTGTTGGATCTGGAGTGGGTCGCTGACAGTTAAACTTTGTGCTCCACATCAGTCGGGTGTAGTTCATCTGTAAAACAAAGAATTGCATACAATTTCTTCCTCAAACAAATTAAATATTTCATAATTTGTCGTCAGGTTGGTTTTTTTTGTTGGTTTTTTTTTGTAAATAAACTCAAATAGTGATAAATATTCTAAAATGCTGACAAATGAATTTAGTCAATATAAGAAGGGCAAGACATTGAGGAAAAGCATAATCAAGTGCATAGTGAAATGAAGTGAATATGTGAATTGAATATAAGAATAAGTAGTAATGATGTTTGTCATTTGAGCGTGTATAAGTTACATCACTGTATGTGCTGCCTGGTGGCTTGACACACTGCACAATTTAACAAACAACTGCCATTAAGTAATGGATCACTCTTCCCCCACAGCAGTTTATATCGAGCTGAATTTAAAAAATAAATAATATATAGATAAATATTACCATCCCAACTATCTGAAATGGCTGCAATCTCCCACGTTTTTGTATTATGCATAATTATCCGAAAAGGGCAATTACTCCAAATGTAAAAGGCAAGTCCAGTGTTCCTGTTTCTGATTTTTAGTCTGCAGACAACCAAACTATTAAAACGGTTTCTGTTTTTATGTCAGAGGACGACCCCAAAATTAAAAAAAATAAAATTTAAGACTTTTTCCAGACTATTTTGACATTTTACTTATTTTTAAGACCTTTTCAAGGACTGGAAAGGCTAAAATTAATTCCAGACTTTCCCCAGAATTCCAGACCTGCACGGGAACCCTGATATATGCTTGTAAGTTTCATGGACATAAATTTCCAACTTTGAACATCTGTCAGAGATATTTCTTCAAAAACTCTATTTGAAACATGAAGAAAAAGTGCTGATTAAATCATGTAAATATGTTATCAAACTTGAGTACAATCACCACCAATAATGCACATGCACACTGGTTACAAAATGCACCTCAATTAATAACTTTGCTCATTATACATATTTATGTGATGTGACTTTTAATAATGTATATCATGCATGAGTATATTGATTATATCAAACACAAATAACATATATCAATCTTGAATATACCATATATCACACCTAAACAAAACATACATCAAACTTAAGTATAATATATACAAAAAGTCAGTCTCTGCCAAGCAAATCCAAAACTCAAAACGATATTTTAAAAAAATGATGCACTTTTTGCACAATCAAAAGAACTTACCATATCTAAAATGTCCATGCAAATTTGGTCTTGCAATGCAGATCTCATTCGTTTAAAGTGATGGTTGAGTTTTCTATACTCATCTGAGCAATTTGAACAAATACCCTCATTGTACTTGTCATCATCATTTATTCCTGGACCAAGCTGCAATTAAAAAGTAGAACTTATGTAAATTATGCATTAATCTAGGTAGATGAATTAAGGTATGAATTAAATCCAGTTAGATATTTCAATATATGAATTTAAACCACTTAGATGGTCAAGTGCAAAAGATGCCTGTTCTTTCACACTTGTTAAATAAAATTTTTCTTATGAGTTAAGTTAATACACTGTACAGAGCTTCATTTTTAAATATTTAATATATATATATTTTTTTTAAATGTTGAAATTCAGAGTATAAATTTACATTTTAGATTATAAACCAAGTGGACTAATAACAAACAAACGAGTCAGCCAGTTTTATATAAAACTTAGGAAAAGTTAGCAAAATACTGCAAAAGAAGATAAACGCTTAATATCAAACTAAATACATGTTCTTTAAAAAGAAGATAAACACTTAATATTAATAAAAGAACAAGGTTTTATTACTATCATCATTGATTCTGACAGGCACTGCATCTATAGTAAACCATACCCTGAGCACCCAATGAACACTAAGAACCAGCATTTGCAATGCAATGTACTGGTAAACTGGAGACCTACTGTAGTGTAGCAATAATTTATAAAATATAATATACAAGAACAGCTTTTCACCCATGTTAAAACAACAGCAGCTTCTTAAAGTCTGAACTTACATCCAGAGTCACGTTGCAACAGGTGGTGACATTTTTCATAATTTCTAAAAACAAAGCTGTGTCTGATGTAAAGTTATAAGTGACCTCTTTTGTAGTTTCATTTTCCACAACATTATCAAAACAGTCTGAAACAGATCAAAATATCATAATACTTGAGTACAAATTGCCTGCAAACTGAATGATAACTGGAAACAGATGTTAAAATAAAATAACGATCTGTTGGAAGATTTATTGGCTTAGGAAGAGTTCACCAACATCAAGGAAACTTCATTAGTCAAAATAAAATTATATACCAAATAAGAATTAGCAGAATATCAATCGTGTTACTATATGTATATTAATTTAGTAATTTCTAGAGTAATTGTCAAAGTGATTCAAGAAATAATTACAAAATAAAGTGATAAAGACTCCAAAATGAGATCCATCTATTAACATAAGAAAATTATGTCAACTGTATGCATGCAATATTTGTTCTAATGTATACAGCTTTCTTAACAGACATATTTATTTGTAAAGAATCCTCAAAAAAAATTCTTTGGAAATAATTTTCTATGATCTGTTAGCAAAGGGGTTAAATATTTGTGAAGCCAGATTCTTTAATGCAAATAAATATTCATGCCAATAATATGCATTATCTAACTCTAACTGTAACCCATATATGGTTTATGCTGCTGCTAAGATCAAAGGTTTGTGTGGACATGGAAGAAACCTAGATTGGAATGCATGATTGAAACTCATACCCAGATCGGAATGCACAACTTAACTGAAACATGTACCCAGTTTGGAATGCACAACTTAACACTCTGAAACATATACTCAGATAAGAATGCACAACTTAATACTATGAAACACGAACCCAGATTGGAATGCACAACTTAAAAACCTGAAACATGTACCTAGATTGGAATACACAACTTAATACTCTGAACAGGTACTCAGATTGGAATGCATAACTTAACATCTGAAACACATCCAGAGTGGAATGCACAACTTAACAGCTGAAAAATGTATCCAGATTGGAACGCACAATTTAATACTCTGAAACACATACCCAGATTGGAATGCACAAATTAACACCCTGAAACATGAACCAAGAATGGAATGCACAACTTAATACTCTGAACAGGTACCCAGATTGGAATGCACAACTGAATACTCTGAAAAATGTACCCAGAATGGAATGCACAACTTAATACTCTGAACAAGTACCCAGACTGGAATGCACAACTGAATACTCTGAAACACATACCCAGACTGGAATGCAAAACTTAATATTCTGAAACACAAACCTAGACTGAATGTAAGCTATCACATTATAACTTACTTATTACACAATGTAAATTCATTCTGCCATCAAGCAAATAATTATAATTTATCTGAAGCATTCACTAACAAAACAAATTGAATTTCAGACAATTCTGGCTCAAAGTAGAGAATGTTTCAGTTTTTATGCACAAATTAACATTAAAACTTGTATCAAATATCTGGCTTACTAGCACAATTTGCACTGGTCCATAAGTTTGTAAAAGTATCATGAATGGTGCTCATTATATGTATACCATCAGCCAGCAACAGGGGTGTGGAACAGTTAACATTATTCTGCAAAAAAAAATAAAATAAACTTTTAATGACTTTTCAAGGGTAAAAAATAAACCAATAAATCAATTTCTCTATTTAGAAAAAATTATGATAACTAATGTAAATTTAATAAATTGTATCAAATTTAGGAAAAAACAGACAAATGTAAAGTATGATGATTATTTTTTTAAATGATTTAGCTTAGTTTCATATCTTGTAATTGTTATTGTATGATAAATTTATAGTAATTTAATTTTAATTATAACAGTATAAAGAATCTAGATATACCTGCATGAAAATCTTGTTTTTGTATTGTTTATAATAAACAAATTAAATTCTGGTTAAAATGCAGAAATTCAATTTTCTGTCATTTAAAGAATCCCAAATGAACTGTCTCAGAATATATATATAGTGTAATCAGCCAGACCCTTTTATATACAGTTATAATTTCCAACCCCATTCTTTTTTATTCATCCAAAATTGGTTCTTTCATAACCTGATATCTGATTGCCATATATACTAAACTCTTTATAAGAAACTGAAGACTGATACTGTTTGTTATAAATAAATGCACATTCATTTAGTCTGTATAACTTATCAAAGATGGAACCTATTTCATGATACTTAATAAAGCTCTATTGAAAAATCTTATGTTACTTTCATAGTCTTTTTTCCACTCAGAATTTTTATCAGTTAAAAGAAAAATAAACATTTAGTCAGTCTGTGGTATGATTGGTCTGAGACCAATACAATGTGCAATAAAAAGCAGCAAGATAAATAATACATGACAGAATGTTGCTAAACAAATGAAGCAATTTTGTTTTTTAAAGAAACAATAAAGTTAGAATTGTCAATAATAAATTTTAATATATGCTTCTATTTAAGAAAATAAGTCCTGATTAAGTAAAACCCTGTATATAAAAAAACAAACAAATGCTTCAAAGACACTATTAACATATATATTTGGTCTTAAAAGAGAGAATCTATATAGAAGCATACATCATACAGATCCAAATACTGAAATAGTTCTTTGTATTTAAAATATATTATCCTAAAACTACATGACATAGATCATAAACACCTGTGTTCTGTGGCTGCATTATCCAGTATGTATATAACATAAGCAATAATTATTTTTTTTATTACTATTACAGTATTACCTTATAATTTCTTTGTCATCTGGTAACTAATTAACAACTTGTATTATTCATATTGAATATAGGCTTATTCATCTATTGCATGAAAACAAATAAGTGTTTTGGGCACTGCAATATTACTAACATTTAAGATGGTGATCTGCAACTTATTTATTATATAGTTGGAAAAGTGGTCTTTAGATGTACAAAGGTTGGAAATCACTGGTATAGATAAAATGTTGTAAATGGTCTCACTCAGTTACAATGCTGGAGCTATAACTAAGTGCAATACATATAATGCTGATCATAATGTTTGACTCACAAGATAGAATCTGAGATTGAGTTAATTGGATTTAACAAAGAAAGAAAACTGAAGGAAGCTACTAGAATTAACAGTTCATTTACTGTGTGTTACTATTAGTTATAACTGATGTGTGATCAAGCATTTAACTTGAGCCTAGCTTAATAAAGATATTAACTATTAACTTATCTTCACCATAACATTCTTTTTTAATTAATATTTTACATGCTTTATTTAGCTACAATTGTAAGCTCTAAACAAATCTGCATGTGCTTTATTTTGGGCTGTGAATAATAATATTGTCATTTGTTATTTTTTTAGGCTAACATCAAACGAAAGTTTACCAATTCCAAATAAAGAGATTTGTATAATTTCTAAGTCATAATCACAAACATAAGCATTCCTGCGTGCAGGAAATGTTTAAAGTATAACTGTGCAAAGTTTAATTAAACATAATAAAAAATGAGAATATTTAACTTACCAAAATATCATTATACACACTGACAGCCCTTGTGTACTGTTCAACGCAATTTTCGCACATTCTGAAAGGTCGGGAGTATTGTAACAAACATTTTGTAAAGTTTGCTGAATAGTTTGAATACTCATACATAATTAACTTGCACTGATTTGCAACATCATTTAAAGAGGTCAATTGAATTAAAGATGAACTGGTAATCAGCATATCCTCGAATGAAGCTATATTGCTATTAGTCTTCCTATAACTAACGGAACGTTCTAAGCGTTCAATCGCTTCTTTGGAATCAAAAGTATTATAATTATGGGTTATGTCAATCGATCCTAAAACTGCTAATGCAGCTATGGAAATAAAAACGTACATAAATTTTAAAGTAATAAACAACATGATTTTTAGAAGAATCCTTGAAAAATCCTAGTTAGAAGAATCCTAGAAAAATAATTCTCTGCTTCGGATGCCGTCACGTGAAGGGAAATGTTTTGATTTGGAAGAACTTCCGTGATTTAAGAGTTGAGTCCCCTAATATCCGGTTGTAAAGAGTTGTCTATACTTGAATAACAATCCTCCCAACATTTATAATTATTACAGAAAATTGCCTTTTTATAAACAAAAACAGAATAACAAGAAAAAATAATCAGCCTTAATAAATTATTACAATGTCAAGGCAGAATACGAAAGCTGGTGACCCAAGAAAAGTTGTACGTACTCCAGTATTTAAATTTATTTTTAGTCAATTCGTATAGATCTAATCATCTATGCTGTTTCAGTATTTCAGTATTTCCAAATAGATTGACACTGTAAGCAAGACCAAGGGAATATGGATATGTTCGATATCAAATAATATATTTATATAAGAAAATTAAGAAAGTTATTTATAATTTTGCTTCACAGTGCAATCTCTTAAGTAGGCCTATACCGAAGTACTTGTCAATTGTACTTTTGTAGGCCTATAGAACTTAGAAGCATAGACGCTTTTGTAAATGCGAAGTCCTTCCATTTTACTTAAACTAAAAGACATAGAGTTCATCAGATTCTCTGTGACTGGTTTCCTATTTTAATATAATGATGAGAATACTTTTTTTAAAAAGCGTATTCTTTAAATGCGTTGATGTATAGGTGTCTGCATCACACTCACAGTTCATTGAATTCGATCAGAAATTCATTTAATTTCAACAACTTCACTTCTTTGATTGTCTGTCAGATGCTTTCCATCAAGTTAGAGCTTTCTTCTAGCTTCCAACAACATATTAACCCCCCCACCCCCTGCAAACGAATTTACAGTCCTGTAACAAATATAAATAATTAAATTTAAACTTGGACCAGCTCCCATGTTTACATGTTACAGTATTCCTAACCTGCTAAAGAATACAATTTATTAATGCATCCTGTAAATTAATGGTCTCTTTTTCACTTCCAGAATATTTTAATCATAGTGAGATAGTAGTTAAATAACTATAAATAAGTAATAACAATACTTCTCTTAGGGAGATGAAAATGCTATCTCCCTTAATTTCCTCACTTTTTTTTTCTCATTCATACAGGCTAAATGACTGTAATATTTGGTTACTTTTTGCAGCACTGAGTGAAATTACTCTCTCACAAGTATTTCACTAGAGCATGTGTCAAAGAAGTGATTTCTAAGATGAAATTGATTCTCAACATTGATTCTGGTCACATGACCCTTCTATAAAAACTTGAAACTTGTGTATTAGAAAATCTCCTGGATATTTCTAACAAATTTTGTTCAGTTAGGTCACATGACCTTTCAGTAAAAACTTGAAATTTGTGAATTAGGTAATTTTCTGGGTTTTTCCCCAACAAACTTTGTTCACTTAGGTGTCTTTTTCATTGTGATTATGGCTTAAGCTATTCTAATATGCCTGACTGTTTTTGATCACCTTTACTTCTGAGGTTACTAAAGCCTTCTTGCTACTGAGGTGGTGGTATGGCAATCCTTAATGAGCAGATTAACAACAACTTAATCTTAATGAGAAAATCAAAATAGCATTTCCAATTATTCACTGTACAATGCTTCTGACATATTTTTGTTTCTGATTATATACTTTACAGTGCTTCTGGAAAATTTAGATGTAACTTTTTCAGTTATTTACCATGCAGTTTTTTGTCTGGCATATTACAGTTATAAAAATTTGGAAGTATTGCTTCTAATTTTATTAAACATACAATAATTCTTTCACGACATTTTAATATACAGGCAAAATTTAATGTATAGAATCTCGGGTAATATTAATATTTTATGTGTGCCAAAATAATGCTGTATCATAAATATCATTTATATGTTACATCACTTTAATAAACTGAATTGCATTAATGGCAATTTTTTATTATCTACCACCACCTCCTTTTCTTACTATTATCCTGGATATTAAACGAAAATTGGCTTTATGAATATTTATTTAATAATACTTTGTTTTAAATGATTTCATTACTGCAGCATTACTCTTAGTACAAATAATATTTTTTCGTCCTGAAGTCATCATACAAAATGAATTTCTTTTTAATTAAATGTTACTTTTTTTTAGTTAATATGATGAGCAGTTAGTTAAGGCAGAGTTAACTGATTACAGATTTATTTTGGTTGCTAGACTTTTCAAATTTTAGTATTACCAGAACTGGGCTAAAACAGGAGTCATGCTTTTATAGACACCTGTTCAGTTCAAAAGATTTCCAGTACAGAAACTGTTGTGAAAGCATTATTGTTTCACTTTTAATGTGCTTAGACTAATTTGCTACACTGTGCTGTAGTAACATCACCAGACATAACACTAACAGCTTGCATGCTGTCATACTTAACATAATTATCTGACACAAGCTATATGTATTGTAGATGTGTTGCAACATTAGCTAAGATAACAGTACATAGTATTTGATGCATGGACAATCTCAATGTGTATCTCTCACATTATACTAATCAATAAAACATAACTGTTCTGCATACATAGATCATAATAAAATTTATCTGCAAAGTACAGATAGGTCAAGAAAATGCTAGAAAGTACCTCATAAAGTCATATGAGGTGTTATAAATAAGATCCCAGCAAGCAGCAGTGATGAAGGATAAAAAAGAAAACATACTTTATTGGATGATTATACAGTAAAATAATATGAGAGAGGTTCAAAAATAGTTTACAAAATAGCATATATAAAAGCAGAAAGAATTATTGTCTATACCTTAATAAATAAAATAATATGTGAGAGGTTAAAAAAATAAAAAAATAGTTTACAAAATAGCGTATATAAAAGCAGAAAGAATTATTTTCTATACCTTAATTACAACAATGGAAAAAATATAATATTTAATTTTATGAAAAATATAACTTATTTGATTTTACCTCTTGATGTGATAAAATTAACACTATAACAGTACAGGCAAATATTGTAATAATAGCTTGAATGTCAGTTGTCCTGTATTAAAATGGCAACAACCTTATTCAGGTCTGATTTATTCAGAAACTCGGGTACCGATTTTGGAAATCTCCCCTATTCTTCTAGTCGGGTTGAAGAATACAAGTACAATGATGCTACATTACATAACTAACTCATGTATAGAGGAAAAAGTTTTCTCTCTTCAAATTAGATAAATAGGTAGACAGACAGACAGAAAGATAGATAGTTGGTGGAGGGATAGCTTTGCTATAACTTTGAACTGAAAATGAAAAAATGCATCTTCACTATAAAACAGACATTTGTATTTCAGTACTAATAATGTGTTGCTTAATGGTATAAAACAGATGTTTGTATTTCAGGCATCTTCACTAGCAGAGTAGCAATAATGTGTTGCTTAATGGTATAAAACAAATGTTCGTATTTCAGGCATATTCACTAGCAATAAAATAATGTGTTGCTTAATGATATAAAACAAATATTTGATTTCAGGTATCTTCACTAGGAATAATATGATGCTTAATGATATAAAACAAATGTTATATTTCAGGCATCTTCACTAGTAATAATGTGTTGCTTAATGGTATAAAACAAATGTTTCAGTTTCAAGCTTCTTCACTAGTAATAATATGTGTTTTTGTTGAATGGCAGAATGGAGAACTTTTTACTCTGACCTATGGGGCCTTGGTAGCACAGTTGATGAAAGATTATGAAAATGATGAAGAGGTTAATAAACAATTAGAGAAAATGTAAGTACTAAAAATATTCTTAGGCTGTACAAATTCACAAAGATCTTTATATTCCCACTTTCCATTGCTCTTTATTTTTGTTACCTTCTAAAGTTGTTTTATTTATAAAAAATACTTTTCATCTAATTTGCTTTTATTATTAATATTTTCATTGTATTCATTTCATTGAATCAAAGTTAAAGATATTAAGGATATTTTTTGAAATTTAAAATGATTTACTTGTTATTTACAGTGCAATAATTAATTCCTCATGTTTCCATAGATAAACCATTAAAACAATACTTTTTAGTTTTGCAGTGATGACCTCCCTTTAAAATAAATCTCCAGTATGCCAGATCTTCTACAAATTGTCACTTGATAGGGTTTTTCATTTTGCTATATTTGCCACAGTAAGCTTTTTCTGAAAGGTCACTGCTAGGCCACATATATATCTGTGCCATTTTCTTTTGATTTGATCCCTGGGAATAATAATGTGTGATTATGCACAGAAAAAATAAATACTCTTTTATACTAGGAAGAGACCAGATTTTATTAAACTGATAGAATGTAAATGGTTTGATCTTATAGCTGATTAATTCACAAAACACTGTCTTGTTCATTCATACATGTAATATGATTATTGTGTTTATTTACAGACTATTTATAGCCCTCCTTCCATTCAAAATATAATTAATGTTAGACAATAAGTTAAGATACAGGAGTTACATGGCTTTTAAACATTAAAATGTTGTTTTGCTAATTTATTTACTTGTGAATACAGACTTGTCAGTTTCTATTATTTATGTGACAATTGCAAAAGACTTATGAATCAGTAATACTTTTAACTCTAATTTTGATTTTATTTCTAATTTATTTAATAATAATAACTATTATTATTGTATTTTACTTATTATAGAAAAATAATAACATGACTTCAGTCAGGTATGATAGGGTGATCAAACATATTGATGTGTTTGTATGTACCTACACTAAAGTATATACTAGCTTCAGCCAGTTACTATTTTGATTTACTTTTAATTGCACAGTAATAATAATAATCATTGCAAAAACAAGAAAAACATTATATTGATGCTAACAGTGCAATACTCAGGTAATAATATAATTATAATTAAGTGCACACAAAATTACCCTAAATCAACATTTTTTCCTCTGCATAGTATGCTTACTCTGAGATATAAAATAGCTGATCAGCTTATGAGTGTATCATCTCAGAATGAGAGCTTATTAATTAGTTTATAAAATGAGCTTATCAGCTTATTGTTTGATTACTTGTTATACGACCAGTATAAAGAAGTCATCAAAGAGTAAACCTTTTCCTAGATGATCAGAATAAATTGGAAGGATGGGTGTTTATTCTAGTGACTCAGACATATGTGGCTTAAACTTTAAGATCATTTTACTGTCTCAGGGATTTAACTGAATCTCATCAATCTTAAGTATTAGCTTATGCTTGTTTAAAAATAAAGGTCAGTATATATTTTCTGTTCTGTTCTTTCACTCATACATGGAAAAATTTAATGATCTGTGAAACTACCACTAAATGCATTCCAGTCAGAAGATTTTATCTGATTTTGGACCAAAATAAATGAAAAAAATCTTCTTCCAGTTTGGAAGAGATGCACATTGTAATAATTGAATATATAAAAAAATAGATAATCATGCATCAAATAGTTATATAGTTTTTTCATAAAAAATAGGTTTAAAAAATACTGTACTAAAATCATGAGTGTCTTTTATAATAGGCTTCTGTTTTTTAGATTAGTAGAATTTTTCCTTCCTTTGCTTAAACCAAAATATTTCAGCATTTTCTAAATCACTACTTACTCAGTGGCCCCAGTACAGTGCCTGTGGGTAAAGCATTTACTTGCGCCTACAATGAGGTATAATCAAGTGATGCAGATGTAGGCTGTTTCATTCAGCCTCTCATCACTCATTTTAGATTCTGTAAAATCATTAAAAAAATCTGCAAAACTTATCTTCTGGATATCACCAAAGACAGAGTCACTTGTAAATTTCCCAGATATAATAAAGAAAATGGTATGTGACAGTGATTTTAACCCTTCACCACTAGATAACCTTATTCAGAAACTTCTGGAACCATTTGAAAAGAGATTTCAACAGTTCATCATTGCTGAGCCTGTGGAATTTGTTGTCCAAAATGGTTTATTGCTTTAATATCTGTAGTGTACAAAATAAAATCTTATTTCAGTTCCACTTATCTCTGTGAAGCTCACTTTTCAACAATGAATATAGTAAAATCAAAACACAGATCTTGATTTACAGATGCCCATCTTGACAGTTACCTTTGAACAGGAATATCATTTTACTCTCCCAACTGTAAAAAACTGGCAAATGAAATGCAGTGCCAGAAAAAGCACATGAATTAATAATACCTTTCTTCTAATCAGTGTTGATGAGTGCTTATGATTAAAACCTATGCTTAACTTTTTTTTTATTTGCTTATGTATTGAAATCTGGATTCAAGTAACAATAAAACTTAGTTATGTTTAACATTTTTTCATATTTGTGTGTTTGCTATTGAAATCCGCAACAAGTAACATTACAAAGAATAACTATAAAATAAATTACTTCTCTATGCTAGTTCAACAATATTATACTTTATGAAAATAAATAAAATGAAAACTCTTTATGATATTTAATTTTAAAAACCGCTTAATTTATCGTCCAGGTAGATTACAAAAGAGCTAATTTTTAAAGTAATAGTGAAAGAGTAATTGTCAAATAATTTGATGAAAACCTTTTACATGTAAAATTATTATCTTTTTGATTTTATAAATTTATATATTATATATTGCAAAGTATGATCTTTTGCGCATTACTTAATGTCCAATACAAAATACACTTATAAAATAGTTGGTGCCTGTCTCACTCTTCTGAAATTTGAATGTGCTCTTGAATACAAAAAGGTTGGGGACCATTGTTCTAAATATTGCATTTGAAAATTATTTAGAAACAAATGAACAGTGATTTCATGATTGTTAGATCATTATATATCTCAGTTTAGAGTTATATTGGAGCCCAGACAACCAATGTATTTCATCATTATCTGTAACTTTTTGAAGCAGAGGATAAAGGTCATTCTTATCTCATATTGCACACCAAGGTATAACACATTTTAAAAGTCCTGAGAAACAGTAGCTTATATTGCAAAATTCATCTAAAATAACACTTTTGCTTTGTGTCCTCTCTAAAGAAATTTGCATAGTGATTCCTGCAGTTTTGGGGGTGGGTGGGTTGGTAAGGATTTAAAAATGATATTACTTTTCCTTTAAACAATGATTTATCAAATAAGATATAAGCCAGGTGACCCTCCTGCAAAAGAATGTTAATTGCATTGAAATGTTAATCTTCATTTTGTCATTAAACAAAAAGACAAATTATTGTTATAGTTAAAGTGTATGATGTTGCGGCTAGTTTCTCAACAATTTTAACCTAAGGCCAAGTTATTTGTCAAATAATCTATTTGTGAGAAAAAAAAAGTTACATTTCATAATCTTTTTATTTTGCATTTTACAATTATATACTGGATGGTTTTAGTGAAAGAATCTAATGATCTATTTAATCAAATGATGATTAATATTTCATATTTCTTTTCTTCTCATTTTGTGTCTTTCTTTGTTTATGTCTATGTGTTTGTGTAGTGTGTTTATTTGCTTTATATTTTAAACAAGGATAAAGTTGATAAAATTAATGCAGTTTAGTTTTTATATTATATGAATATATTTTTGTCTTGAACATTTATTTTTTTGTTTCTTATTCATATCCACATATATACATATATACCCATACAAACAAATAAACATGCACAGACCCACATTCAGAAAAGCAGATGTTCTTGAAAATATAGTTTCAAATGAACAGTTTAATAATAGCCTCATTGTCTTCTGAGTATATGTTTAAGTGTACAAGAGAGATGTCGTATACAAGTTCATGAAATAGCGTCATAGTAAATGTGTAAGCTTAATCTTTACATTCAGCATTTACTTTGTACATCATGATCAGCTAGACTGAAATTATAGGCTCTTACCTTGATGCAGGGGCTATAACATAGGTGTTCGACTCATCGAAGATTTCCTTGCCCGAGCCAACTCAGGTCGGTGTAATGACTTTAGGGATGTTGCTGAAGTTATTTCAAAGGTGAGACTTTGCAGAGTTGCTGTATATCAACTTTAAAACACTTCTTTCTTTTGTTTTTTATTTTGAGTCCTGTCTTTGTACATTGATTGAATTATATTAGCTTGGTTTATGTAATAATTACAAAATCTTAAAGATTATGAGTTAAATAATTTACTCTTTGTATGCCAGTTTTATTTCTTAGTGGCTTTCCTTTCTCAGATCATAGTCAAATGTCTTTGCAGTTTGGATTTGAGAAAAGCTGTAACAGTCCTTTGTTAATTTGTTGCTTTTTTTTCTTAATTATTTTCATCATCCATCATTTAGAAAATTACTCCTTTATTCCCAGAGTGTATGTTTTATGACTGAATGGTTTATGAAATAAGCGATTAAATTTTTCTTTTATCCACCTGTATGATGATAAAGCCCAGTCATATTCATCAAAAAATAATAACTTGTCTTGATTGTTTTGAAAGGGTGTCTGCAAATTACTGTCCTGTATTGTTGACATTCTTAACTCCACATACAATCTCACATACAAACATGTCTGCATACATAGCTCTTGCATGCATAATAAAAGAGCCAGACAAACATAAATGGTGTATGTGTGTCAGACACTGTGACGAACAACAAACAGGTCCTATGTAGTTCTAACAAGCCACTAAGGGACTGAATAAAGTTGTGACAGCAGAGATGTGATGTAGATGATAGCGGTATGCTGCAGCAAAGTATACCCACTGTTCACTGTCTAAGTATCTGACTATCATATTTATATTCACCATTTTCTTGTACCCTATCAGGACACATTCTCTTGTACCCTATCAGGACACCATTCTCCTGTACCCTATCAGGACACCATTCTCTTGTATTCATAGCTGTACTCTGTACCTATTACTATTGTAAATTTTATTTTATCAATACCTGGTCATTGTTTTCTTGTACCCAAATCTGGTCAGCATTTTATAAACTTGGTCAGTAAATGGTCAGTATTCTCTTGTACCCACAAGTGCACACCATTCTCTTGTACGCATGACTGCATACCATGCACACCATTCTCTTGTACTCATAACTGCACACCATTCTGTTGATTTTCCAGTACAAGAGTCTCAAAAGTCTCACTGAATGGCAGAGTAAAATCTGTTTTGACCTATTAGTATTGTTATTGTATTAGTACTGATCAGTATTAGATCAGTATAAAAATAAAATTCTTGCAAAGTCTGTAAAGTTTGCTCATTTATATTCTTATACATTTCATAAATTTTGTAATCCATTAATATTCATCATTTTATTTATCACTTAGTAAATTTCATTTAATTTATTTTATAGTGCATAAGCTATATTTTGTTTATTTTGTGGTTTGTTTGTAGATTTTAGTCCTTTTTCTTTAACATCGTAAAACTTTCAATATGTAAAGCATTTGAATAAAAATATTATTATTACTAAAACAAGAATAGTACATTTATTTATACAATGACATATGAAAATCATTATTAATATCTTTAGGTTTACTTATTTCATATGAACAATTAAATGATTAAGCCTGTAGATGCATAAAATAACTTATCTGAATAAACATCAACTGTATTATTATTATTTTAGATTTTCTTCTCAGTATTGTTTCCACATGTCCATGTTTAATTAGCAAATACTTTTGATCCTTATATAAAAATGTGAATTTTTTTTTTTCACTTTTATTTCATTTCTTATAATTGTGTGCAAGGTTGCCTTTAAGATGTACTTGGGAATAACACCTGTGATCAGTAATTGGAGCCCAGCAGGGGACGAGTTTTCCTTGCTTTTAGAAAATAACCCTCTTACAGACTTCGTTGAACTTCCTGAAGGCCACGATTCTTTGAACTATTCCAATATTTTGTGTGGTGTGTTAAAAGGTGCATTGGAAATGGTGAGTTACCAAATTGGCAATAGTATTGTGGGTTTATTAATTTTTGCTGCTGCATGAAAAATTCGCGAGTGTGTTTGAGCCTGTGTATGTGTTCATATGTAAAAGTATACATGTCTTCTTATCTTCTTCAACTTGCTGTATTTTTAAAACAATAAAATAAAGGTAAACAGCAAAGAACCAGAGATTGATATTAACAAATCATTGAAATACTGTTCAATTGACCATCATGTGCAGATACAGATGGATGTTGATGTGAAATTTGTTCAAGACCAACTGAAGGGAGACAACATCACAGAAGTGCGCCTGAAATTCATCAAGCGACTAGAAGATGCTGTACCTGTAGGAGAAGATTAAAATGCTTGTGAAATAAACCATCTTGTAAAAAAGGGACAAAGGCTGGATTGGGTATGAATTTGTAGATTAAGACTTTCATAGTTTCCTAGATGCTATTCGGCAGAAATTATTTACACTGCTCAGCTGAAACTGTTTACAGTGCTCAACTGAAATTACAGTACTCAGCTGAACCTATTTACAGTGTTCATCTGACCAACAAAAAAAAATCAGCAGACACTTGATAATAAATCATTGAACTGCTTTTGGCTGAGATGCACAAAAATCTAGTTCATCACTCTGGAAAATTGCTTTCCTCAGGTATCAGAGAATCCTTCGGAATTTATTTTATTCACTATCCTACAACACACTACTACCTAAGAAATGCAAGCCATATTTCATGCATGTTTTCCGGATACTTAAACTAATTTAGCTAATCAGACATCAGGACTGTTAAATGATTTATCAATGGACTGTGTCAAAATAGTTGAATAGTTGAGTTAAAAGCTATTGTTGTTGGCCTTTTGTGCACAAGGAAATTGATACAGGAAAGAAAGATTGGTTTAACAAGAGCTCATTTAATTTCACTGCAAGAATAGACTGTTGTTTTGTCTTATAAATTTTTAATACATTATATTTGATGTTGCATTTTCTTTTTTCAAAGATTCTCTTAATTTCATCTTCTGTAGATTTTAATTGAAATAATTATGAAGATGTTAAACTATTGATATGCTCATTCTTTTCTAATTCTGGGGGTCATCAAACATTTCCTTTATCTACATAAAGATTTTAATAAGTCATTGACAGATACTAAAGTCTTATCTAGGTGCTTGGAAAGCTCTACATGGCACAGCATGTGGGTTCTACTTCAGAAACACTTTTATGCAAAACCACTTTGACTGTTCTTCAAGTTTCATTTTTACAAAGTACAAATAATGCTTAATACCTGAAAATTGGCCCTTTTAATTTGAGGTTGTGGCTGAAGAATATGTAAATAACACTAATATGGTCCAAAGACCATATTTCTAAAGAAATCTGTCATTTTGATATATTTCTCAAAGTTTCTCACAATTAATGGGGTATATTCAATCTTCATATTGTTTCCTGTAAGGAGCTGTTTTCTTTCATCAATTCATCATCATCTAAACCATGACCTCCCCCAAAAATAAAACAAAATCAGAAAGATTTTCATGAAAAAGCACTTGGAAACAGAAACTAATAAAGTGAATAAACATTTGAATCTATTTCAAGAAAATAGCTTAAATTGAAAAAATATTGGAACTTCACAGCTGTACTCTACAGTGATGCAAATGCAATAAACACATCTTTTTTTAAAAAATATTATTATTTTTAGAAACAAACTTGAAAAACAGACAGCTTTTTTAAAAATTAAAAAAATATTTGTTGGCTTTTATTGTCTTTTACTCATTGCTATAAACAATATGTCTCCCATGAAGAATCTGTATAATTTGTTGTTTCATTAGCTAGAGGCAAACTGAAATAATCTACAGAGTTTTCTTTTTGTCATCAGCTTGAAAAGTATGTAATTAAGTAAGGAATTTGGATAGAACCTACTGCTGACTGTTACATCATTATTCTGCAGAATTTAATATGGTTGCAGTTATGTGAATCATTCCAGAGTCTGTGTGTCTACTTTGGGGTGGAGCAAATTATGAATTTTAACAATGCTTGCATGTGATTTTAGATTGAAACTGAAATTTCATCTTAGTGCATGCAATTTTAAATAATTTGTAATTGTGCATATGTAAGTTATTATGTATTGCAGTTACTTTTGATCATATTTGTTGTTATTTTGTAATTGGTGTGTGTGTGTGTGTTTAAAAATATTTTAAGTTTTTGTGTCACAAACACTTTACAGTGCAATGTTATTATGTTTAATGTCATCTTTAATCATCAGCTACTTTGAGTTCACTAGTATTATAGAAGTTATATGTCACGATAACTTGATTAATGATGTGGCAATGTGACAGGAAATAAACATTTTTTGTGTGAACTTTTCTTATTTATAGTTGAAATGAATGTTTTCTTTGAATGTCCATTTGTCGTCAGTAGTGATTGTTGTTTCATGACCTGTTTTCTGAGAATTCAAGAGCACTGCATAAACTCTTCAATATCATTAGCAGCAATGATTAGTGGGGTAATCTCTTGTATTTTAACAGTATTTAAAGTGAGGTTGAATGGATTGAAGCACTTCTTGTCAGAACTTTTTCTAAGCCTTCAATGCATAATTAAATTTTCAGTTGAGAGATTCTTAAAACAGAATATGTGATGTGAGACATTTTAGGAAAGGAATGTGTATTTATTAATGCATGTTGCTGATCACTGTCGCTGTGTCAGGAGACAGGAACTGTATTAACCATTAATGAATGTCAGCAAGAAGATTTAAGAAACTGCATTAGTGAATATTAGAGATTCAAGAAATTCCACTACAGAATATAAATTAACTTAAGAGACTAAACTCTGCAGAAGTACTTTGCATATGTGCTGGGGTCATTTTCTTATTTCAGTTCCACCAGTCATGCACTTATAACACGGAATTAAAAAATGGTTTGGGCAAACTTATTGGTTGCATATCCCCTTCTTTTAACAATTTGCTCTTAGTGTATACAGAAGTGATGCTTTCTTTTAAAAGTTTGATCAGCTACAGATACAAATTAATCAACATTTACATCCCTTTGGCTTAAATTGATGATTTGTTATTAATAGAAAAGGAAAAGGTTGCAACATTTAATTAAGTTTAAATTAATTAATCAAAGTTTACATTATCTGTATTCAAACTTTACTGAGCTACACTGATAACTGATGTAGTGTTCAAAGATTTTAAAAGACAAACATATATTGAATCTTCATTCTGCAAAATTTATTTCCATTTCAGATGAAATCAAATCATGCATTCAAGGATGCTTACAACACATCCTGTAACATTCTCTTTTACAAAACTCTTCCATTAAAACCTTCATGTAAGCCTGTCACTAATAGCATCAATCAACAAACCAACTGAGAGACATTTTCATCTGAAGTTACCTTGTTTGAATTTTGCAAGAATAGCAAAAATTGGAATGGGAGAAAAAAATGTGTAAAAAATCTAATTCATAAATGTGCAATCACATATAATAATTTTTATTTATTTATACACCTCCTCCAAATTTTATCTTTGCACAAAGGAATGTTGGATTGAACTTGAATGTCAACAAAAGTGAATGAACAAGCACAAAATATTAGTTTGATGATATATATTCTTCCTTAGAAGATTCTAAAACTGTCTGTTTATAACATAAATTGTTTATGCTGAATAATGTTTTCAGTTCAGTCACATGGTCACAATGTTGCCTTAAGGAAACATGTCACCGAAAGCAGCTTCATCTTTTTTCTGATTGTTTGCTAAACTGTCTTCAGAAACAACCACGCCATTGTTGGAAAGATCTGACTTTATTTCAGAATGGTAAAGCCATGGGTCTCTGCCTTCTAGGTTTAAGACTTGCTTGTCTCTTTGATTCTCCTCATAGTTGGCCACCTGCACAACAAATTATAGGTTTAGATAAATGACCAACGTTTATCATAGCCATTATTATTAGTTTCTTGTTGCTTTTATTGCTGTTTCTATCATTGAATTTTTAAAGCAATTATTAATTACTATGTGTATTTGTAATCTACCTGTTTCTTCAGTAAGTCACTGTGTAAGATTTTCTATAGATTCATTCACTGATAACTGCTTTCCCTAGTACTTGGAATTGTCATAAAGTTTATTTATTGACCAGATTTCCCTTCCCATCAGGAAATGTCCATAAAGAAAAGTAAAAACATTATAATATATTTATTATATATTTAATAAATATATATACACATTCATTCCAACAATTAGTTTAATTATATTATATTATAGGACTTCCTATAATTCATATAATCCTATATTCATTAATATATATTGTATACTAGCAATATTTGAAAACACTTAAAAAAAATTAAATTAAGTTTAAGAGTAATGAGAAAGGCAAATTGCTAGTTGTCTTAAAGTCAAAACCTGAAAAATATATGTTTCCATTAAAAAAAAAAACCCAACCCATTATTTAATATTTACATTTATTTTTGTGGTGAATATTAAACTGATCCATTCTTTACAATTAATAATGTTAATAAGTTTTGCCATTTAGTCTGCTCCTCAGTACAATTAAGAGTGATATATCAATTAATTGGTTTTGTTTGCTAAGTACAGATCTATTGGGGAGGAGGATGTAATATTGAGTATTATTTCTTTGAACCTTATATATATATATATATGTTCTCAGTTTGTTTATGTATTGGAAACATTTCAGTGGAAATGACATCACTGAATTCTACGTAGAGCCATAAAAATATAAGTTTTTATGGCTCTACGTAGAATTCAGTGATGTCATTATGAGTTCTATTTTCTTGGACTTCGTGATCAAGATTGTCTTTAATCAGAAAGTCATGAATCTGAAAACAATTTCCTTATACCTATCTAATCAATTATTTATGCGTTTACACTTGACACTGACACATTTCATAAAAACAAAACAACAGGGTTATTGTCTTTTTTCCTTTGCTAACTTCACTTTGGTTTATATGAAACAGTGTTCTGATTAATATTATTATTATTAAATTTTTATCCTTAACTCCCTGCTTATATTTTTAGATCAAAAGAAAACTGTTGAAAAGTCACAAACAGTAACCACTGTGTTGCACAGTTTATGTTTTTGATCTTATTTACTTAGCCATCTGTGTACATATACAGACCAGGCTTGCTTCAGTTTAAAAAGCAATTACTTCATTGCATGGCGAAGGAAATAATCCATCATGCAGAATAAGAGAAATAACTTCTAGAAGGTTAAACCACTGCCCATAAATCTCAATTTACAAAAAAGAATGAGACAGTAACTTACCTCATCGCTTTGCTGTTGACTGCTTTGCTTAGAAGCATGTTCCATTATGTATTTGGTTTGCAGACATGCCTCTATGTTGTTTTCAACCCATAGACTGTTGCGAATACCATTTCTAAATAGAAATTTATAAAATAAAATTTAGTTATCTTCTGTACCTAGTATTTAATATAATTATTTTTGGTTTTCATAACAACAGTAATATCAAACAATTAACCAGTGTATGAAAAACCCTGAGTAATTGACTAAGGACACACCTGATAATAAATAAATACAAAAATAATATAACTAGCTTAAATAACAGTCTAATAACTAACTCAACATTGACTTGATACACATATTCAGAAAATATGATTTTATAATGAAGCACTAATGTTTACTGAGAACTTTAGGTTAATTCATATATAACCAACTAATTCTCTCACATGTAAACTAAAAACTTTCATTGTCACCTATTGATCCACTTCGAACTTTTTATTCTAGATATACTAAATGGCCTGCCGTCCGTGATTTTATTTACTTATTCATTTATTACTATTAGTGTCCTTGTAATTATTTATTTTCAAAGAGAAGGGATGACGAAAGTAGTGTGAACGAATCACTCACGTGCAAAGCATGATTTTTAGTGAGCATGACCCCATCAAGATGAGTCCATTAGAAAGACAGTACAGGTGCAAGTCGAAGTTGCATCCGGGTTCGCTACACAATGGCTCCACAAGACTCTTCTGGCTGTGTCCGGGCGCTTGGGATATGCCTGGCAGGTTTTTGGCTGTCACGCTGCCTATTGAGAAACAAGCAAACACACATAAATAGTCGACCTCTTCTTATTATTATTGCAAGACAGGCAGAAAGTGCATCATGGCAAGACAAATCGGAATTCATCCTGACAAGACAAACTGGAAAGCAATAAAGTACATCGCGGCATTATCAAGGCAGACTGGAAGATGTGACTCGATAAGCGGATAGCTAGCCAGAAGATGAATAACTACTCACAGTTCCAGAGTTACTCGATATTTTCTGTGTTTAAGGCGTTCGGATTTAGAGAGACATACATAAACCCGGCTGACAGATCTGATTACCACTCAGTACACGTATTCCTCAACACAAACTTATGGATAAATATAACTGTGTGTATCCACCCATTTAAGTGTCTATCTGACTTTCCATTCAGATATACAGACACACATATCCATCTATGTGTCGATTACTGAAGAAAGATGACCTTATGAGAGCCCTAACGCTTTCAGTAATGATGACATATAATAATGACATGACAAAAACCCAAACTACAATCGTACAAACAATTTAGAACGCACGAGAATGACTTACAAATAGAATAAAACAAACGAATTCTTATGCATAAACTGCCACACGAAGAAAAATAATTTTTGTAACTTGAATGAATATGAATAGACAGCCAGAATAATATATAGATAAACAGAATGGAAAAGAAAGGGCAAATAGTTGCAAAAAAATTAATAATTTGCTCTAAGTCTTTCAAGAACTCTATAAACTTTTACAATCATGGCCGCAGAGGGACCTCAGCACACAGCATAGATAAATACGAGACCTAGACAGATAAATAAGCAGATGGATAGAATAACAAGACGCAAAAACCAAAAGTTAAAAGCACCTTTACTAAATAGAAGAAAAAAAAAAGAAATCAATGCAACGTGAAAAATAAAAGGGCTATGTGTATGCAAGATCAAGTATAAAAGCCAACATCTCGGTTGGAAACCTTAAAAACAAAAGAGCGATGAAACGTGTAAGTTTTTTGATGTATTAAAACTATTGAAACGCCTATCAGAATAGATGGTAGCGTCTATTCAGATACGTTTTTCACACATCGGAGTAGGCTTATAAATTTCATTTAGCTGAAGTAGTGCAGCACGAGGACAGTAAAATAATCTATTTATTTTAATTTATATTTTTTAGTTGAGATGGCTGACAATCCTACAATGTAGAAAGGGCTGCTTATTGTGTATTTTGCAATAGGCTCATGACAACAAAGACTGGGCAAACGATAACTGTATAAAGGAGATATTGTTTTCAGTTTTAAGATTTGATAGCAATAACAAAAATTTCGTTTCACATCTTGTTGTAATCTCTCTCAGCCATCTATAATAATTTTTTTTAAAAATCTGTTGTGTCTTAATTTCACATTAAATAAAATTTCGGGGTAACAAAGCTTTCGGACCATCTTGCATATGCAAAATAAAATTTATTTATTTATAAAATTAACTGTAAACAGATTTAACTCCCTTGAGCAACTTGAAAAGATTCCTAATAAATTCCAGTCCGGCGGTTTGATGCACGTCGTAGTTTGCAAATAAAACAAATGTAATTCGTCGACAAAATAAAAGACCATATTAGGCCTTTAATGTTCTAAATTGGGAACAGAAAGAAAAGTTGTCTCTTTAATGGATTCTGAAATGAAAAACTTTCGTGGGAGAATATTGTCAGGAACCACCGAGGGAATGGCCGGGTATCGACTGGTTCTTTCACAAAGCGAATCTAGAAGTCCCAGTAGCACCAAGACATAAACCTAACGACATTAGTCGGTGACACAGTGAACCCATAATAAGATGATGTTTTGTGTAATAAACAAATATCTTGTGGCCTATGTGTATATCTTCGCTTAGGCGCGCGCACATGACCAGCTGAAACTAATTATTAATGTTAAGCAAGTTTAAATAAACCATATTAACGATATTCTTATATTAAATATTCATATTCATATTGAAATAAATGCGGAATATTTCAGTTGATTTTTATTTTTACAAATAGTTTATTGTCGGTATTTGAATTTTAAGCGGGTAGAACTGCCAGTGTATGCCACCACTAGTGGCGTCGGTTTAGACCTGTCACTCGACTATAAATGAGGATGACGTATACCGACAATGATCTGTAGCAATTCTTGTGATAATAATAAAATAATATCGTGGATTTTTTTTACTAAGATAATATCTGACAATTTTAGTGTTAATTGTGTCGTATACGGTATTAATCTATTATATAAACTAACTGTACTACTGAGATGTAATAAAACTAATCGAACAAATAGCATTGTTACTAGCTCAGCACAGTATTGTTTTCTTATTCAGAGAAGCTGGAAGAGAAACGGTCAAACAAACAAGTTTAATAATTACTATTACCAAATGTACTGCCGAACTACAAACCGTTTTCTACGCATTTGCATACCTGCTCATTGGTTAGTATTATAGTAAGGTCAAGGTCTGTGGAAAAATATTAGCCGGAACACATGCGAAGTGGAGAGGTCACTGATTTTTATTTAGCCCCGGTAATTAAATTAAGCACGCCAAGTTTTGTATAACCGGCTGAGAATAACAGTGAGAACCACCACAACGATAAAAGAAATTTATTTTCGTTTCGGGTTTTCTTCCCGACCTTGATTTTTGATACAGCGGAATGTAGGACTTCCGAGACTGGCAAACTTTGCGTGCCGCTCGACATTCCTGTCCACTCACTGCGAGTACTTATGGCGTGAAAATCATTCACCATTTCGGCCAACAACTTCCCTTTGCCCAAGTCAGTAGTGCCGAGGCTAAAACGGTACTCAATGAACTAATTAAAGAACAATCATTTATTCACACGCCTCTTAGAGACTTAGGGTCGCCCTTAATTTCACACGACCTTTTGATTCAGTCATCTCTTGACTAGTAGGCTACGTGAAAAAAACGGATAATTACATTTTTAACAAAATTCTATTATAAAACTCTTCAAGCGTTGTATATGTTGCTTCGGATCACGATGAGCTACAGTAAATAAAATAGATGCAAACATGGGATATCACTAAGTGCTATTGCATGTATTAAAAAATAGCATTTTTTTCACATAACTATCAAACAACAATGCAGGTTTACACAAGAAAAGTAAAGATAATATAACGAAGCAGACCGAGTCCACATGCAAACCGACAACATATGTATTTACAAAACGAAACACACAGAATGGCTCTACATATAATTAAACAGAAGACAGGGTTGTTTCTTGCTGATGACGAAAATGTGTCTTGAATACCCTTTTCAGAAACGACCATGGTATCTTTGTCTCAACTGAAAAGGCAGCGCATTCCAGGTAGATGGACCGTATTAAGCAAATGGGCGTTGACCGTAGGACTTTTGCTGTGCTGTCATATTGTTGAAAATGCGAGTCATCATGGGCGCAAGCTTCTAGCAAGAGAAGAGATTATTTAGGCTGTTGATTCTTGGTTGACTTATGCGGGGATGTGCCGCCTCGGATAAGGGAAAACTTTGCTTCCAACGGCAGTGATATACAGATATACGATGACATATTTGGCAACTGATTTTTTTCCATTTCGTTTTAACTGCATTAAAGGATCATAAATTTCTGCGCAACTCGAACTGCAGGTCCATGAGTTTATTATTTCGAATATGCCTCTACGGCCAAAGTAGGCCTTGGTTGATTATTATTAAAGATATATTTTTTTTTAAATGAGAGCGTAACGATCTGCTATTGTCTTGCTTCAGGGACAAAAGGGCGACAATTATGCAAAGTTAACTTTTCTTTGTTGAGTTTTTTGTTTTGTTTTGTTGTTGTTGTTTGCTTGCTTGCCTCCCTGATTAAGATACGCGCTGTTCATCTTTTATTTTGCATTTCCCGCAGTCCAAATCGGTTGTCTTTGACTTAATGGTTGTCAAGAGTTTCAGCCGGTAAGATCTGCGAAGTGACTTGTGCACGCACCCACGCCACAAAGCCGAATGTCACGTTACCATATCGGTCAGTTGAGGGGTTGGTGGCCCCACTCAGACATTCGTTCGACCCTCTTAATGCCTTTCTTTCCTCCCACCACTATCATGCCATCACTTCCCCAAATAACCACAGCAGTGACAATCACAACAACGTTACGTGTGACTGGTCATGCAGGCAAATAAACAATTAGTTTCAGGAATGACTACTTATCCTAAATAGATCATAATATTCAACAAGTTTTATTCTGAGAAAGCATTTAAATTTATATAAAATAAACTGGTTATTTCTAAATAACGATCAACTATTTATGTTCTATAAGACTGTTTAAATAAATAAAAACCGTTATAAAGTCATGTTCTAAATTTTTGTACATCTATGTTCTTTTGACTAACTATAGAATCGAATATAAAATCAGCTATTAACATGTTATTATAAATCGTTATATATTTACGTTCTTTTGACTAACTATAGAATCGAATATAAAATCAGCTATTAACATGTTATTAATCGTATATTTTTGTTCTTCTGACTCACTACAGAATCGAATATAAAATCAGCTACTAACATGTTCGAAATCGTTACATAAATGAATAATCAGTCGACAAATTATATTCTTAACAGTTGCATAGTTTTGATAATGATAATGATAATCTTGTTTGTAGATTGACAGTGTGTTGTAAATTCCAAATCTATTAGAGCGAGAATTTAATAAAGCAACCCAGAGCAGCCACTTCTTTCCTAACTGATTTGTCACAACTGTTTAGTAAAACCTTTTCCAGCTGTACCGTATGCGAATCTTTTAGAAAGCGCCAAGTTAATTGTGGGCGAAAAACAAAATGTAGCGTCATAGTGACTGTCTATTTTAATCATACAACGCTGTTTACTTAATGCACATTTTTTTAAAAGTGTTTCAGCAGTATAAATATTAGTAATATTATAAATGTGATGAAATTTGCTTTCCTGAAGTCACACACTGCATATCAGTCTAAATTCAATCAGTTTCAAACTAGTAAGATGAATCTCGCCAGGCTTAATCCCTATGTACTGATGCGTCTTTAAAATATATATATATATAAAGCCTAAACTAAAACACAATACTGTGTATATATATATATATAATAAATACTGAAATTTGGAAGAAAGGGTAAATATAAGCGACACTATATACACAGACTTGTATAAATTTATCATCTGATACATTTCATAAATAGTATATTAGTTTTGTTGACCTGTTCATACCTTCAGAATTGTTTTCACCTTTAATTATATTCACCTTTCTGACTTTTTATTTTATTTTAAAGAGAGAGTTATTTGCTCTGACTGCTGAAAATCAGCAAATGACGTAATCGTAAAATATCTCCTACATAAAAATCTCATTTGATACGCACTGTTATTTACTTCAAGTACAAACTACAATGTGTGAAACACTGCAAGACTACAGAGGTCCCACTAAATAGGCCTAAGCCTACAGCTAAAAATGTGTGAAACACTGCAAGAATACAGAGGTCCCGCTAAATAGGCCTAGGCCTACAGCTACAATGTGTGAAACACTGCAAGAATACAGAGGTCCCGCTAAATAGGCCTAGGCCTACAGCTGCTTTCAGTTTCCTCTCTTGTCATAATTCAGCATGGCATAATCACTAAGCATCTCAATTACTGATGATTAATTCCATTCGAAAAACTCAAACATGGTTCTAGACAGTCTGCATTTTACAAAATAATATGAATAAACAGTAAGATGTAAAATAAACAGTCCGTTAGCATCTTTGCAATGGCAAAATCAGCAAATCGGCGCAACGCAACAACCAAGTTTCAAGAAAAGTTAACAGAGTATATTTTAGGAATAACACATATTTTAGGGATAACACGTATCATGGCGGTACCGACCAACAGTGAGTGGTTGCAATCACAAAGATAGGCTTTATGGCCATCATAGAAATTTTAAATTAAAAAAATCTAAGAAATTTAATAGGTCACAGCAGAATGCTAAATCCGCCAAACGCTCTAGTCCAGCTATGCCCGTGATTTGCTTAATCTACGCTGCATTACCAATCCAGTTATGTCCTTCACGCCTGTGTCATTCATAGAATGAAGCCGGCCTTGCTGTCAGGAATAGCGGATTGGCAATTCCCTGTTACGTCCTGAATGGGGCTGTACAGTATTGAAGTTTTCATTATTTTGAATCTCGCACTGACAAGTCGTAATTATACAGGATGTGAAGCGAGGCGAAGCTGGTAGATAGATTTTGTGTTGAATAGCAGTTAGTGTTTATTAACGAGTAATGCGTGGCTTGTATGCATGCTTGCGTATGTGAGCGAGTAAAAATATTAGAGTGCTTTAGTGCTACTTCTACAAATGTAATAGGTGAAATATTTTCTCCAGACTGCCTCGTTGTAACCGCGTCTGCCTCACCAACTTTTTTTTCTATCTATCTCTCGATTATTGGCTTTTGTATTTAATGAAATTGATTATGTACTTTCGGTCGTTAAGGGGAAATCGGGAAATCACTTTTTTTTAGGCTGATTTTCTTTTAAGATTAGTTTTTTTTTTTTTTTTTAATGTATGTGCATGCGCGCGTTTATTTATTTTCATTTTTGCTTTAATGTTCAGGAGTTGAGAATGCAAGGCTTTACTTTCAGACTGAAGACATCTTTAGACCCTCTAAAGAAAGAAATAATTAAAAGTAGAAAACAACTTCTCTTTAATAGCTGTATGTTTATGCAATCTGTGTACATGCTTTTCTGTAACTACTGTACAGAAGGGACTTAGGTCTCCTTGATAAATAAGTACTAAAAATGTATTACGCATAAATCGGTACAGAGAGCATTAGTTCTTATTTATAGTGACGTAATTACAAATAAATAGCATTAGATCCCTTTCATAAACATGAATTACATATGCTATGCAGTCAAGGGTAGATAGATTAAGTCCCTTTGTAAAGCATGTATTATAAATGCTCTGCAACCAAAGGTAGATCCCTTTCATAAACATGTATTACAAATGCTATGCAGTCAAAGGTAAATCCCTTCCATAAGCATGCATTGCAAATACAATACAGTCAAAGGCAGATAGCATTAGGTCCCTTTTAATAAGCATATATTTCACATGCTATGCAAAGACAGATAGCATTATGTCCCTTTCATAAGCAGGCACTGGGGGGCATATTTTGTATTAGTTAGTTGTGGAAAACGAGTATAGTACTGAAAGTAGTGATTTCAAAATTACAGCGAAATTATTGCTTAATACTTGCAACACAGACTTATCAATAAGACTCAGTGCGCCCTCTCTTTGGCTTCACAGTATTTATAATACATTTTTATCAAGTCATATTATACTAGTAAGAATTCATGTTAAATCTCCGGGTAAATCAGTCATATTAATAAAGCACATTATGTGTAATAAAAGTATTTACAAAATGACTAGAGTACATTACAGGCACCAATAAATACCATAGTTAGCAATTGTTGGTTGGTATTAAACCTTTCCAGTTAAGTAAAAACTAAATACATTATCCAACAAAAATACAAACAACAGTTCATTACTGCGTGCCCGCTACCATTTGAAATAATTTACTGCACAAAACGATATTTTTTTTTTGTAAACTTTTTTTTTAAAGCACCACTGAAGTGTTGCCGAGATTTAGTGCGTTTTTTTTCCTGTTCTAGAGATCCTAGCGACATGTCTGAAAGCCAGTAATGCCCGGAAACTAACCGAATTAACTAGCACTGTGTGTGCTTCCAACGATGTGTCAAAGTGGCAGCTGTTGGTGTTTTTAATTTTTCATTACTGGCGATCGTCCTAGTCACATTTTCTGAAGCATGGGGATGGGACGCAGAGGAGGAGGTGGTGATGGGAATGAGGGGTAAGGGGTATGATAATGTGCTTCTTATTTTCCAACGGGATGATGTAATAATATCAACTAACACAATTCTGATCTCCGCCATTGTGACGTCCAGCAACCAGCAGCGAAAAGGAAAATTAGAGAGAAAATTTCCTTCTTTTTTTTTTTCTGAAGGCGAGAATTAGTTATGTAACATAGTGCCGAGAAGTTCACACACACACACACACACACACACACACACACACACACACACACACACACACACACACACACACACACCTCCCTCTTGTGCACAATGGGCAATAACTGTGCGAAACAAACGTCTTTGAGATCAGTAATCTCCAAGTACATACACTGTCCTGACAGGGTGGACTGGCCTAGATACATTATTTCTCCACCACCATCGCGTCACCTCTTTCTCTTTTCTGACATGCCTCGAAAAGGGATGCAAAATTGTTGGGAAATAATCTCGGCCATTTGACCACTATTCTGATTGGCCTGCATATGCGCTCTACTTGTTGACCTCACTTTGCCTGGAATATTACATAACCCAATAGTCAATGATCGAACTTTCTCAGACTACGTAGTTTCGTATTTCCAGTTTAAATACCCTGCCCAAGTTCTCTCTTTTGTAGATTTATTTTGAAAGGGATGGAACTTATTCACTCAAGCCATAACGAGTTGTTGTCATTAGTACATAGACAAAGGGCAAGAGAAAATTCTTTAATCGTTTTTTTTTTTCAGGATCCACATTACGCACACGCGCACACACCGTAAATCGCAGTGGCCTGTTAAGGTACTAGCAGGCCCTGACATTATTTGCTGAATTATATCAAGCAAGCAAACAAACTCTCTCCCTTTCAGATAAATTTCATGTTTTCACTACAAGGGAGCATTTCCTTTATGTTTGGTACTTTTTGTTTTATTTCATACAAACCATGGCGACATTTTAAATATAATTTTATTGAAGGTTCTTTATTTATCATAGATCATCGAATCTGTGCTTGTAGGATAATTGACTGTGGTAAATTGTTTTGTTAAACTTTTGCTACTTTCTCAAATATTATTTAAATGTAAAACGTTTCACCAAAGTGTGTTTCTATTGTACTGTTTTCATTCACAATGGCTGCTTCCTGTTTAGATACTATTTTTGATGACACTTTCTGGCATTTTCTTTGAATTATTTTTTATGACTGGCAGGCAAATTCTATTATTATAAGTCTGAATCTCTTGTTTAGCTGAAATGATGTTGTTAACGGTTAGTAAAACATAAGTTAATATACTTTCAGAGAATGTATTTATGTACTGTGTATTAGTGTCTTAACTACTGTTATAAGTCTTGCAAATTAGCTTGTGCTAGATAAGTTTATTATCTCATTACAGTATTATGTATGAATATAAATCCTTTGCAGACCTGTTATATTGAGTGATTTCGTTATACTGCTCTGCCGGCTGTAATACTAACAGCTTAGCAACTGTTACAGTACAAACATTGGTGCATACAGCTTAAAGTGTGATATACATGCTTTATAATGGTTTCACTGCTAGAGATCTCTCCTTAACATTCGTATACAATTGTATACAGAATGATTGATTCCTGCCTGATCCACCTCTGGTTTAAGACCACCTGGTACATTCCAGATCTGTGCTATTATTCGATACCATTCTACGCCATCCTAGGCCAAAATAGCAGTCATCCATCCTCAACCTACATGCATCCTCTGCAACTATTCTGGAATCATCCTCCCCAGAGGATTTGGGAGAGTGAAGACTTGTTGGTCCTCTGATTCACATCAACCTGTGCTAATTTATTCGAGCGAACTTTTGTTACACTGCAACGTTTGTTATATAATATGACTTCCATAAGTCTTGAATGTCTATTGTTTTAATGTCTTTACACAGAGGGTAGTGTGAGCCCACCCTTTCGTTACACGTTAAATTTAACCAATTAGTTCACGTCTGTTTATTCTATCAAGAGTTAAAACCTTTCTTCACATGACTGGGTATGACGGGGAGGGAATAGCTTCTTATAATCTGATGTTCAACCAGTCATATCAATTTGTGGTTGTATACATACCTGTGCTAATGGAGTGAGCATGGCACACAAGTCATCATTTATAGTCACAGTCATATACCTTACGTCACAGACAAACAGTGTATGCAAATATGGAAGGCAATACATTTAAATACAGATACCAATACATTACTGAATTCTCTATATAATTAAACGTATTAAACATCTGGTATTAAACGTCTTATTTCTTTTCCTTTTAGAGTTTATCTACTTTTAGGGGGTGGCCAAATATTTTTCCTACCACCTTATTCCAGAGACTGTCGTAATTTAAATTCTGACTGTAATAATTAAAATTGTGAGTAAATATTCTATATACCTGACCTCTAATGGTTTTAAAGTATTGGCAGTCATAAATAAAATGCCAAAATATCTCTAAAGATGTACAGTTTTCTGGTGTTTTTTTTTATGAGAGAAAAATCTTAAATATTTCTTGTGAATCTTTTAATTATTTTAATTAAAAGTTGCAAGATATATGCTTGTGCCCATTCTCTAATCCACTACTCTGTCCCAGTAAAAATAAATTAAAGTCTGAGTCGGTTTTTAAAAAATTAGTTTTGTGTTTGCTTGTGTTTAGATTTTAAAAAAAGACAACAAACAAAACAAATGTTGCTTCAAAACTGTTCAGTTCAATTCAAATTCTATTTCTGCAAAACTACAAAGAATGCTTGATTTGGTAAGAAATCTGAAGACATGTCCAAATCTACGTGCTAGTTTCACACACACACACACACACACACACACACACACACACACACACACACACACACACACACACACACACACACACACACACACACACACACACACACACACACACAATTAGATGTCAAATACAAGCATCATCATATTATATTTGCTAAGACTGCATCGCACAAGGACACATTCTTAGTAACAACAATAAAATGAAACAATAAATAAACTATAGGGACAAAATTTGTTTTATTATCATTTGGGTCTTTCGGCGCACGCGCATTTGAGTGATAGGCAAAAGAGACTTTCTTACAATTGTTGATATCAGGATGTACAGTGAATCTCAGCTAGCTTCCAGCGTAATTTACACTGGGCAACTTGAATATCAGATCAAAATTTCCTATGAGGAGAAATGTACATTACCATTCGATGGCAATAAACTCGCAATTAACTGAATGTTAAAGGGATAGATGGGTCAATCCTTAGGTAACCATCTTGTTAAGATCACCCAATTCTTCCTCCATGGGTCGTTCACTTCAAAAATTATTTTGGACTTTGGAACAAATGTTACGGCAGTTGCACAACTATCGTTATGTTGGTCGACCCCAACTCTTGCACATTTGTCTTAATTATCAGCACGTAAGGGACATAACTGATCGTCAATATATATTTCCTGCAGAAACGTATGATATTCTTGTCTCATAACACTCAGTCCCTTCCCCCCTCCCTTATCCCTCAAACAAATCGGATAAAATTTTGCTCATCCACATTATATTGTACACGAAGATGCTAATTACTTAATTATATATATTTCTAGAGATGCGTCTGTTTGTGCACCAACTATTTTCCTGCAAAACTCCTTTCGATATTTTTTCTTTCTTTCTTCCTCAAAGCGCTCCCTCCCATCCCCTTCCAGGTATGTCAATAGAAAACGAAAAAAAGAAGGATTAATTGATTTAGAATTTAGTCCATACCGATGGACGGGTGTTTTATTAAGTCCAGTTTTATTGATCATACAAAAGTAATTAAGTTTTATCTCTTTGGGCGTACTCTGTACAGAAATGTTGAGGTGTAGTTGTTTTAATAAATGATTTTATCTCTAAGAGCAACAGCAAGTGCTAGACATCAAAGAACGAATCTCTCCCCGGTATCCCTATGGACACAGTTTCCATTCAGTGTAGAAACCGACAAACGAACAAAATTCTGTTTGCCTAGAATCTGACAAATTACAGTAAGTTTTAACTGGAGACGATTGAGAATCTTTTCTCTTCCAGAATCTGATAATTCAGAATTTGTTTTTCTCGAATTTGTCAATTGAAGACTTGGGTTTTATTGGTTTGGTTTTCAGAATCCGACAATTGAGAATTCGTTTTATTCTAGAGCCCGATAATAGAAACAATACTTTGTTTAAAGTATCAGATAATTTAGAATTTGATTTTCTTGAAATTATGCGATTTATTCTCCTCTGTATTCTATTTCTAAGTATTTAATTTTATATATGTTCTCAGTGCTTGCCTTCTTCTGCAATGCGCTCCAATTCTATAGTTTTTATTCTCCTCTGTATTCTATTTCTAAGTATTTAATTTCATATATGTTCTCAGTGCTTGCCTTCTTCTGCAATGCGCTCCAATTCTATAGTTAAAATCACGCTCGATCTTTGGGTTAACCCTTTGTTTTTAAATGCTTCTTTGATAAAACATGCTGCATGTAATATATATATATACGAAAATTATTTCCTTAAATAATAAAACATATTTGGCTTCTTAACCCAAACCACATCCCGATTTGATAATTTCTTTGTTGCTATTAACCAAGTTGTTTTATCAGAAACATTTTCTTAAAAAAGTAACACTTTCTGCAAACGTTTTGACTAAAATGCAAGCAGCTAACAAAATAAAATATTTAATTAAAGACATTCTTTTAAAAGAAATAAAACCTCACTTTTGTCATTTGGGTTTTATAGTGCTTCAGAATTTGATTAACTGGTTTATCGTAAGAAAAAAACTGACAACCATTTGGTTGGTCTGGCTCGTGATAAGATATAAACAGAACAGAACTGTTGGATTTTTGAGGGGTCAACCCTCTACCATCATCCCAACCTCCCATCTTCAATCCATGTTATCGTCTTTATTTTTTTAATACCTAAACAGTTACTGAAATCTTTATATATCTGAAATTAATAAGTGCATATCTTATTGTAAGTCGTTTGTTTCTGTTTTTCGCTTGTTGTTAGTATGTTTCTTTTCCTCACATGATTTCCCAAAATCTCTAAAAGTGAGACCAATTTGTTAGCCATTTTGATGAAATATATATATATATAATGAAGGTTCCTATCGTATATTTGATGATTTTTCTCTAGACTTATTAACTATGAGGTTTCCATACTTATTAACTATGAGTTTTTCTAGACTTATTAACTATGAGTTTCTCTAATTTTATTAACTAAGATTTCTCCAATCTTATTAACTATGAGTTTCTTCAGACTTTATGAGTTTCTTCAGACTTATTAACTATGGGTTTCTTCAGACTTATTAACTATGGGTTTCTTCAGACTTATTAACTATGGGTTTCTTCAGACTTATTAACTATGAGTTTCTCGACTTAGCACAAACGCCTTCAGTAAATACAAGTACTGTTTAGTTAAAAGGAAATATGTACTTACATTTACTTAGTGGGTTTATATTATTTTGTGCTTAATACATGTCTACAGCACCCCAAAAAGTACTGATGGATAAATGATTAATTTTATAATTAAATTTCATTGTCACGTGATCAAGGAGAGAGCCACAACAAATATAAAGTGCTTTAACTCCCTTCATGGTGATAATTCATGCTGTAAAAAAAAAAAAGTGCTTTAGAAACGCAGGACCTATACTGAAATGTCCCACTAGATAATAGTATTTTAGTACAAGCGGCCGAAATTTATATATTTCCTTTTATTTGGGTGGTGGTGTTTGTTATTTAATTTTTGTTACTTTTTATTCTCTCTTTAAAAACTGATAAAGGTAATTAGAACTTGACTTGTGTGAATGGTTTCCGAGTTTCTTTTCTGTTCGTACAATCCATAATTGCTAAGACTGGTGTAAAGTGGAATACAACTGCTTCCTTTTATATTTATAAGAAACACAAAAATATTTATGAGGGATACACAACACACATACACACACACACACACACACACACACACACACACACACACACACACACACATGTTTGTTAAAATATTGGTAACGTTATAAGAAATGAAATATTAAATTTGACGTTTTCTAGCGGTTGTATGACACAACCATTTTCTGACAAACAGAATAGTAACAACAATTTAGTAACAATAACACTAGACCACTACTACTATTTCTACTACTAATAACAATAACAGTAGTAAGACTTGAATAGTAATAACAATAACAGTAGTAAGACTTGAATAGACGCACCTCATTGAATTTGGCATCAGAACTATTTTCTACAAAATCCGCGAGTAATCATAATGATGATAATAATAATATTGTACTGATCAAACATATTCACAATAATAAACTTACCTGTGATCAGAAGAACGAAAGCAATAAAAACGGACAACTCGGTTTGACTGACCATCCTGACGGTGAAAAGATCGCTTTTCAACTAAAAATTTCTTTGAAATGCACTGGAAATTCTGGCCCAGTCAAAGAAAACAAGCAAAACTATGGCAGAGAGTTGTTCAGCTATTTTAAGGTAAAAGACAAAGAGCGGTCCACCACGTCTAACGTATACCTAACGTCTACCGATACGGTTGTATGAACCTGGCGCTTCTGGCTCACGCTTTATAATCTTGCCCGTAAACGAACAGGAATTCCGCCGTCAAGTTTTGCAGGACACGGGAGAGTCTGTACTCAATCGAAGAAAGCGCTTCTTTCACTTCTGGTTGGCCCAGAGCATAAAATGACGTCAGACTAGTAATGTGCCCTGGTGCACGTATCGGCACTCTGACGTATGTGTGTCGCAGCAAAACTCCAACAAGCGGAATACTTGTGCGAACGCACGTAGAAAAATATTAATATTTACACAATTAAAAAAAATGTCGGTACGATGTGGGGTGAAAGAAAAATCAGAAAATGGTGTGTACTACGAAACAAACAACAGCGCATTTTGTGCGGAAACTAACAAAACATTAACACTGATTGGCGAGCCTACGACTGAGCATGCGCACGTGGGCACCCTGGCATGATCACAACTGACAATCGTCGCCTTTGGATGGAAGATACAGCACAGAACCGTTTTGTGAGTCTGCTGCTGCCATTTCAACACCAATCCAAATAAACAAAAGATCCCAGTCAATCAGAGTAAATCTAAACACATTCACAATTACAGAGTGTTCGGCTCCTCACAGGGTTGACCAGCGGCCGGGGTTGATGACTGACCTCAGAAGGGAGACAGACGCAACGGCACGTCGGCGTTTCGTATCGGTAGGGAAGGTGGATGATACTTGGGAGTTGGTGGGGGGAAATGGGGTCATGGTTTCAAAATTAATGACACACATTCCTGATGGCGAAACAAGAACTTTCTTTTTTTAAAAGCAGTTCTCTTGACTTAAATGTGTTAATAGTGCCACTGCGGATCCCGGTCGCAGACTCTAAGTAGGCCAAATCTAGGCGTTTTATTGGTGAACGGTCGTGTTAGTTCTGTCCAGTCAAAGAGGACAGTCGCTTCAATTCGTTATAAAATAGTCGATCCAATCCAGTGTAGTCCAGTTAACGTCGATAATCGATTCTATTCAGTATAGTTTAGTAACCCAATTAAATGAGAGACAGTTCCGTCTAGTCCAGATAAAGAAGACAATCATTAGTTTTCAGCATAACCCAGTAGCCCAATTAAAGAAGACAGATCCGTCTAGTCCAGATAAAGAAGACAATCATTAGTTTTCAGCATAATCCACTTTACAAATGAAAGAAGACAGATCCGTCTTGTCAGAAAAGAGACAATCATTAGTTTTCAGCAGAATCCAGTAATCCAATTAAAGAAGTTAGTCCAGTAGTGCAGTACAAGACGATAATCGGTTCAGTTCTTTGTAGTTTACTAACCCAATTAAAGAAAAGAGTTAAGTAGGCAGTACAAGACGATAATCGGTTCAGTTCTTTGTAGTTTAGTAACCCAATTAAAGAAAAGAGTTAAGTAGGCAGTACAAGACGATAATCGGTTCAGTTCTTTGTAGTTTAGTAACCCAATTAAAGAAAAGAGTTAAGTAGGCAGTACAAGACTATAATCGGTTCAGTTTGTAATTTGGTAACCCAATTAAAGAAGAAAGTTAAGTAATGCAGTACATTTAATAAACATACTCGGTTCAGTTGTTTGTAGTTTAGTAACCCAATTAAAGAAGCTAGTTAAATATAGTCCATTTAAAGAAGCTAGTTAAATATAGTCCATTTCAAGAAGCTAGTTAAATATAGTCCATTTCAAGAAGCTAGTTAAATATAGTCCATTTCAAGAAGCTAACCACGTAAAGTTTTGTTAAAGAAGATAATCTATTGAAGATAATTAGTTCAGTTCAGTGCAGTCCAGTTAAGGAAGATAGTAAGTCGGCAGTTCAGTATAATCTAATTAATAGAGATATTTGGTTTAGTTCAGTATAATCTCATTAATAGAGATATTTGGTTTAGTTCAGTATAGTCTAATTAATAGATATATTTGGTTTAGTTCGGTAGAGTTTAATTAATGGAGATATTAGGTTTAGTTCAGTATAGTCTAATTAATGGAGATATCTGGTTTAGTTCAGTATAGCCTAAATAGAGATATTTGGTTCAGTTCAGTCTAGTTTAGGCTAAATAATGGAGATATTTGGTTTAGTTCATTAAAGTCTAATTAATGGAGATATTTGGTTTAGTTCAGTATAGTCTAATTAACAGAGATATTTGGTTCAGTTCAGTCTAGTAATTTATTAAAGATTTAAAGATAATTGGTTTAGATTACTCCACTTAGTAAGTTATTTCAGTAATGTCCATTTCATAAACATAAGTCAGTTCGGTATAGTAGAATCCATTATTAATAAACATACTTGGTTCAGTTCAGTCCAAGTAAATAATATTTTGTTCAGCTTAGTCCAGTGAAAGAAGTTAATCAAATCAGTGGGGTTTTTTTCAGTTAGAAAAGTTGTTTCGGTACACATAGTCCAGCTAGTGAAGATATAATCGGTTCACTTCTGTATAGTCATGCTAAAGAAAATAATCGATAAAGTCCAGTTCAATATTGGACTCACTTCTGTATAGTCCACTTCAATAAGATATTTATTTCATGTAGATGTAGGTGAGTTAAAGAAATTAATCGATTCAATCCATTGTCAATCCAGTTTAAAAAAGACAATCAACTCATTTGAAGAAAACGGTGACTTCAGATCAGCATAGTCCAGATACGGTAGACAGCCACTTCAGCTCAAAGTAGTCCAGTTAAAGTAGACAGCTGGTCCAATTCATTATAGTCCAAATACAGAAAACATCGGCGAAGCCATCTTGATAAGTAAAGCATAGTCTGCCTATATTATATTTAGGCAATCTTCCACAGGTCTGTTAACTTGGTCAGAAGATATGCAAGGACATTTCTGTCAAGGTCAGAAGATATGCAAAGACACTCCAGTCACATTTCGAATCCACCACTAGGACCTAATAATTATTCTTAGATTCATTAATTTTATACCTAATTAACTGGTTCCTTATACTCCACATCATGAAATCTACTTTAAAGAATGTAAATGTCTGTTCTGATTGGTTAAGTATATAACTCACCTCCTCCCACCAACTTAAGACGTGTAAACCCATCAGTCCTTAATACAATTGAATGAATTCAAAGATAAAATAAGAATTAAATTCATTGATTTATTCAAACAACGTTAAGCTGATCAAGAATAAAACTTATAAACGTACACGACCCCTCCCCAAATACTTAGAACAACTCTCATGTACCATACACGGCTGAATATGACTCAACTAGATTAGAAAGATATGGTTATAAAGTTAACAAAGTAATCTAAATACGGTTAAGAATAATTAGTAAATTTACACTAAATACGGTTAAGAATAATTAGTAAAATATAGTGTACAACACACACACACACACACACACACACACACACACACACACACAAACACACACACACACACACACACACACACATACAACATACACACACAAACACACAAACAAACCCAGTCCACAACACAAAATACAGTCCATTACACAAACAATAAAGTCCACAACACAATTCACGACAGTGACACACAATTTCTTATAGCTTATTCACTTATCTAATTTGTGACGCCAACGCCACCTAGTTAATGGTTATTATTATTATTTAATTAATCATCCATTGCTAATTACAAGTGATGAGAATCTTAATTTATGTTATTAATAATTCTCTATCATACACCATTCGTCTCTCTCACTTGGCGGATATGTGGGCGCTGTAAGCATTTTCTTTCTTCCACAACATTTAAAACAAACATTTACTGTCACACAATATTTCCATAGGTGGAAAACTTCTTACTAAAGGAGAAGATAAATCCGTTTTTAATATAGATTTAGCGAGCCCCCATCTACCCGCTTTCTTCTCCAGTATAAGGTTATCAATATGTGTAAGAAGGTCAATAAATTTAACAATATATTTATTAAATGAATAATCAAATATCCTTATAACATATACAATGAAAAAGATTACTTGACATCAATACTTCCACAAAATAACATTCAAATAATTTTAATACTATACAGTCTTATACATTAACACACAGTTCAATAGATTAGTGTCATTACAAAATCACAGGATAGTTCTTATCAAAGAAAAGAAATGGAGTTATTAGAGATAAGCAATAATAGTTTCTACGTAACCTTGTATAGGCGAAGTTGCAGTAGTCTTTTCACATGCATTTCATAACAAAAGCCACAAATTTATTGTTTGCATTATTACTGTCAATTCCACCTGTTTCCATGTTTCAGAGCACTGATTAGCTGCTATTCTCTCGAGGCTAACCTGGGTGCTCCTTCGACATATTAGTTCCCTCAAGCAGAACAACAAATGAAACAATTTCAGTAACTTTTTCTACCAGAAATTGCTTGATGTAGTTAGTATATCTTGCCACCATACAACAATGGAGTGCAGTGTATTCCTTTCAATTACACACTCTGGTAGATGTTTCTTGCATCTACCACAGCCATAGTGATTTATAATTTAATCAGTAAACCAGGAGTTTCAGAAAAAAGAAAAAACAAGGAAAGGCTGCTTTCTCCTGTAAAATATTATCAGCGAACAAATGCTAAGTTTCCAATTTATTCATCTTTAAATTCGTACTCTCTTACATTCATTCTCTCAACTTACAGTTTCCTGCAACAGTATTTATTTGTTCCTCTTCGCTAGCATGACACTTTATTGCACGAGAATTTCATTTCGCTTCCTACATCTCAGGCACGTAAACAAGTTTAGCTACCTCGAGTGCACTTCAAGTATGTAAACAAGTTTAGCTACCTCGAGTGCACTTCAAGTACTAATGATACAATATATCTTACTGAATTAAATAAGTATAACAACCTTTTTTTTTTATTAATCCTTTCACTGAAAATATCACAATAGTGAGATAAAACTGCACACATAGCCAATCATAAATCTTGACTTTACATGCACACTTTAACAGAACAGATTTTTAAAGTGAAATAACAAACATGGTTTTTAAATTTGAACTGCTATGTTGAAACGTGGATCGATTTACAATTGTGCCTTTAGACTAGTTTTTACCAGCAAAAAAAAACCGTTGACCATAGTTATACGATGGTCGGGCAGCCTTGACCGGACAATTGAAATAATAATAATTATATAAAAAATATTTCTGGCGAGTCTATTTCCCACTCCCCGTGACAGTTTTTAATAAATCAAAATTTGTATTATAGGTCAATAACAAATGACAGATCAAACTATCTCACACTAAGTTAATGTGTTGTAATCTATAATTATAATTCCATCCTCCTAATCACAGATGTAATGTTCTCACAATTTTCCCTGTATTGATCTGACATGAAATCTGCAATCTCATGCTGGAGCCAAAAGTGTTTGTAGCTTAAAGCACGTATCTATAAGCATTGTGAAGGACAGGGTTAATTAGGAATATATCTCTAGACCTATCTATAAGTATGTCTAGAGATATACTCCTAATTAACCCTGTCCTTCACCTTCACTCATAACGAACAATTTAAAGAAACAATAATAATAATTACTTTTAAAAAGATACTTCATGCAAGAGGCACAAATTATTTAGAATAGAAATGAAGCAAACACTGTAAAACTTATCTTCATTCCGTGGATCAAATAATGCAAATTTTGCAAATTTCCTCTCCTCAACAGCAACTTAAGGCAATACCATCCACACATACTTTGATGCGCGTGCACCCATATGTGCATTTGCTGGTACGTCTGATCCAAACATCAGTCACTTTGTTGGTACATTCAAATCTATACATCAATCCATTTGAAGGTACATCAAATCCCCATATCAGTCCATTTGCTGGTACATAAAATCCATACTTCAGTCCATTTGTTAACACACCTAATCCATATCATTCGATGTGCTGGTACATCCGATCCATACGTCACTCCGAGTACTGGTACATCTGATCCACACATCAGTGATATACTGGTACATCTGATCCATACATCAGTCTATGTACTGGTACATCTGATCCATACATCTGTCTATGTACCGATACATTGATCCATACATCGGTCCATGTACTGGTACATCTGATCCAAACACCAGTCTTTGTATTGGTGCATCTGATCCATACATCAGTCTGTGTTCTGTACATCCGATCTGTACATAGTCGATTTTCTGTTGAATCAAATACAAACGTCAGTCCTTAGGAACAATGTCATTAGGATATCATATCAGCAGTCTTCAAATTCAGCCAGTCACTGGCAACAAGGAAAATGATTTTAGACACAGATATCAGATCTAATACCAATGTCGTTGTGAACCCCACAACCCAAGACAGGGATGTTTTATTTTTTTCTTCTGGATCACCATCACCAGTTTTGGTAATCATGTATTGATGCAGGCATAAGTGTCCATACTATTAGTTTTCTATGCAGGCATGAGTGGTCCAGCCTTATAATTTTCTACTCCATTTATTCACGTGTTTCTCATTCAACAACTCTGCTTTCTAGATCAACAAGCAACGCTTACCTGTAGTGCTGTGTTCAGCTCAGAACACTAGATCATTCTTAGAGCATCTCGCTATATAATGCTGTGTTCAACACATAACACTAGGTCATTTGTAGGACATTCCGCTTTATAATGCTTTGTTTAATATAGAACATTAGGTCATTTGTAGGTCATTCCGCTTTATAATGCTTTGTTCAATATAGAACATTAGGTCATGTGTAGGGCACTCCGCTTTGTCGTGCTTTATTCAACACAGAACATTAGATCATTCTTTGAGCATTCTGCTTTGTGGTGCCTATAGCAACTAAGTTTAGTTGTTTTTTCTTGGTGTTGTAGTTATTAGATCCTATCTGAATACGCCCACCATTTGGCGACGGTTGTTGTTACACAGACATTACGTTTGAATGATAGATGTGTTGACTCGTCCAAAGACACGCGCGCACGCATGCCGTAGGTCAGCGACAAGTAATGGTAATAAAGATGATACAAACGTTACAGGATTAAGCTACATAAAAATGAAAATGGATGAATTAAAAAAATATTATTTATTTATTTTAGAGTAAGAAATTGGCCACCAATCAATATGCAGGAGGCAACCCAAATGACTATATATGTGTAACTGCAGTATTTTTCTTTCTTGCTTTGTAAATGTAATCTCTTTGAAAATCATAGATCCTCAGCCTGGCTAGCCCAAAAAGCCTGTTGACACTGTAGTTGTAGTCCACGAATTCCCTCCCTTCTATCACTGGTCGCACTGTTGCTTTTGCTCTCTCTCTCTCTCTCTCTCTCTCTCTCTCTCTCTCTCTCTCTCTCACACACACACACACACACACACACACACACATTTGTTTTCTTCTGATTCTCTCAATGAAACTCAAGACCTATATTTCGGTCTCAAAGCCTGAAAAACCTTGAGATCCTGAAAATCTGAAAAGCCCACAAATAACTATTTACATCTTTTAAGTGGTGGGTTTTTTTTGTTTTTTTTTGTGAATATAATTGAATATACGACTTGGGACTAGTTCCCGTGACACAATTGTAATTACTTCGACGAATGCGTTTTCAATTATGTGGATAATGAAGCTTGATGTTTTATTACGGCTATTAAGTAGCCAATAATTATTTATTAATGCTTACATTATGCACTCTACACCACATTTATCCTTCGCTCAAGAATTCACAAAGATAAAACAGTTCTAATGCAATTTAAAAATGCTTAGTTCCTTACAGATACTTTGCATTAAAAAGAAGACTTTATCGCGTCATATTTATAATGAAAATAATTTCACTAGAATTAAATAACGTAGTCAAAATATAGCAAATTAATGATTAAATTCAGGGAGCACTAGAATTAAATAACGTAATTTTAAAAAAAGTATATAGCAAATTAATTATTAAGTTCAGTGAATGAGTGATTGCATGCAATACATTAATGATCTGAATGACAGAATGAGCGAGTAAATACATGTAATACATTAATGCACTGAATGACAGAGTGAGCGAGTAAATACATTAATGCACTGAATGACAGAGTGAGCGAGTAAATACATTTAATACATTAATGCATTGAATGACAGAGTGAGCGAGTAAATACATGTAATACATTAATGCACTGAATGACAGAGTGAGCGAGTAAATACATTTAATACATTCATGCACTGAATGACAGAGTGAGCGAGTAAATACATTTAATACATTAATGCACTGAATGACAGAATGAGCGAGTAAATACATGTAATACATTAATGCAATAAATGACAGAGTGAGCGAGTAAATACATTAATGCACTGAATGTGTGTTGAACTGCAGAACCTGTGCGCTGATTTCACTGATGTTAAAACCACATAGGCAAACACACAAACAAGCTGCTTGGACATTGAATGATCAAATACATTCCTAAAAATGTGAACAAACTGGTTATGAACAAAGGAATTTTTTAGTGTCATAAAAATATAAATAATAAATTCTATTTTTTTAAATATAAACTGTAATAATTTGATGGTCTCGAAAACACGGAAACACTTGAAAAGAACAACGCTGAAAATGTATAATTTAAAAAAGATTTTAATGGAAAATCCAGAATTTAAACAAACTCTTCATTGTCTGCTTCTAAATAAAACTAAAACGAGTGTTCACGTCACAATTTGTGTACACTTCACGATTTGTGTTTCGACGTAATGAGAAACTGCGTTTCCTGCAACGTCAGCTGTTCCCACTCACTAGTCAGTAACTAAGTGCGTCTGCCAATAACGCAGAACTGCAGTAACAAACAATCCATTTTTCTTACAGAAAAGTGCAGTCTAGCATGCAATACTATAATCCATTTCGGGTTTCTAAAGACTCCTAAAACATACAGAAACGGGTTTGGGGTTGAGTGGGGCTTGAATTAGAAAGGTGAAGCTCTGTGAATGGTTTCACAAAGCATTTAATAAGACAAGAACGACAATAATGCATCAAAAAAGTTCAAAATACACACAAAGCGATGACCCTTCCTCAGTGAATGGCGAAGAATAAAATTTTCCAGCTATTTGATGTTTTGGAAACTTATCTACGACGAATTCATTTTCGTCTACGCGTTCGCTTAAACTGCATTGAAATATCCATAGTCGATAATTAGGGAACAAATCGTGAGTCAAATTAGACATTCTATCATTCTTTTCAACCGTTCAAGCCAATGTCAGATATAGACCAACATTTGTCCAGGATAAAAATCTAAATCTTCTAGGTTGTTATGTGTTTAATCAGAAATGAATTCACTCGGACAATATATATCGTGAGAGAAACAGATTCATGAAGTTATTAAGTAGCACTGGGATGTGGGACGGACAGGGGTCCGTAGGTGGAGTCAAAGAACTGAAGACAGATGGGAGTAGGCCTATCTGTAAGGCAGAATGAAGGACACTGTGCCATGTTGTTAAAGTGACTAGGGTTGATTGAAATCCCAGCTTGAGGTGAAAAGGAGATTTACGGGTGACCATAACCACCCGTCAAGCTCAGTAAAGTGGATTCAATGTATAGCGTGTCGCCGGATAGGGCGACAACTCGCACGCAGCAGGTCCCTTGGTAAAAAAATTAGAACAAGTAAGCCATTGGCCGGTATGGCCGTTGCCAATGTATCTAGAAAGTCCACAACATAAAAACAAACAAAAAATCTAATGCCTACTCCCAACGGTTGGCGCTTTATCCCTAACTGCCAGAACATAAATTGCCAATCTTCGAAGTCGGTGAAAATTGAAAGCGGAAGTGAAACCCAAATCAGAATATTTATGAAGTCGTGTCCACTGGATATGCTGACTTGACACTCACATGATCTTTTCAAACTTACAGTTCTTACTGAGTATGGTACATTTCCTTGGAATCGTTCTTACTGGGATTATGCCACAACTCCTTTGATAGTTCTTATTGGGTATATGCTAACACTTCTTGGAATAGTTCTTACTGGGTATATGAACTTCTTGGATAGTTCTTGGGTTTATGCTACAACTCCTTGGAATAGTTCTTACTCTCAATGCTACAACTAGGAATAGTTCTTACTGTAAATGCTACAACTAGGAATAGTTCTTACTGTAAATGCTACAACTTGAAATAGTTCTTACTGGGAATAATACAACACCCTGGAGTGTTGCTTCGACTAAATATATTCGGAGTAAAAAAAAAAAAGGCTACCTTTAGTTTAAGTGCTATTGACCAACCCAGATTCTTATGTCTGATTTATATTCAGTGGGCACGAATGGAAAATCACATAAACCGGCATTACACTCGAAGCTGCCTTAATGAGGGGCCCACAGAGGCCAACTGAAAAAACTCACAGTAGTTTGCCATCCAAATTTCAGCAACAGATTTACAACGTACAATACATATTTCGTTCGTTACAAGTATGCATGATTTACAACGTACAATACATATTTCGTTCGTTAGAAGTATGAATGATTTACAACGTACAATACATATTTCGTTCGTTACAAGTATGCATGATTCGAAGGAGTGTTATAAGTAAGAATACGCACAAAAGTTTTTTGTTTGTTTTTAAAGTTGTACATTTGGTTCTGATGCCGATAGCAGATAAACAGTCGACTCGATCCAATAAATTTTGCTAGAACGTTTAGAGATAGACAGATTTTGTATGCAGAATAGACAGTGTCACAAACTTCGATCATTATCATCATTACACAAACACGCATATCTGTCTGTCTATCTATCTATCTATCTATCTATCTATCTATCTGTCTGTCTGTCTGTCCGTATGTCTATCTATCTATTTATCTATCTGCCTGCTTACCTGCCTGCCTGTCTCTCTTTCTATATATTATTATATATATTTGTGTGTGTGTGTGTGTGTGTGTGTGTGTGTGTGTGTGTGTGTGTAAGAGAGAGAGAGAGAGAGAGAGAGATCGCAATTTTAAAGTTGAGCAAATTTATTTTTAATGATCTTATCACCAGTTGCTATTTTGATAATAGGAAACATTTCAAATTCAGTAGTATGAAAAAATTCGCTCAGTAAACAAATCTGCTGAATTTTTTTTTTTTTTTTACACGTCTACTATATTTCATAGTCGATTTGACCTTGACTCAAAAGAACCCAATTGGACTCGAAACAACCACCTCAACAAATTCCAACAGCTGGCCAAAAGCTCTCAGGGAACAGTATTATGCATTGACCATTGTTCTGGAATCTAGCTGATGTGCTAAATGTAACTTGGATAAAATTTCTCTTTGCTGGAAATGAAAAAATCTTATAATCATCATGCCATATTTGGTATTAATATATTTTGGTGGAGCATTTTATATCATAACATAATCATCATGCCATGTTTGGTATTAACAGATTTTGATACACTATTTTATATCATAAACATAATCATCATTTATTTATATCTGTTTATAGCCATTGTTTTCTACATCTGGATATTTCTGCTAATACGTTAAAAACTTCTCTACCCAATCTCTACTCACAAATATCAGACTGGCTATTAATATCATTCACGACTGCGAGGAATTAAGAAACCGAAATTTTGCTAGGAGTGGTTTACTCTGGGATGAATATAGACGAGTCAGGGTCCACCCTGACCCCTGGTATTAAGAAAAAAAAATTATATTTGTTATTAGTAATTGCTTCTATAACTAAACAATGCCGGGTATTTCTGCTAATATATATACTTCTTGGTATACTGACAATAATTTCATTAAAATAATAATTCAAGTATTGCATGCATCTTTTGATATAATAATTATAAAAATATATCTCAGAATAGAGCATTTCACTTTATTGTAATTATTATAACTTTATAAACTGCCAAAGATGTTTTTTTTAAATGCTGATTGCGTTTGATTTGACATCGCCAAACAGAAGGCAGCCATATTGGAGATACTGACCTAAACCAATTTATTTATATCAGTCTCGAAGCCTTGTGATGTAGGGTCACACACCTTGTACCTTTTAAAAACAGTTAATACAATACAAGGAGGAAATATTAGTAGATCTTCAAACAAACAAATATAAAACTATTAAAAAAGCCTTGAACTTAATATTCGAAACTTAACCTAAACACGGATTATATATATAATCGTTTTCTATTAAATAACTGCAGGCTCTATCTATTAAGAAAGAGTAAGTAATGTCAAATTAATTCCCACTGGAGGAACCCTTGCAATAATTTTCAGGTCGCAGGGGACCCCTCCATAAAAATGACTATATGTCAAATTTAGATATAATGTTTATTTTTGTACAAATTACTATATGTCAAATTTAGATATAATGTTTATTTTTGTAAAAAAAATCAATCATGATCTCTCTCAAGGGACCCCTCCATAAAAATTACTATATGTCAAATTTAGATATAATGTTTATTTTTGTAAAAAAAATTCAATCGTCATGAACCCTTAGCAACCCCTCGTGCGGAACCCCGGCTGAGAAACCTTAATCTAGAACTGGATTAAATATTTGTGCATTAAGATTCTTGACTTATAATATTAATCAATTTCTAATTCTTCACAGCATTTTCTGCTCTAACTCAGACGGCTCATTTTGAATGATTACTTAAATGCATTTTGCATTTTCTTTCGCCAAAAATTTTCTCATTTATTATTATGGCCGCCATATTGTAAACTCATCTCTTGTCAAACTGATTAAAGACCTCAAGTAACGTGTATCTTTTTCATTTATCAGATTTATAAGAATTGGGCAAAATAAAGAATTAACTATTTATCGTACAAAATAATTTTATTTTAATAGATGGTACCAATAAGATGTTTTCTAAGTAAAGGGACTCACTGTCATTTAATCTAAATCTTGGCCGTTTATTACAACAATTTAGCTGCGTGCTTCACTCTTTCTTTCCAAGATCAGCATGAACTCAGCCGAGATTTTTTCAAATCTGTAATTAATTTCTTTAATTTCCAAGTTTGTAACGATTTTTATTACCTCTTTGAAGAACGTTTACTTTTCGATATCTCCAATATGGCTACTGAGCCAGGTTCTACTTTAATTAATTATGTCCAATAAAATGTTGTCAATGATGATGGCATCACTGCAGATTGGCAATAAATAAATTCAATTTATAAATTAATTATCAGAATGGACATTTAAAAAAAAATAATGTCTTCTTATTTTGAGATGAAGAAGTTTTCTTTAAGTAAAAAAGATATTTTTCTCTGATGAAATATAAAGATCAAACTAATAATAGTAGCTACTTTACATAAATGACGTATGTAATAAGCGCTTTTTTTTGTTGTTCTTGTTCATAGCAATGTAGTGACACTGATAACCGTCCAGTTGGCTGTCATTGGCACTCCAGATAGATAGACAGATGGACGGAGAGAGTAAAGAGTAGAGTAGGTGAGCTCACTGTGAGCTCAACTGACGTCATTTTTGGGGATGTGGAAGGAGTAGGTATGGAAAACATCAGTCGATGTTGAACTTGGTCAGAAACAATGAAAGCAGAAGAAACTGTAAAGTGTAAAACACTCCAAATACGCTCTACACACATTGGCCCTAGCTTATTGCATTGACTGTAGGCTTTTACCAATCAGCAACAAAACACACGTGGATTGTGACAGACATCTGTGACGTCAATCAGAAGTCTATGTTCATATATCTATAGCGGCCTATGTCATGCTTATAGTCACCAGTCAGTAAAATTGTGCAGGGACAGTAACTCGCGCATGTTCTTTTTAACCTCACCTCCACTCGGTTCTTTCAAACAATACTATTGAATATCCTTACGTCATGTAAAAAATATAAGTACTTTGTAAAATCTAAGACCATATACTTGCAAAATTACACTCGGCGTAGGCGTGCATTAAGTTTTAATTTCCGGTTTGTGAGACTGACAGACATTGTGCGGTCCACGTACATAAGTTTTCAATACTGAGACATTTGACTGGCGTCGATTGGTGTCCCACATAAATGCAATAGAGTGCACAACTGGTAAGAACCCTTTAATCAGTTGTTTGCTGACATTGCTATTATAAATAATTTGTCATGCAAAGTCCTCGACATGATTTTGAGATGAAGATCTAATCGACTGGGCTCAGTGCTTCTTTGCAAGTGGTTAACTCCGCCCGTCAAATTTGACTATTAATTGGATAACATCACATTATTTGGACGAGAACCCATTCCGATGATTTGTAAAACTTTTCTTTTGGCTTTGGGAACACTCAGCCTTCTGATTTTTCATCTGTAGGTGTCAAGCTTCTGAAGATTTTTACTGCTAGATCAGTTCTGATGTTTGTAAAATTTACTGGTTAGTGTAAATTCCGCCTAAGGATTGTTCATCTGTACTTTTAACTTTCGTTGATTTCGCGCAGTGCAAGAACCTAGGGATAATTTATTTATTGTTTTTCTTTTTAAAACAAAAGTGTTTGGAGGACAATGACAATTAAGAAGTGCAAAGTTATGACGTTTTTATTATTTCTCATATTGCGTATTGGAAAGTGTGTGTGTGTGTGTGTGTGTGAGTGTCTTTGTTTGTCCTTGTGGGTCTTGTATGGTGTCTGTTTCTGTACCTGTGCTTGCGTCTGTGTGTGTCTATGCATGTGTCTGTGTGTGTGTGCATGCGATTTTTTCTAGCGTCGGCCGACACTTTCCCGATTTTTAACTGCTCAGGCATTTTTGGAGAGCCGCGCAATTATAAACCCATCTTGTCTGCTCTTACAAACTTGACACTAGCAAACGACTGTAGTCACTCGTGGTCAGGCTTTTACACTAGCAAACGACTATACAGTTACGTGTGGTCAAGCGCTTACACTAGCAAATGACTAAACAGTTACGCAAATGACTGTACATTACGTGTTGTCAGGCGCTTACACTGGAAATGACTGTACATTACGAGTGGTCAGGCGCTTACACTGGAAATGACTGTACAGTTACGTATGGTCAGGCACTTAAACTAGCAAAAGACTGTACATTACGTATAGTCAGGCGCTTTCTAATCCTACTTGATTCGGCTATTTTAAACAATAAATGAGATATTTCTTAAACTTTTATACACAAAGCATTAGTCAATAAAAGAAAAGAAGCTTATGCGTATTTGGTTCTTTTGTTGAACCTAATTATTTTAAGTCTTCAACTTCTCAGTATTGACGATTTTGCTGATTCGCATCTGATTCTATATTATAGATATGAGAAAACAATTTAGATAACTGTTTGAGTTATCACCTGACGTATTCATCTGATATTATCTTCATATGCACCTATTGTTATCCCCTGTCTCAAATCCACTTTTGTTATCCCTTGTCTCATATCCATCTGTTGTTATCTCCTGACTTGATATTTCATGTTTCACATCCACCGGCTGTTATCTCTTGAGTTGTTATTTGATGTCTCACTCCACCTGTTGTTTGTTATCTCCTGACTTATTATTTCATGTCTTATATCCATCTGCTGTTATATTATAACTTATATCGACCTGTTTGGCCTAAACCAGGGGCGGGCAAACTTTTGAGACCGCGGGCCAGATAAAACTGTTGGAACAGTTCGCGGGCCGGATAGACGACCAAATATCACAAGTCCAGCAAGTTCAGAATATAAAATGAGAACAAAAGTAATTTTAAAAAACTAACTCAGTTTCATGATTAATGAGATGGATGGTGTTGCTTACAATGAATAAGTGATTCAATGTCTGGCTTAACTGATGAGGTTGACAAGCGAAGAATGTCATTTAGATGACGGTCAGAGAGTTGAGAGCGAAGGCGACTCTTTGTATATTTCATCTTTGAGAACAATTGTTCACAGCAAAATGTGCTTCCGAACATAAAACTTGCCTGATGGTAGGATGACATCACGAAAAAAAGAAAGAGGAGAAGAAGTGCGGAGCTTTGCTTTTAACTCATTCTTTGAGCAAGGAGTAGTGAAACTTCATAACTGGCACCTGTCACTTTTTCATGCACAGATGTTTGCTTATGAAACATCAAACTGCTTTTCTCTATATTGCCTGTGAGTTTAGCAATAGTATTCTTTTTCTCAGAGGCAGACATTAAACCGAATTTCGAAGTTAAGTGTACTGTTTCCCAGTGACAGCGCACATTAAACTCTTTGAAGACAGCAACAGTTTTCAAACAGATCAGACACTGAGCTTGTCCAAATCGTTCTATGAAAAAGTACTTCTTGTCCACTCAGAGTTAAATGTCCGACTTTCCATATCCACTTTAAATTTTTTAGGATGCTGGGGTTGCAGACATGATTGTGGGGAGGGGGGAATAATGGCAAAGAAATAGCAGAAATGCAACAACCAGTTCGGTTGTGATGGCAGAAGACTGTGAGTTTCAAATTCACACACCTCTAGCCCTCCTTCCTCTCACCCAATTGTAACGGTGAAGGTCAGGTCACGACTGAGGCAGAGTACAGATGCTGACATACATTATTATTGTAGATCTATCCTAGGCCTAGGAGAGTTCAAAAGTCAACGAACTATAAAGAGATGCTAGTGTAATATATATAACCGCAGGCATAAATTGTACATGTGCACACGATTCTGTGTGAGTAATTCAAACTGTTAAAATTACATGTAGTCTTTAGACTAGTTTAGCCTTGGCTGTTTGACAGCGTATAACAATGCCCAATTGTTTTAGTGACTTTTGTTTTGCGGGCCAAAAGCAATAAGTGTGAATGGTTTGGCGGGCCAAAAGCAAATAACTGTGAATAGCTTGGCGGGCCAAAAGCAATGTTAACTGTGAATAGCTTGGCGGGCCAACAAAAAATACTTCGCGTGCCAGGTTTGGCCCGCGGACCAGAGTTTGCCCGCCCCTGGCCTAAACAGTTGCTTTTGTATGATTACTCGCGCTATGCCGTTTGTTTTTTTAACTGTTCAGAGTGATTTCCCCTCTCAAGTTAGCAAGGAGTCTGATGTCAAGTGTAAGCGTCACATATAGCTAACCAAAATGTGGTATGGCGATACTGGTAGGGAACGGTTATGGATTATTCTGGGATTTGAAAACAGACTTCTTAAACGCAACCATTTCCTCATCCTGGAAATTCACCTGATCTGATGCTAACATGCAATCGTTCTCGGTACTGAACGGACTTGGGAAGCAAAATTATTTTTCTTTTACTGAAAGTACACCACCCGATCTCCAAAAGTCGCACAGAAACATTACATACATAGCCCTTGCCCCAAACCTAATCTTAATTCTGTTCGTAAATTTAAACTTGCATAATATTATACCGGGTGATGTGGCCGAGGATATGATATGCTATTATAATTGCTGTAATGATCTTTGAGCCGTTCGCTGGTCATAAGAGAGGCGGTGCCTACTCAGATCGAGTTGCACTAATTTCTCAAACATTATGTTGTATACGGACTTTCCCAGTTGACAGGAGAAACTCTGATGCTGTGTACGATTTTTTCAGTTTACAGAAGAAGCAATGATGTGTACGACCTTCCCCGTTGTGTAGGTAGGGGTTTCAGTGCATTGCTTTGCCCGTGGGCTTATAATGCTGTTAAGAGGCCCTGGTTGTAGCCAACGAACTAAGGCTGAGAAATCGCTGTGTGATTTGTCCACCGTAGCCAGAAACACATTCACTCAGAAACGTTTCTTGGTTGACGCAAGTGATTCGTCGTGACACATTTCATCAAATGGTCGTTTTGCCTTTTTTAAAACTCCGGTGTTCAGGTGATAAAAAGTTATCTTTAATGCCACAAGGTTTTGACAGTCTAACAGCAGTATCTTGGATAGAATCGTACTAATTGCGCATGCTCTGCAATTTCTCATGCGATGATTTGTTCAGGTCATTCGCTTTACTCTGGTCGTACTACGGAGATTGTAGTAGTTTTGAGGTGCCATGGGTTGCATCCAGAATTTAGACTCCACTCACTGCCAGGCCCCCTTCCCTTCCCCCGAACGCCGGGGTCTTTATGCATTGCACAACATGCACGATCTATTGCTAGGCCTATGGCTCCAAGCGCTTTAAAATAATAGATAATTTTGCAAGAAAGAAAATAATGCAGTAATATAAAATACTATTATTTTATTACAATGGGCACTTTGTCACACAAACTAATAAGTATTGGTATTGATGATTCAGTACTTAAAAGGATTAATAACTTATACAACTTATAAGGAAATATATATTTTGAATAAAAAACTTCGTATTGTGACCACATCAACAAACAATAATGTGTAGTGACTGTAGTTGGTACCAACGATTCATGCTTGCGGGGAGAGGGGGGGGGGGATGTTTTAAATTTAGGCTACATCTGAGTGATGTGGAGGATTTTAAGTGTCGGATATTACAAAGGTAGATTCCAAACTATTGGGTTCCTGGTATTATAAACTGCGAAATCCATATTCTTTTATTTGAAGGAAAACGTTTTCAAGCAACGGGTATCTAAGAACATACAGAACTGCCGGCATGGAATATAAACACTAACGTTTGCAGACAAATATTTGGGTCCATTTCTTTTGAGGAATATGGAAGTTGTACAAGGTCTGTAACTGTTGCGTAAAAGTTTTGAAAGCCAGTGTAGTTTGTGGAGCATTGGTGTGGAATTTTCAAACTTGTATTTTCGAAGAACACCACAAGAACATAGCTTCAACTTTATTTAGCTTTGTGAGAAAACCTGTAGGAGCACCCCTAGCAATGAGCTATAATAATAAATATTTTATCAGAATCAAACAAGTGTCTTTATTATTTCGGTTCAAATACAATACTCACCCAACTGATTTTTCTTAGCTGGCTTGCAGATGTTAATAAAAGCTGCTTAGACACGATTTATCGAAAATGACGCCTAGATTTCGGACTGTATGCAGTGTGGAAAACATTCTAATAGGCCTACTATAAATATTAATAGAATTTTGGATTGATGGGTGCTCTGAACTCAATGGAGAAATAAGAGTTCAGTTTTCTTCTTTAACAAAAATATAAATTTCTTGAGATATTTATTTATTTTATGTGTTGCTAATAATAATCAATGTAGCCATGATTTTCGATGATGAGTGTTCGTCTGCTATCTCTATTTATAGGTATGATTTGTACCTAGTATAAAAACTAGGAAGTAATCGGTAGTGTCCCTTGACAACATGGCGACAATCATATTCAATAAGACTAAATCTCTACGATGGACTTAATGTAGGATGATGACGTTTTTGCAAAAAATTGCAGCGTCCCTCAAGAGAGGCAGAGCAGCAGAGTTACCAGCTGGTATGGCCTGTTAAAGAAATTAATTATTTCATAGATCGGACACAGTAAAGTAATTCGGTGGGCTTAGTAGGCATATGACTAACCGGATACCTTAAATTTTAGAACTAGATGCTATAGTCTACATTTTAGATTGCATTCAATTCTCTTATAGCTTGAATAGTATTCAAAATTGTGTAGATAAAGGATATAAGGGTTAAATTTTTATATAAGTTTGCTGGAGACTCTAACTATATAATAGAACTTATTCCACAATACAACACATCACAATTAAAAACATCAGCTCTGTATAAAATTATTTCTCAGTTGCCTGTAATCAACGTAATCGTAATGTCAGTTCATATGTTTTACTCTAAGTATCCGTATTTATTAATCGTAATGGCAGTTCATATGAGTTTTACTTTAAGTATCCGTATTTATTTGTTTTAGTATAATTTTAAGAGCGTATTTAAAACTTGTTTCTAAGTTTGACCATTATTGATAAATTCTGCAATGGAAGGAAAGAAAAAAAATTAAGCATGTTTCACACACACACACACACACACACACACACACACACACACACACACACACACACACACACACACACACACACACACACACACACACAAGAATAGTAAATAAGAAGCAAATCTGAAAAGAAAAGACTTAAATGTTTCATATACATTTTTATTTTACCCATCAGGAAATGAACTGACAAAGTGTTTCATATGCATTTTTATTTTTTATTTTACCCATCAGGAAATGAACTGACAAATTGTTTGCCCTGAAAAGGATTATGATAACGTTATGATTATGCAACTTTGTAACATACCTGGTCTTGATCTTGAGCTTTATGTCATGTACACACTTCTTTCCAGTCTAGAGTTTATAAACAGCATAACAAATACGATTTATAATAAGATTTATAATTTAATAAATTAGCAGTGCATTTACTTAAAACATGAATACTATTTTTATGTAGCATGTTTTTAAAGTTAAATAATTGCTTTTTGTATTGTTAAAGAAATTAGTAATGTGCCAATTATCAGTTATCATATCTTCTCCCGTGTGTGTGTGTGTGTGTGTGTGTGTGTGTGTGTGTTTGGTTTGAACTGACGTATGTAAATGCATGTTATTTCTTTTTATGTGGATGTGTGTTTGTATGTGAACTGCAATGCAAGTTTATATATTTTTTATTGTTTTCAGACAGCAAAGATGCTTTCTACATTTTAATGCCTATGGTAATTGCAAACCAGCACAGGTACCACAACAAATAACTTTGTTTTAGTAGATTAGTTCAAACTAAGTTGATGTTAACCCACAAATAAATTATGCTACTATCAATATGGATCATAGTTATACTTTATTATTCTAATTATTCTTACTCTTCTGTTTCATTTCTTTATTTGTTGCTGTTTATTAAATGAATATTTGTGTGCAATATTTTAATCATATTATAATAATGTCATCAATGACCCTTCTAATACGCCCTCAACCTTCTTATAATAGACAGACATAATTTCTGTTGTGTTAATTTTAATAATTAGAAAAATGCCTGTTCAAATTGATTAGACAAAATGTATCTTGTATTATTACTATTAATTTGAATAATTAGACATAATGTTCTTTGTATAAATTTGAATAATTAGACAAAATATCTGTTGATATTAATTTTAATGATTAGGTATAAAGCTTGCTTGTACTAATTTTATTACAGTGTTATATATGTTGGCATTAATTTATTACACTTTACAGTGTTATATATGTTGGCATTAATTTATTACAGAGTATTACTATTAGACATAATAATTGTTGATTGCAAGATAATATTAGATATAATGTCTGTTACATTTAATATTTATAATTTGACATAATGTGTGTTGGTATTAATTTTAATATAAGATATTAAACATAATTACTATTAATATTAATTTTAATAATTAATATAATATCAGTTGGTATTAATTTTAATATAATCTATTAGATATAATTTCTGTTTGTATTTTACAAGACATTTGATATTATGATTGTTGTTATTAATTTTAATATAAAATATTAGACATGGTATGTTTATATTAATTTTAGCACAATATTAACATAATAAATGTTGATATTATTTTTATTCAGATAATAAATTATTATTAATTGTAATTCCCCCTGTAAACATTAGTTGACGTGTAGAACTTCAGGCTTTGTGGCAGAATGGGCATTTTGGTTTATGCCAATATTAATTTGTTGGTTAACCTCATGAATTGCTTAGACTACAGGCTTTGTGGCAAATAGACATTATGGTTTATGCCAGTACTAATTTGTTGTTAACCTCATATGAATTACAGCACCCACATATCTGCCAAATGAGAGAGATGAATAGTGTCTTCTGGAGAATTATTAATAATGTAAATTAAGATTATCATCTCTTGTAATTAGTTATGGACGATTAGTTAATTAATAATAATTCTAACCATTAACTAGGTGTTGTTATTAGCATCACAGTCCACAAAGAGTAGTTTCCAGCATATAGTCCCAAAGAGTACACTGCTTTTTGTAGAACTGATTGTCTCCAGCACTCTCTAGTTCTTTAAACTTCATCTAGTTCCATGTTATATTAACCAGTCAACCCCTCTATTATTTATTGATTATTGTCGGTCTTGATTTGTGTGTAGATAGAAAAGACTTAACCAGTTAACCTCTCTACTGTTTTTTTTTTGATTATTTTCAGTCTTGATTAATGTGTAGATAGAAAAGATTCACCACTCAACCTTTTTAGTATTTATTGATTAGTATGTAGATAGAAAAGACTTGTCACTAAATCTTAGAAATTAGAATCTTGTAATGCTGAAACTAAATATTACAAGTATTAGTATTGAAATGTCTTTGATTTGTATTTCTTCAGATCTGTTGCTGACCTCTTATCAAACTCCAGCTTTAATGTAGCATTTCAATGTGGGCGTGCAAAAAGGAGCTTACTTCACATAGCAGCAAAGTGGGTAATTTAAAAAAAGAATAGATAAATATCTATATATAATGAAGAGTGTCACTGCTGAAAAATGCAGTCAATAAATACACTAAGCCCAATGGTTCTCAGGCTGAAAGTCTATACAAATAAATTTCCAGTGATCAGGAGAAAAATACGATAAAAATTTATAAATAAAATAGGATAAAGCCCAGAAATAATACACGTAAGTAAGGGTGAATAGAACATAGCCACATTTTGATTGGTTGGTTGGTTGTTTTTATTAGAAAATGTTACATATATTTTTAAAGGTCAGTGTATAGTTTATTGCTGCTTCTCATTAACTAATTTGCATTGTTTCTATGCTTGTGATGATATTGATGGTTACTTCAGATATCATTCCACATTTAAATTTAATGGATATAAAAATCTTTACTGACAACTGTATTTTGGTGAATTATCCCTGTTAACTGTGAATCTCACATTTTATCCCCCATTTAAATTTGATGGATTTACTCAATAGACTGTAGCACTGAAGAGGTTAAGAATAAGACATTTACACAAACTATAGAGCAGTGAATAAGTGTATATGAGTTATGCATGGAGATAACAGAAATCTTATCAGTTATCCATACAAACTAGCACTTAACATATGCATACATTTTTAAATGAATAGTATTAATAAAGAAGGAAAAGTCTTGCATATTGACTGAGCATATATGTATATGCATACATATTTGAATCTACCAATGATGAAAGAATAAAATATGATGACCATTACTTGTACATATTTATCATCTTCTTATATGAAGAGAAACATATACAGTTACTATACACTTACATATACAGTTAGCTACATGACTGTGGTTTGTGACAGTTGCGGAACATATGAAACTTTGTGCTTGCTGCTAAAGAAAGGAGCAGAAGTCAATCAGCAAGATAAGTCAGGATGTACTCCACTTCATTTGGCTGCAAAAAATGGGTAAGCTTTGGGTGATAAGACTGTTATTTTGTATGTTTGTGTGTTTGAGAGTGTGTGTGTTTCTGTGTTACTGTGTTCGTGAGTGTGTGTGTATATGTGTGAATGCATGTGTGACTGTATACGTGCATTTATGAGTGTGTGTCTGTGTGTTTGAGAGTGTGTGTGTTACTGTGTTCGTGTGTATATGTGTGAATGCATGTGTGACTGTATACGTGCATGTATGAGTGTGTGTGTGTGTGTGTGTGTGTGTGTGTGTGTGTGTGTGTGTGTGTGTGTGTGTGTGTGTGTGTGTGTGTGTGTGTGTGTGTGTTTGTGTGTGTGTGTGTGTGTGTGTGTGTGTGTGTGTTTGAGATTGTGTGTGTTTCTATGTGTTACTGTGTTCATGAGAGTGTATATGTGTGAGTGCATGTGTGACTGTATATATGCATGTATGAGTGTGTGAGTGTGTGTGTGTGTGTTTGAGAGTGTGTTTCTGTGTATTACTGTGTTTGTGAGTATGTATATGTGTGAATGCATGTGTGACTGTATATGTGCATGTATGAGTGTGTGTGTGTGTGTGTGTGTGTGTGTGTGTGTGTGTGTGTTTGAGAGTGTGTTTCTGTGTATTACTGTGTTTGTGAGTATGTATATGTGTGAATACATGTGTGACTGTATATGTGCATGTATGAGTGTGTGTGTGTGTGTGTGTGTGTGTGTGTGTGTGTGTGTGTGTGTGTGTGTGTGTGTGCATACATGAGTGTGTGATTGTACTTTTGAGAAATTGTGTGTGTGAATATGTAAGAGCTTGTTTGATATTTTACATTCATTTTTGTGTTTGCATAGTTAAGGTACACTAAGTTTATTGACATGACATTTACAAGCATCCTGTCTTGGTATTGTGAACATTACAATCAGAGACAGCTGTTCAGCAACAGTAATAAGTAGTAATAAAAGATAAAGCTGTTATAGCAATAGTGGTTAAAAAAAAGAAGAAGACATTGGTCTACACTTGATATGGATGAGCCACTTCTTAACCTGCCCCCAAAATAAGTACCATGCAGTGGTATTTAAGTATGGTAGAGAGTAAATGAGTGGGTCAGCTTTTTTTATCAAATTATTTTTAGTGCAGTCTGCAGATAGGATTACAGACAGATGTTAGGATGGTGAGATTGATTTTATTCTGGTTCTGATTATGATATCACAATGCTTACCCCAATCTTTCTTTTACCCCTTAACTGTCAAGTGTTAAAATGTATAGCTATCTTTTTTCAATTTTTTTATCTTAGAAACTGATACTGTGAGTTCTCCACCCCACCCTCTTGCATAAAAATTACCTATAGAGCAGTTTGGAAGCCACTTTTTAAATGGTGTCTACTATGTTAGTGTCTTATTAAGAGTAATATGTATAATTTGATAAGTGAGGCTGCTAATATGGGTATGTTTTATACAGGCAAAGAAAATGTCTTAACAAGTTGCTTGAATGTGAGTGTGATATCAACATCAGAAACAACGAAGGACTTACTGCGGTAAGTTTTAATTTTGTTAGGGAAAGAATAATTACTCAGATATTTACATCACTTGAAAAAAAGTATGTGTATCAACTCCCATAATTTGCTTGCTTTGTACCTATGAAAAAACAAAGTCACACTTTGTTGGCTCAGGGTTAGCATGCTCACTCCTGACGTATGTTCAAATTGAAGTGTCCAAATGCAACATAATAGTTTATGAATGTCTCAATCAATCTGTTAACTCACCATTAACCTAAAAAATACTACCTTTCATGACTACTTTTCTGCCACACCAAGTTCAAAGTGATTAGAAAATGTAATTCTTTTCAACAGTAAACTTTGATCTCAGCCCATTGGCTAGGCTCATTCTTGTAAATCTTAACCATTGGGTAATAAAAACACAACCAGTTTAGATTACATCAGCAAATTCTAGCATATTTTTTACCCGAGTTGTTTACTCCAACTCTGATACTTACAAAAAAATATCATCATAAGCAGTGCCCAAGGTTGGTTTTCATTGACATTGGCAACAAAAATATATAATTATTAAGATAGAAATAGGGATAGGCAAATTTACTCTGCCACACTGTCCAGTATCTTTTATCTCTCTCTCCAGTTGACCACTCCACTGTCTCTTCACATCATAAACTTCTCACCTGACTTCCTACATCAGTATGTGAATTCAATGCAATCTAAATGCATGTGGAAATTATCTTGAGATATGTCTTTTTATGATATGAAATTGAGAAGTGTGTGTGTGTGTGTGTATGGGGGTGGGGGTGGGAACAGCCTGTAAATTTATATCTAGGTTTTTTGATGATGTCATTTGTTGCAGTTTGAAAAATAAAATTCTAGGATACTTTGAGAGTGAAAATCATTGGCATACTTAATTGCTCAAAACTATTTTGGAGTTTTTAAAACAATCATTTCAAAATATTGGTGAAAGCAGTATAAAGAAGGTATTTGATTTTTTTTTTATACTGAATATGATAAATATTTAATGCAGTTATGTAAAGTTTTCTGTTTTATCAAAAAGAAAAAGGGAAGTCTTCGTAAAGAAAATAAAATTCATTTATGTGTGTATATAAATTATGTGCAGTAAATGTATTTTAAACTTTGATAATGATAGTGGTGGTTTGTGGTGATGGTGGTAGTGATGATGATGATGATGGTGATGATGACGGAAATGGTGATGTAATTATGGTGATAGTGACAGCCTTTTCTTTAAGGCAGCTTTAGAGACAATCCTTTTTTCAGGTTCACTGGTTGGCTGTTAATGGCCGCACAGAGCTTCTTGAAGACATGCTTTCTAGAATCAAGGATGTCGACATAGAGGTACATTTTTTCAATCATTCAATCAATTATTGAAATTTATTAAATTTTAAGAGATTCATTTTTTCGGAGTCGATAAACATAGCATAGTATTTTGTGAAGTATTGATCTAAAAAAGCTTATTTAATAAGTATTTGTTTGTTTGGTCTTGAACTTGTCTTTTTTTTCTTTCTCTCCCTTAAAGTCTCTCTCACAGACAAAAATGCTCATATTTATTATAATTCATATTTATTATCTTTCATATTTATTGTAATATATATTTATTAAACTTCACATATTGTCCATAAATTTTAATGTTTGTCTATAGGATTCTCAAGGGCAGACTCCACTTCATGTTGCCTGTCAGAATGGCCACTTGAATGTAAGTATACCTGATTGTGGACAAACATTATTTCTTTAATTAAAGCATCTATTTATTTTGCATGCATATATATGGTAGGAGTATGTGTGTGTGTGTGTGTGTGTGTGTTTTCTATCATTCACAAGTGCATTTGCATTTTCTATTTTATTATGTAACTGCCAACTTTGTCTGGAATTTATTAAATTTTCTATTCCAGAAACTATATACATATAAAAGCACTTAAATTTAAATTTGTTTGCTGATTAAAAAAAAAGTAAGTGATATGGTGCATATGTGGTCTTTGTCTGCAGACTGTAGTCTGTCTACTGGATAATGGAGCTAATGTCAACAAAGCTAACATCAATGGCTGGACACCTTTACACTTTGCTTGCAAGTAAGTGTCAGCATGTCACTATATCATTGTGTCACTGTATTAGTGTGTCACTATATCATTGTGTCCCTAGCATCAGGGTTATCATTTAATGTCAATGGGATTTTTGCCTTAAAACAGTGCATTTTCAGCTTACAATTAATACATTCAAAGACAATTCAAAAACATAACAAGCTTGTCATATTTATTTAAGAAAGAAAGAATTTGTAGGATTAATATCATCTTAAGCAGGGAACGCATAACTTACATTTCCATTGTGTTTGAAGTATGAACTACTTGACCTGAACATTTATTAATCTTTCTTACCTGTAGGCATGGCCAACACGAGGCAGTTGAAATTTTGTTAAAACGAGGAGCTCAGTTGTGTCCTGAGGACAGTGGTAGGACACCTTTAATGTTGTGTCTTGAGGTGATTATTATTTTATTTGTGTTTAAGAATTTGTGGTGTAGTTATTACAAAGCTTGACAGTAGGACACCTGTATCCAGATATGATTATTATTTTATTTGTGTTTAAGAGTTTGTGGTGTAGTTATTACAAAGCTTGACAGTAGGACACCTGTATCCAGATATGATTATTATTTTATTTGTGTCTGACTACATGGTGAAGGAGGAAGGAGGTTTGAACAATGACAGTGAACAGTGTGGCAACGTTGTTGTAGCATACCGCTATTGTCTACATCATATCTCCGCTGTCACAACTTTATTCAGTCCCCTAGTGGCTTGTCAGTACTACGTAGTACATATTAATTGAGTAGCCAGCAAAGACTAGAGTGGTTGTCTTAGATTAAATACTTATGTATATTCAGATTGATTAAACTAGGTAAGCGTGTAGCCTCTAAAGACTACATTAAGTCTTAAACTAGGTAAGCGTATAGCCTCTAAAGACTACATTAAGTCTTAGGTCATTAAGTCCTCTTAAATGTGTATGTATATTCAGAACAGTTACACTGGGCAAGGGCATAGCCAGCAATGCCTACATTAATTAAATTCAAGAAAGAGAAATTATTTTATATGCTTTTGCATTCCTAGAAAAATTCCTTTTCTTGAACTTGAAATAAAATATCTTAGATCGATTTCTTAACCCAGTCTGTATATTCAGGAGGGTTATGGAGAAACTTGTGAAGTCTTGCTGCGGCAGTGGCCAAGACTGTTCAATTCTCTTCTACAACGTGCTGGAGACATCATTGTCTCTGAAGAAAACGTGAGTTAAATTTTTATTTTTTAATAGCATTTTGTAAAAATTAGCAGTACTTGTGCATTTGCAGCAGCAAGTAGATTTCAATTGTACGAGCTCAAATACAGACAGGAGAGGTAATCCTGATATTTTATCCCATTTTTACATGCATTGGTGTTTGGTTTTAGAAAAAGCTGCAAATAAACCTTAGCACAATCCAGAAATCATTGAAAAAATATTTCTAGAATGGCCAAATCAAGGACAAGAAAAATGAACAGATTTGAAAAGTGTCTGTAATGATCAAAGAAGGAAACAGAAAGTTTTCAGTTTGTTTGGATAGAAGAATTAACAAGAAAAAATTATAAAAGAATGAAAACCCTTTATCACCTTTAAACTTGCACACTACTGAAACTGTAGTGAGACTCTAAGGTGTATATAATGGGAAAAAGGGAAGTAAAGGGAGATACCTCCTTGATGCTTCAATTATGATTTGCTGTTTACTCTTTAGTTTCACTGTGAATTAAAAACATAATAATACATGTAGTCTAGACAACTGATTCTGTGAATTGTAAACGTTCCCCCCACCCCACTTCACTATGAGAGTCTATAAAAATAATAATAATAACAATTTTATAATAATAAATTAGTATAGATATTTCGTTAGATGACTGAGAATTTGAAGTATCTTTAAAAAATATAAACTGTAAAGATTTATGTCCTTTCTTGATGTATCCTTAAAAGGAATTTCTCACTTTGATGTAATGAATATGTTACTTTTTTTATGTGCCTAATTTTGCATCTGTTCTTTTCTCAACAATACTGTTAAAGGTATTAAAGGTACTGACATATCTGTGTTCTCATGATGGAGGCCTGAAGGAGAGAGCAGTTGAAGGTCTAGCAGAACGGGTGTCCCTCATTGGTCATCACCTACTCAGGTGAGCATGTTTTATTAGATGTTAGACTAGATTAGAGATATCATTAGACTGTTTTAAAGACATTATTAGATTGGAACCATTATTAGACTGGGTTATAGCCATTATTAAACTGGGTTAGAGCCATTATTAAACTGGGTTAGAGGCATTATTAGACTGGGTTAGAGCCATTATTAAACTGGGTTAGAGCCATTATTAGATTGGATTAGAGCCATTATTAGACTGGGTGTCACAACCCCACAATTGCTGACAAGAGGAAAGTGGCAGATGACATCTGTCAGCAGCAACATCAGACAATACAGAGATACCAATGATATTTGATTGGCTAATCAATTTTATTCTGCATGCAAAGGAACATTTGCTGACGTGTTTGCTTGTGAGAATGCGAGTGGAGATGGTGGTGAATATTATGTGGACAATACTGGACGATACTAGATGGACAAATGCAACAAGACAAAACAAAACTCTGCTTTTGCCCTTTCAGAACAATAGCAAACGTTTTGAAAGAAGATATGATTAGGTTTATTAACCCCTGGGCGTTTCTCTTTCATGCAGTGGTTAAATCAAACACATAAGTTTCTACTTGTAAAGATCGCAGTCGCTTGTAAACACAACCAGTATTTTTGCTTGTCACCGGTATTTATTTTATAAGGGCATTAATTATAGAAGAGTTCACGTATGTTTCTTTAGCATTCAGAACTGACAACCCGTGTTGACAAAGCTTTTCTTATAGAAAATAGAGATTGGTTGTGTTGTATAAATGCAGTTGACTTATGCATTGTGTGAATTCAGTCTAGAGAATTATTTATGAATGATTAATTAAATAGTTATTATATTTTTTATGATAAATAAATTACATGTGTAACATATCTAGCATTTTGTGTGCTGTAGCAAAAAGCTAGGAAGGCTGAGATCTGCTATATAAAGGAGCCAGCCATTGTGACATTCAAATTGCAGTCAGTGGTGGCACTCTCATAGTATGATTTCAGCCATTGTGCCATTCAAACTATTGTCCCTGTTTTTTCTCTCATGTCATGGACACAGACATTATGCTATTCAAACTATTGTCATTGGTTTTTCTCTCATGTCATGGACACAGACATGCTATTCAAACTATTGTCATTGGTTTTTCCCTCATGTCATGAACACAGACATTATGCTATTGTCCTTGTTTTATCTCTTGTCATGGACACAGTCATTGTGCTATTCAAACTATTGTCATTGTTTTTTCCTCTCATGTCAAGAATACAAGTCATTGTGACATTCTAGCCACTGTACTTGTTTTTTTCTCTCATTTAATGGATACAGTCATTATGCCATTCATACTGCTCTGAAAAGCTATGGTGCTCACTTATTTAGACAGTTGGCTTCAAGTCACTCAGAACTAGAAATTCATCTGATTTTTCTTTTTTTTTTCTTTTGGCATTGTAATTGAAAGTAAACTAGGGCTTCAGATAAATTGTATTATAAAACTTTTCTTTTTCAAAGCTGAAGTCATACTCTTGGACCAAAGAACAAATTAAATCTCCAGTTCTGGACCATTGATATTAGGGATAACTCTGCTAATCTTGTTTAGTATTACTGTGCTTGTTCTAGTTTTTAGTACTTATTGCTATTCACATTAAAATAGATTACAAATCTGTATGCTGTGGAATTAAAAAAGCATTTTAAAAGTTAGGCAGGCGAAGACAGTTAATGCATTTCATAATGATAGGTATGTAGAAATTAGACAATAAAGAATGTTGTTAATGATGTTTTAAAGCAGTTAATGCATTTCATAATGATAGGTATATAGAAATTAGACAATAAAGAATTTTGTTAATGATGTTTTAAATGTGTAGATAGTTCAGATTGAAGACTGCATTCTCTTTCTCATTGTTGAAGCGCTCTTATAATTTTCAGTAATACTAGTCAAGACTGTGATAGTCCAGAGTCCCTTATTCGAGTTGTACGCATTTTATTACGTACAGACAAGATTCAGTCCTTGTGCAGGGAAGTGAAGCAGCCCGTTTGTGAAAGACAGGTAAGTTTGAAGTTGTTCGTGCATTCAGCATTGAAGATTTAAGAACAGCAAGGAGTAGGAAATGAGAGGGGTTGGGAGTGTTCAATTAACACACAAGATTTAAGAATAGCTAGCAAGGAGTAGGAAATGAGAGGGGTTGGGAGTGTTCAATTAACACATGAAGAAGAACACTTTCAAATAGATAAGAGGTGTGACCCAGGCATGTTGAAGATATTTCATCATATAGAGAAAGTTTCTCTGTAGTTAAAGTAGTTGAAAGCCCAGATTAGTTTTCTACTTTTTTTCTTTAATGGCTAACAAGGGGAGGGTGTAAAGGAGTTTGATATTTGCTTATGTCCATTTATGGGGTGGGTGGGGTAGGACCAGTTAATTCATATACATATAAAATGAACAAATTATAGATAGATATATCAGTAAGCATTTTGATCTGTCTAATTTCACAAATACTTGTGCATATGCTTGAGGGAGATGAACAAATGTGATCAATGCATACATTCTTTTACATCGTTAATATTGTGGTTTATTTGAATATATAGAGATGAGAACAATTTTAAAAATGTGTCATTTACCAGATACGATCTGATTGTCAGCAGTTCAGGAAACTATTAACTTTGGGCATGACCACAAGCTCCAGCATTTTAATGCTCAGGAACAGTAAAATAATTATTCAAATGTTTTTAGAACTTAAGCATTTCAGTTGCATTTAAATTTTAATTTTCAAAGTTGCTAGAACTTTGGGCTGAAATAAAGATTAAAATAGCCAATGTATATGTGTTGTTTCGTATTGTATCAGGTATTGTCATTAGATAGTACTTATTTACTAAGGTTTTAGTCAGAAAATACACTTTCTAAAGTGGTAAAATCCAATTGTGATCATTAATAATATAAATTTTAAAAATTTTCAAATTTTTTGTTTAAGGTAAGAATATTATGTTGACTGATCAGCCAACTTAGATTTTATAAAGTGGAAGAGATTTGTTCTGCCTGAAATGAAGAGTTTTAAAATTATCTGACATATATTTTCGCAAATTTGTCTTTCACATGGAGAAGTTGCTTGAGCATTATTGCACACTGTTCCCATCCACCCTCTCCATTTCTATCTTCCAGTGCCTACTAGTGCTGTGGCAGCTTTTGGAGGACTGGCTCGCTCTGATGGACTTGGAAACAAAAACAAAGCCATCCACTGATATGGAAGATGACCAACCTCCAAAAATAGTTACTGGTCCTGAAACTTCTTCAGCAATATCTAAAACACTAGCAGACAACCCCAGTACGGAACAGACCACTGCTGTGCAAGAAAACAACTATTGTTCCAATTGTGAAGGAAAGATAAATCCGCAGAAAGCTGTTTTACCAAGCCACGATGGTAAATCCTTGGAGGAAACAGTTTTGGTTAAGATCTCATCACCAGGTGTTCCAAATGTGTGCGCCTTAATAAGAGCATTTTATTTATGTTCACAGAACTCTTCCATAAGGTAAGACAGTTTTTGCTTCTTTTGAAATCACATGGAGATATTTTTCTTTAAAGCTATTGTTTATTTTTTTTAACAAAATAAAATACTGATTATAGTCCATTGCTTTTACCACAGAACTGGACCTATATAAGTAATTACATCCTTTAATATTTAACATCGAACTGTTCTTTCTACTCTCCTAAATAATAATACTTAGTCTTGTCAGAATAGTTTTATTTTTTATGCTTTTACTGTTAACAAAAGTAATAATTAGGGATGCCCATTTTAACGCTTAATCTTCCAATTAATTGCTAATTAGCGATTAATTTATTTCATGACAATTAAATTTCAACTAATTTTCTTCCTTACTTACTGAAGCAATGCTGATATTTAGTTGCACTGGAAGTTTTATTTGTTATTATTTTTACTGCCAAAATGGCCAATTCTAAGATGAATGATTTTAAGCTGGTTGAAGGTAAATTGCACGACCATTTTGGTTTTAAAGTAGGTGATAACAACAAAGTTCTTAATGGACTAGGAATGGGTTGTTTTTTTTTTGTCTTGAGTTTGAATATTAATGTTCACACGGTTGCTTGCAGTTGAGAGATAAAAACTGGAAGCTACTGATATTCTGCATTCTCAGCAAAACTACTAAGCTGTTTATTGTAGTTGTTTCTGAGCTGCCTTTGGATTTGTTGTAACTTTTTACCCAGGTGGAAAAAAAAAGTAATTTTCTTCTTATTTTTGTTTTTTTCCTTCTGTCCTTTGCTTTCTCCAAAATAAAGAAATATTTTCTTTATATTTTATATTTTGGTTTGTTTATTGTTACAGCTCCAAGAAGTCCAACATTTTTTTTGCCTTTTTTGAACGACACATTTCAACTTTAAAACTTTTTGTTGAAAGGTGAGTTGTTCAAAAAAACAGTGGACAGTTTTTAGTTATATGATGAAATGTATCATTAATTTTCTCATTATAAATATAAAATTTTACAATTGTTGCTATAGTGCTCTTTTGGGATGACATTATATTGATGTGTATACCATGCACATTTTTGGTATTGCATTTTTTTATACATTTGTGCAGATTTATGGTATTGCATTCTGTGTATATTTGAAAACACTTTGAAATAATTTATAAATAAATGAAAAATTTGTAGAGATTTTAAGAAACACACCTGTTCCGAATGCAGAATTACTTTTCCTTAATGTCTGTACATGCACTTGGATCACAGTCATTTTACACACCAACAAAAAATCTGCAGTACACTAATGTTCTCATTAATACATAAACAATTGTTAATTCATTCCATCTGCAATTATATTTAGTATTAGAGTAATGGTTCTCTCAGGACCCACACAAAATTTGATGTTTTTCAATAAAATGCAACAGAATAACTTTTGAACTATGGAAATGTATACAAACTTGAAGTTTACATAGGAGAAAATAAAAAAGTTGAACTTAGTGAATTATTACAATTAGTTGCTAATTTTATAGTTCACTGTATTATTTATTGTTGCTCAAATCAATATAATTATTGACATAATAATTCCAGTTAGAATATAATTTGTAACTCACAATTGGCATTCCAAAGAATAATACAATTTTACATTATAAAAAAATAAAATGTAATTTAATGTTTGTGTGTTTATTTTCATAACAGTTGATCATATATTTTTGTTAATGGTTTGTTTGCACTTCTGTTGAAGTACATTATAAATTCATGAAACATTAAATTTCAGGTAAAAAGATTTCACATTTTAAAAATTAAAATCTTGTTTTAAATTAAGCTTCTTTTAGATTTATAGTTTTTGTTTTAGATTTAGTTATCCAAATGACTTATAAAAATATCTGACTTTTTTCCAGAGATCCACAGCTAATATTCAACCATTTTCACTTTTTACTTTCCTGTCCTGATCTCATGCCTCAGTTTCTGTCCATAATTCAGTGCCAGGTAAATGAAGTTATTTCTTTATGCACTATTGTTTCATACATGATCAGCTTAATACCTAACATCTGTGGATTTAATACCTAGCAAATGTGGACTTAATGTCTAACAGACATGGATGTAATATCTAACAGATATAGACTTAATACATAAGATATATGGATGTAATATCTAACAGATATGGATAACATTTGGACATAATACCTAAGAGACATTGAAGTAATATTTAACAGATATGGATAACATATGTAGACTTAATACCTAAGAGATATGGATGTAATATCTAACAGAAGTGGATATAACATCTAACAGATATGAATGTAATGCCCAACAGAGACTTAAATCCCCAATACTTTTCTGTCCATTATTTTCTCACCATTTGCAAACTATTTTGAGGATTTAGCTATATTTGTTCAAGTAATATCCTTACACTTAAACTTCTATTATTTTTTTTTATTGTGGTCTAATTATTTAAAATAAACAGTTTAATTAGTTATAAACTTCTAAACACCACAAACTTTCCCTAAAACTTTACTTTGTGTTAGTTATAAGATTATGTGTACACCAGGGACTTTCCCCAAAGCTTATTTTGTATTAATTATATGTTTATGTATGCACCAGGGACTTTCCCCAAAGCTTATTTTGTATTAATTATATGTTTATGTATGCACCAGGGACTTTCCCCAAAGCTTATTTTGTATTAATTATATGTTTATGTATGCACCAGGGACTTTCCCCAAAGTTTATTTTGTATTAATTATATGTTTATGTATGCACCATGAATACATACTAGGAACTTTCCATAATATAAATGTTGTTTTGTGTTAATTCTAAGCTTATGTGCACACTGGAGGTGCATGCTAGGAACTTTCCATAAAGTAAATGTTGTTTTATGTTAATTCTAAGCTTATGTGCACACTGGAGGTGCATGCTAGGAACTTTCCATAAAGTAAATGTTGTTTTGTGTTAATTCTAAGCTTATGTGCACACCGGAGGTGCATACTAAGAACTTTCCATAAAGTAAATGTTTTGTGTTAATTCTAAGCTTATGTGCACACCGGAGGTGCATACTAGGAACTTTCCATAAATAAATTTTGTTGTGTTAATTATAAGCTTCATTCATACCAGAAACTTGCCATAGAAATTTTGCTTTTCCTTCCATAAATTTCACTTTGTAATAAATAATTACAAGATTCCATTAAATTTTTGTAAAAACTTACCAGAATTTTAGGATGTCTTGTTGCATCACTATTTCACACTTTTCAGCCATTTGAGAAGCGAAGGCAGTGGTTTTATGAAAACCTGCCAACACCGGATCTTGTAGCCCTTGCCTCTAGTGAGGATGGTCGAGGACTGCTAAGAATCGATAGAGGTAATTTTCTGGTTATAAGATAGTGTAAAACTAAGTTGTCTTTAAAGGGGCATAATCCATTTGTTGGTTTATGGGGAACAAGAACACCTACATTATTTACTCACACTTAAATTATTAATAATGGTACTGATTATCATAATGCACTGATTTTTTTAAATATTTGAGATTTTTAATTTTATAGTTTTGTTCTTGTTTTTGTATTTTACCATTATATGCCATTTCTGCAGCAGATTATCCATATCAGTAAATAATAGTCAAATTTTTAAAGTTATACTATCTAGTACAGCTTCATAGACCTAATGTCTGATACACAATTTACATGGTTAGATAAATATGCATCAGTATGCTTGACAAAATGTGAATCTATTACTGGCAGGTTCACTGCTTAACATTGAGTGATAGTGATGACAGTCTGACATTCATTCATAAGAACTACATTGCTTTGCATTTGATTCATAACCATTCCCTATTAGTTGATTAATTATTAGCTGAGTACCTCGCCCTTTAGACTAAATAATAATTAATCAGACTGGATTAGAATCCCATATAAAACAGTTTTATACTCTTCAGTATCACTTTCCTTTTCAAGAGTATGATTGCATCTGCTACTGTGTCAAAAGTCTGCATATGAACTTCATCAAGTCTAGTAAATTAAAAGAGAAACAAGTACACAGTTAATTAAATTTTTTTCAGAGTAAAAATTCTCAGCTTTTCTTTGGGTCAAATTGAGAAATTGCCAGAAATGAAAACTCAAGCTCATATCAACTCAGTTTTTAATCCTCTGGGTTTTTCTTGCTGTGAAAGTTAGATTAATAGTGTTTATTAGGGTTCTTTTATTATATAACTTTTAGAAGAATGCTTTGTTTATGATCACTAATATATTTTTTATGAAGATGTGGACAATAAACAGCAGTAATCTCAAGACTAAAAAGTAATTTTGTTTAAAGACAAAATTGTTTGCTTACAAAACAATTTATACAGTGCCTTTTATTTCATGACTTATTTTTTAATACATAATGAAATTGTACATATGTTAATTTGCACTGTCACTTATTTGCTTTAAGAAATATAATTTTATGAATGATATTTTCTTACTTTGTCTAGTGGGAAGTCTCTAGGTGGGAAATTGTCAGAATATATCTTTTTATCTGTCAGAGCAAGTGTTCAACACAAGTTGTGAAGAGGTTTTACACTGGTCACCGGATCAGCTGAAAACAGCACTCAGTGTTCAATTTCGTGGAGAAGAAGGCATGGTATGTCCAAATTTTGGGTCATGTCTGTTTGACTATTGTTTTGGTATATCTGCTTTTGGATAGTCTATTAGGGTATGTCTGGGTCTATTTGGAAGTATGGTATTGTTTTGGTATTGGTATGCCTGTTCTGGACAGTCTTTCAGTTATGCATGCCAGTTTTGACATATCTTATAATTTTCAGTATGTTTTGGTTTGTCTGTCTGATATGTTTTTATCTGTTATTGATTTGTTTTGACATGTCTGTTTAATGTAACTTTTGGAATGTCTGTTAGGGTATATCTGTTTTAGTGTATATGTTTGTATGTTTAGCTATGTTGTGATATGTTTTGTATGTTTTGTATATTTAGCTATGTTGTGATATGTTTTGGAATGTATAATAGTGTATTCATTAAGTATGTCAGGTATGACTTAACTGCTTTAGTGTGTATGTTTAGATATATCTGTTTTAGTGAATTGTTTCATATGATTGTATTGGGATGTCTGTTTTGTAATTTTATATGCCTTAGCTTATTCATTTGACATGTTTTAGCTTATCTTTTGTATCTATTTTATTGTCTGTTTTCATGTATTTGTTTGGTATATTTGTTTTGAGGGGCAGGGGGGTGGTTGTGTCAGAATCCCAATAGCTAAAATCTCGACAGTCCACAATCCTTTCAAGCTTTAATCCTGTCAAGCTGTAGGCCTGACAAGCCATAATCCTGTCAAGTTTTAATCCTTACAAAGCCTTAATCCTGGCAAGCTTTAATCCCAACAAGCCATAATCCCAATTTATATTTTATTGTTGACAGTCTTTCAGTATGTACTTATACATTATGATTGTGTTACACTTTAGTATATTTATTAGATGTATGCTGTCACTTTCTTTTGGTTTTATATATGAAAATGGACAAAATCTGTGAAATTGTTCCTTCTCCAAAAGGGAACAACAAAATCACTGCAACATGGCTATTTAATGGTGCGAGACAAACACTGCAAGGGCATTTATTATTGGTGTGAAAAAAAAAGAAAACCAGAAGTTTGTAAAGGTAGAGCAATGACAACATTTTTGAATGGACAAGTATCTTCGAAAGTTATCATAATCATACTCTTGACTCAAGGGCTGTAGTGTTTGCAAAAATCATTTTACTGTAGAGAATAATACAGATTTAATAATACACAGATAGTGTGTTGATGTGTGCTTGCTGATTAAATGCATTGAACACCAAAGGTGTAGTAATTATTCTGTTAATAAATTGAAACAGAACTGATTTAAAATGAGAGCAAGTATATACATTATGGTTATTTAATGAATATGTGCAGCTTATTTATCAAGCAGTGTTTGTCCTTATTTTCTATGAGCATCAAACCAAAAATTATTAAATAAAATTAAGTTTGAAATTCCCATTTGATTTTTTTATTTTGTTGATATTAAGAGGGTATTGTCAGGATTATGACTTTTTGGGATTGCGCTTTTCAGGATTGTGTTTTGGAGGGTTGTGGCTTTTGAGGATTTGCAAGTGTTATATCAGTTGAGTGTGTTTTTTTAAAATAAATTTAAAAAGAATGATTTGCAGGTCGAGAAGGTAAATATTCTTTGTTCACTCTGTACAGGGTCAAGGTCTGGTGAGGGAATGGTTTGACCTGTTGTCGCGAGAACTTCTGAATCCTGACTATGCGCTCTTTACTATGTCTGCAGACGGTTAGTTCTGTTTTTGTGAAAAATGTTTACAGCACAGCCAGGTGTAATATTTTGTTTAATTTTGATGCTATGACCACCATTGCTAAAGCCCTAGAAGACTGGTTCAGCTGTTTTTTTAAAACTTAATTGGCAACTGAAACTGTTCGATCAGTATTCATTTTCAAGAGTGAAGTAATATTTTAATAATGGTATATATGTATTCATATTTTTTTGCAGAATTGATTCTGTACAAATGCAGTAAAGCAGAATAATCATTGGAATGGATTTTTGTGTAGGATTTACTTGATGCAGTTGTAAATTTCTGTTAATTAAATTACAGAATTATTGAACTCACTACCTAGTTTGTTTCAAGCTGTTTTTCTTCTTTTAGATTCTAAAACAGTTGCAAGGATATAAACTTTGATTTTTTGCATTTTACTTTCAGGATGTACATTCCAACCCAACAGCAATTCTTCCATTAACCCAGACCATCTTAGCTATTTTCGATTTGCAGGAAGGCTGCTGGGACTTGCACTATTCCATAGACAACTCTTGGCAACCTATTTCACACGTTCTTTTTATAAACACATCCTGGGTATGTGACTTAGCATCTTATAATTTTGTAGTTTGATTACAATTCTCGGAGATTATTGCACGCACATGTATTTATTATTTTGAGTTGTGTGGCTGTGCATTGTAGGTGCTACCATTGCAAGCAAGTGATTGAGGTTTAAATTACAACCCTCCTAGTCGTGGTTGTGGAAGCAATTTTCAACTCACCATTCCCAATCTGTGGTTCACATTGTTGATCTGATAATAGTCAATGTGAAGTACTAAAATAAAAGTTCATATTTCTTTTGTATTTTGATGATAGCGATGATACCGGTTTTACTTGCAGGAATTCCAGTCAGCTATCAAGATGTTGCTTCAATAGATCCTGAATATGCTAAAAGTTTGCAGGTAGTAGTTTTGCATATCTTTTTGCTTGGTGTATTGTAATGTTTTTTTTGATTTGATATATTGTAATAATTGTGTTATTATTTGGTGTACTGTAATAAATGTATTTTTTATTTGGGTACTGTAATAAATGTGTTTTTATTTGGTGTACTGTAAATAAAAGTATTTTTTATTTGGTGTTTTGTAGCAAATGTGGCTTTTTATTTGGTGTACTAATAAATGTGTTTTTAATTTGGTCCATTGTAACAAATGTGTTTTTTATTTGGTGTATTATAACAAATGTGTTTTTTATTTGACATATTATAATAAACAGGGGTTTTGGATGTATTGAAATATGTTTTTTAATTTGGTGCATTGTAATAAATATTTTTATTTGGTATATTGTGTTCAGAATTGCATTCTCTTCAAGGCCATCTAGTTAAGAATAAGGATTCCTTACAGTCTTTGATTCAAGATTTTGTGAAAGGATTTATATCATTGTGTTCAGAATTGTATTCTCTTCAAGGCTGTTTAGTTATTAAGGGAGTATTCCTTAACAGTCTTTGATTCAAGAGTTTGTGAAAGGTTTTACGTCATTGTGTTCAGAATTGTATTCTCTTCAAGGCTGTCTAGTTAGCAAGGGAACATTCCTTAACAGTTTCCATAGCAGTTGTGCACTTCTTACATTTTATACTCTACTTATTTACCTTTATACATATACATGATCTGTTATATATGATCTTGCATATCTTTATATTCTTAATCTTTCATTCTGCAATTAATATATTGTAATTTGTTGAACAAGCTATGTTTTATTTCAGAATTGGTTATAGCAAAAGGAAACAAAATCCCCTGCCTTTGATCTCAAAACAGTTAATAAAATCATCTGGGACTTAAAGAGAGAAACTTGCTCAACCCTGTCCATGTCAAGTAGACATTATTATTAAGTTTATATTGTTGTTTGATTATGGTAATTTATGAATCTGACTTTTTTTAATGTAATGAATTGTGGGCAGTGGTTACTTGACCATGACATCAGCGATCTTGGCCTTGACCTGACCTTTAGTGTGGAGACAGATGTCTTTGGTGTTATGCAGGAGGTGGAGCTGATGCCTGGTGGGTCCAAAGTTCCTGTGACAGAGAAAAACAAGGTGATAATATATAAAACATACAACAGTTGTATAAATGTAAAAGAAAAATGTGTATTACTGGCATAATTTAAATTTGTAAAAGAAATGAATGTAATAGTGTTGTTGTAATTGTGAATAAAAAGTTAGGAACATTTCTGTATAAAATAAGTTTGTTACTAATGCTTTCCAGATAATTTTACAGTACTTATAGGTTATGTAACAATGGTGTAATTTAAATGCAAGAAGTAGGAATATTTCTGCAGAAAATATTTTTTATTATTGTATTATTGAACATTACAGTTATCATATAATCTGCAATTCTCAAGACTTTGGGCTTCTACAGATGAATTTTAATTTATTGTTGGTGATATTCATATTAATGTCTCTTTATTGTTCTTCCTGCCTAGAGCTTGCAGTATATTTATACTTTGTCAGATCTGCAGCTAGAAAGTGCTTCTCTCAGAAAATGGTGAATATTTATCTTAATTTATAATCTATATGCTTTTTATAGATTTTGTCTCAGCACTGAACATATTCTTGGTTTTGGTGCTTGTATATATTAGCCATTAAATAATACTGTTTAAGGCATGTCTGATTGCTAGATGTCTCTGCTTTAATCATGACGCTTTTGCAGCAAGAAAAATTAGATGTCTGCATATTTTCAGAAAGAGTATGTACAACTGGTAACAGAGCTGAGAATGACTCGTGCAATTAAGCCTCAGATTGAGAACTTCCTTTCTGGCTTCCATGACTATATTCCACATAGCCTTGTTCAACTTTTCAACGAATATGAATTGGTTAGTATTTGTTTTGTTGTTTATTTCCTCACTTCCTTGTCACAGATGTCACTCATCTATCATAATTAAAACATGTATGCCATTGTGTTGTTAAAAGCACTTTGGTCGGGGAGGGGGGAAAGATATATATATATATATATGCATGTTATAAATCCATTTTAATTTGATCTTCTTCTGTTTGTTTCTTATTTGTCATGTTATTTTTTTAAAAAGTTTTATGCATTAGCTATTTCATTATCTTTAAACTAGTGTATTTTGAATTGAAAATTTATTAATAAATGCAATTTTATTATTTCTTTCTCCACGCAAGTGATTTCCTGTGCTTCCAATAAAGGGAGATGAACAAAAATAGATACTCTCAAATAGACGGCCAGTCTTATCCATTCAACGTATTAATATTTTCAGTCCCATTATTTTGAATGTGTGCTGATTTTGCAGTACCCTTATATCCTTGCAGCCATACTTGCCTAAGCCCACTTGTCTTTCTGTCCATCATATCCTTGAGATTTACAATAAGCTTGTGAGGTGAGGTTTGAGCACTAGATAATTTTTTCCCCTCTTTATCAGTAAGTTAGACTGTGGCATTCTAAGTAAAACTTTCTGTTCATGAAACCACAAACTTTGGAAAGTCTTTCACAGAAAGAAAGAAATCAGCCAGGTAAAAGTCTGTCTTGTATTAAGGGTAAAATATTGTGCTTAATATTTGGCACTACAGAGTATGACGTTTTTTCTGCTTGTGGGTTGCAGGGAGCCTTATTATGAACTGTAGTTGTACTTCTAGTTCTTCCACATTGTTCTTTGAGATCACGAGCATTCAACATTTTCAAGTCAGGGATCAAATCAAATCAAAATGTTTAGGGCTGTGGACTGCTTGGGATGTAAAGACTCTGCCTATGATAATACAAATGTTTTTTTACTAACAGTAACATAAAGCATTATATATTGTCCTTTTTTCCCAGACCAAAATCATCTGTGGTGAATCTAACGCTTGTCATAATCAAGAGGAGACAATCGCATTGTCACAATCTATGAATGAAGAAAAAGTGATTGTGTCTTACATCTTTCTACCAAAACATGTTCTGGTGATACATGTAGATTATAGCATGGTCTCCAAGCAGGTCTGGAATTCTGGGAAAAGTCTGGAATTTGATCTTAGCCATTCCAGGCCTAGAAAAGGTCTTAAAAATCAGTAAAATGTCAAAATAGTCTGGAAAAAGTCTTAAATTTGGTTGTTGTTTTTAACTGTTTTAATTTGGGGGTCATCCACAGGCAGAAATTTGGAAACTGTTTTAATTTTTTTTCTCCATAGACTAAAAATTGGGAGCCAAAACAATGTCTTACTTTTTTACATTGGGAGTAATTGCCCTTTTTAGTTAATGTATGTATACAGTCAAGTCCGGATATGTCGAGGGCCTAGGGGTTTGCCAAAAAGTGTCGAGATAACTAAAGATCGAGATTACAGAAAACCAATATGGCGGCAATATATTACAGTACTATAACATGCGCTTGACATTTCTTTATGTACATTATGTGTGTTAATGAATGAGAATGTACATGCACGAGTTTGGTGATTTTTTTACACAACAGCGTTGCCGCAATTTGTTTGATGACGCGATCGGCATGCTATAAAAATGTACATATATGTACGTGTTTGCTAATAACAAAAGGTTTATGTACACGCGGTAAATATGGTTTCTGTACAAAGTCTAAACTGCTTTGTTGCTTTTTGCCTTTAACATTCTACTTGAAAACAAATGCTTCAATATTACATATAACGTGCTTGAAATTTCTTTATGTACATGATGTGCGTTAATGAATGAGAATGTACAATGTACATGCACGTGTTTGGTGATTTTTTACACAACAGCGTTGCCGCAATTTGTTTGATGACGCGATCGGCAAGCTAAAAAAAAAACAAAGAGGGAAGTTGGTCCACCGTCCATTCTCGATACATGTATTCTCCAACGTTGCAAACACAAAGATTGCTCACAAAATAAAAAAAATCTGTGTGGTGTACGTGTAGTTCGTTTTTTTTTTTACAAAAAGCTAACGAAGTATCAAAATTAAAGTTGCGAGTCATTTTGTGTGCGTCTAAGGTGGAGGGCAGGAGGAAGGGGGGTGTCGAATCGTACAAGCGGTTACTTCAAAGGTAACTTTAAGAGGTGTAAGCCAGTTGAAGAGCAACAGTGTGCCTAGTTTGCCCTTTATTGTTAGCGAGATGGCGAAGTGGCATCGGTAACTAACATTTTCAAAAGCCGACGAAGGACTGATTTTAAGTGGTGATTCGGGTCCTCTTTTGTGCTAGACAGTACATTACAAAGAAAGAAACAAACAAACAAACAGACATTGTATTAGTGTTCGGCAACATAAAAGAATCGCCATTACTGATAAGAAAATGTTAACAAAGAGGGAAGTTGGTCCACCGTCCATTCTCGATACATGTATTCTCCAACATTGCAAACACAAAGATTGCTCACAAAATCAAAAAAATCTGCAGGGTGTCAAAGTTCGTTTTTACAAAAAGCAAACCAGTATCAAAATTAAATTCGCGAGTCATTTTGTATGTGTGTGTGTGTCTGTCTGTGTGTGTGTGTGTGTGTGTGTGTGTGTGTGTGTGTGTGTGTGTGTGTGTGTTTCACTCACACACATCAAAAGCCGCAATAGACCTTTCATCTTCATGATGTTCTCGTCTTGATTTGCTTCTTGCCTCCCGGTGCGTCTAAGGTGGAGGGCAGGAGGAAGGGGGTAAAACAGATCGCACCTATTAGGCGCACACCCTCAACAGCTCTCCGTCAGTGTGGGGGGGGGGAGGGGGCCGAAGCCGCCTCTGAAAATATCCTACAAGCGGACAAGCGGTTACTTCAAAAGTGGGCTAACATAAGTTCTGAACCAGTTGAAGGGCAACAAACAGTGTGCCTATTTTGCCCGTGGCAAACACCAAGAAAACAATGTCCTTAAGTTTAAGCTGCAGTTTTAACAAGACATGGTCATTTATTGTTAGTGATTAGTCAGCAGTAGGGTCGAGATAACCAACTTAAGTGGCGATTTTGGCACTCTTTTGTGCCCGAGATACTAGGGTTCGGCAACATAAAAGAATCGACGTAACCGATGAGAAAATGCTAAGACAAAGAGGGAATTTGGCGGTTCCACTTCAAAAATGTCGACTTACTAGGGTTGGCAAGTTAACCGAGGCCGAAATAAGTGGACTCGACTGTAATAAGAAAATGAAGGAGAGGACAGCCAATTTCAACCGAACATAAATGTATTAGCAATAAGTATACTAACATTGGCTGGAGAGATTGGATTACACAGAAAAAAATTAATTAAAATCCATTAGAGATAATGATCTGAAACCAATTGCAATTGATAGAAAAAGTTGCCACACACCTATGATCAAAATATGGTGCATTTAACTCCAGGATTTAAATCTATTTGGTATGCAATAATGATTCGTACATCATTATTTGATTAACCCCAATATTTACAAGTGCAGCTAGTAGGATTTTGTTGATTATTTGTATAATCTAAAGGTCATCTGTGTTTGTTTTATTTTTTTTTAGGAACTACTTTTATCAGGTATGCCAGAAATTGACTTGTCTGACTGGAAGGCCAACACGTCATATACAGGGTACACTGTGGATTGTGATGTTATAAAGGTTAGCATTCAGTTTTTGCCTTCCTTTTTGTTTATATTTTGTTTTATTTATTTTATGCATGCTGCTTTGATCTTGAGGTTAAATTATGCTTAATTTTAATTATGCTTATATGTATGTGTTAAGATGTACAAACTGCCTCTGATGTTTCTCATCATTGAATAGGTTAAAAGAATCTTGTTAGTGAAATGTCAGCATAAAAAATGTAAGACATGAAAAGTTACCTTGAGTGAGTAATGTAAGAAAAAAGATTTTAACTTACAGATAAAAGTATTATATATTTCATGAAATGGCATGTAAGGTATATAAAATAAAAATGGGTGGTATAGAATTGTGTGGCAGAGTTTTGCCTATCCCTATTGTATATTTGTTGTCAATGTCAAAGTGACATGACTTTGGGCACTGCTTATGCTGATATTTTTAAGTGTCAGAGTTGGAGTAAATAACTCAGTTGGAGAATATGCTAGAACTTGCTGATGCAATCTAAACCACTCCCATCTGGATGAGTAGTTTTTCTGACTAATAGCCTCACACTTGTTTATAACAAAATCATCCAATGGGGGTGGACTGAAAGTTACTTTGTTGAAGAAGTCCTTTTATTTTGACGAAACTAGAGTCCGGTCATAAGGTGATCCTTAGCTTATGGTAAGTTAACTGACTGATGAAGAAAGAATGGACTTAGAAATATTCTTTACATGTTTGCTGTTGATCTATGATTTGAATTGGAGAATGCTTATGTAATTGAACCATCATTTCCATATTCACTAATTTGATTCTTGATATTATGTTTATTATTTTATATTATGCTGCAAGTGTATCAGACTAATGAATATTGTTGCAGGATTTGTAAGTTGAGAATGTGTGTAAGGAAGAAAGGAATATAGAGATGAAATATGCCTGAAATTTAGCATTGCCTTAATTTGACTTTTGCAGAAAGGAGTGCACCTTTTTCCTTTGATGGTTTTGATCCATTTCAGACTGCAGTAACTACTGTACTCTACTGGATCACGCTGGTGTGTGAATCCAGTGTTGTCATCGAATTTATCAGTAAACGTGTTGCTGTTTGTTGATTCCCATGAATTCCATTTGAGAACCAATATGGCAAAAATTGAGGCTTGAGTTTGGTATTGAGAATTCACAAAAGTTTCTTGAACATTCCTTGTGGTGTGCTGAGTAACATGCATGAAAATTATAGAACACTGTGCATGATGTGCTTTGATAGCACATGTAAAATTCTGGATGATTCTCCATGGTGTGCTTTGTGAGCACATTGAAAATTCTGGAACAATTTTGTAATGTGCCTAGAAGGGGTATTTGGACTGTTACATAATAAAAAAGAAAGTGGCTTGTTGCAAACCACGTGATTGTGAACACATGCTAGCAACAGCCGCCATCATTGAAAAGGTTATGTACATTACTATAATTATCTCTGAAACTCCACCGCCATTTCTATGATGAATTATATCTATGAACTTGATTTTTATATATATATGTAATGTATGCTAATTTGACTGCTGATGTCTATGCTAGGATAAACTGAACGATTGTCTAGCGCTAATCAAACATTGTTGTGAAGTGATGTAGATGTCAATGCTTTTGATTATATTCATATATTGTATATTTGTTTGTTGATTTAATAAATTTATTGTTAAACTTATTAATCTTCTTGCACATATGATTTATTCAAACTTATGTTGGGGCTCATTAACTATAAATAAAAGACGGATTTTTATTACTCCTTTGGTAAGAAGTTCCCACCTACAGAAAACATTATGTGACAGTAAAACATCTATCTTATTATTGTGTAAAGAGTAGAATTTTATGACATCCTATAATCTGCCAAGTGACAGATATGTTGGTCTTGTGGGAGAATTATTAATAAATATAAATTAAGATTCTTGATCTCTTGTAATTAGTTATGTGTTGTTAATTAATAAATAATAACCATAATGAGTGAAGGGTGCCTAGAGGTTCACAAATTGTTTAAACACACACACACACACACACACACACACACACACACATACACACACGCACGCACACGAAATATTGGAAATAATTATAAAATTGTGTATTTCTTGAAATGTAAACATGAATTGAAAGTATGAAACAGAAATCATAGAGAGAAGAACTGAAAAATGAAAAATAATTCAGAACAAAACGAGAGCATAAATTATTTTTTCATTAAATGTAAAATTAAATGAAATATAATGTGTACAAATTACGATAAAGAGAAGTATTGAATGAAAAACATTAATTAAAAAAAAAAACATGCAGCCAGACATAAAAATGACTCACTATATTCGCAATGTTCCAGTGGTTTTGGGAAGCAGTGGAAAACATGTCAGAACAGCAGCGAGTACAGTTATTGCAGTTTGTGACTGGCAGGTAAGGAAAAATGTTCTTAAGTCATATAACCAGGTACGCAGATTAACAGCTAACTTTAGTCCACCTTTTGAAGGGAAAGCTGTTTGAACTTCAGAGGTGAGTGGGTTAATCTTTTTGATACAGACTCTTTGTATGTAGATTACATTAATGGGGAATATTAAACATTTTTTTGTTAAAGTTCTTGTCTTTCTTCCAAAGCTGTTGCATAACTATCAAATATATCATCATAGTGTATGCCTATCAGATAAACTTAAGGCTATTTACTCAAGGGGAATAACTAACAACATGCTTGCCTCTTAAGTCATTAGAGCGGCTACTGACTTCTAAAACACCATTTAGGTCCTTAAATCGGTCGCTGATTTCTTGAAACACCAGTTATGTCACTAGAGGGGTTATTGACTTCTCAAAACATCAGTATTAAGTTACTGACATTTCAAAAAGACAGCTAAATCGCTAGAGAGGTCACCGACTTCTCAAAACACCATTAAGTCATTAAACAGGTAACTGTCTTCTCAAAACACTAGTTTAGATGAAAGCATAAAAAGAAGAAAGTAAACTGTTAAAAAAGGGGAAGAAGAGAACATGTTGAGGAAGAACATTGTAGTTTAGAGCATATTTCATTCATCATGACTGATCTCATGCTTATAATGTAAACAATGAACAAGCAAAGAGAGTTGTGCGAAAAATTTTTATAACTGTGCTGATGTTTCTAGTCCTAGAGATGATGATGGGCCACGCCTGGTAGGAATGTCTGCTTGTTTATTAAAAAGCATCAGCAGTATGTTTTTGATATTGCATGCTATTATTTTACACAAAGGAATTAACCTGTTTTCCTTTAGGTGCCAGACTTTCCCTTTTGTTTTATGGTGCCTGTAAATTCCAGAAACAGTTATTGTCTCCATTCTTCTCTTAAAGTAAGAACCGTGATAATATTAAAAAGTATACATTTTGTCTATTAAAAAAAAAATGTCTGCCTAAATGCACCAATCATGTGAGTCTTGATACTGAGTTATTTTGAGAGATGCTTTTGGACAAATCACCAGATCACACTAAATTTTAGGTTTTGTTGGGGAATGTGAAATCTCTTCTAAGGTGCTCAGTTTCGTTTGCTGCCATTCAGTTCTAGGGTTCCATTTGGAGGATTTAGCCAGCTGCCTAGTGGAGGCTCTGTTCAGCTCTTCACTATCAGTCGACAACCATGTCCTCCACAAACACCCTATCCACTTCCAACAGCTAGCACATGGTATGTACACAATATAGCATGAGTTTAGGATTTGTGAAAGTTTCTGCTGCCAGTTTGTGATGAGTGAAATAATTTGTGATCTTTGATCATACCATTACTTTGTGGTGGGGCTTATTGTGAATCTGTATTTGTTGTGACATTAATTGCAAATTTTTTGTGAAAATTTCATATTTTTCTGATACCAAACATTATTGTGAAAAAATTAGATTTGTGGAATAAAAGCATTTGACTGCACTGGCTTGGGCTATAACACTTCAGTTTTTCTTATTTCTCAGCACAATATTTATAACACTTCAATTTTTAACTCTGTATTGTATACAGTTGTTTTTTAATATTTCACTTTTCTTAACTCTGCATACAGTATCAACTTAATACGATTGCCAGAGTATCCTACCTCCGGTGATGTGGCAGACCGTTTACTGACAGCATTGAGATGTGGAGGACAAGGCTATGGGCTTGTGTGAAATCCTCTCAGCATCTCTCCACATTTAGTCACGATTTCTGACAAATATATATATATGACATAGTGAAAGAAAAAGAAAAACAAAGAGAGGTATATTTTTTATATTTTATGTCAATCGAAAACAAAAATTCTTGTAAAGAGAAATGCATTATATATATATATATATATTATGATTCTATATTTTGTATTGATAACAGTTTATTTTTAAATAAAATCTTGGATGAAATTTTGGAGATTTTCAGCAGTTAATATTGTAATCTCTCCTACATCAAGAATACATAATCTCCACCCACATAATCAGGCAGCAGTCAGTTCATGTACTAGGAAATGCCAAATGTATCCTACGTTTGCAATTCTAGATCATATATTAATTGGCTAATTAGATGTAATTATTTGCCATACTCTGTTTTTATTGTGTAAGTAAGGGGTTTTATCTGACTTATCAGATGGCGTTGGTAAAGGTTGATAGGTAGATAACAACAGTGGGTGTGACAAGTCATATACAACTGCCTGTATCCATGGACCATAGAATGTGACCAGCAGAGCTACTTGTGGGGGTGATTTGGATGCACTGGTGTAATACATGTACTAGGTGTCTTAGGTCACTCAAATGTTTTGTAGTTTTAATTTTGTTAGAGATTTTGAGCATCATGCCATTCTACATAACTCTTACTTTTATGTCCCATAGTCCTTGTAGAATTGTAGTTAATTTCAATGATTCTGTCTCTTTAGTCAGTAATGGAACACCCATATATTTTTTTAATTTTATTCATTAACCTCTAGCAGACTGTTGTCAGTATATCTGCCTGAGATAGATTACTGACAGCTGCACTGAGAGCATATCTTTAAGCTAACGTTTAAAATCATCCTAACATATTCCAGAATGGGTCTTATTCTGTCATTACCAGTTAGAATTTATTTATCAGTCCAAAGCAACATTTTTTTTGCAACTCTGGTTTTGTTGTTAGTTTGCTATTGCAAACAAAAAATATTGTTAGATCAAAGGTATTAGCATATTTTATTTCAAAAGATTTTTCAGGAAACTTTATACAAGCAGAAATAAACATCCACTCAGCAAAAATGTTAGTCGCATATTGTAACAACAAGAAAAGATGGTGGCTTGGGATCTTCCAAATTTATCAGAAAATATTTGTTATAAAATGTTTTTATTTCCAAAAATTACATAAATTGGATTTTTGTCATCATAAAGTAGGATAATATTTTAAACTGTTCTTTCTTATCAAAATAGAGATTTGTTTGTTGCACTTTGAGAAATCTAACACAGGCAGTAAATAAATAGAAAGTAGGAACACTTTGCACTCGTATTTTCAGTTTTGAAAATGTGAGCATTTTGCATGATTTAAAGGATTTTATAAATTATTGAATATATTGATTTTGAATTTTGTATTTAGTTACAAGAATTTTTTAAAAAAACTTTGATGTTTTTTGTTCATTGTCAGGACTACTTCTCCCTTTGCAACAACAAAAATATATATGGCCTTTTTTTATTAAAACAAAATGTGATAATAAAGTTTATTTCCTAAACCACAAGTCATGATAATGCATATGTTTAGATCACAGTTACCGCCATTACTTTTAAAAGTACACAGGAACATAGCACATGGAAATTGAGAGTTGTCTCTCTTGAAGTGAACAGGCATTAAAACTACTGATCTGTTTTGTTAAAGTGGGTTTATTATTAATCTTTGATTCTGATATTTGAGAAATTTTGATCTCTTGAAAAGCCTGTTTAAATCCAGATTGTTTGCTTAAACAAATAAATACAATCTCATTGTTTGAAATGGCCAAAAGCTTTGAGTATGACATTTTTGTGAAGACTTCTGGAATATTTTTCTTCAGACAAAATAAACCCTGGTTAATAAAAGACAATTCCACTTATGAAACAAGTTCTCTCTCTGCTCACTTGTTTTCAGTTACAAGTACAATTTTAATGGAATAAGCAAAATTTGGTTAAATATATTTATACAGGTCTTTTTGGTAACCACAGGAGTTTGGCAGAAGAAATCCTGCTTTTTGATAAAACTTCTAGGAGTAAAAAAAAATAAAATATATACTTGAGTATAAAAGTTATTTCAGACAAAAAACAAAAAGTCTATATTAAAAATTACTCTGAGCACATAAGCAAATCATTATTATGAATATTTTTGTCAAATTGTCGGCCCCAGATTATACTTAAAGCGAATATACTGCATTTCAGCAAGAAAAATGGAGCTTAGTATTCACAAAAACTTTAAGAATCTTATCATGTGGACCAATGCGCATTCAGATAAGAAATAGGTATTATTTTGGCCAGTTAGGGAAATAGAGGGTCAAGACAAAAGTGCATATACACTGAGATAACATAAAAGTATTGAATAAAAAATAAATAAATAATTTAATTATTTTAAATTAAGGAATGGTGATTTAATTGCTGTAATTTCACATGTAATACTTTTATTTATATATTAAATATAAATAATATAATTTATTAAATCAATCAATTTCTCAAGAAAACTTTGTCTTGTTCACACAAGACATTTCCAGTTCTAGTTAAGTCCATTTAAGGCCTGAATTTTATGACTATTTCAAAGTCATACAGGAGAGTTTTTAATGCATCTAAAAAGTTATTTCATTTGCAAAGTTGATTTATGTTACTCATTCTAATACTGTGCAAAAGAGTCTACTAAAAGTTAAAGAAAACATAGGCATCAATGTTTTATCTTTTCAAAGTACAAGTTACAAATTCATTTTCTATCCAAGCTCTGAATTATTAGTACCATCTATATATAATTAATTTATACAAATTGCATTTTGTCTGAGATATAAATAGTTTTATTTCGATGTTATTGTATTATAATCTATATTTACAATGAGTGTCTTTTGCTGCTTAATAAAAGAAGCAAGCCTAGAGCTGGCTTAGATTAGGCGTTGCAGAACTTGTCATTATTATTACTAGTAGTATAAATATTATGAGTTTGTTTCTGTGTTACAAGTGCTTAGTATTTTCAATATTGACTGCAATGGCACTGATTTGAACACTACTTGTCAATGACCTTTTTGTTTAACAGTTTTCTGTGAGATCACAGAAGTCGCCTTCTTGTTAACTTACTGAGAGAGAGAAATGGTGTTCTTGTTCTACCGTATTTTGTTGTAATTGTTTTTATAGAATGGGTTGAATTTTTTAATCATGGATATTATAGTGTTTGCCTTCACAACAGACACTTTAATTAAATGTTGTTTTTTTTAAAATTACATTAAAGCTTAATTTGTGGGTCAGACTTTTTGTATAAATATTTAAATGTGCATTTATATATTAAATAAACATTTTGTTGTTTATCCACAAAGACTGTGTTTTAAAATCAGAACCAAATTCTGTGTTAATATGTATTGATAGTATATACAAGATAATGCATTTTTAAAAATCATGTTTTATGCTAAAGAAAGCATATATAAACTTAAAATTAGATTTCATATTGAATTATTTTTACAGTTAAAAATCAAAATACACACACACACACACACTGCATAAATAATCTTTAAACTTATGCATTTGATAGTTTAAAGCTTATTTTCAGAAACTCTTTGCAGTTTTTTGTCTGTCTTTACCTTTAAATATAAAGGAATTATATTTACTTTGTATTCTTTAACTAGATTGTACAGCAAAAATGAAAATGGCACAGCACATTAATCTATTTATTTTTTAAAAGTATCAAATGCTGATTTGACTGTTTCATTCAAGTAACCATGAGATAGAGGGCACTATAGTATATAAATAATGAATGAAAATTAGTTTTATTATTAAGTGATTTTGTCAACCTTCAGAATGCATCATATTTTTTCTTTTGCATTTGAATGAGAAAGATGTAAAGACGGGAGTAATGTCAGAAGCGAGTAGAAGAGGATATAAAAACACCATTTCATGCTAACAAATTCCTTTTGGGACAGCAATCATATATTGTATATAAACGCTGAAATCAGGGCAGTAATTAAAGGAAGCCCAGTACTGATATTCCTGACAGGGGAATATACAACACATCAAATACACAAGTCACATCCCATCATGTATTTTATTTGATTGATAAAATTATGTTGATATACTATATATTTTAATTATTATGTTTGCCTTAATTCGGGGGGCGGGGCGGGGGAGTAATACTATTAACAAGATAAATTTTGAAGGGTAAAAATTTTGTTCCTATTTAATGATAAGTATACATCTAATATATACATATTTTTTAATTTTAAGCTTTACAAGTTGATTTTGTTTTTTAATTTTTAAATGTGTGTGGTGACTCTTGGAATTCAATCTTTGCATATAACTACTTTTATGCAACTGTTATAAGTTCCCTCATTATATATCAAATGAAATCCACCTTTTCTTTAGTCAATCAGTGAAACTGGCATACTTGTTCCCTCATTATATATCAAATGAAATCCACCTTTTCTTTAGTCAATCAGTGAAACTGGCATACTTGTTCCCTCATTATATATCAAATGATATCCACCTTTTCTTTAGTCAATCAGTGAAACTGGCATACTTGTTCCCTCATTATATATCAAATGATATCCACCTTTTCTTTAGTCAACCAGTGAAACTGTTATAAGTTCCCTCATTATATATCAAATGAAATCCACCTTTTCTTTAGTCAACCAGTGAAACTGGCATACTTGCAGTGATACCTAATTCCTTGTGTATAAAGTATATCAAGCATAAATGTTTGGTTATCTTACCTTTCCAGTTTTGAGCAGGAGAGTATTAGTTACTGTAGGTCCTTTCTTTACTTGTCTTTTTCATTTTGCTTAACAGATTTTGTGGACAATTTTGTGTTTAAAAAAAAAAAATTAAATCAAAGTGATATTTAAAAAAAGTATTTTATAAGTGTACTTGACCTCTCAGCGAACACTTGCATTTATTATTTATTTTGTTTGTTAAATGTACTATATCTGTTATTTGTGTTTCCTTGGAATCTCACACCCTGATAGTTATAGATATTTGTATGCACATAAAAAAAAAATTGGTTAGGTAGGGGAGGTACTGACAAGCATTTTTTATCATCTCTTTTGAAAAAGTGCCAACTCCTCTGCAAGATCTTAATCTGTATGGAGCAGATTCACAGCAGTAATGCTTGGACATTCATAGATTGGCCAACATCATGTTGCTAAGGTGTGAACACAACTAATATTTTGACTGTTCCCCAAATCAGAAATCAAATGCTGATTGGCAGGGAAAACAGTCGAGTGCAGTCTCATTCACGTTCATTTCATTTTTTGTTTCACCTGTTACAGAACTCAGGTGTTGCATTCAGAAAGTGTGTAAATGTTACAGATTTTTGTACATGTGATATAAATTCTGATTTATGTTGATGTCTTTTTAAAAGTAAATTCTGTGTTTATTTTGTATTATTGCTAGATTATGCACTATGATTTGTATATTTGTGAAAGTACTATAGATGCTCTTTGATAATTTGTATTGAATATATGTTTTATTATGAAAAGGAAAACAACTGCTATTGATTTGTTATTGTGCACACTCATCTTAAGATAAGCTATATAATTGACTCAGTGCTAACAAATCAAACAAATAAAAATATTACAATATTTTCTTTTACAAAACTGTCAGTTAAAGAACTCTTTTTGTCTAGTCTCTAGTGTCTATTCATGTTCATATATATCCAATCTCTCACAAACACACAAACTTTCTCATGTCACTTTAAAACAAATCATTATAAACTAAAAAGTCACCATAGTTCACTTTTATTTTTTCTGTTTGCTTTTTCCTTGTTACAGTAAGGTTCGTCATTAGTCATACTTTGATTAACGTTGTGATTAATTACAAGTCAAAAGGCTCAGAACACCTGTGATCATAGCACTCTTTATTTTTTATTAAAGTTTTATTTCAAGTGACAATCATGGCAAACTTAAATGGTATATTTTTTGTGTGTGTGTTTGTGCAATTTTGTGTGTTTAATGCATACAGTAACATACAATAAACATGTAAGTAACACAAAACAACAACAAACACGTAGCACACGAGTGAATATTTGCAGTGAACAATATTGTATACACTCATTCGCAGTACAAACTGAATATAGCATTGTAAAATAGTAAACACAGAAAGCAATGCAAACACATAACACACGTGAATATTTACAGGTGAACAATACTACATATAGACACTTGCCGTACAAACTGAACAGACAGCAATGAAAAAGAATATACACATACAGCAATATTTAATAAATACGTCAGTAAAACAATGCCAACAATAAAATTATAAAAAAGTGAATATTTATATATGAAATATAAAACAAATTTAGAGGTATGCTATAAAGAAAAATAAACAAAGATGATGACAGTAAAGTCTGTGTTGTAGGTGAAAAATTGTGATCGTAAGATGATATGATGACACTGTCTGAGTTCTATAGGTTGTTCATTACAGGTGGCAGGCCTTGATATAAGAAAGAACTGTGATCATATAAACACATATGGGATATGAGCACAAATGCTGAAACAGACTCTGTATGTGAGATACGTCAGTTTGACCGCATTCAGATACTAGAATCCAGCAGAGTGACCTTGTGCTTACTTCTGTTTGTGAAGCAGTCAGTTTAGTCATTTGTTGGGTTCTGGAAGCTGTACAACTGATTTGAATAGCCCATGCTTTGAAGTTTACTAATCAGGCAGTGTGATGCATCAGATGAAGTTGCATCTTGACAGCACTTTAAACTCGTGAGCTTTTGTGGCTCTGACAAGAGAGACGGTTGCAAATAGAGCTTATTCACCTCTTCTGTTAAATATTTATATTGATTCACAGAAATTACCACTCGGCTAATTTCCTTTACATGAAAACTTTACACCTTTTGTTAAACTGGCATTTGCTGAGTAGTATCCTATGTCTGGGTGTGGTGTTTAAATGATGAAAAAATTTCATGTTGCATAAATCAACATGAATGTGTATTTTGGGGTAATGAATTGTCTGTTTTGTTTACATATATCAAGGTCTGCCCTTAACTGGATCTGTTGATTTGTCATTGTGTGTGGTGTTGATCTGCCTAATGTGTGCTTTGTATGTGGTGTTGATTTTCATCTTGATGTATATTGTGTGTGTTGTCTGTGGCCTAATGTTAGGTGTAGTGCAGGAGGAAAGACGATAAAAATAAAGTGTTGATTAATTTCTTCCCTGCCTGTTTCTGGAAAGTAACCCCGTTTCTCAGTCACATGCTGCACAAATAATAAACAGATGTATGGACGCACAACAAAGATGATGTGCCATGAACAGTTTAGTCCTAGGGTAAACGCATGATAATCAACAACTAGCTCTAGCCCCCCCCCCCCCCCCCCCCCGACTCTCTTGGTGAATGTAGTCCCTAATACATGTATGACATAACGGGACAATATACAGAGTCAAGATTATGAATTTAAAAGAATTTTAAAATGGAAATAAAATAGAAAACATTAGAGTAATGTCTAAGGAATCAAAATAAAATGAGTCTTTTAAAAGTCATCACAATTAGGAGTTTCATGCTTGGTAAAGCAATGCTTTGTATCACAATGTCTTTTGAGAGTTTATGGTTTAGACGATCAAGAGCACCTGTCCTATCAGCTTGAAAACAGTGTTGGCCTGTAGTCTCTGGTCAAGTGCAGTTTGACATCTAGTCGCAATCATGGACAATAGATACAACAGTTGAGATAACCTTTCTTTCAATTGGATCACGATGCATAGAAGCAGCAGTTGCATGAACAGTCTTGTTTTCGAACTGGTCAGGCCACAACAAAGTGCCAGACTAGCAATAAAATACTAGCATTTCTTCTTTTATGCATTGTGTATGATTGTTCAACTGAACAATGTCACTTGCACAAGCATGACAGCACTCTCACACTCACTCAAATCTTATTTACTATTTATTAGTACAAACAATATTTAACCAATAACATTTAAACAAGTGTGAAATAAAGAGATATTAGTTTTAACAGTAATAGGCTTAAAGAAACTACCATTACTAACCTTCTGCTGACAATAAATCCTGAATTATAAAATCCCATAAACAGTCTACAGACGTTTTTAGTTATTTTGTCTGGAAAATTACTATATGGAGATGTTCGTGTGGGTTGAAGGCGATCTAAAGTTGCATTTCCCTTGCACGCCTATTTACGAGTTCTACCAGCTATTGGCAGTAATTTGTTTATTCAGCATCCGATCTAGAGGGTACGCTGGCCAAGGGATATGGGTCCAACACTAAGATTTTGCACAAACATATAGCAGTTGGAGCAAGCTACAAGCTAGACTAGGAATTACATAACCAGCGATTTGGGAATTTAGAGTGTCAGGGTTTTGCGATAGAAACACTGTCTACAAGAATCTGAAGTAAAAACATCACAACTATTATACTATTTTAAATCATTACAATCATATTTGAATTATTATTATGAAGTAAAATAATTCTGTCTTTTAATTATTTAATAAAAGTGTGAGGTAATTTCACAATGTTTATCTGCTTAATTTTGTGCATTGTGAGTGGTCTATCTGCCTATGTTGTGCATTATTTTTGACAACCTTATGTTGTGCATTGCATCAATCTGTCTCATGTTGTGCATTTTGTGTGTTAATGATCTCTTTTATTATGCATGTGTGTGGTGTGATATTAATCTAATATTGTACATAGTATGTACTATTTTGTGTGAAATTATCTAATATTATGTTCTGGTTGGTATCAACATATCTAACAGTATACAGTAAACAGTATGTGTTTGTGATGTTGATATATCCAATGTTGTGCACTGTCTATGATGTCAATCTGTCTAATCTGCTTTGTGCGATGCTGAAAAAATAAAGATACTTATTATTATTTTCAGTCATTGCATATATGATAAAGCAGATCTCTTATCATACAATAAAGACCTCCAGTCACTTTAATAAAGAGTGCCTCTAGTCTTATAATAAAGAGTGCCTCTAGTCAATAAAATAAAGAGTGTCTCTAGTCAATAAAATAAAGAGTGCCTAGTCAATAAAATAAAGAGTACCTCCAGTCACTAAAATAAAGAGTACCTCTAGTCAATAAAATTCCCTTCCAACTATTTTATCTACTCTCCTAGCAAACTACCCACCTAAATGTTGTAAGGGATTTCCGTATTCAACCCATAACTAATTTTGGTCTCTAACAAAGTGTAGAGCTCCCATTTTCAACCCATCACTAATTTTGTTTCCTACCAAAGTAACAATGTATACAATTCCCATATTTAAACCATAACTAATTTTGATCCCTAACAAAAACACAACAATATGTATAAATCCTATTTCAACCCACAATTAATTTTGGCACCTATCAAAGAAATAATAATGTGTAAAACTCCCATACTCAATCTATAACTAATTTGGGTCCCTACCAAGAGATAACATAATGTTTAACAACTATATTCAATCCATAACTAATTTTGGTCTCTACCAAAGATGTAACACTGTGTATTACTCCGATATTCAACCCACAACTAATATTGGTCTCTACCAAAAAACTTAACACTGTATATCTGTTTGATCATTTCTGGTAGAGAGAGATTTGACATCTAGCTTGTAAACCCAAATATTCCTCCTCTAGAGAAGTTGGGAGGTATGTAAAGCAATGTTCTGCAGTAATGAAATAACACAAATGAAAGAGAACAGATACAATAGGAAGAAAACATGAGAGATGATCTTAGTGAACGCATTATCATGTTTGCCATTCTACCATCCCTTAAGTTCTATTCTTATCTACTACTACTAGCTGCAAAGAATGTTTCTTTAGCACTCATCAAGTAACACTAAATCTATTTTATGTGATGTGTTTCACTTACATACTTTACATACACACAATGTAATGTTTCACTTTTAAAGCATAAGAAAACACTAATTTATGTGATGCTTGTTTTTTTTTAAAGTGTAATTCTATGTACTAATTAAAATAATGCAAATTGACAGATATTTTTTAAAGATGTAAAAGATTAATGACAAGATTAATTTGAAAATATCAGAAGGGTTAAAGTAATGAATAGTTCTAAATTTGAAAATATCATAAGACAGAAAGTAACAAATATGACTAATTGTGACAGCTAGAATAACTGGTAGACAGTAACAATAACTGTTGACAGTAATAATCATTATCAGAGAAGAAAGTGTGACTAATTTGTCTGATGGAAAATATTGCCATGCCTGTTGCTATGTGATTAACCAGCCCTTTGAAAATACTGCCATGCCTGCAACTATAAATTTTAAAAAAAATTTGTAACAAATAATAATTTTTCGCACTGAGAAAACAGAACACATTCTAAAAGGATCTTTCATCATTCATAGCATATGTGAAGATAAAATGTGTGAAACGTTTGCTAATGGAGGAGAAAAAAACTTTTTAATAGATTTTGACTTTTTTTGATTATTTTCACATCGAAAATAAATGGACGTTGTCGTGGCGAATCGTAGCACTGAATTATATTAATTCTCACCAAAGAGCAAATTTCAACTTTACGTCACCACTTCATGCATTGATCATTTCGTCATAAGACGTTATCTGATCTGGAGTGCTCCAGGAGGGAGGGAGGGCTGGTGGAAGTGGGGGTGAAAAAAAGGACGCGCCTTAGAGATAAACAGGTACCACTGAGCTATATTAAGGTAAGTAACTCTGCACGATGCGTGCAATGTTCCAAAATAGAGCATTCCTGCGCATGTTGTTACTAAAAACAACATGGCGGTCATTGGTATCCATCAGACGCCAAATGAATTCTTTGCGCGTGAAGCTCTGCACACTGACGACATAAATTGTTTATTTCAATTCGAATTTGATTTGAAACGCAACTTTTAACGAACCATGGATAGTCATCTACTGGCTGGTGCCTATTCGTATCCATTTGATCATAGCGTTTTGAATGATCTTATCTCGTGTTGTCAGTGGTAAACAATATAGTAAGTGCTGAACAACACGAATTTGTCTTTAATTGTTTAAAAAAGTAATTTTACAAATTTTATGGAAGTGACAAATTTAAAGTAGAATGACTGATGTCTTAAGTATAATAATTCAGATTGCATTTAATTTTGTATTATTGTTTTGTTTTTTTGTTTTTGCAGTGAAACGAAATTTTAAAGAAAGGCCTTTTTTTGGGGGGAAAGCCTGTACTTTACGTTTTTATATATAATTATTTATAAGTTGTAATAAATTCTAAATTTGTCAAGTCAAGTGTTTACTTTTGTTTTTGTTGTAAAAAATACTTTATTAATTTGTAAATGAAATTGAAATCTGAAAGTAAATGCTCGAAAAAGAAAATATAAATTGTATATTATTCACTAAGTACGAGATGTCTGTTCTTTAATTTGTAAATAACTGTTAATGATATAGCAATTTTGTGATGAATAGTTAAATTATGTAATAATAATTTTGTAACAGTAATAATGTTATAAATATTATTTTATCACAAAATGTTTCCTTAATGGAAATAAGGAATCGCTATAAGTATATTGAGAGATGTCACATAGACAACTTAAAGAGTGAACATGATTTGGAAAAATTTGATGTTCAAGAAAAGGCTCGGCGTCTCTCACAAGAAACTAATAAGCGGAGAAAGTAAGTATATAGCTCCTTAGACTTTTATAGTTTAATGAGTTACTGAAGTTATATTTTATTTGAAAAGAAATTACTTTAAAAAATAATCCATGAGATTATTTTATTTCTAAAAGTAATAAAATAATATTTTGGAAAATGCAAATTTAAAGTGCAATTACATTTAATTGTTTAGTTGTTAATTAATAACAGTTAAATAGTTGTTCCTGTATGAGATTGAGTGCTTATGAATTTATGCAGATGTTTCTTTTTATTTATTACTGTTTCCTTGACACAACTGATACAATAAAAAATAAAGTAAAATCATTTAGAAAACTGCCATATGGTACAGTGAATATCCAGAAACTTGTTTCTAAAAAAAAAAGATTTATTAATTTTTATTAATAACTAGCTTTTGCTTGCAGCTTCAATTGTGTAAATGTCAGCAGAATATAGATTGTTAACTATACTTTTTTGTTAATTTACAAAGGTTTCTCTAAGTGCTTCTTAGTCTTGTTATCTGGGGTGCAGAAAGAGATTGTTGCTGCTGCTTACCTTGGAGTTTGTGATGTACAGCTGTCCCTATGAGAAGCAGCTGGAACAAACGATCCACACCTACAGGGTTTTCAACATCTGCCCTTGCAATTTATTAATCATCATCACAAAGCACATGCTTATTGGGAACTGCAGCTATTTAAACTCAAATAGAAAGCTATTCAAAATAAGTGGTATTCGGGATGAACACTGATTCTCCTTTACTATATCCTGTCGGTATGGTAGCCTCATTATACAACCTTGTACCATTACATAACATTCACTGAGACTGAATTAAGGTTTGATCTCTTTCAGAAAGGCATTGAAAAATAAGAGCTAACTACATTGCATATTGAAACCCACCAATATCCAAACTACAGTATATACTACAGCCTAAAATTTAAACCCAGAATGAACAACACAAACTAGTGAAACGTGAATTGTCTGCTGTGCATGGAGGCCAAGGTCTGCACACATGCACTTCACTTTTAATGGAAATATTTATGGGATAACCTGTCTTGATTCTAGGGCATGATGGTATACAAGTCCTATGAAAATCTCTCTACAATGTAGTACTTTTTTCTCAATCCTGTACAAACCTACAACCATCATTTTATTGTATGTATAGATGTATATGTCCTAATTCAAAAACTAAAGAAAAATAAAGGATCATACAATTATATCTCCCATCACAGTTTCTTTGCATTCCTCTCATTCTTTATTAACTAATATTGTAATAGAGAGCTTTTCATTGGCTATTTATTATTGTTAGCCATATTTAATTAACTTTATCATCAGTTTTAACATATGGTTGTTTATTATATTTTCATGGATACTTTGTGTTCAGATACTAGCTTAACCACACTCATGCATGTATAATTAATAGATGCCCTCTTTTTGAAACAATAGTTTAATAGTACTTCCAGCATTATTTTAATTACATTAAATTTTGTAATCTTATGAACCCAAGAAACATTTTGCAGTAATAAGTTACTATAGCATATCAAAGGCAAAAATAATACAGTCAATTATTTTATGTATATATATTTTTTTTGGGTGGTGGTGGTGGTGGTGGGCAAAAGTTGTGGTTTGTGTATAAATTGAGATGTCACTTTGTGAGGGATATATTTTGTTACAATTAACATTGTATGTCTATTTTATGTTGAGAGCATTTTATTTCAAATGTCTTATTTATTTATTTATTTCAAAATTAGACTAATATTTTAATATAAATAAAATCCAGCTAATTTTCCAACCTGAAATCTTTTATCCTCCAGATACTCTCTCAATTAAATTCAAGAAATATAGTATAAGTAAAAAATGGCTGCCAAACAGCTCTTTAAATTTTATTTATTTTTGAAAGAAAATATATGGAAGAAATAAATTATTTTTCAGCCCATCGATATTTTTTAAAAATTTGTTAATGTGTACAATTCAAAGAATATAGAAGTTAAATGTTTGACATACTCACAAATGGAGTTAAATCTTTGAAATACTCAGTAGTACTTTACATTTTTGTAAATGGAAGGTGCTGCAAAATAAATTTTTACTTTTTTAATGATCCAAAATTTTTTGTTGTACTTTATATTTTTGTAGATGGAAGAATCGACAGGAAAAGAATAATATTTTTTTAATAATCTGAAAGTTTATGTGCTTTCTTGTTGTGTTTGTATGTTTCAAGACTACTGGCACAAAAGCAGAAGAAGGAAGCAGATAGAGAAGAAAAGCGCCGACAAGAGATCCTCAATCGACGACACAATGAACAAAAGCAAGCCACAGAGAAGTACCAACGAAGCCACATCAGCAGTCGACAACATCAGCACAGCTCACATTCACGCTACCACCACAGCAAGTTGCATGGACCCACCACTGATGAAGCTCTTCATTTAGTGAGAGGGAGCCAGAGTTTGGGTGAGAATTTGCAAAAGGTGCACCAACATTACGGCACTGGAGACCCTCTCGAATGTTCTTATATCAAGAATGCCCAGCATCATGAACGAAATGAGAATGCAGGGCATAGTAGTAATTTTCACACAAATAATAGACCACAGTCAGGGCCCAGTCGCAGTGTTGATGCCACCAAGCATGCTGAGTTGATGGAAAGGAGTTTAAGGAACTTTACTAGCAGTCGCAGCCGATTTGAGCAACAGCTAGAACAGCATCAGCAGCTGCTCATTCAGCAGCAGCAAAAGTCAATGCAGAGTTTCAATCAGGCAGTCCGACAGGAAATTGATATGGATCACAAGGTTCAAAGAATGGAGGACCATGAAGAAGATGAAGACATGCTTAGAACTGATGAAAGTCTGTCATCTTTAGATAGCTTGGAAGAAGATCCTTCTTCAAATAGACATACCAGGACAGAAGTGGGGAAACAAGAGCTTGTTGCATCATACCAAGAAGCAAGCAGTGGACATGGTATCAGAAATAATGGTCAAGAAAATGCCAGAAGGGGACAGAATGAAAAAATTGATGAACAGTCAAATAATAAGCAGCAAAACTTGAATGTGTTGCAATCAAATGTCAACCCTACTCGACCGCTTGTTAACATTGCAGGAAACAGTCCACCTGGTTACCACAATGACTCGGGCAACTCTCAGACATCTGGTAATCTTGTTGTGCTTGGTAATCATCTCCAGGTCTCTTCCAACATGCAACAGCCAGCAGCAGAGAGGCAGTTGATGATAGGTACTGCACTTCGGCTGCCACAACAAACTCCTTCATCTGTGGCAGTGATAAAACAGCCACCACCATCCCTCCAGTATAATAGTCAGTTACTGGCATATCGTAGGTTTGAACCCCGAGGCAGTTATCTAGGATCTGTACTACATTCAGATGCAAACAGTCAGGAAATTAAACATAACAGCACAACATCTACTCAGATGAACACTAACTATACTACAGAAAACCCAAAGAAGACTCCTCATACTGAGCCCTCGCCCTTTGACTACAGCGAACTGCAGAGACCCAAGGCTCATATTTATGCATGGACATCACCCCCTCCTGTTGAAGGTGAACAGGAACAACATGCTGTAGTTAGTAAACATGGAAATGGACAGAATATGGAATTTTCATCCTTTGATCCAAATGTGGCAGTAGACAGAGTCATAGCTTCAAACATTCATCTGCAAACTTCTCATGCTATAGCTACATCTGCCACTGTGACCTGGACTAACTCACCTGCATCAATTGTTTTCAGCAAGGAGGTTGTTGAAAATCAGCCCAGCACAAATTCCTTTTTTCATCATTCACCCACTTTTACCACTCCAATCTTACATACCGAAGATCAGAAATATGGTTCAGTAGGAGGCAGTGTTCCCACCCAAAATTCTTCAGTGCCACCTAAAGTAGGCATCAGAGAACCACTGCACAACATGGCGAATGCAAGTAAACTTTTGAACAATGCTTCCACCACAGGAAATCTAAATCTACAGGATCAGGGTGTTAGTACTGTGGAAGGAACTCTGGGCTTGGTTAATGGAAAATTGACTGTAGTAAACAATGTTGCAGTGAGTGAACTTGTAAAAGAGAAGACGGTTACTTTCAGTGGTGATAATTCTGAGACCCAGAAAGAAGTGAAGGGGATTTTAAAGCGACCACCAGACATAAAACCAGATGCTCCCCAAAATGTGCAGACACGATTTGAAGTACAGGATAGTATTGAAATCGCAAAGAAACACATATACCCAAGTGGACAAGGAAAAACTAAACTGGTAAGAGCCCAGAAGGATTAAATAGTATTTAACTTAGGAAGGTACATACATATTTTGTGCACTCTTTTCTTGCTGATAACTCCTTAAGTACATGATCAGTACATTTGATTTCCAATATTTTATGTAAATTCTCTGTATTGGGACTTATCAATTCTAACCATGCAGTGAAAAATTCACTAAACAGGTATTGCTCAGTTTTCATTCAGTTTACACATTTCACTTTTACTTAATTTATTGGTGATGGAATATAGTGTTCAATTTTGCTTCACCATGCTCATTTAATTGTTAACACTGAGCTCATTTGTTTCTACTGCTGGTACCACTGAGCTCATTTGTTTCTACTGCTGGTACCACCGAGCTCATTTGTTTCTACTGCTGGTACCACTGAGCTCATTTGTTTCTACTGCTGGTACCACTGAGCTCATTTGTTTCTACTGCTGGTACCACCGAGCTAATTTGTTTCTACTGCTGGTACCACTGAGCTCATTTGTTTCTACTGCTGGTACCACTGAGCTCATTTGTTTCTACTGCTGGTACCACCGAGCTAATTTGTTTCTACTGCTGGTACCACTGAGCTCATTTGTTTCTACTGCTGGTACCACTGAGCTCATCACTGGCAATGCTGTGTTTATTTGATTGTCATTGCCTGCAATACTGTACTCATTTGATTACCATCTCTAACACATTGTACTGTGTCCATTTGATTGTCATTGCTGGTAATGCTGTGTTTATTTTACTGTAATTGCTGGCACTATTGTGTTTATTTTACTGTCATTGCTGGTAATGCTGTTTTTATTTTACTGTCATTGCTGGCACTGCTGTGTTTATTTTACTGTCATTGCTGGTAATGCTGTGTTTATTTTACTGTCATTACTTGCAATGCTGTGTTTATTTTACTGTCATTACTTGCAATGCTGTGTTTATTTTACTGCCGTTGCTGGCACTGCTGTGTTTATTTGATTATCATTACTGGGACCACTGGCTCCCACAAGTTGTTTCTTAGCATTTCGTTTGAAAAGTATCATGTCTTCCGAGTCTAAAATGCATGATTTTCCACATAACTTAAATAAAACCAAAAAACTCTATCCTATGGGAAAATATTATCTTTGATTTACACCAGAGATTTATGCTATAAATGACAGAAATGCAACTGAGGCCAGAATCAAGTAGTACCTGTATGCCGGAACTAATTTTTTTTCTTAAATTATTAATGTTATTATTGGTCTTGTAAGAAATTTTATAATAATTGAAATTATACGAATGCATGTGCTGCCACTTATTCCTTTGAGTGAAATAAAGGATTGGTTTTGCTCCTTGTTTTCATTTGTTATCCAGCAGATATTGAAAAATTGGAGTTTTAAATTTTTTATCTTCAAACCAAGAAAACTTAGTTGGTCACAAAGAATTTTCTCTAGATTTATCAAAGCGACACTTAAGAAAGATAATTTGATCTAAGTTAAAATTATTTAATATATTCAGGTAATTGCTGAATCAGCACATTTCATGTTATTTTTTAAAAGGTATTTAATATGACAGCAATTTCAGAACTTTCATGTTAAAGAAAACTCCAAAGTAATGTGATAGCTATAGTACTGAAAGACTCTAAAGTAAATGTGTTAAAACTGTGAGTCACAGATATGGTTAAATTAGTATTTCAGAATCAATTCAGACCCCCCAAATACAATCAGAACTCCCAAGATTTGTTTATGCAGTAGTGAGGCTAAGATTGCATTGCTACTCCCTCTTTGTAATCCACATTTATCTAAGTTCTCTCTTTAGCACATGTACCTGGCACTCCCAGGATTTTGCTTCCATAGATTCTGATCATTGTGACCCACATTCAGCAAAGTTCAGTCTTGTCATCACCATGTGAATGACATACACGAGTTTGATCATAGATTCTGATGCTTGTATTGAATGACATACACCAGTTTGATCATAGATTCTATTGATTTGCTTGTATTGAATGACATACATGAGTTCTATCATAGACTGATGCTTGTAATCTACATTCAACAAAGCTCTCTTAGTATGTCATGTGCAATACACTCAATAGAGTTTGTTCATAGACCCTTCTAGGATATTTTTCATAGACTTAGCTACGTGTAGTATAAATTCAACAAAGCTTTCTCAGTATGTTATGTGCATGGCACTCAGTAGAGTTTGTTCGTCCTGCTAGGATGTTTTCATAGACTTTGCTACGTGTAACCTACATTTAGCAGGACTCTTTCAGTACTATCATGTGTGTGGCACTAAAAAACCCTCTTAGATTTATCATGTGGTATTCAAAAGCACTCTCAGAAATGTCATGGCACTCAAAAGTTCTCTTAACTGTCATGGTCATGGTCCTAAAAAACAGTCTTAAATCTATCATGTCATGACACTCAAAAGCACTCTCAGAAATGTCATGACACTCAAAAGCACTCTCAGAAATGTCATGGCACTCAAAAGTTCTCTTAACTGTCATGGTCATGGTCCTAAAAAACAGTCTTAAATCTATCATGTCATGACACTCAAAAGCACTCTCAGAAATGTCATGACACTCAAAAGCACTCTCAGAAATGTCATGACACTCAAAAGCACTCTCAGAAATGGCATGGCACTCAAAAGCTCTCTTAGAAATGTCATGGCACTCAAAAGTTCTCTTAGAAATGTCATGGCACTCAAAAGCTCTCTTAGAAATGTCATGGCACTCAAAAGCTCTCTTAGAAATGTCATGGCACTCAGAAGCACTCTCAGAAGTTCTCTCATTATTACTATCATATGCACAGCATTTACCATAGTTTGCCCATAAACCCCACTCATTGTTATCCAAACTCTACCAAGATTACCCTTGTTATTACCATATGTAGCACACTGGCAGAAGTTGACCTCATTAGACCTTGCTGAGTGTAACCTACATTTAATAAATCTCAGACTTTATACTGTCATTTGCATGACTGGACTTTGCCTCTATAGACCCTGCTGCTTATCATCTAGTCAACAGAGCACATGTGTATGACATTCACAGAAGTTTGGGACAGCCAGAGTTCATTATTATTTTTTTTTTTAAATGAAGAAATCTTTTGGAAAAAAGCATCTGATTTTTTTTTTTAAATACAGGCTTTTGAAAACAAAACTAATTGCAGCATTTTCAAGTGTGATTTAATTTGTTTGTCTGATTTACTTTAATTTTACAGGAATTTTTAAAAGAATCTGTCCTTTCTCTTTGAAGGAGAAAGCAATCTTTTTCCTGTGGTTCTTCCTGGGTTCTACCTAGCTACCAGATTTTCTCATCTGAAGTAGAATACTAGTAATACAGAACTTATTTTCAAAATCTTACCTGTTACAAGATTTCTTTCATCTTTGTACAGATTCAGAAAAAAAAAGCTGTGAGATTTGCTGATGTTCATTATGAGCAGAGCATTTTTGAAGACTCTGACAGTGAGAACAGTGTGGCAGTTGTCAATGGCACCAATACTGTCCAGTCAGCACCACAAATTAACACTTTGGAAGGTAAGGTTATTGCTGCTTCACAACTTTTCATAAGTTGATTAGTTCCAATGTATATAATGTACCAAGGTGTAAGCAGGATTTTTCTTTGTGTATGTGTGCATGTGTGCATATGTGTGTGTCTCCATGTTTATAAAAAAATGAATGTATTCTTGTGAACATATATTTGATCTCACAAAATCTAGTTAGAACATGCATCTGTTTATTGTGGGTTTACATTTGTACATTTTAAAAGATTTATGAGAAAAAGAAAACAATTCATATCACTTTCTACTTAAAACATTTAAATTTTAATTGTAGTTAAATAATAAATATAGCAAATTTTAAAATGCCATTAAAAATATAAAATTAAGTCACATGTAGTATCCGAAGACATGGTGTAATCATATTTCAAACACATGCATTCTTCAAAACAAAAAGTGTAGTTCTTAGACCAGAGCTGCTGATCCTGTCTGGAACTGACCTATATGGTCTCAGACTGAAGACTGGTTTCAATCAAAGGGAAAATACTGTAGGGTGTAGTCATATTTCAAACACATGCATTCTTCAAAGCAAAAAATGTAGTTCTTACCCAGAGCTGCTGATCCTATCTGGAACTGACCCTGTTTCAAGACATTGTTATTCTAAAGTGTAGTGGGGTTGGGGAGGAAGAAAGGGCTTGTTACTTACAGAATAAATATTAAATAATTTAAAATATTATTTTCCATCTTTTCACTTAGCACAAAGTGGAAAGATTCAGGAAAAGGTGCGGCCAGCCTCAGCCAAAGTTGCATCTAAATCTTCAGAAGATGGAATTAAAGTTGCACGCTTTGTTAGTGCAGGCACAGCACGTTATACTTCAGCGAATCGTCCCAAGGCAGCAGCGCACATTATCATGAGTGGAGATGCAAGTAGCAATGCTACTGAAGGAGTGACACCTGGGTTAACTGTGCATAAATCACAGCTGGAAAAGAAGGTGGGTATTTTTATGATTTGTGCTCCTTTCTAAACTTTATCGTGGAGAGCAAAAGAGGAAGTGTAGTTATTATTTTTTAATTTTAAAGATGCAAACTAACATGCCAAAATTATCACTGAAAATTTATTTATTTATTATTTTTCTCTGGCATTGTTTCTATTAGAAAGAATAAATGTCTTTTGGGGGTTTTAAAATGAAATTCTGTATTTTATTTCATATGCATTCCACCACCTTTAAAAAAATTGTGCCATCAAGGTTTAAAATAACTTCATATTTTGTTGGGTTTCTCTGATCAATTCTCCTGGGACATTTTTCTCTGAAAGTTTTAATTTCAGTAAACTTAGTTTCAAAGTTCCTTTTTAAAAATAATTTTATCATATATTTTATAAATAATTTTCATATTAATCAACATCTTTAATGCACAATACATAAAATAATTTTGATCTGTTTAGGTTACTCTTGTCAACACCAACTTCATGTCACGCACTCCATCCTACAGTGGAACCACACCCATATCAACAGCAGGAAATTCTACCATACTGCTCAACACAACTTCCATACCATTGAATTCAACTGCCATGACTTATGTAGCATTGCAAACTAAGAGTGGGGTCCCTGTTGCATCCAATGTAGATGGAATACAAAAGAATGGTTTCAACAAAACAGTTCCGGGTAGTTTTGGAATAATTCACAATGACAATGATATTCCCAAAATTAGTGCAGGCACCAAGACCCACCATTCCACCATCTTACCATCCCACTCTCTCTTCAGCAACACCAACATCAACAGTACTCCCAAAACCGTCTACAATGAAAATGGCCTGCGCATTGATCGTACTCCTACTGATGAAGAAATCAACAGCCTTTGGACAAATATGCGTAGCATGTTGGAAAAAGGTGGTGAGAAAGGCAACACTATGGCATCTGCAACTGCCGCTGCATCTCCTGCAGCTACAAATGCCACTAACAGCCATCACAAAGATGGGGATCTTCCTACAAATGTCCGACAGACTGTTCAGCTGTCACACAAATATATAGATGGTGCTGCATTGGGCATTCCAAATGGAATGAATCGTACAACTCCATCATATGCATATCAGAAGTCTGGTGCTTCAAATGGGAACCAAAAATTGGGAGGACACTTACGGAATGGATACCTGCAGCGCTACACCCTACTGCAACAACGCCACAATGCCAATGCAAACATACCACCAAAAGCAGCACATACCAATGGGTATGCTGAGCAAACTGTACGTGCCATGGGAGGTAGGAATGGTACTAGCACTGACCAGCATGCAGCAGTAACAAATTCAGCATTGCCTCCCAGTTATGTAGCAAGAGAAGAGAGTAAGTAGCTCTTGACTATAATTTTTCTCAGTGTGCCATTTTAGTTATTGTATAATTCTTGCCATATTTTTTTTTACTAACATATACTTAGAAAGTTTCATGCATATTGTATAATTCTTGCCATGTTTCCCACTAACAAATATTTAGGTAATTTTAATTGAATTTCATGCATATTGTATAAATTATAATTCTTGCCATATTTCCCACAAAAGATACTTAGGTAATTTTAATTGAATTTCTTGCATAGTGTATAATTTTTGCTATATTTTTCACTAATAATTACATAACACAAATGTTAAAAAGTTAAATGTATTATATAATTTTTGCCATATTTTTAACTAATACTATAACAGAAACTTAGAAAGATTAAATAGAATTTCAATATATTTATTAATTCTTGACATATTTTCCACTAACACATGCTTAGATAATTCTAATTAAACTTTGAGCATATTGTATAATTCTTGCCATATTTCCAATATTACATACTTAGTAAATTTAAATAGAATTTTGAGCAATCTGTATAAATCTTGCCATCTTTTTGACTAATAAATACTTAGAAAATTTAAATAGAATTTCTAACATATTGAATAATTTTTACATATTTTTCACTAATACTTAACAGTTACTTAGGAAATTTAAATAGAATTTCGAGTATGTTGAATAATTCTTGCCTTATTTTTCACTAATAGAAAATTTAAATAGAATTTCAAACATATTGTACAATTTTTCACAATTAATTTTTCATATTTTTCATAAACAGATAGAATATTTAAACAGAATATCAAGCATTTTATATAATTCTTGATGTTATTATGTCTAGTCACTGAGAGCATGGCAGGCTTTATGGCAGCTGAACAGTTATTACAAACACATGGACCACAGATCAGTGACAGTCGAGTGTTTGCTGCAATTGAAAGCGCTCAGGTGCAACAAGAGATGTACAACAGCATCCGACAGAAATTGGCAAAAGGTAAATTACAAAAAAAAAAAAAGGAATTAAAAAGTTTGTTTAAATGTGCAATTTCTTGTAGTTTATACCTCATGTCTATTCTTAAGTAAAAACTGTCAGTAAGTTTGCAGATCTTGATGTTTTTTTCCAGGCTTTTCCAAAATTTTTTAGGTTTTGCAGATTAATTTTTGGAGGTTTCCAATATTTTTTTCCTACTGAAAACTGCAAACAAAAAAATTCCTCTTTGGTAATTTATTCTCATTTCTTTTGGACACATGTGCAGTCAGTTCATCAGTAGAAAGTAGCTTTGGCACATTGAACTGCCAGGTTCTCTATTGGTTGATCTAGGAAGTGTACCATTTTGAGACATGAAGTGGATTAAATTTAATTATTTTACATGTTAAAGTTTACAGCAGGGCCAAATGCTCACATAATAATGTAAGAAAAGATAAAAATTATAAAACATTGATGTTATAGGAGTTTGAAATACTTAAAAAGCATATGCTTCGGTTGAAATCTTTTAAAGTGGAGTTGAAATTTTCTTGTGTTTTACCAGAAAAAATCTTTAAATAATCAATATAATTATCTCATTACAACGAATATATTTTCTTTGTTAACATAAATTATTAACTTAATCTGGATACATTTTTATTTAAAATAGGGTATAAAACTACAACTTCGCAACATGGAAACCATATTAGCAAAATTATCAGCCATCATAAAAGAAGCTTTATTTTCTCAGCTAAACATAGAACTAAGTTATAATGCTGCAAAGATAATATTAAGTAATAAACAAAGTATCTATGTAAATATAATTTTTTTTAATATATATATATAAGCCTAATCAAATATTTCTATTCTTGAATGTAATTCAAAGATTTTTATACCTTTAGTACAGGGGCGGGCAAACTCTGGCCCGCGGGCCAAACCTGGCACGCGAAGCATTTTTTGTTGGCCCGCCAAGCTATTCACAGTTAACATTGTTTTTGGCCCGCCAAGCTATTCACAGTTATTGCTTTTGGCCCGCCAAGCCATTCACACTTATTGCTTTTGGCCCGCAAAACAAAAGTCAATAAAACAATTGGGCATTGTTATACGCTGTCAAACAGCCAAGGCTAAGCTAGTCTAAAGACTACATGTAATTTTAACAGTTTGAATTACTCACACAGAATTGTGTGCACATGTACAATTTATGCCTGCGGTTATATATATTACACTAGCATCTCTTTAAGGTTCGTTGACTTTTGAACTCTCCTAGGCCTAGGATAGATCTACAATAATAATGTATGTCAGCATCTGTACCCTGCCTCATTCGTAAGCTACAATTGGTGAGAGGAAGGAGGGCTGGAGGTGAACAGAGGTGTGCGAATTTGAAACTAGCAGTCTTCTGCCATCACAACCGAACTGGTTGTTGCATTTCTGCTATTTCTTTGCCATTATTCCCCCATCCCCACAATCATGTCTGCAACCCCAGCATCCTAAAAAATTTAAAGTGGATATGGAAAGTCGGACATTTAACTCTGAGTGGATGAGAAGTACTTTTTCATAGAACGATTTGGACAAGCTCAGTGTCTGATCTGTTTGAAAACTGTTGCTGTCTTCAAAGAGTTTAATGTGCTCTGTCACTGGGAAACAGTACACTTAACTTCGAAATTTGGTTTAATGTCTGCCTCTGAGAAAAGGACTACTATTTGCTAAACTCACAGGCAATATAGAGAAAAGCAGTTTGATGTTTCATAAGCAAACATCTGTGCATGAAAAAGTGACACTGCCAGTTATGAAGTTTCACTACTCCTTGCTCAAAGAATGAGTTAAAAGCAAAGTTCCGCACTTCTTCTCCTCTTTCTTTTTTTCGTGATGTCATCCTACCATCAGGCAAGTTTCCTCATTTTATTAAACATGCTCAGCGCATTGTAGCTATGTTCGGAAGCACATTTTGCTGTGAACAACTGTTCTCAAAGATGAAATATACAAAGAGTCGCCTTTGCTCTCAACTCTCTGACCGTCATCTAAATGACATTCTTCGCTTGTCAACCTCATCAGTTCAGCCAGATATTGAATCACTTATTTATTGTAAGCAACACCATCCATCTCATTAATCTTTCATTGAAACAGAGTTAGTTTTTTAAAATTACTTTTGTTCTCATTTTATATTCTGAACTTGCTGGACTTGTGATATTTGGTCGTCTATCCGGCCCGCGAACTGTTCCAACAGTTTTATCTGGCCCGCGGTCTCAAAAGTTTGCCCGCCCCTGCTTTAGTAGCTCAGGTTTAAAACGTGCACAGCTACCTGAAACTTTAAATGCAAAAGAAACCACATGTACATAAAAATATATAAGCTATTTACAGTGTTAATCAAGTGTTAATCAATTTAATCAAAATAATTAAGATTATCAGAAATCTTAGCTGTTTTGAAATGTCAATGATATTGAAAATTTGCCTTCCTTCTCTGTTGCAACCATGTGATTTGAATGGAAACAAAAGTTATTTTTCTTATTTGGTATTTAAACTCATCATACCAAGACAAAATGAAGGTTATCTTTCCGGAACATGGTACCTTTGAAACATGTATTATCATCATTATTTTATATTTACAAAATGTAGTGTATTAGAGAAGAAAGAAAGTCAAATTAGTCTTCCTAAACTGAATATTTTGGGATATAATGAATAAGTTTGAAAAAATTAGCATATGAATACTTCCAGTACAAAAACTGATTTAAAAACTGCATGGTGTTTTTGTCTGACATATCACTATTTGGTAAAAGAATAAAAGTTTTTGATCCAATTTATGTAGAAGCTAAGTGTTACGAAGACTCTGCTTTTAAAAATATTATTTCTTCACAAAATTGATCGTTTGCCTAAAAGAAATATTGAAATTTGCAAAAGTATTATCGCTTCTAAGAAAACCTTGATACTGTAAGTTTGTTGGCTTATTTATAACAGTGAAAATTAAAGAAAATGGTATATATATATATATATATGCATATCACAGAGGGGCCATTTTTTAGTTCAAAACGACTTTGTATTATATATAATTACAAAATAAATAAACAAATATTCATGCAACTCTCTTATATATATAATATCACATCAAGTCTGAATATATAGATTATAAACACGACATTGGAATGCTTTATTTTTAAGAAAACACATTTCAAATGGACCCACCCTTCATGGTACACTTCATATCAGTAAGCCTGATACCAGTGCATGCATTTCAATGCAGCAGCACCCGTTATAAATTGATTCATAACAAAGACCTATTGTGGTATTTTGTTGATTTTCTTTTAAATTACAGTTGATAGAAATTGAGGGTGAATATCATAAATTAGATCTGTTCCACAATCTGTAATTATTTTTTTTTATGATGTTACATGTAGTGCTGTTTGCCTCCTCACAGTGTTTTATTTTGATACCATCTAAAGCTTCATAGTGCTAATTATCGGAGCATTTATGGATATTGAGACAATGTAGCAAAACAGGTGCCAAATAAGAATTTATTATTGTACTGGTAAAATTCCAGTTACAATCTTATGAGTTATAGTGACCTAACACCTGAAATTTAGCAAATTTCAAACAAATTGGATAACTTAGCTGTAACATGATCAGTCATATTTTGGGAGAATGTTTCATATACCTGCAGTTTTGTTTCCCAGTTGATGTAACAAACAATTCTTATTGGAAATAGTCCTGAGTGTTTACTGACCAGAATATGCACAGAATGTCTATCTGTTGAAGAAACATTTGTTGTTTGTGTTCTTAAATACAATGTACAAAACTTAAAATCCACTGACAAGTTTGAAAATAAGTTGATGCAGTCTTTATTCACTATATCAGAATTTTAAAAAGCACCGATTAAATCTGATAATAAATTACTAATGGTTCTTAACTCTATAGTTCTATTTCTTCTTTAAATTTGTGGTTGATTAAAATAACAAAATATTTCTTTTCAGATAAACAGTCGTCATGTGATCAGGAATTTAGCTAAATTAATTTTTTGGGGAAGTTTCAGTTTTAAGCAAATGAATTTTGCTTGTAGTCAAAGGCTTGTTTGAAGATAGAATTTCTTGTTTTGTTTTCTGGCAGGAGGACCATCAACACTGTCTATGGAAGAGCATCGACTCTTGGAGTCACTGGATAGACTAAATGAACGACTGAAAGGTGTGTTATATTTATAATACAAAAGCATTTGTTTGAATTTAACATCAGATCATCAGAGAACTTCCCTCCCATTAGAAACATTATATGTTTACTTTTTTAGAATGAATTTGAAATTAATACTGTGAAAATATGTGTGATGCATTTATAATTATTATCAGATGCTCACTATAGCTAGAGAATTTAATTTACTGTACATGTACTTGCTTTGATATATTCAAGAGATTTAATTGAGTATTGAATGAAAATAATAATTATTATTTACACAGTATAAAACTTTTGTTTAGTTTGTTCCTCATTCAGTGAAAGTCAGTTTTAATAATATTTTCCACAAAACATTTTTGCATAAAGTTAGTGCATACATAATATGTAATGATTATGTTTTTAATAACAGTCTTGGTACAGTTTTATTAATATTTTCCACAAAACATTTTTGTGGTAAAGTTAATGCATACATAATATGTAATGATTACGTGTATAATAACAGTTTTGGCACAGTTTTATTATAATGATTATGTTTATAATAACAGTCTCAGCACAGTTTTATTATACTGACCATGCTCCCTTGTGCTTCACTTTAAAAAAAAATGTATGTCATTACAACTTTCAGACCTCATCTGAAATGTATAAAGAGATTGAGGGAATATTTAAAAATTAAGTATGATTAAATGCTGGAATTGTATAAGTCTTATAGAGAACTAATTTGATGATAAGATCTTAATAATGCCAGGTACATTTTACAATTTTAAGATTGGTAAGACAGCTTAGTTCCTGATTCAGTTCTTAAAATGTCAGACATTGAACATATTGAGGTTTATAAACTTGTAAAATACACATTACACAGACATGTTTATATTTTCTATTAGTTTTAGAGAACCGGGCACCAAATGGAATGGATTCACATGACCAGACAGAGTATGCCAATGTATCAGTAAGTACTGATTTGAAATCTTTTCAATCATCTTCTTTGTTTTAGTATTTTTATTTTTAAGTTCACATGTTTGTATAGAAACTGGAGATATACCCATAATTGGTCTTTAGAATTGTAATATCATTTTATGCTTCATTTGGTGCCATAAGGCAAAATCTCTTCAATGAAGAAAATCACAAATACTTGACCTGATTCAAATTTATATATTGGATGTAGTTGTGAATTTGTCTACCTGCATCCATTTTTGTCTTTCTTAAGTTGACCACTGGTATCCAGATTTTATCTCCCCACTAGTATCCATCATCCATCTATATTATTTGCTAATTTTTTTTTTAGACTGTCTGTGGAATCAAAGAATGTTGAATCTCATCATCATTATTTTAAGTTATACAACAGTATCCATCGTTATCTATCTGTGTCTAAGCTGTTTGCAAAATCTCAGGTGCAAATAACAAAAAAAATCCTATTAATTATCCCAACAGTTTTTTGCAAAAATCTCATATACAAATAATATAGCTGACCTAATTATTGTCTCAGAAATTAATGACATAACTTTACATTTATTGAGAAAAATTATTATACAATAAATGACTCAGCTGATTTCACTTAGGCTATATGTCCCCTTTTATAAATTTAGTTCATTTTTGTGGAAGAAAAAGCTTTTTATTCTTTAGTTGAATGATTTTATTGAGATTGTCAGTACCTTTCCATCTTAATATATTTCATTTGTTTGTAGATTATACTTACCTTCTTAAAAATACAACAACAAAATTTCAGGGAGATTTTCAGGTTTAATTTTCTTTGGTTTTCCAGCATTACACATGAGAAAGGTTTGTGAACTTTGAACTCAGTAAGCATTGCATTTGTTTTTAGAATTGATGTAGTGTGTTGCACTTATTTTTAGTTTGCAGACCCAGTAAAAGAGCTAGTCACGATGTGTTTTGATGCAACTTAGTTGTATTTGTTTCATAAACATCTGCCCCCAGACTGTTTTTAAGACACATCTCATTCACCCACATTGCCCTTATTTTGTATTCAAGTGAGTTGTACACCAGTTGTCGCACTTGTTGTTCACTTAGAACATTGCATCAGGGGTTGAAGTTAACATTGTTATCACTTATGGGATTAGCTCTGACCAATTTATCCTTCACAATTTTTTTTGTTGTCAAATGCACCATTATTTTCTTTTTCTATAGTAGTGCTTGTAAAATAATATCCCAATCTAAACATTTAAGTGTAGTAACATTTTTTATGTATTTTTGAAAGAGGGTAAGGCATACTTTTGTTATGATTTTGTAATATGTGAGCAAAAGGAAAGAGTTCACATGAAAAGAGTGCAACATCATTTTTTTAGCAGTACATTCTCTAATTTTATACAATATAATTTTAAGTCATGATTGTTCATTTTAACTTAAATCAGTCAGTTTTTACACTACTAGTTAATGTGGCTATCATTTAATTGTCACTTAAACTTACAGATAATTAAATTAAAATGTATAATTGTTTTGAATTATTAATACTTGATTAACCACTTAATTATCATTCACTGCATCAGTTCCTGTTTTAAGGCAATTTTTCTGTTTTAAGGCAATTTTTCTGTTAGGCAAATAGTGCTTTTTTGGTCATCAGAACTGAGATGAAATTTTATTTTTATGCAAAGTTCTGATAAAATAGCCTTAGCCATAGCGCTACATTGTAAGACCTCAGTTTGTAATTATAATCAGCAATGATTGATCATGTAATTTTACAAGCCTAATTGAAAATTCAATACCTTACTATAAAAAATAAGGACCCCAGTTTATAATTATAAACAGAAATGAATGATTGTGTAAATTTATAACTAAAAATTCACTACCATTATTATAAAATAAATAAGGACCTAATTTGTTATAGTAAGTAGTTATTTGTGTAATTTAATAGTCATATTAAAAATTTCTTACAGGAACTATACAGCATATTAAGGATAAGAATTTGCATTTATAAGTAGCAATGATTGATTGTGGAGTTCAATAGCTAGATTGAAATTTTTTTTACTAGAACTATACATGTCAAGGATAACAGTTTGCACTTTTAAGTAGCAATAATTGAGCAATTGATTAGCTAGATTGAAACTTCAAGAATCAAGCAAACATGGGTGGATTAAAGTAACATTTATTTTATTTATGATTATTTATGAACCCCATTAGAAGTTGATTTTAAATTCAAGTTGATTATTTTTAAAAAATCATTTTAATGAAACAGTATTTATATTTTGTTATTATAAGCAGATTAAATGGGGCATATATGACAAGCATTTGAAACAGTACAAACTAACAAAATTTGTTATAGCACATTTTACAAGCTACATTAACATTAAATAAGAGGTTTCATGTTGTTTGACATAATTTCATTACTTGGCAATTTAACTGGAAAACTAAGCTATTTCTACCACCATTATAAATGTATTCTTCATTCTACAGCATTGGTAGCTGCTGCTTGTTTACATACCAGTATATACCTCTTTCTTATGTGTTTGAGTGATGAAAAATACTGGTATTTGCTTTTGTGCTCTTTGCATTTGAAAGCATTTGCAGTTACATCTAGCTTGCACTATTTCTTTTTGTCACTTTAAAGAAAAGATTGTCTTATTTTGTTGATATGGTTATAAACATATTACATTTTTGATTATGAGCTGACACTTTTCTTCATAAAATTATTGTTAATATTAAAGAATATAGATCCAGAGTTAATTAATAACAGCTATACCACTGAAATTTATGTTCATGTGTTAACTCTAAAGTATATGTAAATTACATTAATTAAACTGGTTGGAATAAAGTGCCTAGTTTTAATTTTCTGCTGGAAAAAATATTGGAATATAGATTTCCTCCAAGATTTGACATCTCATGCATGTGCTTAATTCTTCATGTGTTACTCTTTAATAACTTTATTTTGATAATATTCCATTAGTAGCAGCATCATAGTGACCCAACATTATTATAATGGTAGTGATAGAGTAATATTAGGGTAGTGATCCAGTAGTATAATATTTATGACTAAAATGTATAATTTATAAATGTATAGAGCTGAAAACAATCTTTGACTTCTTTTTCTATAGAAAATTGAAATCATTTGAGTAAGATTGCACCCAACTGAACAGATTGTTTGAGACACAGACTAATCTAGATAGCATTTTACAAATGTTTATTGATTACTCTGGCTTGTTGCTATTATTTTTTTTTAAAGCATTGGATATTATTTATATAAAACGAATTATTTCCCTTTTTTACTTCGAGCCAGATAGTTATTAAAGCAAATAGGGAAATAAACATTTTTGCTTGTTGTGCCTAACAATTTCATTTTGATTAAAACTATGTAGTTTTTAATGGCTGTAAAAGAAATTTTTCTGTGACAGGCAAGTGGAATTCGTGGGCATTCAGTGACTACATCTCAGTGGCGAAATACTTCAGGACGAAGTCCCATGAATAGGCCAGTTTCAGGACGCTTGTTGACCAGACAGCACTATTGACCTACTTCATTGGGATGATTATATTTTTGATGACTATTAACATTTTTCTTGTATGAATTAATTTATTTTTTTGGAAAAAAATCAAGAAATGCTTTTTACTTTAAAAAATAATTTTGAGCACAGTATTTTTTTGTGACATTTATCAGGGCTTTTGATTTTAAAGACTTAGTAAATCTGTAGACTTATCTGTTCGTTAGTCAGTGCTTTAATTTTACTGCTCTTTTTCAATTTCGTTATCCTAGAGCAGTATCTACCAGATTTTACAAAAATTATTTCAAGCACTGATATATAGATTTTCTTAGAAAGACATAGCATTTTGGTTTTGTGGCTTGTGTGTTAATGAAGATGACTGGTTCTGTGAAAGGATTACCATTTTCTTCACACAATACTATTTCTGGGCACTATTTTGATACTACTAATTACTATACCCAGATTATTAAGAACAAAATACTAATGTTAGCATGTAACAAAAAAACCCAAACAAACCCAACTCAAAGCCTTTAGCATTTATTTGACAATAGTCTGATTTTTAAATTGTAAAATATTTATAGACATTCACAATTTAAATATTTTTAATTATTGTTGTTATTTTTTTTTATTTACCTTTTTCTTACTTGAAAGCATGTATTTGTTCTTTAGTGCAACTTTTAAGTTTTTAAATTGGTTAATTAAGTTTTATGTTTAATTATTTTAAACTGCTTCATTATGCATATATTGTCTTAATGTGGATATCAGTTAGAAATATGTGTAAACTCTGTATGACTAATTATACATTTTAAATTGAACATCCTTGTATTGGAGAAAATAGCGAAATATCAGGTGCTTTTAGACTTTTCTTTAATAGAATGTAAACACCAGTTTCTCACATGAATATGATCATTTATTTCTAAAAGTATTGGTGTGTACAAATCAGACTAAATGAGAAACTTTTTCCATTTAGGGAAAAGTGTTGTAAAGTTCTAATTGGTTCACCCAAACCAAGTTAAGAAAAGAAAAATAATGAATATTTTTTTTAAGTACAACCAACCACACATGAATAATATAAAATAACATTTGAGATGCATACTCACATGACTTATGTTTATAATATCTATGGGTATAAAAGAAAATGTTTAAATAGAAATATTGCTTTCAACTTTTCACTTTGGTGCAAATGTTGCAATCATTTTGTCCTGAATCAACTGCTCTCCGCTTTTTTTCTGTTATCAAGGTCAGCTTAGTATCTGACTAAGAATTGCATAAAACCATCATTGTATTGTATATGCTATGTGAACATTTTTAGTATTAGTTATTTAATTTGTTTCATATTAAACCATGTGTATAATTTATAATACAGAGCAATACTAAATGACTAAAATATTTTAATCTTTTTTCATTTTTGCTTCCCTTGACTGTGATATGTATATATTATGTATGTAATTATTGTTGTTCACAATACATTCTGAATTTATTCCTGCTGCCTGGAGATTTCCAATTTGTACTAGATCAGTAGATGAGAAATAATAATTTTTCCTTTCACATATATATATTAAATGTTTTTGTATTTCTATTTGACATCTTAGAACTGACTTTTAATGCTAAGTAGTGATAAAGACTTAACGGAACAGGGTTCAAAGAAAAGATTTTTGTATGCAATTTGATCTTGTACATTCTTACATTACCATTGCTTAAATATATATAACTATATAACTACAAAGATTTGATGGATCAGGACTGAAAGAAATGACTTTTGATTGCAATTTGATCTTGTATGTATTACAGCATTTGTGCTTAAATAAACATTAATAATTTAGAACAATGACTGCAATGACTACTAGTTGTTTATACAGGGTGGCCCAAAAGTAGGTTTACAGTTATTAAACTACCTTTTATATGGTTGAAGTTACTTGCTTAGTAATACCAATAAAACATTCCTCAGAGTATAAATCTAACTTACATAAACAGCTTTTATTATGTAAAGCTATTTTTTTACTTGATAATATTCTAGTGTAAAATTTTCAAATAGTCTACGAGATAACTGTAAACCTACTTTTGGGCCACCCTGTATACAAATATTTATAAATTCAACTTGTAGCCCTTGTTCAGAAATTCTTAAGAAAACAAGCATGATTAATTATTTATTCTTCTTATTTTTATACCTAATGATGTTCTTAAAGAAGGTTAAATTATATGTATATATAAAACTTTGTATTGTTAAAAAGAATGAAAAGTGGAACTGAATCCACTGGTTTTGGTTCTTTTTCTTTAAAAAGAAATGTTTAGATGCATTTATTCCAAATGTTATCTAGGCTGGGATCTACATTCCTTTAGTATATTAACTCGTGTCAGATTTGTTTTGCAGACTGACTTTGGAGGGTAATTGTATTTAACAAACTATAACTTTATTTCAGCACTTATATAGATGAGTATATTCTTAATTTTGTAGTGCATCCATATGCAACTAGTCAGCCAATGAGGGAATAATCAGCCTATTGACTCTGTTTTAGAACAGCTTTTAGTGTATCAATGTGTGTCAAACAATTTCACAGTAATGGAATTCATATAGTAAATCATTGTTGAGTTTTGAATAAAAGGCAACATCTCAGTAATGCACCATTTCACAACTATATGGAAAATAATTCCCATGCTTGTCTCAAACTGTGATAGCATATAAGATAAGATAACAGGTAATAATAATATAAAAGTACATTCATGAATTTATTCGGTTTCGGTTTCAATATGCCTGAAAAAGATTTTATTTTGATTATCCCAGAGCTCTCACTTTTTATGACCATGCTCTTTTTATCTGTAAACATGCACTGGTATGTCCACCAATATTTTACTTAGATTCAAACTTACAAGCAAAGTTTTACAGTTTTCACCCTTTCTATATCTCTCCATATAATTATTTTTATTATTATTACCAAATTTATTATTATTATTATGGTTATCACCCCTGTCCATATCTTCATCTCTTCAGAGCTTTCTCATTACTGATATCTTTATTTTTGCATATTTTAAACAAACTTTTGGTGTAGTTGAAATAAAACTTTTTATTTTGCACTTCAAGCAAAACTTGAATATCTTAGTCCTCAATGTAGAACCTAGCATCATTTTGAAACATTCATAACAACTTGCACTGAGGGAAGCGATTATGACTCAAACAAAAAAAAAGCAATTGTAACTAATCAGAAAAGTTTCAAAATCACAGACTAAGTTATTTTTATTCAAGATTATACCACACAATCACATGAGAATAACAATCACTATTGTTTCCTAACTGATTTGTTTTTCTAAGCTTTTGAATAAATGCCACAGTCTTGTGAGTGTAGCAACTGTTTTTCTTAATTGCATTATTTTTTTAAGCTTTTGATTAAGAGTAGCAACTGTTTTTTTCTTAATTGCATTATTTTTATAAGCCTTTGATTAAAATAATCATAGACTGTGCTTATATGCATACATGCATGAACAGTTTCATTCATAATTATTAGTTCTAATTATAGATTATCTGCACAAATGTATTTTTTCCACACTATTTTGATTATATTTTCCACAAAAAAGTTTATTTCAAAAATTTGAATTTTAAAAGGATGTGTAAAAAATACAATTTTAAATTGTTAATGGATGGAAATGCTTGTTAAACATTTAAACTTTATAAGCACTTTTTTCTTCTTCAAAGGGAAATAAGTGCTTGCAGCAAGCTTGTTCAAAATACAATAAGTGAAAGAGATTTAACAGAAGTATAGAAAACAATGCAGTTTGTACAGTCTTAAAATATTTTTTTGTTAGATTTACATTTTATTTACATTTTAGTTCAGTTTATTCTTGAATTGTGAAATTCACTGGACTTTACCATGGTTACAGGTTCCATGAGGACATGCAACATTATCTGAACAAAGATGGAGATACATCTTTAGATTGCATCACAAGATTATCATACATGTGGGTCTATAAGAGAAAAATTATAAAGATAAATATGTCAATATCTTAAAGTAAATACCCAATGTACGTGACATTTGTTGTATCCAAATGCAACATTCCAAACAAATGATAATTATCACCACATTTTAACTAAAGATGTATGTTTTGTTAATTATCATTTAAATAGATGTCAGCAATCATCACACTACAAAACATACGTACTATAAGTCTTGGTTGGTATTGTCATAGCTGTGATATTTGTAAAATATAATCTTATGACATTCCATTATTGTACTATTCCATCCATTTTTTAATTGTTCTCTTTATCACAGAGATTCTTTGATTATAACTGCATGTGATCTGCCCCACGAATTGAGTTGCTTTGTACCCGACTTACATTCCCACTAACAGCTATAGTAGACCAGAGAAGGTGATAAAAGTCATTTATGAGATTTTACTTGATTTGGAAACATTAGTTTCTGATTGTAGTCAACCATTGTTCATTTTATTCTCAAAATGAACACCCGAGGGGTATCTGTCTTATCTTGACCATTGTTTCTCTCATATCTATATCTTAAAATGACCAAAATGGACTTGCAACTAATTTTATACTGGTGGGTCACAATATGCATGTGCAGTGTTTGTGTATATATTATATACACAATATTAATGTTGGTTCTTTGACTGGTAACAAGTAATAATGTGGGGGTGGGGGTGGTTTGGTAATCTTTAAGCATTTTACACCATACACTTGCAAATTAGGAACTTATTATTGACTGCTACGACATATCCCAGTCAATGTTTTCCTAAATACAGTGGTTAATAATTTTTCAAAAGTGCTAGGATTCATTCTTAGGTTAAGTGATAAAATACAATACAAATATATATAGATTGTGAAGGAACTGTAGACAATGAGAGAGGTTGAATTATTTTCATCACTTTGTCATTCTCTCTTTTTATGATTACAGTATGTGAAAGTCTGCTGATGACTTAGTATTAACAAGACATTCTTTATGTTTTCTGAAACAGGCGAGGAATTTAACTTATATTCTTTACTTACATTTATGTTTTGTGAAATGGGTGAGGAATTTAACTTATATTCTTTACTTACATTTATGTTTTGTGAAATGGGTGAGGAATTTAACTTATATTCTTTACTTACATTTATGTTTTGTGAAATGGGTGAGGAATTTAACTTATATTCTTTACTTACATTTATGTTTTGTGAAATGGGTGAGGAATTTAACTTAGGACTTATTTCTTACTTAAGAATTATGTTTTCTGAAAAGGGCAAAGAATTTAACTAATAAAACAAGTTAAACTAATAAGAAAGGACCTACGAGGGAAATTTACTCACAACATAATGAAATACTTCTTTTGCCAGAGAGATTTTACACACTGCATAAGAACGTTAGTCAAAACAAACACTACAAAAGAACCTTTGTCAAAATTAACACACAATACAAAAACCAGTCAAAACTGACACACAAAAGAACATTAGTCAAAACTGAGACGTAAACTGAAAAAGTTATACATCCTTTGTGCCTTTTCTTAGTGGTTATAATGTTTGAATTAGCAGACTGCATTTGTGTGATGAGAATGAGTGAATTGGAATATATTATTAACAATGCAGTGTCTGGAATTTCAAAGCAATTTTGCATTTTAGTTCTTTAAATTCAGATGAAGTTTTTTCTTTTAAACGAGCCTAGAATGTTTTAATTTAATAAGGTAATCTTTCTGTAAGAACATCATTAAAATAACAATTCATTTTTTGTCTCATTTATTGTGTCTATTATTATTTGTAATTAGCATTTGTTTAAAGAATTCAGAAGCTGTAATTTATTGTTTGCAAGGGAAAAAGAACAGTTAATGAAGTTGAAAGTGTGATATATCAGAGTAAAATAAATAAAAATGACAAAAACTGGTGTAACGTGAGACAGATATGTGTTAGAATTAAAAATGAATGATACCATGTAGTTTTGATTTTGTATTAAAATGTTACAACTCAATCAGTCAATGGCTTAATTGTCTATAATCAACTCCAATAAAACATGTAAATATTTAACTGTTTCATCTTGTCAGTAGTTACAACCTTGATTGTATGTATGTATTAGAGAGAAAGAGAGAGAAAGCAAATACACAATTAATTCTGCACAAACAATATTTACATTTATTAATAACAGTTTATTAGCATTATATCACAGATTTCTCAACTTTCAGTAATAACTTGTTGTGGCATTGAAGAATCAGATAATAATTAGAATTCTAACATCATTTATAGGATCCTCGTCTGTGATTGTATTAAAGAGAATTATATTTCAGACTTGAATGATAAGTTTGGGGCCAGTCTTACTTCTGGAGATGGAGTGTTACTGTTAGTGGAATAAATACCTTAACAGTTAAAATAAAACAAAATCAGAAAATATCATTTTGGTCATACATCCTGTAATTAGATGTACATAAAATAAACATTTTAGTGAAAACTGTACACAATGTCATAGTTGTACATTATTTTGGTAGTTGCACTTTTATATTAGTACCAGTAAATAAATTTTATAGTTGTACATCAAATGGGTAATTGCTGTTAAGAGGTTAAAGCATTTTCAAGTTAAAAGAAATAGTATAATTTTTTTCCCATTTCCATGAACTTAACAAGGTTAATTGATTTGAGATATATCAGACCCTGTTTAACAATGCAAATTTAATAAAGTGAAATAAAGATATGACAATGGAAATATCAAGTCAAATTAATTATTTCAAACCTAAGGTAAGTATAGTTATACAATTTGCTACTTTAATCAAGGGTGTCAAATGTCAAAGAATTAATTTATAAGGCTGGCTAAGTTACTTGCTACTACAATCACTGAGGTGTCAAATTGCAAGCTTAAAACTGGCTATTACAATCACCGAGGCATCAAATGTAAAGGGAATTAATCAATTTACTCTGTTAAGACCAAGACGAAGATAAATGCTACTGCAAGCATGGAGGTGCCAAATGCAAATTAATTCACTTAAACTGTTAAGTTTTAAATTAGCTCACATAACGTGTACTACAATCGTGGATATGTAAAATGAGCACATTTACTCATGTTAAATCACTAAATTAGAACCACGTTAAGTTACTAGATCCAATTAGATTTTAGACAACACCAAAAGACTGGACTCACGATAAGATTTGTGCTAAGCCACTGGTCTCCAGGCAGTAAAGGATTAGATTTCATGATAAGCCACTGTCTCTGGGCATTAATGGATGAAATTCATGCTAAATTACTGGTCTCTAGACATTAAGAGATTAGATTCATGCTAAGCTACTGGTTTTTAGGCATTAAGGGATTACATTCATGCTAAGTCACTGGTAGACATTAAGAGATTAGATTCATAATAAGCTACTGGTCTCTAAGCATTACGAGATTAGATTCATGCTAAGCTACTGGTTTCTAGGCATTAAGGGATTACATTCATGATAAGTCACTTGTCTCTAAGCATTAAGGGATTAGATTCATGATAAGTCACTGGGCTCTAAGCATTAAGGGATTAGATTCATGCTAAGCTACTGGTTTCTAGGCATTAAGGGATTACATTCATGCTAAGTCACTGGTAGACATTAAGGGATTAGATTCATGATAAGCCACTGGTCTCTAAGCAATAACGGATGTATACGTCCCTAAATCTAAGTATATTCAAGGGATGCATATATCCCACTTGCATGCACACTCAGTCATGTTAGTCATTTAAAATAAGCCAATCAAATGTGAAGGAAATATGTGCTTCCTTTAGAAGACAATCTGTATCAATTCTATCACTGAATAACTGTAATTAGAATGCTCATGTGATAAAAAGAGAGCGTTTTTCTGGTACATCCACAACTCTGTACTAGGCCAGATGCCATGTCATGCTTTTGAGAAGAATTTTTGCAAGTCATGGCTTTAAGTCGGAATGTGTTTGATTTGGGGGACACTATTTGTGACCCCACAGCTGGATCAGAGTATGACCCAGCTGATGATTCTTCTAATTATTCTTCTGAGGAAGAGTTTTTTCTAACCCCTAGTGAAATCATGGATGGAAGTGGTGATGCTACAGAAACTGGTCGCACACATGGAGCTGTGTGGCTTTCATCTTGTCACACACCGCTCGGAAAGCCTCTTCCTTTGGCGAGAATCAGTGGAGCACAGATCCCATTTGTACAAATGTTACAATACTCAATATTTTTCAACATTTTTACCAGAGATTTTCTTACAAAAAATTGTCACGTACACAAATAATTATGTGACAGTGCTGCTAGTACAATGAAACATTCATGAAGTGTCCTGTATCAGATTATGGCATACTACAGAGGTATCTGAAGTTTTTCAACTTTTAGAGCTTATTATTTTGATGGGAATAGGTAGGAAACCTTGTATTGATTATTAATTTTCAAAGGATGAAGTTTATGCTCATCCTTTATTTTGTAAAATCATGTCAGGCTGCAGATTTCATTTGTTGCTAAGTTGTTTACATTTTTCGAATAACAGCGTGCCTTAATCTAGCAAAATTATCCAGAAAATCAGATTGATTATTTATCATTTCAGACAGATATTCACATCAGTTTATTTGCCTGGTGAAAATATTTGTGTGGATGAGTCTTTGATGCTTTGGAAAGATCATTTAGGTTTCAAGCAGTATATAAAATCTAAACGTGCATGATTTGGAATTGGAATGAAATCATATGAAATCTGTGAGTACGAGGCTATGTTTTCAATTTCTTTTATGTACACAGGGAAAGACACTGAGTACACTTGTACTGAAGGGAATCAGGGCAAGAAAGTGGTTCTAACACTTTTAAACCACTGTTAGGGAAATATTACAAGCTGTACACAGATTACTTTTTTTGTTTTGCATGGCAAGACACGAAAGAAATTCTCATACTCAGTACAATGCATCATGACAGAACAATAACAAATACAGGCAAAATTAATTACAGAACAAAACAACCAATTCTGAAACCAGCATGCAAATGTGATTACAACAAATACATGGGAGGGGCAGATTTGTGTGACAGTGTAACAACTCAAGCATGAGAAAATCAATTAAGTGGTATAAGAAAGGTTTTTTCACTCTCTTGATATCACACTGTTTTTTACAAGAAAGATACAGGTAAAGCAATTTCATTGCTAGATTTCAGAGGTGCAATAATCAGGCAAATATTTGAAAAATATCCTGATGTTAATAGTGGTAAAAAAAAAGTGGTCACCCTTCTGCTCAATTACCACAATCAAGGCTGTTGGGCAAACATTTCATTGCAGTTTTTCCTCGCCTTGATCAAACTAAACCAAGGCCAAGGAAAAGATGTTGCGTTTGTGCAGTCAAAAAATTTGAGAAAAGGACAAACCATCAGTGTCCGACATGCAAAGTTGCTTTGTGTATAACTCCCCTGCTTTGAAATATTTCATTCAAGAGAGACAGTTTAAATTTTCTTCTGATTCTTCTTTCTTTTTGTCTAGTTTCTTCTATGTATTATATCAGCAGTTTGTTTGAACATTTATTTTCATAATTTACAACATATATAATTCAGCAACATAATATTTTTAATTTACTTTCTGTCCATTTACATTATTACATACTTCATAATTTTATCAGTATATTTTCATATTTATCAGTATATTTTCTTCTTTTACTCCTTATGAAATCGAACACATTTTACCTGACAATTACCTCTGTAGTCATTGTACCAGACTGTATCAGAGTATACAAAATTTCCAAATTTTACTTACTGGTATAATGATTTTTATATAAAATTTTCTGCATTTCGATTTGTGCTTCACTCAATTTGACTGGATTTTCAACTGTAACTATTAAAAAAAAAGTGCATTGGACTCCTGTGTTGGGATATATGGAAAACACTGTTTTTTTTTACTTCAGTTGGATGTGTGAAATTATATGTGCATTGGATTCCTGTGCCAATTCTAATTTATTGTAAACAATTATAAATCTTCACATCTCCACTGGGGCTGGCTCTTTTTGTGCCATGACTTGTAACAAGTGTGCTACAATTAAAAATTATATATTTCTAAATTATATATAATTTCAGTGATTTTACTTCATCATTCCTTTTTTTGTCATGTATATTCAACAACAACTTTCAAAAATAATTTGGACTATATTCAACTTGAGGAAATAATTTTCATTTAGAAAATATCTTAGGACTGAAAAATATGCATACAAAAATAGTATTTTTGCATCAAATCAACTATTGACTTGACAGTTCTGTGATATATATACACACTTTATTCAGTGGACATTTCACTTATAATTACCTTAAAATGAAAATACTAATAGTAATATCTTTTCAAAAACACAGTGATACAATGAAATGGTAGGCATGATAAAATGGAATAGAAGGATTCTGCATAAATTTGGTAGAGAATATGTAGTTTTGGTTTGGGTAGACATTGTGAAAAATGCCATCTTAAAAATAATATAAATAATAGATCTGTTCCTGAAAAATGCCAAATACCAGGATTTCCTTTTATTAACAGGAAATTAAATGAATATATTCAGACCAGAGAAAAGTGAAATTAATGGTGTTTTCATGTTGTAGAGATGAAGAGAATTTTAAATAGAGATAAAGGTACTGAAGAATACATTTAATGTGTGTTGCAAATCAATGTACAGTAAGGTATTAAGGAATTATCATTTGTCAGCCTGAGGAAAAAGCAGGGTTTACATGAAACTCTGTTATGGATGGATAATATATAACAGCTCAAAGATATACAAAAAATATAGGCTGGACAGTTGTCAGTATTAACTGGTTAATTGAATTAGTGCTTATTACCATGAGACAAACTACTTCAAATTAAATAAATAAATAGCAAAATGTATTTGATTTTGTATCAGAGGTTTAAAACAAATCTGTCATCCAATAAATATATATATATAGTTCTTTTATGTTATTGTTCTTGAAATTACCCTTAGCAACAGTTCAAGAAGAACTGTCCTATAGGGACTCAGCCTTGGAACAAATTATTCAAAGTGTATGACGCAAAAAAAGAACTATTCTTTAGGGACTGAGCCTTGGACCAAATTATTGAAAGTATTTAGGACTGAAAGCAAAAGCTGTTCAAAAATTAAGGAGGCAGTCAGCAAATTACTTTCTTTATCTCTCTCTCTCTCTCTCACTCATTTTTTGGGGGGTTCTTTGACATTTTAGCATACTTCACTCTTTGTACACAGGCTAGAATTTATATTTCTTGTGTATATGTGATCGTGTGTTTTTTGACAATGCCCTACCACGTCCTTGCAGAGAAACAAGGTCCATAGTTTTCATATCTTTTATGAAAGAATATATACTGCTCCCATATTTTATGCACACTTCCAATGTTCCTGAAGGAAATCACATTCTGCTTGTCCACTTCTTTTTAGCAATCAGACTGTGGTAACAATCTGCCTGTAAATACTTTCTATTAATCAGACTAAGCTACCATTCCAGCTGTGCAAATGTTTTCTATGAATCTGATGTCATAACATTCCTTCTACACTTCTTGTATATTTTTCCCCCATAGCTGGGTTTAACTGCATTTCACTTTACAATAGGTAGCTTTACTCCCTACATTCCATGTTTCACCTACATACTATGGGCAGCTTTACTCCCTACATTCTATGTTTCACCTACTTACAATGGGCAGCTTTACTCCCTACATTCTATGTTTCACCTACTTACAATGGGCAGCTTTACTCCCTGCCGCTGGAGTTCTCTCAACACCTCTAGTATAGAGTCCAGCTCTTCACGGAATCTATTTATCTCCATGTTTTTAGTGTCCACCATTTTCTTCCATCGCACTGCTTCCTCAGCAAGATTCTGTGATGCTAGACGCTGGGAGCTCTGTAACAAGGTCTCTAGTTCTCGTTCACGCTTGGCATGGCGTTCTGTCAGCATGGAGATCTTTTCTTCTAATGCTTCAAAGTGCCGCATTTCCTTGCAAAAATAAAATGCAACAGGCTATTTAAAAAAGCTGTTAGACTAAACGACAAACTAAAGCTAAATTTCTACAACTCTAATGTTTAGTCTTCGTAATGCCACATTTCCTAGCAAGAATAACATGCAACAGGCCATAAAATAACTGTTAGAATAAACTACAAACTACAGCAAAACGTTTACAATTCTACTATTCAATCTTCATAGTGCCCTATTTCCTTGCAATATGAAATAAAATAAATGTTAGACTAAGCAACAAACCATATCAACTTTTACAACTGTTAAATCTTCAACCAGTCTAACAAGTGTGGGAAACTTAAACATAGACACAAGAAAATAACTGGCTTGGAGGAGATCTGCTCTCATATTGGTATTCTTGGGTCGTATTAACATTTTTTTTCCCCCTTTATTCTGGATACCAATGTTGTTTCCCATTGCTGTATTTGGTTATGAGAAAAAAGACATTTCAATATGTTTCCTTAGCTAAAATGAACTGTTATATTTGTACAGACTAAATAAATACTGTTATGTTTGTCTAGATTAAATAAATACTGTTATGTTTGTTTAGACTAAATAAATGCTGCTATGTTTGTTTAGAATAAATAATCTGTTAAATGAAACTTATGGTTCAGTTGTCCAATGAAAAAAAGTCATTTCATTTAAAGATATGAATGGATTTTAACAGACTTCCCCCAAAACAGGGTTCTCTACATTTCTAGGTCCAAATGGTAAACTTGCACTAATTCACTAATGCACTCAAAATGGGGATGTTTAAAAAAAGTATTTATTTGAGAGTGTTGTTTACGATTGGTTATCTGTAATGTGGCCTAAGATAATTTGTCTAGAATTGTAAACTACATATCACTTAGCTATGTTTACCACCAAGTACAACATGCCCACAATCACAAACTACAAAGGCACATATCCACATCTATAACATGTCCACAATCACAAACTACAAAGGCACATCCACATCTATAACATGTCCACAATCACAAACAACAAAGGCACATATCCACATCTACAACATGTCCACAATCACATACTACATAGGCACAAATCCACAGCTACATGTCCAAAATCACATACTATGTTGGCACATACCCACATTTACAACTACAATATCTCCACAATCACAAACTACATATCACCCAAATTTACCACTATGTCAGAATCACAAATAACAAAATACTGCCCTATGTTCATGACCAACCATGATAATTTGTCCAGAATCATATGTTTTACCAATTATCCATTCACCACAAATTACAATAATCTGTCTAGAAACACAAACTCTATCATAACCAACAATGACAACAATGATAACTCATCTTGTATCATGTACTCTACCAATCACAATGTTCATTACCAATGATGATAATTTGTCTAGAATCACAAACTCTCAATTACTCACACTCTCCACTAGCTACATATTTCTTAGAGAATTCAACTAAAAATCTCTTCTCTTTCATTAATAAACCAGATCACAACTTGTTACCTGATCTTAAATAACTTTCACTCTAGATACTTGATGCACCGATTGTTCTAATTTATCAGAACCCAACTTTTACACCATAGTTTCTTTCATTTAAATCAAGAATGCTCTATAAATAAACCATTTCATAGGCCTCAGAAAGGAAAAGAATGTTTCTCTGCTTTATGTTGTTTTCAAGTTTCCCATCTGCCATAAGCTTTCAAAAGACTCATTTAAAGTTCTTTTACTTACAATGTATACTTTTAAAGTTAATTAATCTATTACAACATATCTGTGTCAGTGTGAAAGATAAAAACAATATATTAAATAATAACCATGAAATAATGAAAAAAATATGCCTGATTTTAGTTTTTAATAAATTATCACAAAACTCAAAGAAGCAAATAATTTTGAAATTAAAAATTGTTTTTCTCACTGGAGTTTGAGTGCGTTTGGCCTCTCGTAGTTTTTCACCTAACTTTTCCACCTCAGCTTTCAGTTCTGTTTCATGTTTCTTCAGGCTTACCATCTGCTCAAGCTCTGCCTCCCTTAATGCCAATTGCTTCTGCAGGTGTTGTACCATGACCTAGTAAACACAAGAAGGTAGGCAACCAGTTATCAACCAATATGTGTGCTGTAAAGTTCATATTCTTAATTGCTGTTTTGTCAAACAAGCAATGAAAAATTTAAGCATTCAAAGCAGTATTAGTCAGTGGTAGCTAAAAAGGAATTGATTAAAAATATTCACAAACAGTTTAAGAAATACACTTGAGAGGGATGGGCTAAATAGAAGACAACAAAGAGCTAGTCAGTGGCAGCAAAAGAGATGACAGACAAATGACTGAGAAATATACAACAGGTGATAAGAAACATACAACAGACAGCTTAGGTGGTTAAAAACTGCTGAGCAAAGTAAAATAATTGCTTGTGATGTTTCATGACAGAAATCTGTTAACAAATTTGATTTGATCTGCAGTAAAATTATGTAAAGATCTATGTATAGGATCAGTGTATAATGCAAAAAGAGATATCATGAGATGGTTTGGTCACAGTTTATTAAGGCTTCAGTTAACAAATCTGACAGAGGAGCAAAAAAGGAATATTTCTAAATACGTTAATTTTATCTAAAATACATTCAGATGAATATACTAGAAGAGAGTCATATGGTTTCACTCACACTCATACAACTTAGACCACAAAAGGAGCCCACATTTGATCTCAAAGAGGAGATAAACAAAAATAAATAATTTCAGTAGTATGCCTCTTGATGAGAATTCAGTTATGCACAAATTGCATTGCATACAAGTGAAACGAGCAAAGAAAATAAACACCAAATCAAGAGAGAAAATAGTGGCAGACTGGGCAAATGCTACACACCATATGCAGCATAGTAACTCATTATAGATCTATAAATCTAATTGAATAAAATGAATCTGACTTGTTGTTAGTTACTAACCTCTTGTGAGTCACATCGGCTTTGCAAAGCTGCCACTTTAGATGTAGAGTGTAGTAAAGCATGCTCAGAACGAAGTCGGCTGATCTCTTTGTCATGAGCTAATTTTATGGCTTCAATCTAAAACACAATCAAAGCTAATAAATACAGATTTAAAAAAAATTAAAAACTAAGAATGCATCTTTTAAATATACTGAAATAATACAACAGCCCTAAAGTAACAGATGAATAGAATCCATAATAATTCTATTGACAGATAAAGTTAAAAAGCAGCAACTCAGTTTAGAAATAATTTTTAAAAATAAAAAGGTGGTCTGTTACTGAAACAAATTAACAATATACCTGCTTTTCATAGTCCTCATGAGAACGCCGTGCAATGGCTTCAGTTTCAGCCAGGGATCGACGTAGCTCTACTCTTTGTTGGTCTCTCTCTAGTTGCAAATATTCCAGCTGATAAGAAGAAAAGTGTGCTCTTTTATGTAAATTATTTTTCCATATGGAATACACTCCAGATATCTACACTCCACATGAAATATCCTCTATATTTTATTTCTGTTTAATTGAAAGAAAATAGATATTATAGCAAACAGAAGAAACAACTCCCATATACATTTATACAACTGGCATAGAAACTAGCACATAATTTTTATTTTTGTATTTATTGTCATTTCTATCTGATATTTTATGTCTTAAACATTTAAATACATTACTAATAAAGAAACATTAAAAAAAAAAAGAGTACTATCAACCGGAAAATGTGTGTCTGAAATTTTAAATTAATGAAACAAGTATATTTAGTCCAAGAAACCTTAATGATCTGACTTGAATCATATGTGACTTATAATAAAAAAGAAAAGAAAGGTATATCACTTCAATGTTCAAACCTTCTTTTTAAGTTCTTCATTTTCTTTCAAGACGTCGACTACATGCTGATCTGCAAATGCTTCTGGTTTATACTTCTTTTCTTGCTTAGTAATATGGTGAAGTTCGGAAAATGTGTTCAGACCTGTGCTGGCATAATTCTCCTTTCCATTAAACTTCCCAAAGGTTTTGTCTGAAAACAAGAGAAAATGCAGCACTATTTAAAAAAAAACTCTTGAATCTTATGTGTGTGTTATGTATTTGTTTGGGTGTATATAAGAATATATAAGATATGAATTTCAATAAGATAAATATGAAATATATCATAAATATTAACTTAATAAAACAATACATATTCTCATTAGTTGAGGCTGCAATAAAAAAAAATCTTTTTGTCTGCATTATTAGTTAGTTAAGTAAAAATATGGTTTCATGAAAAAATAAATTTGTAGGGATTTAAAAATAATTTAATGATTTTAAAACAAAAAAAAATTCTGGAAATTATAATACAATTAAAAAAATAAAATCAAAATGTAAAATAGCATGCCTAATTAACAGTTCTGTATATGAAAGTGATTAACCTTTAGATAGATAGATGGCCTTGATATTCCATGTTGGGTTTTAATAGGTCTAAAATAGAATGTAATAAAAATGTACTTGAAACCACTATGTTGATATATAAACTTATTTAAAACTACTTTCAAATTCTGATTTATATTTATGCTATTCTTTATTTCACATACTATTGTGTAATTAGAAAATAAAGAAACAACATGTTTGTATTTCAGCAGAAATGAGACATTCAAGTGATCTCAGAAAAACCATTATTTATATCTTGAAATTTCAACATGTATATCTAAGTGAAGAACTATAAATATGTACTTTAAAATAATCAGTTCTTTAAACTTCCTACCCTTTGCTGAACAGTAGCAATGTTCCAAAGAAGATGTATGTTTATAAATGTCTATTTTCTATTTTCTAAAGGACTGTAAGTCCTCTGTGGATGAAGTAAATGGGAAGTAAGTTCTGAGTTAAGAAAACACTGACAAATAGTCAATCCTCTCATCAGTATATAAGTGCTGTGTACTGTAAGTAAATGAACCAGCAATGGGCAAGTTAGTCCATAAACATTTGGGGCAAACCAGCAGTGGGCAAGTTAGTCCATAAACATATGGGGCAAACCAGCAGTGGGCAAGTTAGTCCATAAACATATGGGGCAAACCAGCAGTGGGCAAGTTAGTCCATAAACATATGGGGCAAACCATAATGTCTGCCTGTAAACAACATTAAGGTCAAGATGTTTAACAGCAACGCTGTGTTATGGGAGCATGCCATTGTCATTGTAGTCCAATTAATCATGACAGCCACCATAACCAAGTCAGTGTTTTATAGGCATTGTAGTCACATAGATATGGCAGTCCTATAGTCATGTCAGTCAAACAGTGATGCCAGAACATAGGCTTGATTGTCACACTAAGCATGACAATCATATTATACTCAAAGCAGTCATACAGCTAAAGTAGTTACACAGGCAAGGCAACTCCACATTTATGGCCATTACATAGACATGATCACAGGTATGGCAGTCACATCAGTATATCACCAGTCCTATGATAATGAACAGTCATGGGATAGTATTATAGTCATGCAACACAAAAGTCATGACAATAAAGTCTAGACAATGCAGTATACAAAGTTGTGTTGGTGAACTATAGTCATGATAATCTTGTACAGTTTTTGTGGCTAAAATAAGATCACTGAAAAAAACACAATGTTACAGAGGTGCTAAATATTTACAAGTTTGACACTATTTAACAAAACATTAAAAAATGTTAATACAAACTGTTTAAGACTAAAGATAATAACACTGGATGCATCCACAAGAAACAATCATAAATAAAATGGATTTACAAATAATGTTGATGGAAAAGATGCATACCTAGCACAGAATCAACATGTCAAAAGTCATTTAAGTTCTACTATTATTTCCAGAAATGTAACCTATTATCAATTCTTTCCATATTGAATATGTAACAACAAACTAGAAATATATAGTTACAATTTAAAAGAATCAGCAGTTTTAATATTTGCAGAAAGAGATGAAACAATTTGAATCTGCAAACTGCAAAGCCAAAGAGTGACTTGCAATCTATAAGTTTATCCATTATGTGCAAATAGGACAATTATTGTCCCAAAACCACCATGCATAAGCTTCTATATAATGGGTCAATTACTGATCAACAATCACCATGCATAAACTTCTATAATAAGGCAATTATTGTCAAGGAATCACCATGCACAAGCTTTCATACTGGAGCAATTATCACCCAACAGACAGCACCATGTACAAACTTTTAAAATGGGGCAGTAACCATTCAGCAATTGCCATAAAGGGCCAGTTGTCATTCAGAAGCTGCTATAATGAGACAGTTACTACCCATCAATCGCCATTCACAAGCTGCTATAATAAGACAGTTATTACCTAGCAATCACCATTCACAAACCGTTATAATAAGACAGTTACTGCCCTGCAATCATCATACATAAGTCTTATAATAGGCTAGTTACTACCCAGCAATCGAACATTCACAAGCTGCTACAATAAGACAGTTACTGTCCAGCAATCGCCATTCACAAGCTGCTATGAGACAGTTACTGCCCAGCAATCATCATACATAAGTTGTATAATGGGTCAGTTACTGCCCGGCAATCCCCATACATAGGTTTATATATTGAAGTGGCTGCCACCCAAATATTACTATGCTTCTGTATTGAGGCAGTTAATGCTTCAATTGTATTTATTAATCAACTTATTTTTGCTACTACGAACATTTATTGATTGTGCAGACAGTCTGCATCACTTGTAATACTTCTTACTTCAGACAGTCTGCATCACTTGTAATACTTCTTACTGCACTTAGCAGCTGGTGAAACACTGACTTTTTGCAGGTGCTCCCAAACCACTAACTTGTCCTTAATATATTTTCAAATGTATATCCTGTGTTTAATAGCAATAGTTGAGCACATTTCACAGAAACAAGCGCTGGTACAAATGTATATCCTGTGTTTAATAGCAATAGTTGAGCACATTTCACAGAAACAAGCGCTGGTACAAAGCACAAGGTAAGTCAAGTTAGCACAAAATAATATTTACTACCAATATTTAATGCAAAAAGCTCACTGGTTATTTTCTTTTTATCTTTGTTAATAAATTATATTCTTATAATAAATCAAAAGTTTACTAAGAAAAGTATTTTTAATGCATCATGACCCCATTTTTTGCATAATTTTTTTTCAAACATATGCACACATTTTATTTTAACAACCCACTTTTATTTTACAATATAACAATATTAATAATATAAATTATAGCATAAAATATAACCCATTTTTTACAAATAGCTAAAACTTTATTATATTACAATATTTATCAAATATACATTGAACACCCAGAAAGATATTCCACATAACAATGCAAAATTTGGATGCCAGAGAAAGGTTAAATCAATGAATTCCTAGCACAAAAATCCAAATTTAAATTAAAAAAATATATAGAGAGAGAGGAGAGAATTTTTTTTTAAAGAGACACATTAAAAAGAGTAGTAGCACTTTTCCAAAAATCAAGCAAATGACAAAATAAGTAATGAAAAATAATTACTGTTTAAAAATTACAATAATCATGTCCTCAAACCTTTACTTTTAGGACCATTCTGCAGCTTATCTAAAGTTGCTAGGACATTTTGCAGCTCACGCTCTTTCTCCTTCAGAGCAGACTGAAATGCTTCCACCTGTCCACATAAGTCTGCTTCCACCTTTCGCCAATGCATCTGTTCCTGGCGAAGCCCATCTTAAAGCAAAAGGGGCAGATCCAAGGAAGTATGTTAAAAATTTATCTGGTTATTAAACCACCAATGGTGGATATATTTCTAATGAAAGCTAATTATCTAATGATACAAACATTTCAAAATTATTAACTTTAGCATCTATTATTAAGTTTTGCTATCTGCATTACAAGAGTCGTCATGCATAGCTATCCTTGCATTCTGAAATGAATGTTTTTTGTGTCAGATTAATTACTATTAATGAGCATTTTATAACGTAAAATGCTTTTAAGTTTTTAAATTTTAATCTTTTCTATGTAAAATGCATATATCCTGCTAAGTAATATTTTAACAATTTAAAATTAAATCAACATACACCTAAATTTTCCACCTAATGTAGCCAACAGACTAAATTTAAAATTGCAGCTAATGGAGCAGGGTATCTTTTTTTTGGTGTGATTAACAAATCACAAACAATAATTATCATTCCCTACACTTCAAGAAATTATTCTGAAAAATATATTTTGATATCAGAAAACTTACTGTCTTGCTGTTTTTTTAGTTTATTCATCTCTCCAGTTAATCGCTCAACCTCAGCAGTTAGTTCAACCAACTGCTTCTTGTAACGCTCCCGGGTGCTTTCCAATTCCCTCTCAAGAGCTAGAGCATGGGTATGGGGGTGTTCATATTGTTTAAGCTCTGTGTCCCCAGGACGTTCATAAAGACGTATCTGTGCCTCCAGGTCTTTTATTCGCTCCTCAAACTGAAACTATTTTTGCAGTGAAAATGTCTTTATTGTTCAGTTAAGTAACACAAAGTTATGAACTAATAATACATTTTAAAAAAATGAACTAAAGAAATATGCTGCATATCAAAGTGAACACAAGAATAAATCATCATCCTGAGAAACTTAGTAGATGTTAGGTAAAGATATTAGCTGCACATACAAATCTTGGGTTCACCCAGCCTTGGCCATTGGGATTTTTCTTGAAAGAATCCCTCCTCTTCCACAAAGAACGTAGAGTTTAACAGCATAATTATAAGCATTTTAGCCCATTTAAGAATCAGCACAAATACATATCCATTATTAGGGGAATTATAATAATCCTGAAAGAATGGCTGAAATGGCTAGTTTCAATAAAGATTAGTCATAATGATAAACCATTAATAAAGTTAATTCATTAATTTAAATGATGAAGTCTCAAGAAACTCCTAAGTAACTGTCTACTACTGTGTTTTGTTTTGCTTTGAGTGATGGAGTTGAAGAGAATTAAAAATATATAAATGCTTGTCAACTATGTTCTGAAGATGGTAGTTAGCCTCTCCTCCAAAGAAAATTAAATACATTTCAATGAAGTGATTTTCTAAATATTATTTTGATTTTTTCCTTTGGTATTGAGGAATAAACATGACCAAAATTACAGGAAGGAAAAAATGGCTGTAGAAAAACACTGGAAAACATATGAAACAAGATCATGAGAGCAATTCTGCTAGGGAGTATAGGTGAACATAAAGTTTCTTACTTCTAATAATTTGTCAATATTTAATGTACCTCAAGATTTCTTGCAGCAGTTAGCTACTAATTTGCCAATATTTAATGTATCTCAAGATTTCCTTGCAGTATTTAGTTTCTAATTTGTCAATTTTTAATGTATTTTAAGATTTCTTGTAGTATTTAGCTTCTAATTTGTCAATTTTTAATGTACCTCAAGATTTCTTGTAGTATTTAGCTTCTAATTTGTCAATATTTAAGTCAAGATTTCTTGTAGTATTTAGCTTCTAATTTGTCAATTTTTAATGTATCTCAAGATTTCTTTGCAGTATTTAGCTTCTCATTTATCAATATACAAGTCAAGATTTCTTGCAGTATTTAGCTTCTAATTTGTCAATATTTAATATATCTCAAGATGTATCCCTGACCCATCCCACCATTTTTTAAATGCCTGTTCTTTAGTCTGAACAATTGTTTAAATTTTTATGGTGTTATGACAGTCTTATCAGTAAAATCTCAACTGCCTGCCAATAAAATCTTTCTGCTGCTGACCTTTACTGCATTATACTTTTGTTCCACAGCTCTCAGCAATGTTCCAGCTTCATCGTCTTTTTTCTCTAGCTCAGCCTCTAACTTCTTGATGCGTTTCTCCAGGACTTCTACAGTTCGAATTTTAGATTCTCCAGGATGAGAACTGTCTGGAATGGAGGCTGCCACCATCATCATGGCTGGAAGAGAATTGGGATGTCGACGACGTATAATCTGTTCCATTTCCTTCACCTGTTGTGTGAAAAAAAAACATTAAAGTTAGAGATGAAGGATAATTTGAGGAGAAAAATGAAGTATTAAAACAAAACTCCATAGCTGAGATACAAAGTGAAATTCTGCAAGTATCATAAGTTTAACATTTTATAAACAAAAATATTATTTTGTCCTTCAATAGCCAGATGTCAAAACTATAAGAGAAAAGTATTTACTCTGTGTATATCAAGCTTAACAAAGCTTGTCCATGAAGATAGAATAAAATGATGGCAGTTCAAGTGTCATCCAGAGTTGTCTCCTTTCAGTAGATTCCTCAGTAGCTCATCTTTGCTAGGAAGGCTCGCTACTCCTGACAGAGGAAATAGATTATATGAACCTGTCTACTCTTCAGTCCAATGCAGGGAAAGCCTGGCTATTCTGTCCAATGTGAGGAAGGCCTGGCGACTCCTCTGTCCAATGTGAGAAAGGCCTGGCTACTTCTGTCCAATGTGATGAAGGCCTGGCTACTCCTCTGTCCAGTATGAGGAAGGCCTGGCTACTCCTCTGTCCAGTATGAGGAAGGCCTGGCTATTCCTCTGTCCAGTATGAGGAAGGAAATAATCTTTAAGAATCTGATTACTCATCTGTCAGTGCAAGGAAATAGCCTGTATGAACATGGCTTCTCCTCCTTCAAATGTTAGCAGACAATTCCAAATGGCTAAAGACAGGCAAACTTGTATAATGCAGGTGCAAGAAAAAGTGACAAATGAGCCTTTATCTAAACTCTGACAATATAATGAGCTTGGTTATATTTTGATGCTTATTCTTTATGAAGTTAATATGACCATATAGGAGGGCAACTTTTATTCGCCAGGGTGTCAGGCAAAAATAAATTGAGCTTAATACCACGGTGCATTGCGATGATGTAGACAACCCTTACTTTTAGCCTTCAGTACCCCTCTCAAGGTTCAGTGCATCCTACTAGCACACTGGAGATAGTATGCAGGAAAGTGTGAGTTATCTCTCTCTATACTTATGTGCATTATGTGCACTTTAAAGTCAAACAAATGTAAGAAACTGCCAGATGAGTTTCCAAGAAGGGAGATAATAGCAATGCATTTTCCAGTCCTTCCACGAAGCTAAAGTCAGAGCATCAACACCCCTTTTATAAAATAATCAACAAGGCACAGTGGAGAGTAAAGTTTTGTGACTCATTATGAGGCTATTGAGCCTTATGACCATGGAGGTACCCCATAGTTTATTCCTTTAAAATGTATAAAGTGAGTAATATCTTACTTCCCTCAGATGGAGATTTGTTGGAGGGACAACCTCCCTCCCCCCCCCCTTCAGATTATTATAACACCTTAGATCTTCCAGGACCTATGGTCACAGATGCAGCAGTTTGGACAATCTCAAATGTTGAATGTTGAAAAATGAAGAATATTTTCGGTTAATTTTATTCTATGTTCCTATAATTTGCCCAAGTACATTTATTGGATAAATATAACATTTGTATGGATACTTTAAGTATACAAAAATGTACAGAATGTAATTTTTCACTGATTCTGTTACATAATTCAAATATGGGTTCAAATCTTGTGTACAGTATGGTGGCAAGACTAACAATGCAAAATAAAACCAACCATCTTTATTGTCAGCTTGTAATAAATGTCAAAATTTCCAAACTTTAAATGAACAACAAATTTCAAAAATATAACAAATATAAATCAGATGACAATTATTGTCAATAACAACTTAGATTTATTATACAGTGATTAAAATTTACACATTTATTATGAAAGTTGCATTTGTCTGCAAGACAAATTGGTTTAATGACAAAGCAATATTTTTATTCAGTCTACATCTTTGAAAAAAATAAAAACAACATTAAATTAACATATTCCAATAAGAATATTCCATAATGCACACAATCTAATATTCAAAATTCTATAATGAAATAAAATCTGACAAAATGCTTTTATCTTACAATGGTTATATTTTAAAACTTAAAAATGCAAACACAGTGAGGCACTTCCCACTTTTGAGTTATTTATTGAACAGATTTTTGTTCAAAAATACTGAAAAGAAACATTCTTAATGATTGGAAATAATTTCATAAAATTTTATCAAATATAAAAGAATGAGAAGGCTCCAATGAACCAAAGTTGGGCTGTTATTATGAGATTTTGGGATTTAGCAAATGTCATATTTTTTGATAAATTTGGAAAGATCCCAAACAGCATATGTGACCTGTCACCACAAAAAGATACTTAAGTCGCGCAAGGCTAAGCCGAGAAAAACGGCAAAAACGAAGGTGGGGGTCTACATGGGTGAAATTGAGATTTTCATTTTAGCGTGTTCCCAAACCATCGAACAACAAATTACTAGCGTGTTTTTCCTTAATTCGAACTAGAAATAGCTTTATTATTATTTTTTTGTGACCTACTGTCTAACTTCGAAGGAAAAATATGGCCCAAAAGTGCTATAATCTGATGATCGTAGACGGTAGTATCCCTGGCTGAACCTCATCATGTTGTATATCAGAATGCTCAGGAAAAAGCCTATTTTTATGCTGACGACACTGGTTATTAATAACGTGTAATCAAAATGTTTTATAAGGCTGTGCTTGGCGTAAACAAAGTGAAAAGCATCAGCCAATCCGCAGACAGTTTATCAAAGCTTACTATAAGTTACCAAGCATGCTCTCATAAAAAGACGGTCGCGATTGGTTGAAACGCACACAAGGGGAGACAGTTTCGTCCTGTAATGCGTAATGCAAACATGGAGAAACGAATCGCTAATTTGTTGAATTCATGTAAAGAAAGCAACATCTTAGAAAAAGAAAGCATTCAGATTAAAGATTTGATATCTGATTATTTTGCTAATGAGGATGTAGCTGATGAATTTTCTTCTGAAAGTGACACGGACAGCGAATCGCGTGATCGAACAACGAAAAAGACGAAGCAGACGACAGCTGACGATAACTGACTGTACACTGAAGTGAAAGGTGTGCTATAATTACTGGATTATTTAAACGATATTTTTTTTAAGAATGTGAAAGTAATGCAGCTTTAATCTGTGATTTATTTAGTGGAGCTAGTATCAGATTTAGAAAGAGGTATCAATTCAATATTATGCCTTAATTTTAGAATATTCTGTGAGCCACAATAATCATTCTCGCATACAGAAATTCTAATCGTTATGGCTTAAAAAGACTGTTGTCTGTAAATGATGTAACAATATATTTGTTGTTTATAGTTATTACAGTGTTAGCTATTGTGTCTTCTTCAACTCTGATTGCAAATGAAGCAGATTAATATATGGTTGCTAAGGAAAAACCTCTCAGAAATGTGTTCAATCTTTGAGGCCGATTTTCTCAAAATGGCCGTCCGGACAGTAGTGCACTTCAAACAAACATAACTTTTCCATATTTTGTCCTACACTCTTTATTTTTATATCAACAGAAAGCCCTTTCAATTTTCTTTCTATTGATATATATATCTCAATACCCCCAAAATCCGACTTAAGTATCTTTTTGTGGTGACAGGTCACATATTATCCTTCTTTACACACCATATTACTAATCTCACCACATTCTCTAATTACTTACAAGTGTAAATTCTAATAAGTCACCTTTCAATACATAATGAGGAAATAATTTCTTATATCAATTAATTGGCAGTTGTTTTTCTCCAGCACTAGTAAATAAAGAAATCAAATTAATTTCTGAATTGAGCGAACAATAGAACTCAAAATGAATATCCCCTTTAAGAAGCTCAATCTGAAATAAGATACTATAGTCCTAAGTTAGAATTATTTAAAGATTCTAGTCTTCAAAGTGGGGATTCCTGGTACTCTATTTTACGCAATAACTCACATCAAGTCTGCTAAAGATTTTTTTAAAAATTAAACAGTCATTTAAAACATGTCGTAGATATAAATTTTCTTTCAAATATTTACCTGCCTTTCCAGGTCCTGAATTTTTTTAGCATCTGCAGCTTTTTCTTTGGACCACAATTTGTTTTCTTCCACCCTCTTACCTGTCTGTACATTTCAAAGAAACAATTATTTATATGAATGACATAATTCACCTATAGAAATTACAAAAAATTATGTCATCCATTTTGTATTATTATTATCAGGTAAACAGGATGATTTTCATCTATAAGTAAAATTAATTTTGTTTTAGGTATCAAGAACCTTTTCTATAAAAATATTAATTAATAAGAATATGATGCAAAGACATTCGATGGTAAAACTAGTGAGAAAATACAGTCACTCTTATAATTCCTATACAGTAATCTGCTAATGTCAGACTCCAAGTCAAAGCATCTTAAGACCAAAAACCAATTCAGAGAGGGGAATAAGGTTACAGTATCCAACAAGGTTATAGTATCCTATTATTATAAGGTTATCCTATATTATAAGTTATAGTATCCAAGAATTAACAATTTTCAAAATGAAAGCATTCAAAAATAAAGTTACAGAGACAACTCAACAGGATTACCGAAATCTTTCTGATACCTAGTTATTACCAATCTCCATGTATTTTTTACATTAATTATTTTCGATTTGTCTTAATCATCACTGTTTATAAACAATATTTTCCATTAAAAAAATGTTGTTTCATGTACAGATAAACAAGAAGAAATTAAAATATTTTTCATCAGCTAACACTAAAATAAAATCTTTAGATTTTTTAAACTAAAAATATTTCACATCATCTAAATGCTTAATGCTTTTTTCAAAATAATAAATCTAAAATCTTTAAAGGTAGTGGCACCATGAAATGAATGTGTTAATGTAATAGTTGTTATGAAAAGAATACACATTTATAATTACTTATTTTTTAATATTATTATTCATATGCCAAACTTCCAATGTCCAAAGTTTCAAATTTATTTGTCCTCCATGCTGATATACCAACAAACTCCTCTGCATGAGTGACGCATATTTCCATCTTGTATGACATCTTGTTGGAGAATGGGTAAAATAAGATATTAGTTTCTATTTCCATCCTAAGCGTCCCTTAACTGCAGGACAGACTCAAAATGCACCTTTTAGCTGGTTAACTAAGGTTAGAAAAAAAAAATTAAAGTAGTAAAACTGACAAAAATAGTTCTGAACACCCTTGTATATGCTGCCAGGAATAAATTATATTTATAGACATGATTATTTTGACATGTAAACATGAAAAGTGTCACGCCAACACTATCTATCTACCTACCTACCATCCATCCATCCACCCATCCATCTATCGATTTATCTACACATACATTTACAGAACTAGAAAGTAAAGCTGTAGATTTTGAACAGGGATGTTGAACTTGTGGGCAAGACAATGCAGAGCTGTTTTATCCCACCCATCAAGTGCATTCACTGATATTTTAGTAATATAAATTTTTACATTGGATCAGTGAAAGCAAGGTGTCAGGTTTGGTGAGCAAAGCAGAGAAATTTACTAATTCCATGTCAGATCACTCAATGACCACAGTGAAACCACAGTTTCAAAGGCATATATACCAAACTCCAGCTGATTCCATATGTGCATAAATGGCAATATTATGGATTTATAGGGCAGATCACCTAGCCTCTATTACTGAAGGTGATGGACTGAGGTGTCTACTGAAGCATTCATCTACATCGGGTCAAGTTGAACTTTGAATGATCAGTTGCAGGAATGGTGAACATAACCTTTTATAGCGCAATGCGGCCAGTTCACAGTAATGGTATGTTCCTTATAAGTATATGTTAAGGCACTAATTTTACAGTTAAGTGAAGGACATGTCAATATGTGACATCCTGAACAACTTTAAATTAATTTTATTATTGTGAAACAGAGTAAAGTGACATTATTTGTCACTATTTGTTCATTTTATTCATGATGGCAGCAACACAAATGGTTCAGGACATGCAACAATGATTGTGTCATAATAAAGTAGGTAAGCAGCTTTCAATCATTTATTTTTTAAAATTTTTTTGAGATACAAAAGCACCCTGGGTATATTAAAATAAAGTTTTAATAATCCAGTAGATGAAATGATGATATTCACATAAATTTAAATTGTTTAGTGAATTTTCATATGAATGGTTATTTAATGAGTGACCCCTGTTAGTGACCACTGCATCTTTAATGTTAGCTAACAGTGAGTGGACTATATCTCTAACCTCTGTCTGCAAATCCTCAATTCGAAGCTTGAGTCGATGGATTTCTTCATCACGGGTTTTTATAGTCTTGATGCTTTTGTCAAGCAGCTCCTGATTTTCTGCATACCACTTAAGTTTTCGACTCAATCGTTCTACCTCCTCTGCATGTTTCTGTTCTAAGACCTGTTGAAGAGCAGATTCCAAATTTGTCCATCAAAAAATTATTCTAATATTAATTGTAAAACGTTTTCTCGTATTACAACTATAAAAAATATTATCCATTATTCAGTTTCAAATCTTTAACTAAACAAACTTAATCTATGCTAATGTTATAAATGTTTAAAATGGATTGCGACATTTTGTCTTATTTATTTAATAATTTACCAACTAAAAAATTAGCATCAATAATAGTTATTTTCTATTACTTTCTGTGTTCACAATTAAATATTAGAGCTGTACAAAGTGAAAAAATTTGTTTCCTATTTTACTCTTCTTTTCAGCCAGCATATTTTAGTGTCAAAAGACTTCAATTTTAAAAAATAATTTTAGTGGCAATTTAAAGAGAACTTTTCTTGTTCATTTGCCATAGTAAAGGAATATATGTGCCTCATAAAAGGGCATACTTATGACAGTGCTCAGGCAAAAGATTACTTTATACATTACTTCTAAACATACTGATGATTTACCTCCAGCTAAATATAATCTTCAAATGAAAACCAGACACTTATTTTTTTCAAAAGCATATGTTATAGTTTATAATACTTTTACTTTACATGTATTCCTGATAAAATGCAATAATGTCCTAATTATTTATAATTATTTAAAATGCATAAATTCACATTCTGAAATGAATTATTGATGATTAATTATCAACCGATTTTGGTTTGAAAGAATTTATTATAAAAAGCATTCAAATTCAGAAATGCGAAAATTTGAAGATCATTTAACTTCAATGAAGTTCATTGAGAAAGTTCCAACCCAAGCAGTGATAATTAATTTGTCTACCATTCTGTGAAAATCCTGACATGATACTAAGTGATTCTAAATGTGACTGGCTATGAGGCATCAAGAGTTAAAACTAATTAAAAGAAAGGCCATATATTTCCTACTTCTATAGATGTCACTTAGTGCATGCTATGTGTTGTGTATGCTTGTGGGCAGCTCTATAACTTTAAATCTGATACTACATATCATTAAATGTATTGTCATCACAACTTCTGATTCCTACTAATTATGAATTAGGATGGTATTTTAAGTCCACAAAAAATTCTCCTTAAGAATATACTAAAAAATGTACCTTAATCTCCTCTGGTCGTGCCTGTTTTGCAGCACTGAGTTGTTTTTTTAGCATTTCTCGTTCGAGGACAAGTGTGTCCACATGCTTCTCAAGTTCTGAGCGAGACTGCTGCAGGATTTTTAATTCTCGCAGAGCATTTTCATGTTGCCGCTGTGCATGGTGATAGGGAAATAAAAATAAACTGCATATAGAAACAAGAAAGTTGCAAGTATTTGACAATTTTTTTAAAGTCAGCATTTTAATTGGTTTTAAAGTTTTAAAATTAATTTATCTAAATTTAATTTAATCTAATTTATCTATTGGCTGATTGTGTTATTCCACAGAGAGTAAATAAACCCAAACCTCCACATACCACCACAAGTTACGTGTATATGCCTTGAAAAAAAACAACATGCATAATGTGATATTGCTATTCGAAATATATCTTATGTGAAGCATAACTGTACTTATTAAACTGTATTTATTAATGACAACCTTATGTTTCCATTTTCAAATGAGTACTCAAAATGTGCTATGATACTGTTTTGAGACCTTTAAAACTAAGTGTTGAAAGCAGAAAGTTGTCAAGATGTGAACAACTACTGAAAATTTCTACTTAAATAATGTATTCCACATTTAAATGAAACCATGCTTACTGACAAAATATTTACTAACATGTAAAATTAACATTTTCATGCTCTCATTATTTGTAGAATGCATGATATAAACTGTAGACCCAATATAACAGCTTGATATAATGCAGAATTATTAGAAATGTGGTCAATATTTTTTCCTGGTATTATATGAAATCAATTAAAATGTGGTCAAGATTTTAAAATTTAAAAAAGCTTCAAGCTTATATAGCATTTGAAAGCAATTTTAGAAATTGAAGGGAAAAAGACAAAAGAGACCATTAGATAGATGACCGTGGATTCATTCTGTAAAACAAATATAGTTTTCCCATATTCTTTTTTTTTCAGATTTATGAGGTCCTTGTATAGATTTAATGCTCTCATTTCATTTAAGTGATATTAAAAAGTATGAATTGTTACTTTCATGACTGAAACTATAGTTGCCTTTATATTACACATACTATTATTTAAGATAATGTGTCTTTGTTGTGAAGATCTAATTATGGATCACAAATAATAGATCAGATTAAAATGTGCACTTAAAAAATAAAGAAACAATAAAAGCCAATCAATCTTTTACTTTAAGTACATGTACGTGTATTTAACAAAAATATATTAAATAATTATTTTGTATACCATCTGCTATTTTCACCAACTCACTTGCAGAAGGATGGTAGCATCAGTTGTATATACTGATAATACATTTAAGATAATACATTTATTAATACTGATAATACTAATAATACATTTACTAATATTGATGATACATTTACTAATACTGATGATACATTTACTAATACTGACAATACTAATAATACATTTACTAATACTGACAATACTAATAATACATTTACTAATACTGATGATACATTTACTAATACTGATAATACATTTATTAATACTGATAATACTAATAATACATTTACTAATAGGATAATACATTTACTAATACTGATAATACATTTACTAATACTGATGATACATTTACTAATACTGATGATGCATTTACTAATACTGATAATACTAATAATACATTTACTAATACTGATGATACATTTACTAATACTGATGATACATTTACTAATACTGATAATACATTTACTAATACTGATGATACATTTACTAATACTGATAATACATTTACTAATACTGATGATACATTTACTAATACTGATAATACATTTACTAATACTAGTAATACATTTACTAATACTGCACAAGTTCAAGGTGGAATAACTTATTACACTGCCAAATATCTTAAATTCCAAATGTAATGTGATATCAGGTCTTCAGTGTACACAGTTTCAAAATGACATAAATTCATATGGTGAAAATAGAGAGGAATGAACTCTATAAATAACAATTAGAGCAAATCTGGAATTTTGAAAGATGACTAATTCAGCTGTCATTAGGAAAGAAAACTCTAGATCTATTTAAGAAATTAAAAGTGTGCAATGTTTGACTTTCTAAAAAGGAAAACAAATGGTTATGTAGCAAATAATGAAAGGTACATATTAATGAGATTAGAACAGAAGAATTTTAAAAACTGCTTAAATTATCACATAGATATGTGAAACATTTTAACAGGATATCAGAAATTATCACTGGCATTGTATGTGCATGTTTAAGTGTTTCAGCTTTATGAACATTTCCACACAATGACCAAGTGGATGGCCATGAATTAGAATCCCCACTAAACATTTCTGTGACCAGGAAAGATGTGAATATAGATATCCTCAGAACAAGACTGAAAATGAAAGAATTAAACCACATACATAAAATATTTAATGAATAAAATAATATTTTTAAAAATTAAAACATAAAACTCTGAACAATAGATCTGTGAAATGAACTTAGTTCTTCTTGGTGATTGAAAATAAGAAGAAACCAGAAAATCTTAATTCCCTCCAGAAGCCAGTACAGTAGGCTACACAAATCAAACCACATCAGGCCATTTGCTTTCCTCCTACAACTGTGAAACAAGTACACAAATCTTATGTAATAAAGACAAATCATTATAAATAAAACAAAATGTAAGAAATTAACAAAACCATAAGAACTGTACAAACTTTTGCTTCTCTGAATTCAGTTTCTAGATGTACAGCACGAGAAGGGTCAAGGCCTGGTTCAAGGCTGCCAGCAGCAATTTGTTGCTGAGCAGCCAGACTTGTGATGATGCCCTTGCTAATTAATTCTGCTGTCTTCTGTTCCAGCTGTGATCTAAACAAACATAAAATATTTGATGTTTTCAATAACAGCTACTAACCCATCTGTGATATTTTGTTTGGAGATGATAAGATGTTATTTCTCCACCATCCTGGGCTGATACTAACCCTAGGCTAATCCCCAAACCACACCTTCTGGTTAGCCACATGTGTTAGAAAGATGAATGTAGAATAGAAGAGTGATAGTTCTAGAAGATAGCTTGAGCCTCCTGATACATACAGCCAGGATAATAAGTAAAAACAGGTGACAGAGTACAAGATATAACATGTAAATGAATCATGCTGACATGAGTGGTCTACAACAATAATTGTATTAAACAAGAAATAAGACAGCATGGTTTTATACATAGTTCAACAGCATGGTTTTATAAATAGTTCAACAGTTACAATTAGTGTTTTTATATATATATATATATATATATATATATATATATATATATATATATATATGGTTATAGTGACTAATCACGACCATGTGGTGATTAGAGACTGTTTGTTTTGAGTCCTATGGCACTGTAGTTGTTATTTGGTTCTTTCAAATGCACGAACTATAAATGAGATTATAAGAAAACACTGAATGTTTCTGAGTGAACTCTAAAAGTAGGTTTGGAGACCATGTCTACAATGTGACTGAAGCTGTGCAGTTGTGACTTTATAAATATATAACTTTTATATTGCCTTATGTGTAGCCTAGGGTCTCAAGTGAATCCATGGGTCGTTCTGCTCTGGTATGGCTTGAGGCTCAGTGCTCATCAAACCAACATCCAAAATAAAGTGACATTCAAGATAAAGTCTCTGACAAAGTGCTGATCTTTGGCAGTAATATATACAGAGGATGATTTCCTGCTGTGTTGATAACCAGCGATAAGGTTAGTAGTACGAGTATACTTTATTAACACTGGGAACCAAAATGTGTGTTGCCTCAACAGTCAGTTGCATTTGACTAATGATTTTCAGGTGAGTTTCTGGTACATTTGTTCAAGTGCCTGAGCTGCACTTTGATTAGTTAGTTTAGTGAGTTGTCCGGAACATTCAGGTATGTTTCCAGCCTGCGGATAAGGGCCAGCCGTTCTAGAAGGTAGGTTTACATGTAGTCTATTTTTAGAGGAGGGGTGTAGGTGTGGGCTACATAAGTCATGATGTGATACCACCTAAGCAGATTTATATCATTAATGGCTCTAAATCACACCTGTCATGTAGACTTAATGTACAATATTTATGATACTCACTCTAGATAAAAATGCAATTTTTCCAGCATACAAACAGGAGAGTCAAACATTCTGAGAGACTATAAAAACAAAAGCCAAAAGGGTGCATATAAGTTTCTAGGGGATATAAATAATTAAAGAACTCAATGTGTAGCCATATCCCTTGGTATCTTTCTCTTCTTTGGCATGTTCATGATGAACTGTAAGCCAGGTTGTGCAATTTGCAGATTTTCTTATTGTTACCATTTGTTCCATTTTATTCCTGTCTTTTTGTTTAATTAGTGTTGTTAAGCTTATTAAGTGCAATCTGTGGGGAATGTAGCAAATTATTTATAACCAAAATGCCTTTTACTAACTGAGAAAGTGATCTAGCTTGGATTACCTAGTGTTTAAATGCAGGTTACTATGCAAGTTGTCTCAATTTTTCATTTTACTGAGAAAGTGATCTAGCTTGGATTACCTAGTGTTTAAATGCAGGTTACTATGCAAGTTGTCTCAATTTTTCATTTTACTGAGAAAGTGATCTAGCTTGGATTACCTAGTGTTTAAATGCAGGTTACTATGCAAGTTGTCTCAATTTTTCATTTTTTAAAATAAGCTCTCACAATGCTGGTTAACTTGCCAAGTTTCCATTCTGTCTTTCCGACTTGCTTTAAGTTTATAATTGCATCACACAAATACTATATAATGTGCTCATTCGTACAATGTGAAAACTACTACTGTACATTAATTGTTTTGAGCAGTAAATGATATTAATTATCTTCAATATCCTTTATCTTTGGGAACCTATGTAGCCTGAATATGTGATTGGTGTTCAAAATAAATTTGTTGACTTATGCATGTATGGTTAATTTGTAAACAAGTCATACATGCTTGAAGTCAACACAACCTAGTTCTATGAAAGGCTGATTTTATATATATATATATATATATATACGATGTTGCAGCAAACTTTTTTCTAACAACAGTTCACTATATGAGACACCATTCATTATGCCAAATCAACAAAATAATTTAGTAACTGATAAGGGGTTTGATGACTGTTCTTAATCAATCTTGTGGATCAGTTCATGGTTTGGATCAAAATTTATCCAGAATGATTATAAAACATTATGCAGTTGTTTTTTATGCTTCTTGTTTATTTTCTATTAGGCATTTACAAGATAATTATCCACAAATAAGTAAATGGGATTGGTGGTTTTTTTCTTGTAAAGATCAACCTCAATGATTAAAAACACTTATTAAGAAAAGATAAAGTCATGTGTTCTTGCTACCATTTAACAAAAAAGTCAATCTCTTATCCACCCCACTACCCCTGCCAATAATTACTTATTTTCTATTCTGCCCTGGAATAAAAGACAATCTCTAATATTTAAACATAAATACCTTAAAGATGTGATCTCTGTTGTCAATCGCTGGTTTTCTTTAAACATAGCCTCTTCTGTGGCCTTAGCAGCTTTTTCTTTGCAGCGAATTTCCTCATACAAACGTTTATTTTCTGCCTGGAAACGAACTAGGAGTTCTTCTTGTTCTTTGCAATCTTTCTCTAAGCGGACTAAGCGATCTTGGGATACAGGTTCATCTGATGTGATTATGTCACCATGCTTAATTCCTAACTGGCTTTCTGCTTCTCGCAACTGTAAGTAAAATAGATTTTAAAAAATATTTTTTAAAAAGTTTAAACACTGACCTGTGTTGAAACCTTTTTTCCTGGTAAATAAGCAGAGAAACTTGTAAATATTTGTACTGAACAGCAACATAAAGAATATTCTTTTATGTGACTTTTTTCTCCTTCAAATATCAATAGCTTTATAAATATGTATACCAACATCTGTAAAAAAAAAAAATGTGTAAACTATCATATGTATACTCATTTGCAAGAAAGACAGCACTTTAATTACAATAAAGTGGAAACAATAATTTAATCAATATTGAAATTGTCAAGGGTAAAGAACATAAGTTCAATAATATCTCTGCTTGTTAAAAGTCAAATTAGAATCAAAATGTATTAATTTACCTAAGAGGAGTTAGTTACCCAAGATGATGATAAGTACAATACATTCTACTATAGATAGATATGATGATGTAATCCCAATGAAGCTGTGGGCTATTTTCAGGATGGAATAAAGTCAAAACATAACTGTCATGCACTCATTACCAGTAACAGTTCAATGGAATACAATCAGTAGATTAGGGTTTAGTAAGTATAAGAAAAATTCTGTAATGCAACTTGTACAAATCTCACCTTTGCAGCAATCACAAAGTTTTCTTGCTTCAGTTTAAATATCTGCTCCTCATAATTCAGCCTATGAGACTCCAGCTGGTGTGATTTCTCTCGTTCTTGAGTTACAATGTCCGCTTTAAAAAAAAAAGAGAAAAGAAAGAACAAAATTTAATTACAAAATTCAAATGAATGAAATCAGGGCAAAAAGGTCCAAAACTATTTTGTTCATTAGTATTTCTTTTAAACTCAATTACAGTATATTTTATTTTACTGAGGCGTTTTTAACAAATGTTTTCTTAGCAAACAGAATTGCTTCTTCAATTTATATATAGTACCATTGTCAGATGTCTGATTGTGCTCCCTTGTCTATAAAAGTCTACATAAAAGTATCATTTGAAATAACTATGTATCCAATAATTAAATAATTATAATTCCAATCATCTTTTGATGTTCAGAGCTTATATATAAGTGAATCATGTGATACACTGAAAGATGCAAGTGTAGATATCTTCTGGTATTCCCCTTCTTATCCAAATCCTATATATTTGTACCAATGGCAATCACATACCAGCAAGTCTAGTAGATTTCTGGCGTTCTTCATGCAACTGTTCCCTTAGGTCTTTTAGTTCTTCAATAAGCACATCTTCATGGATAACACTTGCACCCTGTCCAACCCATTTGGTTTTGGGTACAATCTTTTCATCCTTCATATGATCATCTTCACCAGATAACCTTGTTTTCAGCACCTGAGTCTTGTTCCCTAGTCTTACTTCAGACCTATGACGTTGTGGTGATGGTGACAAAGAATCTATTGGTATAGAATAAAATACAAAATACTTAGCTCCATCTTGTTAATGCAACTGTTCCTTCTAGTTGTAAATTTGTAAACTGACTTTTATTTATGTTTTTCGTTTGTAAAAAATTCATGCCTCTTTAATATGCCTCACATATTAGTTAAATTTATTAAAATATTAATACACAATAGTCTAATTTTAATATATTAAATAATTTTAATTCCTTTATTCTAAGAAGAGTTTAAAAAAAAAAAAAATTATCTGGATAGTATTGAATGATTACTCCATTCTCTTAACAGATATCCACATACACACACATCCAATATATAAGATAAAGTGTTAATATTGCATCTTCAAAAATTCAATTGTCTTTTGGAATTAAGACACTCCTCACCCCCCACCCCATGAAAAATATATATTAGGAAACTAAAGCATTTTACTCTTTCGATGATGCTGGGGATAGTCAGAGGACATGTGATTTTGTCTTCCCTGTCCTGGTCTGGTCGGTGACACTCTTGGTGAATAAGATTGTGATTTACGAGGTGACACATCTGGAGAACGTTTGCCATAACCTGAGCTTTGCACATGACTGTATCGCTCTCTTGCACTCTTTCTTCCTGGAAAAAGAAAACCAAGATAAAACATAATTATTCCTAAAACAAGCCAAATCTTTGCATGACTGCATCAAGATCTCTTACCCACTCTTTCCCTTCCTTAAGAATGAGAAATAAACAATAACAATAATATTAATAATAAAAGGTTTAGTAAAGCACATAATCTTTAAAAAGCTCTATTAAGTATTTTACAATAAAACAAATTATACAATAAGGTCTTTATGCAAACTACTTAAACACAAAGGTAAAGATAATATAAAAATTAATAAAAATATAAAGACAAAATTATTCCACAAGCAAAATGAAAATGTATAAAAATTAACTTTATTTATAAATGTAGTCTAAACTAACCTCAAAGAAGAGGCAGTATTGTATTTGTTGATGAAAAAGATGTGTCTTGATAACACTAATTAACTTTAATTTGTATAGGTATCCAAAGAGAAAAGAATAAGATACTTGTACACTACCTCGTTCTTCCAATGTCTGTGAGCTCCCTCCCAAGACAGGTGATGGTTTTTCTTTAGTCTTCCTTCTTGATACAGCCTGATGATAAAAATGTATATTTTTAGTACAACAAGTTTTTCTTTAGTCTTCCTTCTTGATACAGCCTGATGATAAAAATGTATATTTTTAGTACAACAAGTTTTTCTTTAGTCTTCCTTCTTGATACAGACTGATGATAAAAATGTATATTTTTAGTACAAGAAGTTTTTCCTGAATATTTACAGGATGTGCCTACATGAAGAATATATAATTTAGAAACAAAAATAATTGCATGTTTTTAAATATAAAAGTAATATCTTCAAATGCAAATTCACTTTTCACTGTATGTTTATCTTACTTCACAGTTTGTAGAAATAATAGTCTACTCACATAATACATCTCCACGTAAAACACAAGTATAACATATCAATAGCAAAATACAAAAAATATTTCTAAAGTCCATTCTCTCTCAACCAATCAGTTAACTCACTAAGTTAAGTTAAGTTAACGGTCGCCTTTTAGGACTGGACTTCTTGCTACACCAAATTCAAAGTGATTAGACAATATAATTCTTTAACCCGTTCGTCGTCATAACGAAAAACGCGTCATGGCAGCACTGTGTCACGCATATTTGCCGCCCAGCAACAATTTTGTCGGTAGCCGTATTTAAAAATGAAAAACGAGTGTGATTTATAATAGATTTTCAAAATTTTAAGTTTAAACTATTGTAGACATATTATAGAATTATTAAACTTTCTTTAAAAGTTATTTTAAAATTGAAAAATAAGTAAATAATAAAATTTTTTCTTACCTTTTTGTTGAACTTCCGATTTTTATCATCCTTGTCCAAATTTTTATCACTGTTGTTTATTTCAAATTTTGTGGGGGTGTTTCATTCATAATCCCACCGTCAGTCAGTGTTTTGTGGGGGTCGATATTCAAAAAAAGTTCCACTTTCAGTCCTAAAACACAGAGCATCAAGCATGCAACCACCAAGTACTTTTACTCAGTGACTACAGCGCCCGAGATGTGTCTGATGAAAGCTTCCAAATGTAGAAAAATAGATCTAATTTTTATTTATATGACAGTTTACAAGTTCAATTGAAGAAATTCTAGTTGCGCACATTTCCAGTTGAACAATATTTTTTTCCAAAATCCAGGAACAGAAAAATGAAGAAGAAAATAGTGTCCTCCCCTACCCAAGAAAATGTTACATGTAGATAACACATATCAGTCAAAGTTAGTAAAGCACAAATTGAAGTGACGTGAATACTGGTTGCACATATTTTCAAGAATATTCTTTTTCAAAAATCCAAGACACAAATGAAGAAGGAAACAATGCCAGCCACTTGCTTGGTAAAGGTAAGATGATTTATATATAATACAATTGTACATGTAGATAACACACCAGTCACGGTTACTGAAGTGAAGTGAAGAAAGCACAAATATGTTTTTTCAAAAATCCAAGGCACAAATGAAGAAGGAAACAATGTCAGCCACTTGCTTGGTAAACTAAAGGTAAGATGATTTATATATAAGAAAATTGTACATGTAGATAACACACCAAATACTAGTTGCACACATGTCCAATTTTTCACAAATTCCAATGCAGAAAATGAAGAAGGTAGCACTGCTAGGTAAGTTGATTTATATATATATATAATAAAATTGCAGATGTAGACTTAGTGAAGCAGAAATGCAGATGCAGAAAATTTTATTATGGAAATCAACATCAGTAAAGTTTAGAAATTTTGTATACTCTGCTATTCTGTATTGTACAATGAATACACAGGTAACTTGTCAGGTAAAAATAAAAAAATACTGAGTATGTATTCGATTTCATCAGGAGTAAAAGAAGAAAATATAGGCTACAAATAAATTTTTGTACATAATGAAAAGAAAATAAATATAAAGTATTATGTTGCTGAATTACATATGTTTTATATATATATATATATATATATGTTGTAAATTATGAAACTAAATATAAAGTATTATGTTGCTGAATTGCATATGTTTTACATGTATATATGTGGTAAATTATGAAAATAAATGTTCAAAATGTTCCTATAATACAAAGAAGAAAATAGACAAAAACAGGAAAGAAGAATTAGAAAAAAAGAATTTACAATGTCTGCTTTGAATGAAATTTTTCAAAGCAGGGGGTAAGACAAAGGGCAACATCACATGTTGGGCACAGGTGACGTGTCCTTTTCTCAACTTTGTGGTCTGCACAAAGGCGACATCTTTTCCTCGGTGTTGGTTTACTTGTATCAATACGAGGAAAAAGTGTAATGTAATGTTTACCCATCAGTCTCGATGGTGGCAAACTGTCAGCAGAAGCGTGACCACCTTTAGAAACATTGACCTCAGGATATTTTTCTAGTATTTGCTTCAATACTGCATCTCTGAAATCTAGCAATGTCATTGATTTACCTGTGTGTTTCTTGTAAACAACACAGGCATTGTACAGTGCAATGTCAAGAATGTGAAAGAAAACTTTCTTGTACCACTTTATTGTTTTTCTGATGCTAGGGTATGCAGTTGTTACACTGTCACACAAATCCACCCCTCCCATATATTTGTTGTAATCACAAATGCAAGCTGGTTTCAGAATTGGTTCTTTTGTTTTGTAATGATTTTTGCCTGTATTTATTATTGTACTGTCATGATGCATTGTGCTTAGCATGAGTATCTGTTTCTTGTCTTGCCATGCAAAACAAGAAACACCATCATTATGGACAATTGCAATTTGTCCTGGAGTGAGCTTAGTGCCTGGAAAGTTCTTTGGCATGTCTTTTCTGTTTCCCATGACAGTTCCACATATGTATGTGTTGTTTGCCAAAAGAATGCGTGCTAAGGTGGGGCTAGTGAAAAAGCGATCTGTGTACACCTTGTAATATTTCCCTAGAAGTGGTTCTAAAAGAGTTAGAACAACTTTCTCACCCTGATTTCCATCAGTAAAAGTGTACTCAGTGTCTTTCCCCGTGTACATAATGAAATCGTAAACATACCCTGTAAGACTCTCACAAATTTCGTATGATTTGATTCCAAATCTAGCCCGTTTAGATTTTATATACTGCCTGAATCCTAAACGACCTTTCCACAACATCAGGGATTCATCCACACAAATATTTTCTCCAGGCACATAAATGGATGAAAATACTTGTCTGAAATGATCAATAATCAATCGAATTTTGTGGATACGGTCGGTAGGATCGGAGACAGCGTTATCGCAAAAATGTAGGCAATTTAGTAACAAATAAAATCTACGGCCAGACATTACTTTACGAAATAAAGGTTGGCCATAGGCTTCATCTTTACAAAAATAATGTTTCAATGTGGGTAGTCTACATATTCCCATCAAAAAAATAAGTGCCAAAAATTGATATATTTCAGACACCTGTGTATCGTGCCATTTCTTGATACGACTTGTAGCACAAAGGTTATCGTGCAAAAGTTGCTGAGAAGCATATATATTAGTGTACTCGACAATCTTTTGTACAAAATTCTCTGGTAAAAATGCCTGAAAAATGTCAAGTACTGTAGCATTTTCTGGAAACTGCATTTTTACCCCACTACAGCCTGCAAATGTTTGAATCTCCATGCTCGCGGCGACGCGTGCGTCACTCGATACACTCAAAATGTCGCCATGCGGGCGACCGGTTTCGTTACTAGATTCAGTGGCATTGGTGTCACCTCTTTCATCTAAAAGTGGAATATCCTCTTGTTCAATATCCTCTTCTTCTGAAGAAAAACTACTCTCCTCACACTCTGATCCAGCCGTATAAGCAAATTCACAATAATCCAACTGAAAATGTGCGCTTGCCATATTTATATAGATTACGTAATCCTAAAGTCTGCCAAAAACTTTCCAGGAAGCTGCAGGGTTGTGTTACAAACCGCGGGAATTCAGTCACATGAGCTTCCTAATTATAATATCTAAAGATAGAATTTAGAGCACAGTGGTTGCTGAGGCAGACCACATATTTCTTTCACTCCGGTTGGATCTCTTTTAATAGCATGATCGTTTTAGCCACGCCTGCGAGCGTGGCGTCCCATTTCGTCCCGAAGACGTGTGTAGAATTTTTTTTAAGACGCCAAAATCGTCCCGAAGACGACGAACGGGTTAAAGCAGGTAAATTTTGTATCTCAGACCATTCATTGACTGATCTCGTTCTTGTAAATCTTAACCATTGGATAATAAAAAACTACTCATCCACCTAAAATTTAGCAAGTCTAGAACATTCTTTATCTGAGTTGTTTACTTCCAACTTTGACATTTAACAATTTATATGACAATTAAGTTTTAAAATAGGGATAGATAAATTTACTCCACCACACAGTTATATTAGATAATGATGTGCAAATTTGGTACTGGTATGTAAAATGGTTAATTCTATGCATTTTATTCTCCTTTTGCTATATCAAGTTGTAATCTCACATCCAACTACTCTTAATTGCAAAAGAATTGAGTTTTTCACAGCTACATTATCTAGCTGTATACATCCTTGGTACTGGTATCTAAAATGGTTAATTCTATCCAAGCATTTTATTTCTTTAAATCCAAACATTTTGACAGTAATCAACACTATACACATCAACTTAGAAAGAAAAATTATAAAGTCACTGTTCATCTGTGACTTTGTCCTTTAGTCAAACTTTTCAAGCAAAACATGTCCAGCTTGCTAATTTGTTATGAATTGCTTAAACACAAGAACACAGGATTTATTTTATAATTATTGTTCATTAATCATGAAATAATACAGTAAGTCCTTTCTCTAAAAAAGTACCCCACAAAAAATTCCTCTCACATAATCCTTATAAGCACATAAATGGAAAGATAAAATTCTGTCTGCCTCGTATCTGTCCACAGACCTCTCTTGACTGTCTGTAGTCATCAGAAGGCAATCTCATTTTGGGGACACTTCTGACAAATGTTAATAAAAAACAACAACTGTCTGAGTTTTTTGAGTGTTCCCATATAATCATTCCATGTAAACATAGTAAGCAACAAATATTCTCTCTACTTCTGAGCATTAAAATAAATTGAACTCTGCCTTACACTACCTCTTATAATACAAACAAATATTTGTTATTTGTAGAAAAAAGAATAAAAAGAGTACTACTACAATAATCTATAGTTTAGTGTTATTTGTAGAAAAAAGAAAAATAAGAGTACAACTACAGTAATCTATAGTTTAGTGTTATTCTGATTGACTTGTCTTGGTGAATTATTCCGAAAAGATTATGAATACAATTATTGCAGGCAAGCACATGTTGTATCGGTTCAAGTGTGTTTTCCAAGAGCAGGGGTTGAGAAGAAACATGCTAGATTGCTATGTGTGAAAACCAGGCTAGCAAACACAACAGTCACATGCTCCTTTTCCTTGCATTAGATTTGTGAATATCATTCTGTTTTTAATAGTATATTGAAATATTTCATTATTATTTTTAACTTTAACCTGTAAGGAGTAGGGAGGTGTAGATAGGGACAAAGATTTAAAACTTGTACCTTGCATGACAGAAATTCAATACACATAAAGTACTGAATTAATTCTTCAAAGTCACATGTTTACATAATCTGAACATTATTTAATTCTTAATGGTACTGAAAAAGTTTTCTATTTGCTTTTTATTTTTAAATCCCTACCAAACTAGCCAAAGATCAAATGTGATGGTGTCAAACTATTCCAAATCAATAAATAACATTAATTCTAACTGATGACTGAATGAATTATATCTGTTTGTCTCGTATCTGTCCACAGACCTCTCTTGACTGTCTGTAGTCATCAGAAGACAAGGTGCTGTAGGAGAACTAAGTGACAGTTGTCTTTACTCCAAAAACAACATGTATCTGTCTCCAAATCAAGTGAAAGGTAACTCTGTGTGTGTGTGTGTGCTACTCTATACAGTAAAATACTCTGTATCTTCAGCTTGATAAGGAAGCCTACAACTCCGAATCAGATTAAAGATATGCATTTATTTGTGCAGGCTAGTATCTGAAAAACCTCCATTCAAGTTTTGCACTTCACTGCTGAATTCAATAAAATGTGTTTACATGTTTTTTTAAGCAATGACAATGTATAATTGCTTATAAACAAGAATATAAATGTGCGCATATGGTTTTCAAGCATATACTTCAATGTAACAGTACACTTATGCATTGCTGCTAGTATTATGGTGAACACAAAACAAATGAACTGGATGATCTCAAAAAAACATGACAGGAGTATTTATGAATATCTGAGTAAAAATTCCAAATCCCCCAAATCCAACACAGACAGGAGTTTTATGTCAATGATGGTTGTCATCAGAGGTCAATATGGTAATACATTGATCCTGCTTGTAGAGGGATCAGAGAGAACTCTGATTCTGAAGCTCTGAGAATCTTTAGTGCTGCTTGCCATTTTTTCTACATGATGTATTTTGTCCTTAAGTGTTGGAGCTATAGCACTGCTTGCAATTTTTTTTCTTTAAGTGCTGGATCTGTACAAGTGCTCGACATTTTGTCTGTTAAGTGTTATATTGTTTAATGTTGGATCTGTAGTGCTGCTTGACATTTTGTCGTTTAAGTGTTATCTGTACAACTGCTGAACATTTTGTCTGTAAGAATTATTCTGTCCTGTTGAATCTAAAGGGTTTTAATTCACTGAATTGTAAACACTTATGTCTTGGGGTTTGAGGTGTTTTTTTGCTATGGGAGATTACTTACATTTTCTTGTTCATGAGCTAAAAAAAATAAATTACTGAGATACAGTTCTATTTTCTTAGCATTATTAATTTGAATGAAAAGAAATTGATTGCCAATCATACCCCTGTATTGGAAGAGCTTAAGATGGGATTTTCTTTCCCAGATTTTCCATGCTGGATACCTGTAAAAAGAAAAGAAAAATGAAAAAAAGCCGTTTTTGTCTTTTAATGACAACATTTTTAATGCTTACTAAGTAACTGCACTGACAGCAGAAAAGATGGCCAAACAGAAGCCATTTTCAGGAAATATGCAGAAAAAAAATAATTTTTCCATCATAAAACCAAGAGACCAGACAGTAGGAGATAAATGGTCATGGCAATCATAAAAGCCAAGGCTGGAATATTCAAGCCCACACCCCAGGAGGGAATTAAAACAGAAAAACTTATCCAGTAATTCAAGTTTAGAATATGACCCTTGATATTCCAATGTCATTCTGCTTTAAGTGGGTGTTTCATGGTCAAACATTTTCTTCAAAAGTTGAACAGCATATACATGATGCTACATCACTCGGATCAAGCAGCATGAATCCAAATTTGATGGTATGTAAATGTCAAGATATCGTGTGCCAAAAACACAAGATACTGCACAAAATGCCTGCGAACTAGGAAATTTCTGTCAGTTCATCAGCAATAATAGCTGTGATATCAGCTGCTTGTTTGATGAAAGCAGCTAATGTTTTCAGTTCCAAAGAATCCCTCGATCTCTGTATAGCCTGATGCATTTTTCCATTTCATCTCAAGAAATCCTTAAGCGGGCATTGAGTTGTTGATGAAAACTACCATCTTGGAATGATGACTGATCACATGATAAAAAGGCAACCTGTGATTGGTGTGCTTGATGGCAATAGAACCGGGCCTATTCCATCAAGCAAGGGTTTTTGCTTGATGAAAGTGTTGAACAGCAGTGCTGTTCAGTGTTTGCATGACTGTGGGAATTGAAATGATTGACCGTGGGACACGGGCCTTAGCATGGTCAGCCAGATCTCACCAGTGTTGTGCATTTTCCAATTTTTCTTTTCTTTCTTTCTCTCCCACTGAATTACTGCAGCTTTGTTCTTTTCCTGTCATTGTTTAGTCTATCACCACAAATAAAGTACTTTCTGAATGGCTGGCACCTGAGCTGTTCATTCTTCATTTAATCTCATGGCTGAATCTGTTTGCTTTCAAACTCCCAGCCCTCTAGCATAGTTTTACTAATTGTAAGAGTGATAAATCATGCACATTAAAGTTTGTGAATGTTGGTTGAGTGTCTGTTAAGGGTAAAGTGCACAGTAATGGGTGTCTAGCTACTCAATAACTTGTAACAAAAAAGCAGGCTACTAAATGGGTCATTCATGTTAGTGAAAACTCAGTCATCCACCTCAGTGCCTGCATGGAAGGTGGAAGAGAAGGAAAGCAGCAAACACTAGCAGACAATGATTCAGTATCTCTTCTGATTTATTACTATCTTTGTGCTTTCTTTTCAAAGAGATGAGAAAGAGCATTATTCCAATGGCTGACTGGAATGAATCAGGTTATAATGGTAGCTTTGGTAGTAAAACTCTTTTGATAATAGTGATAGTGTTTGGAAATACTTGCCAGATATTAGATTGCACTCATCCTCAGTGTGTGGGCAAGAAGAATAAATGACCTATGAAATTGCCTTTTGGACTAAATCTCTGGGTTCATTATTGCTTACTGACACAAACAGCAGAGCCCTACGACAGTATGAACACTATTCCTCTTCTCAAGACATACAAAAAAGTCAGCAATGGTACAGGAAGAAATAAATAGGTGTTATGGTCTCACAGGGAACATGTCTTGGGGTTATTTTTGATACTCTGCATCGGTAGAGGAAGAAATAAATAGGTGTTATAGTCTCACAGGGAACATGGGGTTATTTTTGATAGTCAGCATTGGTAGAGGAAGAAATGGATACATGTTATGGTCTCAACTTGAGGGAACAGAACTCTATATCTACCTACATGGTTAAAAGGCTTTCTGGTCTGGAATCCCTCATCAAGAGTCTGAACATATCTGAATCACATCTCTCTAATTTCCAGACTATTCCTGGGAAATGGGGAACAGTATTAGATTTGAGAATGCTTGGGTAATTAATTGTGGTTAAGTGTGAGTACAGAAATGTGAGTAAAAATAATGCAATTAAATACAGATAGATGTGTGTGAGTAAGAGTATTGTGTGAGCAAAAATAAGTTTTAAGTGTGATTTCAATTCATTTAGAAAGAACTGATTCTGAGGACATTTAAAAAGTGCTCAAGAGAGAAAAATAATACTGTGATAGGTAATTTCTGGAAAGAGTGAAATTGGTACCTGGTGATCTTGGGCTTCGAGGACTCCTATAATCAGACATGAGTTTGACATCTTCAGTTGTAGCTAATGCAGCCTGTTGTCTTTGAGTTATCTCATCCATCTCTTTCAGTATATCACCAACACTACGATCCACTATAATAACATAACATGTGGCAAAAATAAATGGAGGATTTGCTTTTTAAAGAAATAAAGGAAATATTTCTTTTCAAAGCTTTAATTTCCTTCTTAAATCTAAATATTTTATCCATATGAAAAATCTTTTGCAATTCTTCAACTCCTCTTAATTCCTATTTATTGTTTTCATTCTCTAAAATATCGTTGAGGACCTTTAAACATAAAGTTTACAGAAAATAAGTTTTGATTTTGCCTAGTTAATAATTACATTTTAGTATTTATTTTATCAATTGTAGATGTACAATATATCTTATTGTGCCTAAAAATTTGTTTGAAAAGTAAATGTAATCAGGTGGAACAATATGGCTGCTTATACTTTCCTTCCAGCTATTCTGATTCCAAAGATCTTAGTCATGTTTGGACAACCAGTAGCTAACACCTTGATTGTCATAATTTTTTTTAAGTTAAGGCCTACAATTTGTTAGAACACACATTAAATTAATAGGAAAATACCAATCAGGTTAGACCTAGTTAAAAAGATATGCACTCCAATTTGCTACCAGAGTCCAGGACTGCTTGTAACAAGTAAACATCACAAAAGATGATGTTCAATGATTTGGCAATGCCCACATGATGGCAAGTAGGTTTGGCACTTTGAATATTTGTCACACCTAATGAAATGTCTGTTTACTGACGTATCTGTGAGTGTAATTCACTGGATGCTTTGTTTACACATCTTCCTGATTTTTTTCATCTGGCTGTTTTAAGTTTCCCCAATTAAGTTTCCTGGCAGTTTCTGCAATATGCTTGCTGACAATTTTAGACTCTTCAAAATGTAAAACATAACATTAGATAATGGGGTAGGATGAACCATGTAAGGATTAATAGGAAATTGTGATAAATTAGCCAAAAGTTTAGAAGCCACACAATAAGACTAATCAGCCTTAAGGGAGAACAATTTTGGATTCTAAATGTTAACTATAACTGTAAGACTGGCTAACCTGGCCTTTTTAATTCCTTAGTGGTTTCATTCATCAGGTCCTTGCCTGAGACGTTACGGGACTCCAGTCCAGCCAGTGTTTGAGACAATCCTACCTCACGGAGTGCTCGTTGTAAATCCTCTATCTCTCTGCTGGTGTTGGTTCCCATTGGTCCTTGAAATAAAAGAAATAAAAAGTGTAAATTAAAATAAATTAAATCATAATAAATAAGTTCTTTCAAAGAAGTACTTATTTTTCAAATCAATAAATCTGGATGGTCTGGAAACATTTAAGGTTATATACAAGTTACAGTTTTGAAAATACTACTATATAAGATCTGAAGTCAACATGAATACTGGCTCAGTCTGAAGTGAACATCATTGTTCAACTACATTTACCCCATTTCTAATTGCGGCTCAAGGGGCACCACTCTGAATACAGTGCTAAACCATATCTGCCCCATTTCTAAGGGAGGCAATGACCATCTCACACATTCTTCTGTCAATTTAACATTTCCTGATATGTTTCATGATTGGAATATATCTCCCTGAACATGTTTTTAGCCATGGTTAATTATTAAGGGTTTTAGGATTTTGTGATGTCAAAATTAAACAGATCTGAACAAGGAAAAACTGATGAATGGTGACGATTTTAAAATTCACTAAAAACTGTGGTTTACAAAGAAATATTCCTCATGTAAGTGCAAGAGAAAGTTAATATGATTGGGATTAATTAAATCTAACAAATCTACAATTAAAATAAAAACATGTGGGAAGTGATCTTGTTGAATGACAGATTGATTTTTCTAATACTTTTATAAATATTTGTTCTTAATCTTATTTATTAGACTAAAAAAAACAACAATTATTTAAAATTATTTACTGTTTTATGATGGCTTATTTCATGTACCTGTTTAATTTACCTGGTTATAAATCATGAATTTAAAACACAATTATTACCTCTGGCAGTTCAGTAAGTGTCAGTAAAATTACAAAAACGAACCTGGTTTGTTAAGCCAGAGAGTCCTACAACACAGTGATTGTTATTATAAATCTAGTACAATAAAAAAAAATACTAATAATATTACATTATTTTTCTGTCCTATAGATTTTCAATGCTGAGTGATTTACAATTATTACAAATCATAATCTATATTTTACACAGGACTTATATTTTAAACAGATTTTATTCTTCTAAATTTTACAATAAAATTTGCTATGTGTTGCAACTTGAGATATTTAAACTACATTAATTCTGGAATCTGCCAGAAGGCTAGGTTCTACTTTTTTGCTTTATCAGAAACCTAATTAAAAGTAATTTCTTTCACAGCGAAGCATGGACTGGTTTATTTAATTGCTTGTGTAGTTAACAAGGGGCAAATAAACCAAGTATTTTAAATTTTGAAGAATTTACAAACACTTGAAGAGTTTACATTATGGTGTTCAAAGTGAATTTAAATATGACAACTTGCCTCCAGTTTCCTGTGTTTTGAGAGTTTCTTGCAGTGTATGACCAAGAGTTTCCTGTGTGATGTCCATAGAGCTGACCTCTCTACCTGGGGCCTGAGGTGAAGCAGATGTATTCAGCGTAGAATCCATAGAATCTAATAATGATACTAAAGCAGACAACACCAATCAATTTTTGTCCAAACTTAATTATGTTTTTTTGAAAAAATTATTATTCTTATTCCTAATTTTGACAATGCTCTAAACTATTGACACCCCACTTTAATTGTTGTTATATATATCATCAGAGGGCAATGCTGTATAGTGTTAATGTTGATATAATTGATATAACATATAACTGATAACACACAGTCACGAAGCTACAAGTTCCAAAAACATCAGCCAAGCATCAGCTAACCTAAAAGGAAATTTGCACTTGACCCTTTTCACAAATAATGGTAAATGATATATCCTAAAAAATAAAAACCAAAGCATATCAATGTGTGTGTGTGTGGGGGAAGTGAGAACAATTTAGACAGTGCACATCCCTGACATGATAGAATGTTGTAATCTGTGCCAAATAAAAACTGGTACTGAGGGTTATCATGGGATGGGACATACTATTTGATAAACTCTTTTATGCTTTGTCTACCTTTGGGGGATGTGGCTTACAAAGTAGAACCTGTAATCTCCTCTAGTCTCTAGCCATGTGACTGTATGATGGAAAAAGTATTAGCGAATCATTTACTACTGTACATACCAGTATTCAGTTTTATGCCACAGTAAAATATTACTCATGACATATAAAATGGAAAACTGGATAAATTAAGGTTTGATATTGGGAATTGATATTGTATTTTTCATTTTAAAATATTATTTTAAAGAATGTTTTTAAAAAAATCATTTCAAATTAGAAACACAACAGATAACTCTTAATAATAACTAGAATTTTATTTATCTATCTCTTAACAGTAAATAAAAACATATACTGTAAAATTTTATAATAAATACCCAATGAAATTATGTTTAATAAATTGTGATGTCAATATAATAACCAAAAGGCAATCACCTTTGGAAAGCATGCTAGGCTTTTGTTGTGAAGAATTCTGGAAAAGAAAAGAATACTAATAGACATTATTATAAAAAATATTTTACATATTTAATAGTGCTTTATATAGAGAGGAAACAGGGCTTTAACAATATTCACTGGCTTGTCGTTGACTAAAATCTGTTCTGAAAGATTCAGATTTTAGTATTTTATAAGATTATGATTCTAGAAGAGTTTTGCAACATTTATGAAAAACAAAGTGAAAGATTTATGCCCTAAATGATATAGTAATTATATAAGTTGTGTAGTAGATGTTGCTGATACAGTTATGTTTAAAAAGTTTTTTTTAAAAAAACACTTTGAAGATGTCGGGGGGAGGGGGGGGGGGAGGAAGAGATTAGTGGTATAATCCATATTGCTTGTATATTTTAGATCAATATCTACCTTGAAAATCAATGAAATGTTTTATTGGCATTTAACTCATCCACATACAAAGCCATAAACAAATGCACTGTAAACAAACTATGCCAAAATCTTGTACCCACACTGAAAACACTTTTATTGTAAACTGACACATCTTTAACTCTTAACAATCTAAGATTTTTTTAATTTTTTGTTTGTTTTTCTATTGTTGGGGTTATGCCAAAATTTATTTTTTTAAAAAGATATATTTACTCCAACTTTTTGACATTTTAAATATTTTTTTTTAATAGTTTTTTTTCTCCTTCAGAAATTTATAGTGGTACTTTTTAACAACTTATAAAGTTTATAAATTTGGGGACAAAATATTGTATAAAATAACAATAATTCAAAACAAAAAAGTAATAAACACAATTTAATTATTATTGTTATCATAACTTAGGCATACTGACAAGACTCCTGAAAAAATGTATGTGCAAGAAAGACAACTTTATTCTTCAAAACAAAAAAAACCTCACTATGCTTTCCAATACTGTCACCAATCCAAACATAATATCAATATTAAGCTTTCAACAACTTCATTTGTAATTAATCATATCAAGCCTGTCATCACTACTATTCTCCATTTACATACTCTCCAATTCACCCCAAGTTCACATTTTACTGAACAAGGATAGAATGAGTTTTAGAGTAATAATGGATTCAGTATAAAACAAGATGGTAATTTTTACAGTTTTATTACATGATTCACCTGTTGAAAATGCTAGTTTAAACATGAAAATTTTGGGTTGTAAAGACAATTTAAAATAATACTAGCAATGTTTCTCATGATGGAACATTATGACTAATTCTTACCTTGTGTAATTTTTTTTTAAAAGTATGATTGAAATAATTTATTATTTATTATTAATATTATTAAACAAAACTATTTCTGATAATGGCTAAACCTTCCCAAATGAACCATATTGGGAAAATGAAACTGCCTTGGTACAGTGACTGTAAATGCAGTGCATCATTATGACATTCAGAACTTACTAAGAGTCTACTAAAATAATGGTGTTTACAAAATAAATACTGCACTTGCCATGTATTTATGCCAGGTGAGTCCTTTGAATTAGAAGATTTTATATATAAGTTTTCATCAACAGCTCTGGTCATGGAGTCTGACGTTAATCTTTTATGACATTTTTAAAAAATTCAATTTGAAACTTGAACAAAGTTTTTCAGTAATATTGAATTTTTCACTTCATAAAACTAAATACCTTTTGCAATGATAACATAAATGATGTGAGAAATTAAAAAGTTTTATGTAAAATTAAAAAATTAAATTAAAAAAAATGTAAAATACTTACTTAAATCTGTACTCTCATCAAAATATATGGCTTAGTTAATTATTTAAAAATAGTTAAGTCATAATATTAACCTTCTTAACAGTCACTGCTGACAGAAATATTAGGTTAACAAATAACTTCTGAAATAAAATTTTTTCTTAATATGAATAAATACGTGGAAGAGAAAAAAATCTGTTTGCTAACTTTGTCAAAAGACATTTCAGATTCAGGATACTGTCTATCATCATGCTCTTCTCCCTGAACCATTCCTTTTTTCCCCACTCTGAAAGCATTTTCTGGAGTAAACATAGTTCCTGTTTGGCTCAGGTCTCGGTTCAGCTGACTATAGTCCAGAGAGCCATTAGCTTTACTCTCAAGATCCTGACAAATAAGATACAAGCACTGTATTATTAATTTTCTTAATAATCCTTTGCACTGATTGTTTACAAATATATACTGACTACAAAGCCAAATCTGACAAAACAAAACAAAATGAAACAAGACACAAACCAAATATATTGTAAAAAAAATGACAAATACTGGCTAGAAAAATGAAAATCACTATGACTGAAACAAATTAGAAAATTCTTCATAAAATTTAAGAACCATTACCAATACCAACAAAGTAGCAAATACTATTGTGCATAAAATAAACTATTGGTGTTTTTAGGTGTTATTCTATAATACTACAAGAAAAAAAAAAAAGCTTAAAGTTTTCATCTCAAATGTTTTGATTGCCTCCTGTAATACAACTGTATTTTAAATGTAAAACAAACCAAACAAAATTAAGCACAACACTTAGTTTCATATTCATTCATCACTGAAATGCTTGACAAAATGACATTTTCTGAAGGTCTCCTTCAACAGTTAACAAGTCTTCATATAATTCGGTATTTATTCATCATCATTCTAGATGACTGATCTAGTATAACATCTAAAAGTCTCTTTCAACAGTTAACAGTCTCCACATAGTTCTGTATTCATACATAGTCATCGTAGATCAGTGGCTCTCAGACCCAATTGCTGCAAGGCCTACATTTAAAATTCAAACATTTCTGAGGCCCACATGTTAAATAAAGTTAATAAATAATAAAGGTCTTTATATTTGCAAGGTATAAATATAATTTTATAAGTATTATGTTATATTTTCTCTACATGTTTAACTGCATATTGATTGCTACACAAAAGTTCTTTTTATTTATGTTTGTTGTTAAAGATGGTACTGTTTCCAGTTGGACAGCATGTCTATTCTGGCTGGAATTTGTGACAAACACACTTGAAGATCATCTTATATGTTCATTCTTGATCGGTATTTGGTTTTCATGGCAGTCAATGCAGAAAATGAAACCTCACATAAATAAGTTGTTGAAAAAGGTAGAAAAACTTTCATTGCCAGGGCTGGCAACAATAGATATTCCAGCAAAACAGTGCACCAAAAGGAAGAAAAATTCACAGCAGGGTCGTTAAATTTGATTTGTAATGTGCAATCGCTAGACAGCTCTGCTAATTCTTCTTGTGCATGTCCGGTTAATTCAGAGAATGCACACTGAAAAGGATTATGAATCCAGTTGTAAGCTTCAATGTCTTTGGGCATGAAGTATTTGTCAAAATATTCAGCAAGAGATGTCAGATGCTCTTTTATTACACCAGTACCCCCTTCCAGCATATCACCATTAAATTCATTGCTCTCTATAAATTCACAAAACAAGTGAAACATGTTTTGTGAATTGTTCTTGACTTGTGTGTGCCAAAGTAGTATTTTGTAAAGGCTACAACTTTGTCGTATGTCTTGAGTATACTGGCATCTTCACCCTGCAGTGATATGTTCAAATTGTTCAAAAGACTAAAATTGTCAGCAAGGTATGCCAGCATGGCAAGCCACTTAGTATCAGCGACCTTACCCGCCAGGTTGAGATTGTGTTCGGTCAAAAACTGCAACAATTCTAAACGAAGTTCAAACACCCTTGCAAGGACTTTTCTGGACAGCCAATGCACAGCCGAGTGCAGTAGGAGATGCTTGTGTTATGCATCTGATTCAATACAAAGTTGAGCAAATAATTGACTGTTCACTGTTCTAGTTTTAATGACGTTTACAATCTGCAGTCTTCAAGTACAGTTCTCAGAGTTTCAATCAACTTCTTTGAAGCTAGTGCCTTGCGATGGCTCATGCAATGGGTGCCTACAATCTTGGGGACACTTGATTTATGCAAGTTACAACACCACTGTTGTGGCCAGTCATTGTGGCAGCACTGTTGGTGTAAATAACGATGCAATTCATCCATTGCAGTCCAAAAGTTGTGAAAAAATTGTTTAAAACACAAAAAATGTCATCGGTTGACGTTCTCGCTGGCAATGACTTACAAAAAAGAAATTCTTCTTGCATACCATTTTGCCAACAATAGCGAACATAAACAAGTAGCTGACACTCGCAGGCGTAATCAGTTGACCCATCTAACTGAATAGCAAACTTAGTAAATTGCAATCATTCAATTAGCTGCGCAACAATGTCCTTTGGACATTTCAGATATTCTTCTGCGGACAGTATTGTTCAAGATGGGAATGCTTTTCAGTTTTGTAGCATATTCTGAGTCAAACAATATATCACAAATCTCAACAGCAGCTGGCATGATAAGATGTTCTCCAAACATGTGTGGTTTCTTTGATTTTGCGATGCTCTGGGCAATCAAGTACAATGCTTTAAGAGCTTTTTCGTTGAGAGTGATTCTTGTTTTTAACACTGTCTTCTGTTTACTATATTCTCTGGCTTTATTTCTGAAAAATTCTTTGGTTTTATTCTGTAGATCTGAATGTCTTGTAGTTAGGTGATGATGCAATTTCATTGGCTTCATTGCCTCATTATAGAGAATTTGCAAACAAATAACGCACTGTGGCAGATTTTGGTCATTCACTAATGGAACGAAACCATACTTAATATACTCCACATCATATTTTGGAGCGTATTTAGTTTTTTTACAAGTATCAACTTTAATGTCATCTTGATCACAATCACTTTTGCTGCCACTTACTATCAATTTGTTTGCGTGAAGTCGAAGGCTTACGTTTCACAAATCGATCCATTTTAGCACCTATACTTGTAAAGTTTAAACAATAAAAAGGCTCTCCAGAAAGTGCGTAAACTGTCACAGGTAAAGTTTTAGTTAAACTATCATCTTGTACCATAAGCCGACATGACGCAAGAAATATTTGACCTTTTCATAGTGAATGTTGCTTGAATCTGTCATGTAATTGGTTGATGCACCAGTAGCCTGTGTTTACTCCGCCCTCCCCATCTTTGATTTACTTGCGTGCAGCGTCAGCTGCCTGATTTTCCAGCTGATGCATTGAAACTGTTCTAGCAGCTGCACTGTGGACACCATAATTAAGCAATCTACAATTCTGTCGTTATGCATTGCATGAAAAATGCAGATTAATTTTTTATTTTATCTACTTTTTTCTCTATTTTTTTGCTGATCGAAACTTCAGCGTGGCCCACAATACTCCCTGTCATGGCCCACCTTTGGTCCACAGCCCATGGGTTGAGAACCACTGTCCTAGGTGACTGATCAAGAGTAACATCTAAAGATCTCTTTCAACAACAGTCTCCACATAGTTCTGTATTCATACATAGCCATCCTAGAAGATTGATCAAGTGTAACATCTTCTAAAGGTCTCTTTCAACAGTTAACAGTAGCCATCCTAGAAGACTGATCAAGTGTAACATCTTCTAAAGGTCTCTTTCAACAGTTAACAGTCTCCATTTAATCCCATATTCATTCATATCATCATCCTACATGTCTGACAAAGATTGACATCTGAAGATCTCTTTCAATAGCTACGAAAGTCCAAAGTTTGGAAAGTATAGTCAACAATACATTCTGATTAGCAATTGTACACATGCAAACAGTTATCTTCCCCTTCAATAAACTGTATTTCTCATAAAGGTATAATTCAGCACTGACAAAACTTTTAAAATAATTTTTTAGATCCATTCGAAGTCTTTCAAGACTTTTACAATAGGCTAAAATTTACAGTGACAGCATGGTTTTCAATTGAATCAACCTTGTAAAAAATGCATGTTTCTTATTTCTTGCTAGTGTGCTACCCATCTGGCTAAATACTAATAAATATTAGTTATACCTCACAAAACTACAGGAAGAGTGACAGCATTTTAACTTTTCTTCTATAAATGGAAACAATAATGGTACTGCAGACAAACCTGAAAAAATTTATCCTTCTCAGCAAGCTCGTCTAATGTGTCAAAACCTGGTTTCTCTGGACTCAAGTCACTGTCTACTCCACTTGCAACACCTTCTGATGAAGAAAGCATTTAAAGAAAAAGTTATACATTAACACTTCCACAGAAGTAATGTTTCCAAATGTACCTAATCAATAAAAATGAAAGGAAAAGGGGTGTATGATGTAAAACATATTTATGATGTGACAAGTGTTAGTTTAAACATTAAAAATAAAATGACTATTTTATTTTATCTCACACATGCACATACATACACACAAACATTCAGAGTGCTTATCAAACATGTAAATACAATTTCTGAACTGTGAATTATCCAAACCACTGCCAAAACAATCCCTCGATGCATTGTATGTTGTATTGGTATTTAAATAATAAACTTTCCCAATATTCCTTATATTCTTATTTGTTTGCAATTACTTTTGCTGTTTAAGTGTAAAAAAAAAGTTGATTTATAGTTGAAACATTGTAAACAATTTGGTTAAGTTCAAAATAAATATAACATACACTGTTTCTTCAAAATGTTTTGGTTATTATTTACAAACCATTTCTGAAATCATTACTTATTTTATAATATTTCATAATTCAAAATACATGAGTAATAATCTTGTATTCAATAATTAATTTAACTGTAGGTCTAATTACACTTTGTTTCATATAAACTGGATATTCTCATATGTCCAAACTATTTGATTAACCGAACCTATCTTGATACCAATTAGTTTGGATAATCAACATTGTACTGCATATACTTCAGATATTTGTTAGTCTAAATCAGGGGTCACGAACCTTTTTGATACTGAGAGCTACTTCATGGGTACTGAGTCTAGTTTGCCTTTATACATTATTAATAACGTGAAGACTTAGAAAAGGCCTGCGGGTGACTCATGTGGTCTTTGTGGGCGAACTGGTGCCCGCGGGCACCGTGTTGGTGACCCCTGGTCTAAATCAATTATAAAAATATTTCCTATCCATCACTAAAAAGATTAAATGCTTTCACAACACTGAAAGTGATCAACCTCTTAGAAATACCCTGAACATGCTGGTTAACTGAGTGAGAAAGTATTATAAAAACAAGTTTATCAATATATGATTTTAGTGCTTTGCCAGATCTTGAGATAACAAATTAGTATCAGAAAATGTTTAATAACTGTAAACAGAATGCTTATGGAAATTATAAAAGTACAGCAAATCAGAAGGGATAGCCTTCCTGCACTGGTATCAAGCAGGAAAGATAAGTACTATACAATCTTGGTTTATGCAGATACATGTATAATGCACATGTGGAGTGTGGCCTACCAAGTGTAGATGAATGAAGCACAATTTCTTATAGATTATGTGTACCCATGGCTCGTAAGATAAACTAAGGTGTTGATATTTTGATCATCATGCATGTTAACATTTGAATAGCAACTGATAGCACATACTTTTGTATATGTAGCAATGTATGAGAGGCTATTATCTTTCAAATCAAACTACCAAGCTATAGGCTACAACCATTTCAACAAAGTCTTGCTGGGAGTCTATCACTGTGTTAACTTTATTCAACTTTTTAAATGTTTCTGAAAATGAAATATTTTAATACATGATATTGCATATATATTATTACATTTACTGGTATTATTCTTTTCAAAGTATGGTTTCTGTCTGTATTTATATATCTTTAGTGATAAAAATTAACTAATTTTAATATTTTAGGCATTGTACTACAATGTTCCTGGCTAAAATTTGCTATTTTCCACTCTGAAAAAAGCATCAAAGAAATTCCACAAATTAAAAATTTTTGTACACCTGTATTATATACCCACCTCAAATTTCTAGTTAAAACATGTGCACATTATACCCAAGATTTTATAGTATTTCATTAACTTTATATGCCTAAGCTAAAAAATATCAAGATTTAAAATTACCTGAGGCAGAGTTAAAATTTTATGAATTCACATAAAGTACAACAGTTTTAGATTATAATAATAAGTATATTTGCAACAGTTCTCCAAATATGAGCACTTACAAAGCTGTTGTTTTCAGTGTTAAGGGAACTAGGAAGTGGGTGAGGTTCAATAAAAAAAAAATCCCAGTAACCAAGAATGAGTATGAATCCATGAACTTCTGCATATCAAGATGGAGACTTTATTTCACATCCACTGAGTTCCACCTATTATAATGGTCCATATTAGAAAGTATACCTTCTAATAAATCAGTGGAAATAATGATAATATAAGACTGGTTCGTCAGCATTATGCAATAAGCTTCAATTGGGAATGAAAGAGGAAAAAAGAGAAAGCCAATGCTGGTCAGGATTAATTAGTAGGAATTTTTTAAAATGGACCTATTAGATTAAATAATGTCAAACTGACACTCATTTTGACTGCCAATTAAAGCAACAAATCTCCATTAGTATCTTCCTTTCTTCTCATTATTTTGCCTGCAAAATAAATCAATCACTCTCCATTTAAAACCTTTCTTGTTCTCATCAGTCATTTCACAATGTCTGTCCCTGTGGTAAACATTTTGAGGTTTTTTCCCTGGTTTATCATCATTTTTTTCTCCTGCAAAATGATCTTTTTTTGTCCTCTTAAAGGTCAATATATGCTAGAGCAAAAACTGGAAATTTAATGTTTAAAAAGAGCACCAAAAACTTGGAAAATATAAATTAAATCTTATAATAAAAAGGTCTTCATGAACTGGTTCTTGGTTTGGCAAAATGTACAGAAACACTGGACAGATATCTTAAAAGATGTTTACTCTTACATGAAAGTACAGTGACAACCAGGACACACTCAGAAGCATTCCTTCACTGTGGTGAATCTTAAAGAAATAATCCAGACTTCTATGCACACATATCCAACACTCTTAGTCAATAAATATCTATTCTAATGCTGTTAGAAACTTGTCTTAGTTTTTTTCAGAAATCATGAACATTATGAATGAGTCTAAAAGAAAATAAGCATTATTTATTGCAATTTTTACCTCCTTTCAGTCTCAATCAGTCATAAGTGTACAAATTCTAAAAATATTAGGTAGAATACTTTTGAAGCAATGTTGCCCAATGTTGCCATTATTATCAGTGGTTGAAAGTATTCTAAAAAAATTAGGAAGAATAGTTTTGCAGCACTGTTGCCATTATTAAACACTGGTTGAAAGTACATAAACCCAAAGACACAACACAAACTCTATGGCTAAAAGTTTGAACTTACATGTGGAAAATTATCTCCAGGAACTTAAACAGTTAAAGAGATATTCTAATCAAAGTTAGTCAGGTTAATCAAGAAAAGTGAATAGTTTTACAACAGAATTAAACACTAGTTAAAGGAAATATACAAAAGTGTTGTCTATCCGGAATTTATTAGATTATGACTGATTTCATGAAAGATTATAAATTCAGTCTGTCAACAAAAAAAAAATGACAATCACAAAGTGTTATTATTAATGATACTGTCAGCAAAGAAAAAGAAGCTATGGGCATGTATAATATTTAACTGTAGAAATGCTTACCTGTAATTAAACTCTCTCGTGTGGTCTCAAGGCTTGAGTCAGGAACCGAAATACTATAAATAAATGACTAATTGGTTAAAAGAACATAAAGAGAATAATTACAACAAAACATATTTATATGCTTTCAATCAGTTTGCAAAGAAAAATAAGAAAACAATTATTCTATTAAAATAAAGTTCACCAATTCTGTCAGACCATCATAGTACCTAACATTTTTATTGGAGGTAACATTTTTCAAAAAAAAATGTCATATATATGCAGCCACCTTTTTTACCAATTTTACAGATAGTTTTCATTTACTGATTTTGTATCTTTCAATAGCATCATTTGACAATGTTAGCTTTATTATTCTGAAAGTCTTGGTTCAACACTTGATTATATTTTAAACTTATTATAAAGGAACAAGAATGTGCAATAGCAATTTCTTTAAGAATAAGAACTTTTGTTTAAAATCTAAGGTACTGGAATGTTTAATATTTTAATAATATGTCATTTTCAAATGTATGTAACAATAAAATTTAGTGAATATAAATGTGCCTAGCAATCATAGCTTATTAGAGCAAATTCAAGTATTCTGAGTGAGATAAATCAAAATGCTCTGGTGTAAAAAAAAAAAGAAAAGAAAAAGAACTATTTTATGTATTATTTATTTTTGTTGATTGTCGACAAGACACAAATGCCTTTTTCTTCTCTATTTTGTTTATTTTTGTGCATGGAGGTGTGAATACATTTCTTCTAACTTCTATTTTGTGGAGGCAGCTCACATCAATGCTAATATTAATAACAACAAATGAAATTTTTCTGAATACTTACCAGAAGAACACACTACATGCCATACCATGGACTTTCCCTGATAATCCATTAAATAATAAACTCTTTTATGCAGGAAGCACATACAAGCAAATAAACTACTGAAAAAAGAAAACCCTTCAACATCCTTAAATGCCACTTTCCTATAAAATTATTAAACTAACGGATATGGTTCTGATTTCATGGGGCCCCAACCAAATTTGGGCAAGTCTGCTAGGACTATTAAAATATGACTGCAAATACCTAATTCTATTGAAACAGAAAAAAAGTAATCTAGGTGTATTTCCCATACAAGACTGAAAGCTAACATAAATAAATCTTTAAACCCTAACTGGATCTTGCAATAGCTGCAGCATTATTGAACTTCGTATCTAGGCAAAGGGGAGATAATAACTGATGGCTATCGTGATCTGGCAGTCTATTCTTTGCCAAGAAAAAGGTTCGATCTGTAATGAACCATTACTGAGGAAGATAATTGTTTATGTATTCTAGACAAAGTATGTATTTTGCTTATCCCTTCTGCAGAAACCAAGAACACTAGAAAAAAGTTTTAATGGATATATTGTTTAAAAAAATCTTTAATTCCCAGGGGTTCAAAAATGTTAAGAGTTCTTTTAACTTTATTGCTAAATTCCATTGAGAGAAGACATACATTTGGATTTTCTCTTTCCATATTTGCCAGCAGATCTGAGATCTGTGTTTAAAGATATATTAAACCCTCTGAAATATCTAAAAGTATCTTTAAGCAGGAACATAGCTCTAAACACTTTCCTAATTTTAAAATCACCAAACTAGAGATGCCTCTATAATTTTCTGGTGGTTGGGATGATGATGCTCTGTGGGACTAACCTCATACCACTGTAATTTTACTGGTGATTGGGATGATAAGCAATGCTCTGTGGGACTAACCTCATACCACTGTAATTTTACTGGTGGGTGGGATGATAAACAATGCTCTGTGGGACTAACCTCATGCCACTATAATTTTACTGGTGGTTGAGATGATAAGCAATGCTCTGTGGGGATAATCTCATGCAGCAACTTTCATATAGACTGGCAAGGACAAGGATCTATTGTCCTATCCGACTGCAGTATTCAATTGTGAGAACCAGCTGGCAAGGAAACTGCACCCCATAACCCTAGTCACCTATGACCTCTAGCATGTCAGTGGGCAAAATGAAATAAGAAATTTGTATGGGAATGTAATCTCTGAAGTCACATACTCTGATGTGCAGTTTGTGTATGTGCTCTTGTTTTGGACAAGAGTCAAAGAGTCTTTTAAAGCCAGTACATTTTGTTATGCAAAGAAAGTGGGATAGTGTCAAAGTCACAATGAAATAATTTATCAATATAATCAATCAAATAAACCAAGAAATGCTAAGAGTGCAGCAAATTCTGAATAAAATTAATTTGTCGTCTTCATATTTAGGACATCCATATCCTGCATATTCTATGAAATGGTTCAGAATGAAACTGTTCTAGTGAAATGGTATGATACTGTCAATTGAAAAGAGTGACTGGATGTTTACAATCTAGTTCACTCCAATATATTCAGCCAACACTTGCATGAAAGTCTCTCACTTTTATAACCATTTCAAGTCCAAGACAAAGGATGGGAATTAAATAGTCCATATCCAATCCATGCTTATAGCAGATGTAATTAGCCATAATGAAAACCAAATGTTTAAACAATACTAGTACAAATGCCAGATAACCAAAAAGGAATAAATATGCATTATCTCAAGGGAGATGACAGACAACAAGGATGATGGGATCATAGAGACCTAAACCTCCACAAAAAACAGTGGGAGAAAGCTGATACTTGAAAGAAAATTAAGGAAAAAAACCCTCATGACAGAGTATAAAACTGTGATACTTAGTGGTATTAGCAATGCCTAATAGACACAGCATCTGGCAAGGGTAAGATTTTTGTGTGCTATTTCTTCCCCTTTCCCAAATGGAATAAATCGTCAATATGCCTTTTCCTGTGCTTTGTATATATATATATATATATATATAGTGGAACATGAGTATTTCTGATAATATGTTCTTCTGGTTGCATGATGGAATAATCCAAATGCTAAAAAAATAAAAATATCAATATTGCATTTAATATTGAAACAATTACATAAAACAAGTTTATAATTACTGAATAAAATTATACTGAAAAATCTCAAAGTGCTCTAATAGATCAGAAGGTCATTTTGTGTCAAATGATATCTAGAGCAATCTATTTTGGCTATAAGTTAATCTGACTATAAATTAATAATTTCTGACTAAATATTGTTTTAAAAAATTGAAAAATAATTGAAAAAGGACATACAAAGGATGATGACCATGCAGTTCGTGCTCCTCAGATTTCTCTGAAACTTAAATATTTATGTTTATTTTTAAACCAAGCTTTTATTTAAAAACCTTCAAAAATGGCAATTTTCCCAAACAACATTAATAAACCTAATTTATCAAATTTCCCTTCCAATAAGTGCAATCAGCATAAACATCTCACAAACTCAACAATGAATTCAAACTATTTTATGAAAAAATTACATGGTAAGTTCAATTATTCATTAATTATAATAGATGTTATGATATATACTCCTTATGAACAATTTTTTACCTGATATTTATTAACTTGCACAGACCACAACCTATGAATCAGTAATTAATGATGCAAAAATAAGTTTATCTTAAACAATCCCAATTTTTAAACTGTTTGAAGATGTAGGTCAAAAGTAGTTTGGTACACTTTTCAAACCAAAACAAGATATGCTGTGACCTTATTTAGAATTGTAAATATGAACTTCATATATATGCATTATATATATATCTATCTATATCTCTCTCTATATATATATTCACAGAGAGAGAGAGAGAGAGAGAGACTGAGTCTTCTAACTATCACAGATGAAATGGCTATCAAATGTTTTTGTCTAATACATAAAGTGAATTTAGTTGAGTAAAGACTATTTTGCTTTAAAGAGAATGCTTAAAGTGAACTTACATTTAATGACTATCTGAAGGGTAAATTAAAAAAATATTTGATACACTCCTTGTGTTATTATTTATGTTCTAAATAGGTTTTAAGTCCATTATTTATCATTAGTAGCATTTAACAAAGAATCCTAGCATCTAAAATAAATGAAATATGAAATGCATGTTGTCTGTGTCCCTAAAACTTCACTACGAATACTTTCCTTGTCTGAAACCAGTTTGATAAATGAAATATCAGAGATGCTTGCACCTCAAAGGAGGATAAGTGATGAATAAGATTCTCAAGAAGTTTTCTGCCCATATCCCACCCCCAAACATGGTGCATAAGATGTTATTACTATTAGCAAGATTATGCAAAATCTAACTTATCTATATGCTATAATATAGAATCATTTTTTTTTTTTTGCTTTGCAGTAAGGAAAAAATCTGTTCATAAATGGTTTGTCTAACAATTTAACAGATCAAGATTCATACATAAAACATTAAAAAATATTCAAAGGTTAGACAACAAATACTACTACTACTAGTACTACTTTTGGCTTGTGTATGTTCATTTGACAGTTCAGTTTAAAAATAACAGAAAAATACATTAAAAATCACTAGAGTGAACAAAAGCTGATTGCTCTCAGTCTTCCACATAGAATTTTTAAATAATCAGCTACTATATAGTAAATGATTTAATTCAACCACTTTCCTGAATTTAAGAAAAATGGTAGCCAGAAATCTATGAAAAAAAGGAAGGAAAGAAATAAAACAAACAAAATATATATATACAGTTAGTTATTGTATCAGAAATAGTTCATAAATTTCTCCAAAGACCGTATCCTGAATTATTCTTCATTTAATTAATTTGTGGTTCTAAAATAAATTATTAAAGCATCATTGCTTAACTAAAATTTTGTACGAATATCAATGCATATATATAGTGGAACCCTCCCTCATCAATAACTGTTATTAATTTAACACAGAACAAGAAACATTATGTGAAATTAATGTTATATGAAGTTGGAGATTATAATAAATAAATGTAATCTGAAGAGTGAAACAAATTTTGCAGTTAAATAATAAATATATATTTAATTCTTAACTTAGATTAATAAAATATTTTAATAAGGGCTTATTACAAAATTTAAACCTTTAATGCCAAATTTTACAGAGAGACATGATTCACATTATATTATATTAAAATAATTAATAAATGCATGGGCTTTGGATTGTTCTTTAGTGCTAAATTATATGAACAAGCAACACTCTCCTTCCACCAAAAAGAAACTTACTGTCTTCAAGGCTGTCCTTGCTCATGGATGCATCTGGAAGTTGGCCCTTGACAATCTTATTTTTGTTTGAAAGTACCTACATCCCAGGTAATGCAGCAATCAGTTGTGGGTACATTAGAAAGTATCAAATTATCAAATCTTTATTTAAAAAATATATAACATTGATCATGGCAATGACTTTTTTTTAAAACAACGCTCAATAAAAAGAATATTCAATAATTCAAGGGATAGCTGAAGCTTAAAATTAAAATCACACAACAAAAATTCCAACACAAACACACGTTCTATTTTATCATCACATACACACAAACCATAGAAATATTTATTAAAAAGTAAGATTCAAAGGAAAAAAGAATGGCAGTAACTAAATAAACACTGAGGGATTCTTGCCATATCCAAGTAGATTATCTTACTAATTTTAGTAAGGAAATGATGTGTTCAAACAGGAGTATGACACCACATGGTTGAAACAATAAGCAATAATAATTAGCAGCGATGTAATAGTTCAAACTAGTGGGAGGAGCATCACAATAAATATCCACAACCGATGCTGACTTCTTTTCTAATAATCAAAACCCAAATGTTCTGTGGGTTAGTGATGAAAGTATAAAAGAAAGAAAATACTTGTATAGTGCTTGGCCTGTATACATTCAGATAAAATATTTTAATTTATAAATTAAATATTTTATCAAAAAAAGGGAATGTGCAAGGGGAAAAAATACTCTGCCAAAATTATTTATGATACAAATTAAAAACGCCAGTATTCTTACCCTTTTAACTTTATGGAAAGATTTTTCTTTTTATCTGCTTGGTTTCTTAATGTCAGTCAAAAAGCTATTTTGTTTTCAAAAACATACATTATAAATAACAATGTTGCATTTATTCAATGCTACAAAATTTTTAATTTTAAAAGCATATTCTTCTGATGAAACACAAGCATACTCACTGAAAATATGACCACTGAGATAATGTTTAGTGGTCTCTCTTCTGTAGTATTTGTTGCTTTGGTTGCCTTATTCCCATTTCATGAATAAAACATTTTTTTTTCTGCCTTAACCCTTTCACTGCCATAAAATGCAACATTTACAATCATAAAAAAATTAATGGTGAGGGTGTGGATGATCCAAGATGGTCATAATTCTGCCATACTTACTTTAAAAAGAAATTAAAAAAAGATGTTATAAGTTGTAATAGCATTATAGTGGATTTATGTCTAAACCATCTGCTTGCCTCCTATTCTTTAACTAGAGTATTTTTCATCCATCATACGATTGGTGGAAAATTAAAATTAATGCATTGCTAGGAACATAAATCATTAAATGAATTTGTTTATTGGAAAGCTTGATTATAAGTCACATTATGAGTACAAATTCGATCATCATTTAGCAAATGACCTTGACCATCAGTTTTTTTTTAATAAGTACTTTGATGCTGTCTCTGTTTCATGAAAGCAACATAAAGCTGACCATGTGAAAAAAACCCAAAATCTCCCACGTGCTCGAAGGTCAAGGATGCTTTAGCATTATACACAGAAAGACAGAGCTTCCTTCTTTCTCTCCCTTCCTTCCTGGCCACTGTAAACTTCCTTCTTTTTCTCCCTTCCCATGAAAGCAACAAATGCAACAAACAGCTGGCTATGTGGATCTAAAAAACTCCCACACATTTGATTATAACTATAAGTCACATAACTTTCTTTTATGAGTACTTTGAATGCAACAATACACTATAAGGCTGGCCATGTGAAAAAAAAACAAACTACAACTCTCACATGCTCAAAGGTCACAGATGCTTTAGTGTCACACAAAAAAAACACCCACATGCTCAAGGATAAAGCTAGATGTGAAAAAAACATGCTTGAAGGTCAAGGACACTTTAGTGTTATACACAGATAGATCTGGAAAACTATATGTAAATAGATGTCAATTAAATTTGTGCAAGTGATGGCAGCAAATTAAACCTCATATTTCCCACTGAGAGAATTTTCCAAAAACAAACAAAAGAAAATAACTTGTCAAGTATACAAGTCATAAAAGAACTTTTTTTTTGTGGGGGGGAAATTAAAACTGGGCAATTTTCATACATTTTAATCTTAAAATCAAAACTAGATATTACAGCATATATAACTGATATCTTATTATTTCTTGTGACTAGGGGATTAGGTGATTATATTCATACTTTTGTTACAGCATTCATCTTTTCCAGCCTTCCCGACATAACTTTATACATAAATTTTCAACAAGAAAGCATACTTCTCTTGTTCCTTTGGGCTTAGACCGGTCTGGTTTTCCTTTCTTGACAACAACATGCTTTGCCTTTTTGCTCTTAGGTGACTTAGGTGTGGTACCTCCACTCTTATTTGATAATTTCCCTTTAGAAGGGGACTCACTTGCCAGGTTTTTTTTGTTCTTAATGAATTGTTTTGATGTACCTAATAAAAATAAACCTCTAGTAATAATAACAGTCTTTAATATACTGGTTATAAGACTATAAAGATGATCAACAATAATATAAAATGCTTTCATACTGAGTTTGAACAATTCTGGACATCAGTGATACATGCTACAGATCACAATATTTCAATGCAGATTAAAATTTGAATAACCTTTAGGATTATAATGGTCCCTTGATTTATGAGCCCAAACGGTTACAAAAAAATGCTTGTCAAATCTCATAAAAGAGAATTAAATTCACAATACTCTGCATATAAAACCCTTTATAATACCCACCAAAGGACTAGAGAATTGCATAATTTTTCCTGTAAGCAGCAGTGGAAGTATGAAGACATACTAGTTCTACTTATTTCTGGATGTTAAATTATATTTATACTCTCAATCTCTACACTGCCTTGATTAATATATTGCAGATTTGCTAACATATTCAGTGAGGAGCAACATATCATTAGTGAGAACACTTAACAGGGTGGGTGAGAGATAAAGGAAAGAAGGCACCAGACTCTTGTGCTGAAGTCTCTGGGGTTATGCATTTGAGACCTATCCCGATCAGTTAAACAAGATTTTGACAGGAGAGTTGAAGTTTGCTAATAATATTCAAAATACATCAGAAAACCATATTTGAATAAGCAGTTGTATATTGTTTCTTCTGATAGATGTAGAGTTTAAGATTAAGATTATTTCTTTCAAAATTTTTTTAAGAGTATGTAAAATTCTATACCATTTATTAATTAGACAAATTTATAATTCTGAATCTATCCCTGTATATCACAATCAATAGCAATAAAAAAGTTTCCAGATACACACACACACATAATTACCTTTACTTTGATCTTCATCATCCATCCACCATAAGTCAGCATCTTTTTCTTTTGTTTTTCTTGGGTTTTTAATAAGTTCATTAATCTTTTCAGTGTCATCCTCAGATACTGACTGAAAACATCAACATTTTATACAGTAATATTTATAAGCAAGGTGAACACTTATGTTTAAACAAAAACATTTTAAATTGTGGATATAAATAATTTAAGATAAATAAATTAATATACATAAACACCATTATATCTACATCTAAATAAAAGCTATTATTTTAATTGAGTCTACAGTAATGGATTTCTTCTCAGGAATCACCAGAAATTCTGAAAGAAAAAATGTTAAAAGATCACTAAAACCATTACTATTATACAGTATTAGGAAAACAGAAAAATGTTGATAAAATGCAAATACTACTACTAGTGAGTAGTATGTGAGGTGACAAATTCTGCAAAATTCATTAATTTCTTAGAAAATAATGTGGAAGTAGACCACTATATTAGTATATATAAAATAAAATATTTCGTATGCTGGAGCAGTTCTGCCAGTATACACACAGAGAAGCATTTCCTATATGACTATTAAGTATTATTATTACATAAAAGTTTTACTCCTATCTGGTCCAGTTCCGGCTCAAGGCTACAACTCACCAGAACTGTACTACTACATTTACCACAATTCTTCTCATACTAAACTATCAGTTGCACATACGACATAGTAGGTCAGATATATGTCTGGGAGATGTCCTCTACAAGACTATAGCTGTTCTAAAGCTTGTACCATGGGGAAGCATTGCAAGTCTGCAATAATGTTTGTATTTCAAAAGTAAGGAGGACTCTTATGTAGAATAAATTTCATCTGGCAGTGACAGAGAACAGTTTAATCTGTCCTAGTATCAACTAAAGAATTATTTACATAGATTTATGTGTCTAATGTGTCAACTTTAAATACTATTCTTTGCATTAAATTTCTAGCACAGCCAATTGTCTCACCTACCCTTTTGTTATTTACTAAAGTGACCTTTCTTTAGTGACCTTTCTGTCCAACAGCATCTCTCATCATCAACTTTCTTTCACTGTTTATGTGTAATTGGTGGTACGTTGTTTAACTGTTTATTGATGTTTTGTGTGTGACCATCACATTAATTTGTGGCTTGGTTCAAGCCTAAACTGAGATATGGGAAGAGTAAGTGGGACATATGAACCAACATCTAAACTATCTTCATCCATAAATATATATTCACAACATGTATACTGAAATAATACTGGAGATTTTATTACTTCACAATAGTTATGACCTCTAAGCATTTTCAGTCAGAAGTGCAATTCAACAATTCCAAGGAAATAACATACTGACTAGAAAATCTTGCCAAAATGAAAGGCCAGGATTAGAATTGTCCATCTTCCATAAGCAAAGCGGGCACCTAGATTTCAAAGCCATTCAAATCTCCCCAAAAAGCCACCCATATTGTCCAATAGCAGATAAATGTTGGGATGCAAAAATTTTAATTTTAACTCCTTTAAACAGGCAGAACACTCATGTACCTGTCTGACTGAAGTGCTGCCCAGCTGAAATTGAAAAATATTAATGTGGAAACCTGGATCACAGTTTAAAAGATTGCAGGTATTTAGGCTTGTGATTAAAATTCTAGCACATTCCCTACAAATTCAATCAAGCAGCAGCAAACAGATGCTTTTTCTTTTTTGTGGCAGTACAATATAATATATAATATTGATTTTTCTTGGTAAAACACTGGTGGATGATAATATATTAGTATTTTGTGCCATCCTCATCCCTCTTAACCATGCAGCCTTAGGCACAAGCCAAACCACAAAAGATGTGATTGGCTACACAGCAGTTTGACAGAGTGGATGCCGCACCTCCAATATTTAATCACACTCTGTCAAGTCTTAGTCTAATCAACAGAGAGTCTGATTAATGTTTATATCTGACAAAAGAGAAACATACTTTGTCGAAGTAACTAATACTATAGCTAATGTTAAAATTCACAAAACAGTCCTAGCTATTAACTAAACATAGGTTAGTGGCAGGTTCGTATACCATAACTAGAGCAGGGTGAGTCAAGAGCAGAGGAAATGGGATTAGTAAAGGAGTCCTTGTTTGAGAAAGAATGTAGTATAACTGTAAGTATAACTATAAGACTCTTTTAAGAGAAATAAAATATTAGTTAAGTTCCAAGGTTCGAGGTGAGCTAGGTGCTGTAAATCAGTTAAGATTATTTTTTCTGCCTTTTTTCTTGTTCTCACTAAATCTCAGGTTTAGAACACTTATGCATTGCCTATAGTGTGGTAGCATACATGGCCTGACACTTGTGACAGCAAAGTAATGTCTATAACAGTACAAATGTACATCATTATGTATAAAGAGACAGATATAGCACATTTTGGCCATACAGATTTGGCCATACAGATTAACTCATAAAAATAGCTCAAGAAAAATCTGGTTATATTAGAATTTAGATAGATATCAGCCAAGGAAAGATAATCTGGATCATCTAAAATACAGAAACAAATATAAATTTGAGCCTGATAGTTTTCATAATTAATCCAACTGAAGAATTTATTTGGAGGATTATTATTTTTGAGCAATTAGTAAATGTCAAGGTAATTTATAGTTTAGGATTAAGGATGAAGGATTTTGATCATGACTCCAGAAACTAATTCTATATGGAAAGAGATAATGCTGACTTAGTGGCTATTCAGATAAATTTGTCATACATTAATATGCTTATTATTTCACAGTTCTTATGTCATTGTTAAAACTGTATTGCTTGAAGAAGGTTATAAGCCAAAATGATGAATATTGTAGTTATTTTTTGTACTGTGTTCCTAAAAGTAAAATGTGTTTTGATTTTTGCATTGCATCAGTTCCAGTCAGGAGTCAGATACTTCAATAGAGAATAACCAATCTGCTTACTGTTTTCTTTCTTTCTCCTCCTCCCCTCATCTTCCTTTCTGAGTTTCTCCTATCATCTTTCCTATTTTTTTGTTTCATAATAATTATTTATTTAATGATTTACTTAATCTTTCTGTATCCATTTAAACAAACCTCATTTTGGTGCACCCTTTCCATGGGTGTTTGTTATACTAAATACTTTCTCTCTCTCAAACATCTCTTTCCCTGTAGAGAGTTTACTTTTCACTCTTTCACTTACTCTCATTTGTAAAACCCTCCTTCTGCCCTCTATTCAGAGTTTACTTCCCTTCACTCTCTTTCTTTTCTATAAGTTGCTTCCTTTCGAAGGTTAATTTTCACTCTCTTGTGCACCTCTCATTATCCCATTTTGAGGGTTTACTTTTTCACTAACATTCTCTTTCTTTTGTATATCTGCCCACTTGAGATTTTATTTTACACTCATGTCATAGTCATACTCTTTTGTACAGTATTCTACTCCCACAATACTGAATTTATCAAATACAAGATTAACAAGTAAAACAGACAAGTTTATAAATTACATGAAACAAAAATCAACAACTGACAAGGCAATATTGTCAACCTGTCCATCAGACAAGTTATTTATGCTTTCCACCTCTCCACAAATTATTATGCATAACCTAGACAGCTTATTTTTTATGCCCTGCATATACATAAAAAATACAAATTTTACATATTTAATATCTCTCCTAATGACAAGGCTATATTTTATACTTCTTTCCCCCCCCCCCCCGCCCAACATCAAGAAATAATTAATAATGTGATTTTATGTGGGAAAAGACTTTACAATGTTGTTCTCTTAAAAACGAGAGTTAAAATGTTTATATATTTAGTTTACATTTATAAGTTCACATGTGTGACTGAGAGAAAGAATCATTGAACTATGTGATATTAACTATTTGTATTTGTGGTATCCCATAAAATGAATATTGTTAAAAAATAATTTATATTATAAAATAATATCTAATTCATCTGATATAATTTATAATTATGAAATAACATTAATTTCTGATTTTAAAAAAAATAGAGTGCCAGTCACATGAATAATGATTGGTTTATTCTAAAAGTAAAACTCATTGATGTCACAGGCAGTAAAAAAAAAATAGGTGCCTAATGGGTATGTATAGTAATTAGTAATAGTATAACTATATGACTTGAGTGGTTAGACCATGGATATTTATTAAATTTAAAAGCCTAGACTAAAACATTACTATGTACGTGAAGCATTAAGGAAACAACAACAATAAAAAAACGAACACGAATTAAACGAGCTTGCTTTATAATGTTAGTTAAAAAACGGAGAATCTATAGGTTGGTTTGTGTATGCTTGATAAACGTACCGTTTGTAGGAAGGCTTCAAAATTAGCTTCAAAATCTTCTTTAGAGAGTTTCCGAGACATGCTGTTTTTCTCTTCGATAGTTGGTAGGGCGCAATTCTTAAATTTCTCATCATAAACTAAGTAAGCATATTTTGTCGAATATTAAAATAAATAACTGCCGTTCATTTATTTATTTGTTACTTATTACACTTGTATTATATATTCGATATAAAAGCAGACGTTGCTGAAACTCGTCGTAGCATGTTTTCATTTTTCAACCTCCCGCAAAAGAGCTCCTTCGCGGCTGTCACTGATAAAAATACATGTACACTGTATTTAAACGTGTCAGTATTTGTAGTGTGTAAAGTGTCGACGTTGTCTGCTATTACCACTATTCTCTCTCTGCGATAGCTCAATGCCTTCTTAAATAACAAAAGGACCAAACAAATTTGGCTAGAGAGTAAGACTGGCGAAAAGATTTATAAGTGTATTCGGTGGAAATGCAATCGCCCCCATCTTCAAACGGGCGAGCGGGAAAAGTCAAGTTTTGAGAATGACAGTTTTAAGGTATCTCATACCTTCATCAACTTCATCAAAGGGCAAAAAGGCTAGTGCGTCAATCATGTCACAAAACAAGACAAAGTCAGTATTATCACTATAATGTTGTGTTAAGCCCAACTCTTGGACCCTACCAAGTGGATTGCCTAAGACGATAAAAACAACCTTGGCTGATGACGTCGCATCCAAACAGCTAGAATCGTCCTAACGCACCGTCTTCAAAGTCAGTCATGCGCGTTAATAGTATAGTTCAACTTTGCACACTTGTCAACTATTGCTTGATGGAATGGGTTGCGATTGAAAGAAGAGCATACAGAGAAGTAATACTTGACTCCTCAAAAGGTACACGGGTGATGTAAAGCTGTTTGAAAATATTAAACACTTGTTTCTGAATCGGTAAACATTTTCACGCTTTGACTGGAACCAAAAACTAAAATTCTGTTGCTACAGTTTGGCCCGTTATCGTACAATAGAAACTCTTAGGATTTGGTTCTGCTGTCTGAGTGAACTCGCTAGGAAGTTCTCCTAGATCTTGAAGTAGATGAGGTACATGTGGAGTATGCCGTTTACAGGTGTCAACAGAAGGTATAAGTGCTCGAACATCATCACACTGGAGCTGAGCTGGTGTGTCTTGAGTGCCTGCAGCATGGTCTTTCGTTGCATTGCGCACGTTAGTATTTAGTAAGACGAACTTGGATCTCATTTGAAACATGATTGTGAGATTGGCCTACATCGGGATTTTCTTTCTCAAGGTTTGTCGCCAAACTGCCTCGACTGGTTGCATGCTTGATACATAAATCCATTATTACTGTCAATAATATCCATGGCTAAAATCTTTCTGTTTCTTTTACAAAACTCACATTGTATATAGAACTGATGTTCCACACTGGTTCGGTCGTGCTCCCACAGTTCAAAAGAACTACACCGTTTTCTTCCTCTACTTAACATGTTATCAAGTCATTGTCCTCCAAAAGATGGTCACTCACCTGAACTGCTCACATGAGTTGGGGGATGGGAGTTGTGGAACGGAAGTTTCTATTAAAATAAATAGATCAAGGATACAAAGCTGCTGGTCTGCAATGGCTTTTGTAATTGACCGCTTTGATCCCATAGATACTTTGTCTGATTAGTGTTATCACTAAAATAGTACCATATTGCAATGCGCCTTGCTTTCTTTTGATTCAGAATTATTTTTAACGTAGTTCTTTGGCGTTCCTTTGAATTATTCTCATAGTAATGGGTCACTCGTAGCTATAGTTTAAACCTCATTTACTATGTGAGTTGTGTCGGAGAGATCAGAGGCAGATTCTTTTATATCACAATCACATACTCACTCACAAACAAAATAAAAACAGCTTTTACTCCTAGCGAGATCACACTACGATCCTCATGGGCGGAAAGTTAATCTCTGCGCAATCACTTCCATTTACTGTTATTCAATCTATAATATACTTGTTTATGGACTTAATGCATAGCAACATAACTAAGACTGAATAAATCATATAATTAAATGTGTGAATTATAATATGTATACGTTATACAAATAACACTCACACATACTTAACCCCGAGCGAGTATCGAACCACGATCTTAATGAGCCGTCGCTTACTTCCATTTACTGTTATTTAGTCTATAATAAACAAGCATATAGACAATGAAAATTAATTAGAACTAAATGTATGAATTAGAATGCATATATACGGTATATAAAATACACGCTCGCACACACCAAAGACAGAACTAAATGTATGAATTAGAATGCATTTATACGGTATATAAAACACACGCTCGCACACACCAAAGACAGAACTAAATGTATGAATTAGAATGCATTTATACGGTATATAAAACACACGCTCGCACACACCAAAGACAGAACTAAATGTATGAATTAGAATGCATTTATACGGTATATAAAACACACGCTCGCACACACCAAAGACAAATGCGCACATGCACGCTTTCACTTGTAGCGGCTTTTTTCATCATGAACGGGATTTGAACTTACGCACATCTTGAGTGAGCAGTTAACCTACGTGCCACTTCGTTCTTAGAGTTAATAAATAGCATCACACAGACACAATGACACTTACGACTTTATGCTTAACATATATATGTATTGTGACTTTACTTCCTGTGGCTTTTTTTCTTTGTGACTGATTTTTCCTGTGACTTTTTTCCTATAATCCTCCAAACGATATCTGTTAAAAATAATTTTAAAAAAATTACTCTAAAGGTCAGGGTCACTTGTAAAAATATCCAACAAACTTATATTAATGTTCTATTACCAACCTTTAGATGATTTACCGCCGAACGGATGCGAAAGGTTTGAGGTGACGGATTCTTAGGATAGAAGATTGTTGACGAAGTGAGGTGTCTTTTTTAGTCTTACTGAAAACAGGATTAAAATAGGCCAAATTACTATTATAGTTGGCACCCTTCTCCCATACACAGTGTGTATTTCTTAAGCCTTTGGGTTTAAAAAAAAATATATATATTTAGCTATATTTCCTTAGTATCTGTAAATGTTCAAAATGTTTTTCAAAATGTTTTTCTTTAATGAATTTGTGATGTCAGCCTACCCAAATAACTTATAATCTGTGTGGACTAGTTCGCGGACCACATATGTAAAACACCTAATTACCCGAATTGTAAAATTATACAAATGATCTATACGAATGCAATTTGTACCGCTTTTAATGAAAACAAATAATGCTTTCTTCATTAAAAGCCATATATCTCGCTTTTTTTTTAAAATCTGAAACTGCAAGACAAAATGTCAATGCGAAATTTGGCACGTTTTGTCACAAATAAGACTTTTAACACAGAAGATCCACCTTTCACACCGGAACGCCTCTGTTGGTAGAGTTGATGATAAAAGACAGAGTGGAGAGTAGTGGACAGGAATGTAGTAGAATGATGATGAATTGCCGCCATTGCATTCATATCTGGCCGATAGAGGCATATATTAGTCCTGTATTCTATGGTCTAATGTAGTGGTGGTCGATATTGTTGGTTTTGTAGCAGTCCTCGATATTGGAGGGGTGGGTGGGTGGTGTGTCTTACAGAGCCCAGGCTAGTAACACACATAGTGTGTACGTATGCCTAGGATGTTCAACCCCCAGTCCTCCTCACTGACACTGTTGTCATCGTTGTTGTTGATGTATGTGTTGCTGCTCTCCTTGGTGTCCACTGGGATGGGCGCTAGCGGCCAGTACAAATGAATGAGCAGCAGCTGGATCATGTCTGCAATGGGGTGGTTAAAGTATCCCCACTGCGCATACTCCTGCTCATTGTGTTGTCATTGCTATTGTTGTTGTTGACAGTGATGGTGTTGGTTGGCCGTATAACTAATGAATAATTTAGGACAACAGGAACATTTGAGGTCAACACTTCCGGTAGCTACAAGAGCCCCTGGAGAAGGAATCCCTCACACATATAATGACAACAAAAGACGGCAAACACATTACCTTTATGAATTTTACCCAAAGTGAAGATGATAAGGAATGAGACACAGATTAATGAAAATTTATATAAAATATATAATAAAAATTAGCAACAATTAAATTACAATCCCCAATTATTATTTCCAATTATCAGTATATTTTAGAGAGGTTTAGCCTCCCCCCTAGAGTTTGTCTTCCTATATCATAGTTTTCTCCTAAAGAAAGTTATATCACTTCTAAAAGTTTTTTCCCCTTTCATGATTTTCACTTTTCTACTCAAAGGTTTCTTATAAGAGTTTGTGGGTTATGGATTGCACACTCTTGACATTGTTGTCTGATAGTTTACTTATCTGGATCACCACTTGGCAAGGTTTCTCTTTTTAGCATTGCTACACACATGCAGAATGGGCAGCTTACATCACAATGTGTAGGCCATGAATCATGTCATAGATTCTCATACAGCCCCGTGTAGACTTCTACGTTTTCCCAGGAATGGAAATTCCAAACAAAATGGAATTTAACTGAACAAATGAAGAAAACGGAACAAAGGAATAACCCTGCAAATTACAAATGCAGCGACAAATACTTGTCCTTTGATAATGATAGTGGTTTCATGTCATGGCTAAATTCCCTCTCTGATCACAATTCCACTAAACTAAAAAAGAAAAATAGATTAAAAATATACACAGCATTACATTCTACTTAAACACAAAATCTTTAACTGCAACTTTCACACAATAACAAAATGACACTCCTACTGTTATTGTTCAGTTCACTCCATAGATTTCAACCGGTCTGTTAAGCAGACTAACTTCTTCATACTGTCAGGAGTTAAAGATGCACACAGTTTATTCACAATATAGCGGGATATGCTGAACAGTCTTTCACATGGAACTTCAGCAACATTTTCTGCTAGATGACATTCCGTTACTCCAATACAGTCCAATGTAACTGATTGTAGTGACCAATCGCTGTCAATCCAATGTGTTGTTACACCACAATAGGACTCATTTCTGAGAGAGGTCCAGTAGTCACTTGTAATTGCAATTGCACTGGCTCTGCTGAACTTCACTTTCAGTCCAAGGCTTTTCTCTTGAATCATTCTATCAATAATGCTGTTTATATTTTGTCTGTTGGGCAAATTGTATTCATCATTCTGAAGCACGACGCGTAACACCTGTTGAAGACCAGAATCACTAACATCGGATATTGGTCGACCATTACTGACAATCCAATGGGCAATATTATTTGTAATATCAGTTTGGAGCTTGGCACTAACTGGCTTAATGATGTTTGCTTCGAGTTTTCTGTTTGTCCATTAACAGTCCGACAACAACGTGTTATATTTTGCCAGATGTATATGCTGTAAATGGTATGTCATCGACGTATTTGAGCCACAAAAGGCGAAGGCTTTATCACAGTGAAAACAGTATACCTTCTCATTATTAACAACTTTGTTGTTATCGTCTACAAAATGGTCACGCAATTTACCAGTAACCGGTTTATAATCTTTCATCTTAGAATCGGCCTTTTTGGCAGTAAAAAATAATAACAAATAAAAACTTTCGGTGCAACTAATATCGGCATTGCTTCAGTAAGTAAGCAAGAAAATTAGTATCGTCATGAAATAAATTAATCGATAACATTTCTTAGCGATTAATCGGAAGATTAATGGTTAAAATGGGCAGCCCTACTAAAAATAGATCAATACTGCACATTTTCAGGCCTTAAGAAACAAACCCTGAAATACTCGTTTATGTCTTAATTTTATTTTAGAAATACAAACATATGTGAAGTACAGTTTTAATTAGTGTCTGCTATCAATTTCTGCACGTCAACAAATTCACAACAGTTATCCTTTACGGCTTCTGGTTAGGCAAGAGCTATCCTTTACAATCTCCAGATAAACAGGAGCTAGCCTTTCTAGATGGGTAGGACTGGTTGAATATCGTCTATACTTCCTGAGCGGCAGTACTCTGTCTTGCTGACAAATTATCAATAGTCAGTTTAAACTTGTACATTCATAAATACTTATATATACGTACTGTGTATTTAACATGAAATGCCGTATTTACTAACATAGATTGACTGAATCGACAATTTGGGCGGTGGAATGGGATGGGGGGAAAGAGGAATTAGTACTTACTCTGTTTCAGAACAATTTGAAATTAATATTGACAAGAATTGCACAACACAGTAAAAACAAGAAATAACATTGGATAGATTTAGCAATTTCACATGGTATTTAAATTAAGCCGCCATGCTGATTTTGTTTCAATTGCACCCAGAACAGTGAAAATAAAATTACAAAAATTAAATAAAAACGCACCATTCCATATACTGTACTAAGGCCACACTGGATGGATTTAGTAATTTAATGTGATATATATTTTAATCCTTCTGTACTGTTTTTTTTTGTTTCAATTACTATCGTATTTTTTTAAATCTGAAATGATTTCGAGTGGAGATTGATGTACATTTTGGAACACCGAACCAATTTCGTGTGAAGTCACATAAGTTGTGGGTACCCTCGCACATACCCTTTTACAAGTTCCTACATCAGCATTTGTTATACTGATGAATTTAGCATAGATAAACCCTCTTGACAAATATTTATTTCTCTCCTTTTTTACATATGTAACTAAAATCGTGCGAGAGAGAGAGAGAGGTGCTATTAAGATACTTTTTGTTGTTTCACTGAATTTTATATATAGACAGACTTAGTTTTCGAATGATTTTAAAATATACTCGAAAATTAAGGCAAAAAGTCCTTGGAATTGATTTTCTGAGACGATACTGCTGAACATATAAAAATTAAGGATAAGAAATAAAACTCTGTCACATCCACTCACCCACCCCCTAACTAATTATATGTTTGTCCACACATCAATCCAGAAAGCTATAAAACTTTAATAATTAATCACTTTGTGCAGAAAGGATGGATATTTTGAAATACCCATCCCACACCACCCCTCAAAATTATTCTAAGAGTTCATTGTAGAGAATTAAATAAGTCGTCATCTATAATGCCTGTACTTAATTACCGTATTTAATTAACAATATGTTAAGAATACGAGCTGACAATCTCGCAGGTGATTCAGTAGAAATTTTAATATTTCCATGCAGTGCATAAAGGTGTAAGTGCATCTGCGTGTGGGTTAATATATACACACATATATTAACTATATGCGAATGTTAACAGCAACACTTTTTGTTTGTTTTAGTTCCTAGTTGGCACTTTTGCCGTTCATAGTTCCACAGTCCTGCATGAAAGTGTGGTTTGATTTAAAAGGGCTGCACACTTCCTAGACATCCCTAAAACACTGATACAGATGTGGACTTAAGAGAAACCGTATTTCAAAAGGTAGGATACTAGACGTTAACTCGTCAATGCACTATGTATTCACAATTAATTGGGCGAAATTCTTAATAGACTTAGTGTTCAATTGTTCGGATGAGACGACAAATTGGGTCACACGGGACATGTTAAACATTCATTGGCAGATGAAAATATATAAGACTACGTGCAACTGACAAGTTGCCTGAGAAAGAAAATCGAGAAATAATTACACCATAAAATACACTCAAACTTTCGTTCTGTCCTCATTTTGAGGCTTGAGGTAATCTATTACCATAGTAAATGAATCGTGTATTTCTTCGTCCACTGTTAGTGATTGTATTGGATATGTAGTTTCATTGGTTGCTTATATTGGAATAAATGCACATACAGTCGGTTTGATGGTTTGGGGCTTTTATGCTTGTGAAGATCAAACATGTGTCGATAAACTACATGTAGCAGTTTTTTAATATAAACGACTGAATACGTTTTCTAGTGTACAGAAATTAGCGTCTGCACAACAGATGCACTAATGTCCCTTTGAAAACTCGATGGAAAGAGTTAGGATAACGCAGAACAAAAATCTTGTATCAGCGAATATTATTGGTGCATTTTCGGAACGAATCCAATCAAAACAACCAAAGCACATCTTGACCTCTCTGTCTGCCAGAGGGGAAACGAAGGCGAGAATTTCATGTCGCTGTCCTGAGCTGTCTATGAAGTTTGTCTGTGTCTTCCAAATGCTGCAAACTGTTGTATTACTTTGGAAAGGTGAAAATGGTTGTATTTTCACTGACACTTGTTCGACAGTAAGTTTATTTAGTTAATTTACCTGCATTATTGGAGAAAATATTGTCTGGAAAGTATGGGTCACAACGACATGCTCGTTCTGATTGATTAATCTTCGTCTGGACAGTTCGTCTAGACAGCTTAATCAGGAAATTTACTGATTAAACTGCTAATGTATATTCACATGTCCTTGAAGATTTTACGAAATTATATGCTTGTGACAATTTGTTGTTTCTTGTTTAGAATATTACAAATTATTATAGATCATATATGCTAGTTATTTACTGATTTAGACTCGTCTAACTGGGCCTGGGCATACTGTGTTCCGTACAGTTACAGATAGAGAGATAAGGAAGTTACTGCTTTATTATTTATGTCCTTTTGTACTGTCATGGGAATTATTATTATTTTTAAAATGATGATCTAACATTTTTTTTCTACTTGATCCCCCCCCCAATTAAATCAATAATTGTAAAGTTTACATCATCTATTCAGTCATCGTATATATTGTACGTATAACTATAAGTACAATGTTACTTTTGTTAGTATTGTTAGATTAGTCATTAACTAAGAAAGTCGTACTACTATAATTTCTGGTCTCATGCTTTATTATTATTATGCACACATTGCACTTAACTGTAGATAAATTAATTCACTGTTATTTTAATAATAGCAAATATATAATTATGAATAAATTATAATTTAAATAACATAAGTTTGTTTTCCATGTTTATGGCCGACAAGAAAAGAATAATAATAATAATAATTATTATATTATTCTTAAAATTCCTTTTCACATTATATGATTATTAGTATTATTACAGATGAAAATCAGATTTTCAGTCATTTAGCACATGGTTAATTATTTATTAAGACAAAATTTTATTAAATGAACTGAATGATTATTGTAGTGAAACTTCTTTTAACCCTAAAGTTTCAATGCTTTATTAAAAAAAAATCAAGAGAATGTTTTATGATTTTTATACTAATAATATATGCAGTCAGCTTAAAACGAAAATATATATTTTTGTAATGATAGAATAAGAAACAACAATAAAAATTTGCAATATGATATTAAGCAATTTCAATATAAGCATCTTTCCCTGATTTTGAAATTAATTTTAACTGCCATACTTGTCTTATAAAGTTATATGGATGATTTTGAATAACATATTATTTTATATATCATGTGATGTTATATATCATGTGTAAGGGGTGTGTGTGTGTGTGTGTGCGCGCACGCCCGCACAATATAATAATTAATGATGATTATTTTTCTATTACAGCATAGTAGAAATTGAAGACTTGTTTCCATACTGTTGATACATGCTTTTAAGTTATGTAGTACTGGCCAGCGTGTGTGAAGAATATTTTTAATAAAGGAAAATAGTTTGTTAATTGAGTTTTGATATTTTAATAGTCACTTCTGATGTTGATTTATAATCTTTCAGCACTGGTTTCTTAAAATCCCTTGTTTTTATTACTCTAAAGGTTATGAGCTTTTTTATAATCATTTTTCTTTTCTTTTTTTCCCAGTGGTGAGACAGTTGCAAACACAAAACACATTATTCAAGGTAAGACATTTAATTTTCTATCACAGGATAGTTTATGTGAAATTTCAAACTTTGATTGACCAGATAATAGGAATACAGATTATCTGTTGAAATAAGTAGGTTAAATCAGTAGTATTAGGGGTTTGGATTGAGAGTATCAGTAACATTTTAAAGCTGTAATCTGTGTTGGATAGTGTGGCAGAGTAAATTTTGCTCTCCCTATTTTAAAATTTAATTGTTATATAAGTTGTTATATTATCCAATTTATTGTTATATTATCCAATTTAACCAGAGTGACCTGACCTTGGGCATCCTTATGATGTTATTTTTGAAAATGTCTGAGTTGAAGAAAAAACTTGAGGTGAAAATGTGCTAGAATTTACTGATGTAATGTACCATATGTAGTTTTTTTTATTATCCAATGGTTATGGGAGCAGCCAATAGGCTGAGATCTTAAAGTTTACTTGATGTAGAGAAATGTACAGTCTAATCACTTTGAATTTGACGTGGCAAAGAAGTCCAGTTTTGAAAGGTGACCATTAGCTTGATGGTGAGTTAAATTGACTAGTTGGGAGAGAATGGACTTAGAAATTTTATTGAATTTTTGTTGTTGATGTGATATACTTGTGTTGTGTGTAGAGAAGTACTATGTGAGTTGACTTTTATTTCTACAAATGTTTGAAATAAGCTCCTCACATATAGTTTAATAACACTTGACATTGTTTGATATGCTATACTTATTATGTGGTGTGTGTATCGGGCTAAGAAATACTATTGCAGGAAATTGTAAGTTGAGACTTGAATATAAGATAGAATGGAGTTATAAATTGATAAACTGGAAAACTCAACATTTGTTCCCTGGTTATGTTTTTCAGAGACAAAGAGTGCCTATCAAATGACATTTGAATCTACTGGTTCACTGATTATAAACTGCTATGACAAGAAATCATCTGCCGCTGTGTGTGTAAGTGGAAAAGGAATACACTACACTCTTCGATATATGGTGGCAAAGTATGCTAAGTACTCGAAGAAAATTTCTGGTATGGGGGAATACTAGAAATTACTACAATTGCTGTTCTGCTTGAATGAACTGGTATGGCAGGAAAACGCCCAGGTTGATTTCAAGAGAACAAGTGGCAAATCTGTTTTTTCAACATGAGGAGAAAAACACGTGAAAATTGAACTGAACTATAATTTGTGACATTGTTACCACCAAAAGCATGCAAAGGACTTTTGAGACTGCGCCTAAAACAGGTTATGTAAAAGACTATTATCATTTATTTCTAATAACTCCATTTCATTTCTCTGATAAGATTTGTCCTATATTGACTCTATTGTTGAATTGTATTTTTTAGGAGACTGTATAAAACATAGAAATTATTCGAACTTAGATGAAACTATTTCATTGTATTTGTCATATGTATATATTGATGGTTGATTTAATAAATTTATTGACCCTCTTAATGCTTATTAATAACTTTATGTTGGAGAATAAAGTAGGTGGATGGGGCTTGCTAAATATAGATGGATTTGTCTTCTCCTTTAATAAGTTTTTCTGCCTACAGAAAATACCCCAATACTTTTTTTTTTAATATAGAATTTGAGAAATATTAAACAGAAATATATATTTATACTACATTGATACATGACCAAAAAAAAAAAAAAAAAAAAGGTTTTCTTTTACAAAACTTTTTTTCCAGATTGTATTTAAGTTAATAAAAAGAATAACATACTATGTAGTTTGCATTTCTGTGAAGTTAAGAGTGCACAGTTTGCATTGCTATGAAGTTAAGAGTATACAATTTGCATTTCTGTGGAGTTTAATATTGTGCAATTTGCATTGCTATGGAGTTAGGAGTATGCAGTTATACTTTTCTCTGAGTTAAGAGTATGCAGTTTGCATTTCTATAGAGTTAAGAATAAGAGTGCAGTTTGCATTTTTCTGGAGTATGTAATTTGCATTTCTGTGGAATAAAAAATTTGCAGTTTGCATTTCTATGGAGTGAAGAGTATGCAGCTTGCATTTCTATGGAATTTAGACTTTGAGATTACATGAGGTTTTGAAATGGACTGGCTGGGCAATAGACTCATAAGCACATTATATATTTTAGTAATATTCATGAACAGTTGATGATCCACTAACTGATAACCCGAAACAGTGAGACTACGCTTTGTGCATAATAATCATTGTTCGTTAAGATGATGTGAACAATCAACAAAATTACAGGTTGCCACTAACTGATAATCAAAACCACTCAGACTACACTTTGTGCATAATAATAATTTTTCATTAGGATGAAATAACATGAACAAATGACGGAATTACACAAGACCACTAACTGATAACCCAAAACACTTAGACTATACTTTATGCAAAACAGTCATCCGTCATTAGGTTGATATAGCATGAGCAATCCTGGAAATGTCATCTGTCTCCAACTTTGTATAGCCTCTTTTCAAAAGTGTGCAAACTCTTCTCAATGGGTATAGAGTTCTTCCATGATAAAAAGAACCAGTGACTGATGAGTATTTCTGGTTCCTTAGTTTTATAATAGTAAATTATTACTGAGAAGCATTTAGCTTGAGAAGGCTAAAAGTCTTGAGTCGGAGATTTAAATCAGGGAGAAGAGAGAATAACGTGGGAGTTGTTTTCATGGTTGACAAATTATAGAAATAATAATTCTTATCAGCTGCAGTAATAAAGAAATCATATATATGTATCTTCCTTTATGTTATTCATAAGTCCTTTGTATGAATTATTAAACAAAACATAATTTTAATTTTATAAAAGCTAATTCCAAGATAATCTAGATTTATTGCTTTGTTAAACTGTTGTAGTATTGAACTGTTAAAACCAGCATGTGTGCCTTAAAAATAGAAGTTATTGTCTTAAATTAGGCCACCAGGATACCCCTCTGTCTGAAGTAGGTTCAACCCAAGCAAACCTGGTGGCTGCCCGGCTGCAGAACGAACGCTTCACACACATTTTCGCCAGCGACCTGCAACGGGCTGCAAAGACAGCTCAGGTCATTGTTGAGGCTAACACTGTTTGCAATTGTTTTGTCCAACTCAACAAATTACTCCGAGAACGGGTAGGAAAGAGTTTTTTTCTTTCTTATGTTTGCTCTTCCACTAAAAACTTGTTTTTTTACTGAAAACAGTGTAAATGCTAACTTGTTTCTATAAAAAGCATATCCTGAAGGTTATTGCTTATTATTACGTATGATCCATCTGGCTTTTATCTTGAAGGATATTACATATAAAGCACCTTTATGATCATGAAGATTATTTTATATGAACTGTGTGGCCTTTATCTGAAAGCTATTGCATATGACATCTGTTTTCATGCTGAAGATTAATACATACAACCCATCTAACCCTGAAAGTTGTTTTGTGTGAAGAATTGATCTTTGTCATAAAGGTTTATTCACCTCATGTTTATCTAATCATATAGGATAATATTGTTCGCTTCAAGGGCCTTCTTCACATGCTCTTTGAAAATAGAATATCATGCTTACCATACTTAGAATGTAGAAGTGTTCCTTTTTTATTTTTAAAGCAAAAGTAGTAAAACTGTCACATGTTTACAAATTAATATCACAGCAGAGTGATGTTCTTCATTGCTGTATCTGTAGAAACAAAATGCTTTTAAATTAATGAAAAGATATTCATGGTTCTCTTCTGTGAACATATTTTACCAGCATAGCATAGATTTAACCAAATATTTGATGTACTGAGCCTTATTACAGTGGCAGAAATCCTAAGAGTGAAAACAACTCATTTTTACAGGTGACATATGCTCAATGTTATCTTGCATTTATACTATTTTTATGCACTTTTATTAAACTTCACACCCAGCTGATTGCTTGTCACAAGCTTTTAAATTAAGGTAGATAATATCAATTGATTTCAAATTAAAATGGAGGATTACTCTGTGCACAGGACCACAAGAAAGATAACATCAATTGTTTTCAAGTCAAGGTAGGTTATATCACTTGTTTCAAAGCATGGAATTTTACCTGCTCTTGGCATTTCTAGCTGGCTTTTTAAAAGCAAGGGAGATAATTGAATTACTGCAGATAAGAGTTAGGCAAGTTGGCTAATCAGTCTTTGTGCACATTCTGGCAACTTGTGACTTTTGTCAAATAATTGATCACAGTTGACATTACATATTCACACAGAATAATTTTTTGCTATGTATGCAAAACAGCTACTAGACTATTGCAGATTTGCATCTTAACAGATTCTTACAGTTTATTACTGGTCCTCATAAAGGTTTTTTTCCCTCCAATTAATCAAAACAAACTTCATGGCCTTAAAAGTTGATTGAATAAAGTGTTTAAAAAAGTATATTCTTTAATATTGTACTTAAAGTAGAATGTATCTTTAAAAAATTAGAATTGGCCAAATTAAAATGGAAGGCTCCATTATTTATATATGTATGTATATATATATAACATATATATGTCAGATACTTTTTTCAACTAATTTCAGAAGCCATTGAAGCACATATTCCTGTTGAATAAATGGTCTTAATTCCTTTTCTGGAATAAGCTCTTGAAAAGTAAAACTGTAGCTTCATTTTATTACTTACATGCATGCGCACACACACACACCCACACGCATGCACGCGCGCACACACACACACATATTTTTGTTTTGTGCACCAAACTTGACCCCATCTAGATGAAAATTTGTTACTTCTACTTCAGTGTAAAAAACCTACTTATATTTATATATTTTCATCTTGTACATCTTTTAAATGTAGAGCTATGTTAAAACACTTTTAAAATCTTTATTTTATTTTTTAATTTTGTTTCTTTTTTTTACTGTAATGCAGCAACTGTCAGCACTTACACATTCTTGTGTAACACTCATTAAGAAAGAAAATACTTCTATCACTATTTTGTTTCTAGGGAAAACTTTAGTCTTTCTACCATGGTCAACTTATCCAGCTAATAAATTATGACAACTCAAGCTGGCTCATTGCTCTCTGATATCAAAATGTCCTTATTAAGAATAATAGTTGAAACTATAAAAGTTTTTTATTTATTCATTTGTCTTTTTCTTATTACTTCTTTTCAGGGATTTGGCGTGTTTGAAGGGAAGACTTTCAGTGAACTAAACAAAGCTGCAAAACAAAGAAACGTTTCGCCTATAGAGTTTACTCCAGAAGGTGCTGAAACCTATCTTGAGGTAAGATTATATTCCCCTGACCTATTAACAATTGTGCTGATTTATGTATGCAGTGTATTCACATCTTTAAAATAGTAAATTTAAGGCACATAGCAGCAGCCAGGAGGTCTCTGCATGTGTGAATCTTAGTATTCTAAACATAATATTTAAATTGTGTCACAACGACTCATGTTCCATATGTTTTATCAAGCAAATTTAAGTACCATTGGCGAACCTGGTGAACTGTTGTCACAGGCCGCAGTTTGGTGACCCCTGTTTTAGATAGTTGAGAAAATTAATGTGGTGGGATTCATTAGTATATATGTTGTATTAGTAAGTAAAACTGAATAATAATTCTTGATGCAAAAAGAAAATTAAAAAAAAAAAATTTATGTACTGCATTTGATAATGAAGTGCCTGATGCAAAAAGGAAAAGGTAAAAAAAATATTTATGCACAGCATTTTAAATTTTATTTTGAAAGTATTGATTAATTATGAATATTATATAATTTGAGTTTTGTTCTATGACAGTATGTATGCACTATTTTAAAATTAAAAAATCATTTTAAAATTTAAAAAAAAGACTTTGGATAGTCATTTTAAAAAAAACCCACCCGAGTGCAGGAATATTTTACTTGATTTATTATTATTATTTATCATCTGTGCAATATTAATATTCTGATACTTAAGCTGATGTACATTGTTTTGTCTGCATCAATGTGCAGCATTTTCAGGTACATAACTTGTAAATGGGTCTTAATGTATTATTAAGCATTTGTTAAAAAAATACTTTTATGATTGAAAATTTAGTCACATTTTGTAGTTGATGTTAAAAAGAAAAAAATATTTTCTTTTCTTATTTAGATGCGAAAGCGTGCAAAAGACTTTTTTCATGATCTGTGTGAATTGATGCGCAATGAGGGATCACCAGTAGATGAATCCTACAAGCCTGCATCCATAAAATCTAAACACAAAGTTGAGGATGGACAAAGCAGTTTTGGTGAGTTTTGCGACAACTTAAAAAATTACAGCCCAACAGAGCCTCAACAACATATGTCCCAAAACTGCATTACCACAGGTAGGATCAATAAAATGACCATTACTGGTCAGATAAATCATAGGAGAAACACTTTTCCTATTACAGAAGGAATAGAGTCAAAACGACTTCGTACTGAGGATGTGCTGCCTACCAGTAATGCCTTAAATTACACAGTGCCAACAGATATTTCTGCTGACTTTGAGCAATTTGTAGGGGAGAGAAGTATGACTGATGTATTTCTGTCTGATTATCCTTCCATGACAATGGCTCGTTCTAATTCTTCTTCTTCTTCCTCTGGCTGCTCCAGTCTCCAGGACAGCACAGAATCACAGGAACCCGATGGTGACCTCCCTACCCCTACTGAAGATGATGAACGTGACACAGACTGTAGTGACCCAGGCTTTGGTCATCCCACCCCCCTACTGGCCTGTCCTCAGACAGGCAATCCCACCCCAACTTCATGTCTGATGGTAAATTCTGTTAGCACTTCAGGACTTGTGATTTTGCCATTTAATGACAAGGTGTTTGTGTCCAGTTTTAAAGAGTCTGTTGGTGTGCATAGTAAGTCTTCCTTTAGAACTTTTGACCCAAACTGTTCTCTCTTTACACCTCCTACAATACATCTCTTTGATAAAACAAACTGGGGCAGTGGGGAAGGACCCCCTGCCCTAGGATTTGCTTTGTCATCCTCTCTGGCTTGTCCAAATGTGTCTCTCTCTCCTCTTTTAGAACACCGAATATCATCCCTCTCCTCTGTTTCATCAGGGCGTAACAGCAGCTTTGACGACTCTGATGTTGTGCCACAGATGGTGGGTGATGTGCTTGTGGTCAGTCATGGTGGCTTGCTTAAAGAACTAGTGAATCACTTCATTGAGGACTTTCACTGCAAGGTGCCAGGAGGCAAGGACCATGCCTTGAGAATCTGCCCAAACACTGGCATCTCTCGTTTCATGGTTACTCTCAGTGATGATGGTCAACCACCAGCTATTACGTGCCTGCTGATTCATGATAAAGAACACCTGAGTACCCTCTCTTGATGAAGAACACCTAAGTACTTTCTCAGAAAATGAGGGCAGAACCCATCAGGGCCTTGCTCTCTAACGTAATAGGTATATATTAGATATGAAAAAGAGAGGAAAAGGTAGCAGAGGTTGGAATAGTACAGTTTGTGGTAACATTTATTTTTTTAAAAAATTGTTATTATTCTTTAACATGTTTGGAATGAAAGAAAAAGGAAAACTATTTTGTTTTTGTTAGTCCAGACAAGAAATGGATGAACAGATCATGACGCACACAGATATTTTATTACATAAGACATAATACAACTTGATCAGGATTTTATTTATTTATTTGTATTTTGTGTGCTGAAATTTTTTTGAAAAATGTTATAGAATGGTGACATTTTTAATAAATGGGGCTACTGGTGGGTCTATATAGTCTTCTGAAGTTACGCACAATGTCATTCAAACATATTTCTGTGAGTTTGTATTAGAGACTTAGAATCCAAATGCATTGATGGTTGTTTTCAGGGGCTGCCATATTGGTAGCTTGATTGTGTATATGAATGTAAGCTCATGTGTGGATGTATGGCTTTTATCATTGATGATTGGGCTCATGCCTTGGGCTCTTGTCTTAAAGATTCTGTTCCAATGAATTTAGTTTGCAGACTTTTTATGAAGTGTTTTTATCATACTTCTGCATGCATGAGCTTAAGTGCATGTACATGATACCACTGGCTTTGTGGTGAATACTTTTACATGAACAATTGTATATACCTAATCATATGTATTATTAAAACTGATGTCAACAGGTGTTTCAGAGAATAATATAAATATGAATACATTTAAAACACTTACTTTTTTACTTCTTTACTTCCTTTTAAAGATATCAGTTTTAACTAAACAAAGCAAAAAATCCCCATTATGCTTGATGGTTTCTATTACTGAATTTTAAAAAAGAAAGCCAGTTTAAAGATATGACATGTACTGTAGTTCTCTTGCACATGCTTCCTGCCCAATGTAATTAGTATAACAATGGAAAGTACCAAGAAAACATCATAGCTCATATCTGAATGAAACCTCTATCAGGCAAGGTAGGTATATTGCAAAATAAAATATTCTTCAATAAATAGTTGTAAATTGTCGTTGCACAGATCATAACATTTCAACAAACTGACTCTTACCAATAAGGTTGTAAACAACTCTACACCTGTTATGTATGCAACCTTATTGAAGTTAAATTTAAGCTTAGAGCTTTTCATGCAGTCATTTTGTCTGGCAATTTTTAAAATTTCTGGACAGATTGTTGCTATGTCAGCAAATGTTGAGACTTTGTTCAACTACCAAGAATTATTCTTGACAGAAATATGTCTAGTATGTTATACTTTTCATATAACATATTGTCTATTAGTAAACAAATGAACAACAAAATTGATACAAAGGTTTATTTATATATATATTTAAAATACTGCCTAGACACTTTACAAAACATTGGACTTTATTTGAAAATAGCTAATGGAGGCTGTGTGTGCGAGTGCGCACACATATGCATGCATGTATATGTCCTGTTTTCACATTTTGTTTTTCTCCAGTTGAATAAAATTATTCAGCTTTGTTTTCCAGATTGAACACATGAAAATAGTGTAAATGACTTTTTAAGTGCTAGGAATTGACTGCTTTTGTAAAGAATGTGTAAAAATAATTATTTGCCACATATTATGTAAAAATGATGTTTTAGATTTGCATTTGCCATAAACAGGATTTTGTAAAACTATATGTTTGTTTAATGTATTGTATTTTCTGAAGTGTAAGATATTTAGTTGAATGTGTTAGAGCAGATTTAATAACCAGATCATGTGATGTCACAGTATAAATAATATTTTAAATATTTCATTATTTCTTATTAAATAAATTTAGTATTTGTATTTTCACTTAACAGAAATAATGGTAGTTTTAAATCCTTGTGTTTAGTATTAATATAATACTGATTTAAAAAAAAAAGAGTAAGTAAGCTCTCAGATTTGTATGATTAATATATTATTGATCATGCATGGTAGTAGATATTTACATCAGTCTCTTAGTGGTAAAGACATTTTAAAGCAATGTCAATAAACAGAAATCAAAGATGTGCCAGGAATACACATACAATACACATGTATGCATGCAATTATATACTAAATTATAAATGAGTAACATCCTACCACACCCACCCCTTCCCCAACTTCAGTTCTCTTTTTAAAACTATTTTTTCCACTGAATCAACAATAAACACAACAGTTTTATGTTCTTGTTGCTTCCAGATCTTCTCATTAAAAAACACAAAGAAACCCCCAAAATAAAACAAAACATAACCAATCTCTCTTACAAATACTCTTCTAAACTTTACATCATTAATCTTTTTTTTTTTTCTGTAAAGAGGAACTGTAATTATAATATAAGCATTCCTGTTGTTAAATGCAAGGTCCTGTGGGCCACTTTCTTGTGCATTGTCAGGCCCCATGCACTTCAGACAGTCTGCACTTGTTTGCAGACTTTAATTTTGATCTCATTCACGAGTGATGAACTTCATAATTTTTACCTGTCTAATGTTTCTGCATTCAGCTGTTATCATCATCTAATGAGTGTAAAATCCGTTTTTATTGTTCTTGACATGCTAAATTAACATTGGAGTTTGTGGTTGAAGATAACCCTTTATTAAGTCATCATCATTCATTTCTTGTCAGAGTTAAACAAAATGGAATAATACTCTCCTGCCTAACACCAAGTATGCTGGATTCTGTTGAACGTCTTGACTTGTTTTTATTTATTATTTCTTTATTTGAATGCAGTCTATAATTGTACAATATTTTGAGCTTTACTTGTATGAATGTGAAAAGAAAAGAGAGAAAAAAGAAGAAAAGTGTCTATATGCATACATCTACATTTGAAAAGTATTTGCACCCACCAGCCCAACCCTATCCTCTTAAAATATATTTATTATGAAATGTTTGGATTTTATATTTATTTTTAAATGTTCATCTTTGACTAGCATTCGGAATTCACTTTTGGCAAACAGTACTTTCAAAGATAAAACAGTTTGTGCATGAAAGTGACAGAATAGGTTTGTAAAGAAAATCAGATCTGAATTCACTGAGTGTGAAAGAGAATCAGATCTGAATATATTTAGGTGTTATAAATAAATAGAAACTTATTTACATTAAGTGTGTAAATAGATTACAATGGGCTTGTGAATAAAATCAATCTACACCAGATCTAGAACCATAGCAGTCATGGTACATACATTTAACACTTTAAATATAATAGTTTATTTTACTTTTTTGTTCATTTCTGTTAATTTTGTAAGTAGTTATATATATATATAATTTAAACAACATAAGACATTTTTTAAATGATAATGTAATTTTTAGATGAGACTAATAGATGTACATGACAAAATGGATATGATATGGACACAATTTACCTTTAGTTCTGTTAAATGTTATAAATTGAAATATTGATTATTTTAATGTCACTGGACATTATTGTATAGATATATGTTATTGAGCATGTATGACAGTGAGCCTTTATCATCATGGAAATTGGAATTGTTTATATCTTTTGAAATCCTTAATTAATTGTTCATTGTAGCATTTGGTGTCAGATTATCAGGTTTTTTTTTTTAAATCTGAAATTGTGAACTAATTCTATAATTTAGTATTTACTAATTTGCACATAGACTTTGTGATTATTTTTCTTGAACTATTAAACAAATCAAAATGGGCTGAACTGTAAATCTAATTATCTCTATATATCTAGTATCTCTTGGGTCAAAATTTTCCATAGCAATTTTACTACCCAATAGTATTGATACAGGAACATTAACAAATGGCATGACTTGAAAAAAATAGAAAATATCCCAGTATCTTTCATAGCAAATGCTTCACTTGCTTCCAAAACCTTTCTGAACCCCCAAATTTTTTCTTGCTCAGAATTAACAAAGTGACTGTAAAACAAGGAAATAAAAACTATTGCTCTGTAAAAGCAAAAAATTTAACCAGGTACTAGTATTTCCTTTTAAAGAGTGTGCTTTTTTTGTTTCTTATGTTTAGTTTGTTTAGATAAATCCTGGGGTGGAAGACACTCACAGTATAGGTTTCTTGTAATAGGATGAAGCTTAGACCACCCTCTGTCATCTATTTCCAAAGATGTGGTAAATGTAATGCATTAATGACATCTTCTGTAGCATTCATAACAACCAAATGTGTAAATGTAATGCATTAATGACATCTACTACATTCAAACAGCTAAAGGTGTAAATGTAATCATTAATGACCTCTACAGCATTTAAACAGCCAAAGGTGTAAATATAATGCATTAATGACATCTGTAGCATTCAAACAGCCAAAGGTGTAAACGTCATGTATTAATGACATCTTCAACATTCAAACAGCCAAAAGTGTAAATATAATGCATTAGTGACATCCTCTACAGCAATTAAACAGCCAAAGGTGTAAATATATTGACATCTTTTATAGCATTCAGAATAGCCAAAGGTGTAAATGTAGTGCATTAACAACTTCCACAGCATTCACTATTTCCATAGTTGTGGTAAATATAACACCTTAATGACATCTTCCACAGCATTCACTATTTCCATAGTTGTGGTAAATGTACACATTAATGACATCTTCCACAGCATTCAGAACAGCCAATGAAATATACTAGTCCAATGAAACAGAAAGAACATTCAGTACAACTGAAGTCTGAAAGATTATGCTATAGAGGAAACTTTAATTAATGAGCATGATTGGTTTCACAGTCACTTGTTAACTACAACTTTTGTTAACTGAATCTTTCATTTTAGTTGGATAATTTTAAGGCTGTCGTTAATAAAATTTGTGCTTGTTAATGGGGAGTAACTCATAATTTGTTAATCAAGGGTCCTTACTCTGTATTGTCTCCTTGCAGTCATCCTTTTAGTTTTCTTTAATTTAGATTTTCTGGGTCAGATATGAATCTGGGTAGTAGGCAATATTGTTTGCTTCTATTTACATATTAAAGATACAATAATAATAATCTGCTACTGCTGCTTTAGTATTGAAAGAATTTATGTGAAGTTGAGTTCCAGTTTACAAAAAAGATATATTATATATACACTACTCTGCAGTACTGTTAATGAAACCATTACTAGTTAATTTTTATACAAGTTTTTAATTCACATCCTTGCAGATGTGAATATAAAAAATAAGTTAGAATACATTTATAATTTTTAAAAGAATTTTTTTTTCCTGTGATCTCAAACATACAGGCAGGTGCTCTTTTTTTTTTCTTTTGTGCACGTCTTCATATCAATCCAGCATATTCCATCTTTTCTGGGCCTGGAGTTAGTTTTGTTGTAAAACCACAAAAGTTATATTAATACACATGAATTTATTTTTATCTCATTTAAAATTGAAAGATAAATGAACATGTGAACAACAAAAAAAATGTATACCTTAAAAGTTCAGAATTCATCTCTTAGTAATACCCTGATGTTTCAGTTTCGTATTATTTTTGTCACAATAGTATGAAACCAGTTTGGAGCATTGAACAATAAATGTAGATGAGACTACTGAAAGGACTTTGACCTTTCTTATGGTAATAACCTCGGCAGATTGAGTTGTAAGTTGTCAGCAGTAGAGGTGTCATCTCATAGTGAGAAGTGGTGGGATTGAAGTGGCAGTAGTAGTGTCATCCATAGTGAGAAGTGGTGGAATGTGAAGTGGCAGTAGTAGTGTCATCCATAGTGAAAAGTGGTAGAATGTGAATATAGTGGCAGTAGCAGTGTCATCCATAGTGAGAAGTGGTGAAATGTGAATATAATGATATGTCAGCAGAGTATCATCTCATAGTGAGAAGTTCTGGAATGTAAATATGATTATCTCAGTAGCAGTGTCATTTCATAGTTAGAAGTTCTGGAATGTGAGTATAATGATCATCTTTTCCTACATTTCACACATGGAAAAGAGGAAATAGTTATCCTTGTCTTAAAAGTTAAAATTTATTTTACAGAGGTAAATTATATTTTTGTCTGTAGTGTCTTAATTTACAATTGTTATACTCATACATGTTTATAAAATACTATATAAACGGGCATTTTTATATTAGATAACAAAAAGCAAATTTAAGTATGTGTGTATAAATGTGTTTGGCAGTGATTGAATAAAAATACGTATATGTTTTGGCAGTGATTGATTAAATACAAGAACATGATTGTATTTTCTTTGATCAGCTAATACTTGTCTTGTTGGTATTTTTCAAGAACTCAAGTGGAAGACTTCACTGTTATGTCCTTGCATTGGCCTACAGATCTAAGACCACATTATGTCTTTATGAATTTTATACTTGTATGTGCAGATGTCACATTCTAAAACTACACATTAAATGAGTTTGTGTGCTTTAAATGTTTACATTTATGTAACTTGTCAAATATTTATTGTAATAGATGTACTTTTTAACACCACAGAAATATGTTTATTTAAAAGAAAAAAATTATATCTAGTAGCAAATTTATTAGAAAGAAAAGATATATATCTAGTAGAAATTTGTTTAATAAAAAGTATATTTAATAGAAAATTTGTTTATTTACAAGAAAAAAGTAGATCAATTAGAAAATTTATTTATTTAAAAAGAAAAAAAAGTGTATCTAATAGAAAATTTGTTTATTTAAATGATAAAAATATATCTCAGAAAATTCATTTATCTAAAAGTAAAAAGTGTATCTAGTAGAAAATTTGTTTATTTAAAAGAAAAAAGTATTCTAGTAGAAATCTTTTAAATTAAAAGAAACAGTATATTTATCTAGTAGTGTCATAGTATAATTGGCATTTATCACAACAATAATAATAAAAAAAATAAATATGGATACCTGATTTGCAGTTGCATATAAGTGTAGTTGGACATTAGTTCAAATATATAAATAATAATTTATCATTTTCAGGTGCAGATAGGGCATTTTCCCCTCTTGTTTTGTTTTCATGCAACAGCCAGAACCTTTTTTTTTTTTTATATATATATATATGCTTGTGTGTAATAAAAAATCCAGTTTTCTTTTCTCTTTTACCCATGTGGCAATCTCTCCCTTACCAACCAACCCCCCCCCCAAAAAAAAAAAAAAAAAAAAACCCCAAAAGCAAAACCCAGAACTGTTCCCACATTATTGGCCCTTATCGCTGTTGAGTTTTAGTTGTCATTTGTTTTATATATAGATACATGCTTTTCATTTCTCTAGCATTTGAATGGAATATTGAAAGCATTAATATATATATTCTTGCTGTAAATGTTAGATTAATTTGCAACATCTGTTTCATTTAAAATTTGTGCAACTGTGATAACATTCCATTTGCCTCCCTTCTGAGACTTTTGTCTATCAACATGTGCCTCCCTGGTTTGCTGAGCAATCTGTTTTGGATATAGATTTCTAAACTGTAGATTTAGCTCTAGAATACTTAGTTTCTCCAACTGCTTGAAAAGCTGTATGTATGTATGCACACAGTAAAATTTGTAAGGAAAAAAGCTGCAGTGATTTTTAATTGGTGTGCATGTGCTGTATGTGTTGCAAAATTGGAAGAGTAGAGATTTACTTAATTAATGGGTAAACTGCAGTAAAAAAATTAAGACTTAAAGTCCAAGAGTGCCACTAGCTGCTTAACGGTTGAGAACCACTGTTTTATTAGACATGAAATTCATTATTACTGGTCTACACCTTTTCTTTCCCAGCTTTTGATTTGCATATGTAGGAAATTTTTGTTGATTTCATACAAGTTTAAACACTTTTTTCCCTCAGCTTTTGGTTTGTACAGGTTGAAAATTGTTTGACATACAGATTTAATTAATCACTTGTTCTCAAATGTTTTTGATTCCATGCTCAAATGGAAAGAAGAAAACAAATGGAATAAACAAATTTGTTTGCATTCTCTTTTCTTGGATATATAACCACAACAATCTCAGTCTACCGACTATACTGTCATTTTTGTTTCTTGTAGGCAGGCATGGATTAATTGACCATAAACAGCTGATAGCAAGATCACAATTTGGTGTTCTTTTGGTGATAAAGATATTTTACAGTCCCCCCCCCCCCAACTTTATTACCTGTTTTTGCTCATACTTTATTGCACAGATAAAAAGGTACTATTTATTAATTAAAGTATAAAGATAAATGCAAGAAAACTTTCCTTTAAAAGTTTTTAAAAATTAAGCTCTTTCTTTCAGCAACCAAATTATTTATTTCAGGGGAAAGAAATGAATATAGAATTATAACAACACAATTACATTCTTAAGAATAAAGGGAACATTATCTAGTACTCTCCAATGTTGTTTGTCATTGGTAACGAAACATCAAGTTTAATTCCATGTAAAATTACCTTGGAGTTATTTCATTAATATTTATATACATTTTTTAGGTGCTTGAGCCTCTTAACCCACAAATAAAAATTTAATGCAATACATTCTTTGGTGAGAAATTGTCTATGATTTCACAATAGACTGACATAATTAAAGAAGGTTAAATCCACATTTATTACAGTGTGGTAATGAATAGATTATATTTGAGTGCACCCCCCAAAAAAACCCAAATATCCTTTTGGTTAATTATTTATTTATTTCCTGCACACTAGCTCCAGTTAATATATGAACCAGCATGAATATTAATTAGATTTACTAGTGAGCAGAAATATGCTTGAAACATGTTGCTTAACATTAGCACACAAAAAAAGCGTTAAGTACTTTACCTAAAACAAAGTTAAAAAAAAAAGTTGTTATGTAGTAGTACTTTTTCTTTCCCAAAGTGCTTCCTCCTATAGCCCTGCTCCCCTCTGTCAGTAAAGAGGAATATGCTTTTGTATTACTGGCCCTCATTTCCTGCTGGGGCAAAATGTTATTTGCTTTCAACGGACCACATTTATTTCAAGGTTGGATTTTTGCTTTTGTTTGTCAAGCTGTATGCAGCATGAAATTATGCTTGGAATCTGTCACAGAATTTTCTTGTCTTTTGCAAAAAGTTCTCGTTACTTGTATATACAGTAATTGTCATTGCTTACTTTTTAAATGTCACTTTACAAATATCTCCAATTAACATATTTTTAAATGCTTGGCAGCATAATTTGTAAAGAATAAACAAAACTATTTTCAGGCACACTAAATTTTCTATACATTTTGTTGATTTTACAGCAAAGTATGCATTCAGTCATTTATAAAACTTTCAGTTAACCAAAAATGTGGTACTAAACAAAAAGAAAAATTAAGATAATTTCTGATCTATGTAATAAAACTTGAATCATAAGAATTGTCATAAAATAGTGGAGTGAAATTTTACAACAGTTACTTGAGTATGTATGAAAGCTTTTTAATTTAAAAAAAAAAATCTGTTGGAAAATTCATATTTGCAACAGCTTGCCCTTTGAAGGAAGTGGAGAAACTGGTATTTCATTATGACTATCAATATCTTTATTTGTAACTACTAATATTCCTGTGGTCAATTTAATGGACTGTGAGATATGTAGGTTTTGATGGAAATACTACACATTTTAGTTTGTCCTCTGTACTAAAATGCACTGCTTTGTTTGGAATTCTTAAAATTAGCAAGTGCAGTTGCATGTGAATATTTTTCACATTGGCTGTTTGCATTAATAATATTATTATTAATAAAGATAATAATTATAGATAATTAAGAGAGACTGGAAGTTATTAAAGAAAAACATTTTTAGATTCAGTTCAAATTTGAAGAAACATTTTATCAAATGCAAATTTTGTTACATGTACATTTTCTGCAATTCATTTAATTTGTAGTGAACATATTAAATCATTACAGATATATTTTTGTTTAATATGCACAACACACTCTGTACTATTATGTGCAGACTTACTTTATTTGGCTTAAATGTATTTTTGTCTATATACATGTGCTATGTTAGTAACTACACCATTTTGAAACATGGTTTTTGTGTGGAGACGAAATATGTTTCAAGTGAATTCTTTCACTAGATCTTTTTCTTAGAGCATATTGCTCTACGGGGAGCATGCCAGAATAAACTGGAGAACAGAATATAACTTGCCATGTGTTGTTTTTAAAATTTTTCTTACTTGGAGTATAATTACTTGCAAAACAATGGGCATGAGACTAAGATGAAACAGCTAAAGGTTTAAAGCCAAATATGCAAGATTTAAAAAAATCAGTTGGATCTGTGTAATTTATGGTGTAATTTATAAGAGTCAGACAATAAAGAAAGCATGCTAAAAAGATTACCTGTTTTTCATGGATTTTTTATTTTGAAAGAAATCATACATGTATGCATGCGTGTATACACAGGCTTTTTTTAGTGGCATGTATTGTGGATTTTGTATTTAATCTACTACAGTCTATTTAAAATACATCCTCTGATCTAATAAAATTTACAATGGTACTTTATATGAAATTTTATGTATTATTACAAATACTGTATCAAATGCATTGGAATCTAGTAAATTTGAAGTGCTCGAGGAGAAAATCTTCAAATTAAATTAAATTTGAATTAAACTAATGTATTTAAAAAATATATTTAAGTATGAAAAGTTTAACTGATTAGTTTCTGTCAAATAATAACATTTCATCTAGTATAAAAAATGTTAATCTTTAAGAATATATTGCAAAGTCATAGTCATCAAAGTGATAAATAATCTTTTGCCTCATGGTGACATCTAGCAAAATTATAAAAATTGAAGACTGATATTTTGATTCGTCCCTCACCATGAACAGTCAAGTCGTAACTATTTCTTATGCCATGCAATATATCATATTTGATAAGAAATAACTCAGATGAGTTTGTGAAGACACATAACATCTCAATTACAATCTTTAAATTTTACCTAAATAAATATGACAAAATGTTGAGTGAAATTTCCTAATTTTCAAACATTTTTACATGTTGTTATATAAAGAACAGAATTATAATTAACTCTTTGACTTCCAGCTGTGCTTTTGAGCATGGTTCAAAAGGTCACTACACAGAGAGCTCTATACTTTTTGATTTCAAACAATGGAGTCTATGTGTCTGAAGTCTTGTGATAGCAACACACATCATTGCAAATGGCGGCTGCCTTTTTTTAATCTTTATCTTTTGTTTTTCTTCATATTTTGGTCAAAATTGTGAAGTGAGACTTTAGCAGCCAAAACTGCATCTAAACGATCAAGTGCTGAGGGAGCTTGTCTTTTGATGGAATTTGCCAACGATGGCAGAGTTAATGATGAAACTTGTGGTGATGAAAAGGATTATGTTGTGGAAGATATTGAGAACACTACTTCAGTCTCTAGTGACAGTGATTGTGAAGCACAACCGAGTAAATCAACAGGTAGATGTGGTCGCAGTATACGTGGGTGTGGTATTAGTGGACGAAATTATCTAAAGTGAAGCAAATGTTGAGCAGCAGTCTATGCATACTGATTCTTTTGATATTTTTATTGATAAACAGTATCCTGTTTTTACTACTTGATGCTCTGTTTTCTGTGACTCTCATAGCACAGCAAACCAATTTTTATGCTAATCAGGGGGAAAATACTTCTGGTGCTGTGTCCTATATATCCTCAATACTTTTTTGTGTAATATTTTGAGAGAAAAAAAACAACATAATATTGATTGGTGTAAATGTTTACCACCATCACTGACATAACCCCCAAACAAAACAGATTACCTGATTTTTATCCTGTTAGATCAAACCTCACAACTAACAGTTGTTAAGATGTTCTTTGAAAGAGGGGCATTTTTATAGGTTGATTTATGAACTTGTTTAAAATACACCAACACAGTGTATCAATTGACTGATACTTTTATAATTATATTTTAAGTATAAAGTTTTTCTCACAAAATATCAACTTAAGTCTAATATAAATTCATATTGGTGTGCACCCCAATACTCAAATGTGAAAGCACGCATTTCACTTTAATTCTTTGATGAGAGGAAAAAGAAAATACAAAATGAATATAATTGCAAACCTCTACAAAAAAAATTTTAGTATTTTTATTAAAATTTATTTTAAAAAAATAATAGCTACATCTTCTAAAAAAAGAAAATGGTCAGTGAGATTTATAGATATGGTTAAGTCCAACAGTCATTTAATAGTATGCCATATTTTCTGTTCTCAAGCTCCCATCATTTCTGACCAGACCATTCAGAAAAGTGTCACCTGTTTAATTTAAATGAGGTAAACTCAATGCAAGAAGTGCCATGGAACCTGTATTCAGAATTAATAGTTTAGACCAAATGGTTTGTGATTACTCACAAAATGTTTGGTAATTACTTAATTTGTCTCTTAATACATGAAAGTTGAACATGACCAGACATCTAGGAGCTCTTTCTCCCTACTGTCATCAATGACAACAAAAAACAGCAACTCATCACTTGGGAGCTTGGTACCACTACCAGTAAGTTAACAGCAGTAGCCTATGTTTGCAGGTCTTGGAGCTTGAAACCAGTATTGATTTTTGGAATTTTTCTTAATTGATCATCAGTCATATATGAGGCTGCATGGCAAAACCCAGCTAAAGATGCGAAAATTAATTTTGTGCTATAGCCATTTGTGGTTGTAAATCCCCTTTGATAGTCCAGTGGGGTACGTACTTAAAAAAAAAAAATGTATAGTGAAAAAAACTGACATAAAATATTTTAAAAAAAATAGCCATGATTCTGAACTTTAATAAATTACAAAAAACCCACTTTTGAATTTTTTCACTTTAGCCGGGTTTTGCCATGCAGCGTCACATATATTAATACGGAGAGGAAATGACAGTACTGTGCATGGATATTGCTATCTTAAATCTAAAGTTAGCGTGTTGTGCATTGAAATGCAAGAAAACCTTGCTCCCCTCCCCTGTTTTCAGTTTCCAAATGAGAAAAACGTTTTGCTACACAATAACTGCACACTGGATCTTCCTTTTCTTTGTCCTCTTCCAGTCAATATGTTCATTATTCATCTGCTTTCTATCTTCCATCTATGTACAGCATAAAATATTTTGATCATCAGGGTTTTAGAATGCCATTTTAATTAGTTAATTTGTATCAGGTTCCTGTACAGTTAAAAAGTGTTGCCTTAATTTAAACAAAATATTTTAATGGTAGAAAGTTTACTGGTAATGTTGCTTAATTTAAATGTGTCATTGCTATTCATAATAAGAAATTAAAGATATTGAAACCATCTGATAGTGAAAAATCTGAACAATGACTGAGATATGTAGATATAAAATCAGTTTAGGCAATTTTAAGTGTGAAATAAGCTACAAAAACTAAGCAAACAAACAGTTACAATCCCATAGAATAGGGTGGAAAGTTTCAGGAAAATATAGAATTTGTTTTTGCTGTGAATTCAGGACAGGCAGTTAAGCATAAGTCTATCTCCATTGCTGCTATTCAATCCTTGGATGAAAATTTCCAAAATTTTGAAATGAAGTAGCCTGAAAAAATATTTAAAAAGATATTTTAAATGTCCCAAATTTGGTCTGATAGCACACCCAAATCCTTTAATATTTAATCCTATTTTCCAGGAACCAATTGAAAACAAACAGAATGTTGTTTATATATTATTATTCAAATTTTTACCCTGGAGGAACTCTTGAAATAATTCTTAGGTCTCAGGGAACCACTAAAAAAAATGACTATATCTATGATGTCTACATTTTTTAAAACCAATGTCTCTCGAGGAACCCCTAGTGACCTCTCATGGAACCCTAGGGTTCTGCACAAACCTTCACTGAGAAACTCATAGCATAGATGCAAAAATCAGTTCTCTGTGACCTTAAATCAGTGTTCCCATTGACTATTAAGTTAATTTCTAGAGCTGCTATTTATTATTTTCTACAGAATGGTTCACTTCTTTATTTGTACTTATTTAAAACACTTATATGGAAACACTGACATACATTCACATATTATAGAGTATCTGTAGTACCCAGAGGAAAAAACTATTTAACTTCAACCACACCAACAATGAAAAGGTTATTTGGATGTTTATTTTAAATGAGTGCATGGTATGTACAAGATACAGACAGGCTCCATTCTGTTCTTTCACTAACAAATTCACAATCCTTTATTCAACATCATGCATTTTGGAGAAAAATAAGCAGTTTTCATCCACTTATACCAAACATACATGCTGTGCTCACACATTAAAACAATCAAATGGAAAGAAATGCAAATAAGTATTACAGATAATGTAAACAAAATTTCTCTTTCTCAAACTCATAATATGGAAGTTTCACCTCTCAGTTAAATTCAGTTTACAACCCACCCCACCCCCACAACAACAACCCACCCACCCCCAAAAAAAAACATTTAAAATTGTCTTTTTTCTTCCCCTTAATTTTCTATCCATTTACACAATTTTTCTTTTGCCTAACTTTCCCATCTCATTTTTATTTAAGTAATCTTGCCATCTTAGGTTCATCCCACTCCACCAAATTCATTTGTAGTATAAATGATTTCCTACTTGTAAAAGCTGTTATTTAATTTTAAGAACATGCACGTTAAATAAAAGGATACAGTTTAATTCCATCTAAATATCTCAGTTCTTTCCATTTAGAATGTCCCTCTTTCAAACATAGTGTCATTAGAGTTGACTACTTCTTGTACACATTTTATCAGAACTTGAGAAATATTAATTTTTAAAAAAGTGTTGATCATTTTATTTTCTCATCAATGGTTCTCTAACCTTTTTATTCTTAACCCTTTTCCCCTCCCTAAATATGCAAATATACTCCTCCATTGATATAAACTTAGGGCTTTATTATGGTAAAGTACAAAAGAAAAGTTTATAATCCATGATTCGGTTTGAGAAATCTTGTTATATACCAAACTTAATAATAAATATATAAGAAAACATTACATCGATGTATTGCATTAATAAAAATAATATATGTTACAAGCTATTGAACAAAAAAGTAATGCAAAGAAAAATTAATAAATTGTATAAATGCTTTGTTATTACAGAAACCACTTGTTTGCAGTTAATAAAATTTAAATAAGAATTCATATTGTAAAACATTTGATCACTGTCTTTCAGTATGGTCAAGGTATATGTTTACTGCAGTATACCATTCATAGAGAAACAAAAGCTAAATTCAGTGGGCATAACCCAATGGTAAGAAATTCAATTTATTGCATAATGCTGAATTTCCTGTTAAAAATAATCAACTGAAGAGCAACATAAATAAAAGTTCCTCATTTAGGTATGCAGCTACACTGCCTAACATATTTCACCAATGCAAATTTCATGATACTCAAGGTTAAATTTGTCTTATTGCTGATTGTATAGATGCACTAGTGATCAACAGATAGTTATATAATCTCACAATTATTTCTTGTGCAAGAATGTGTTTAGTCAATCATTTCTTGCATATGGTGCTAATGTGTTCATTCAAGTGGATCTTGTGCACGGTGCTATTGTGTTCAGTCAATTGGTTTTTGTGTATGGTGCTATTGTGTTCAGTCAAGTGGTTTTTGTGTATGGTGCTATTGTGTTCAGTCAAGTGGTTCTTGCATATGGTGCTATTCTGTTCAGTCTAGTGGTTCTTGCATATAGTGATATTGTGTTCAGTAAAATGATTCCTGCATATAGTGATATTGTGCTCAGAGTTTTGGTTCTTGTATACAGTGCCACTATGTTCAGTTTAGTCTAATAGTTCTTACATTTGGTGCTGCTGTGTTCAGTACAGTCCACTGCTTCTTGTGCGTGGATGTACTGTAATCAATAATTTCTTGCATGTGTTCAGTTGTCTATCCTTTCTTATGTATGATGCTATCCTGTTCAGTTGTCAGTTGTTTCTTGCGTGTGATGCTACTATGTTCAATTATATTATCAATCTTTACTTGTACTTCTACTGTGTTCAATCTTTACTTGATGCTACTATGTTCAATCTTTACTTGTACATGATGCTATTGTGTTCAATCTTTACTTGTACATGATGCTACTGTGTTCAAATGTCAATTATTATTTGTACATGATGCTATTGTGTTCAATTATTACTTGAGCATGATGTTAGTGTTCCAACATTACTTGAGCATGATGCTGCTGTGTTTAATTATTACTTGCGCACGATGTTACTTACTGATTTGTTTCATACACATGATGCTATTGTGTTTAGTTTAGTTTCTTTATGCCTTATTATTTTTTCTCTGCTCTTAACAATGTAGCAGGACACCATCCCAAAAATGGAAAATAGGCCCAAGTACTTAAGAGGAAAAATGTACAAGATAATAATATTATTTAAAAATAAAGACTTTGGATAAGTTGTTTGGGAGCAGAGTGTAGCATCAAAGCAAATAAAATAAATTTGCACTTATACATTAAATTGTAGTTTTAAATATACTAAATGCTGCTTTGAATCTACTATTACAGTATTAGCATCTAAATATTAATGAGGTTGGAATGCAGCCATACTAAACCTGGACAAGAAATTACTGATTGTATTTGTCTTGACAGAAATCTATTTAGCCAAATATCAATTGTTGCTTCTGTTTTTAAAACCATAAAAATTTAGAATGTAATGTTGCATTAGTAAATAAAAGTCTTACATTTATCTGAGTGATTTTGGACAAAAATGTCGTCTGCAAACAAACTGCTGCTCTATTTTTTATTTCTTTAAATTTATTTCTGAAGACATTAAGAAACCCACAAAACGAATCACACAGTACAAAATAATTAATGCCACAAGACTTTAGTTTTATCCCTTTTCCTCTTAAGAAGTTAAAAACAGAGCGAGGCTTGAAATAATTGTTCTGTGTTTCGGTGTGCAACACGATATGAACAGGCACCTACTGCTGCAGCTCAACATAGTTGGCAGGAAACAATCCCCGCTTGCCCTTACAAGTCCCTTTCCACCAGCCTTCATCAATCTAAAAAGTGGTAGATGAAAAAATATTTGCAAATTATTTCATTATAAAGATATAGGGGTAGGGGTGTTTCTAGACAAAGAAAAGTGTACTTCAACTGTTAAAAAAAAAAGAATAAATAAGAAAAGAACAATTTGCAAACTTACAGACAGTAAAATGGCTCTCCAGTTTAAATCAATGTGAAAAATTACACTCCAATATTTCTAATATACATTTCAAAGCAAAGAAAGGAAAATGTAATGTAAACATCCTCAAATAAATAAATAATAAAAGTTTAATTTTAAATAAGTCAAATTTGAATTTAAAATATTTTTTTCTATAATCTATTTCACTTGTGTCAAAACACAAGTGCAAAAATATGTAAAATATATAAGTTTAATTTTATACTGATATGAGCAATAAAATTTAGATTTAAAACAAAATATTTACTAAAATTCTAGTCAAAACAACACACATTAAAAATAGCTAACAATAATTTATAATAATCTGAAATTAAAACATCTGTATAAAAAAACAAAGAGATAATGTACATATCTAGTTAACATTATCAAACTTGCCAAAACATCAACATGAGAAACACAGATGTGTTTCTCATGTTGACGTGCACAGCTAATATAAAACTACCAAGAAATAAACACAAGAAAGACAAAAATATTAAAATGTACAGCTAACTGCAAAGACTTCAATGACAAAGACACAAACATTACATGTACAGCTAACTGCCAAGACTTCAATATGAGAAAGACACAAATTTTAGTGTACAGCTAACTGCCAAGACTTCAATATGAGAGAGGCACAAATTTTAGAGTGTACAGCTAACTGCCAAGACTTCAATGACAAAGACACAAACATTACATGTACAGTTAACTGCCAAGACTTCAATATGAGAAAGACACAAATTTTAGAGTGTACAGCTAACTGCAAAGACTTCAATATAAGAAAGATACAAACATTACAGGGTATATGGCTAATGTCAAATTACCATGACATCAATCTGACATACACACAAACAAATCAACACAATATGACCATAACAGCTGAATCTTTATCCATGCCATGCATTTTAAAATCTCTATAACCTTTTTTTTAATTTGCAAAGGATTATTTTGTGTTTAGTAGTGGGCTCATTATACCTTTGATCGGAGCTTAAAAGTAGCCAGTTTCTACTGATGACGAGAAGAAACAAGTATTCTATGAGACAAAAAAAAAATTCCAATTTTAATTCTATACATGACTTACCATTTCAATATCAGTTATGATGTCCTCCGGGTCAAATGTTAGTTCATCCTCATCGACTGAAATGGAGAAAATGCAAGATTAGAATCTAAAGAGCATTCTAGGAATACAAAATTATCTAAATTCTTGTTTCCAACAAGTGAAGCTCAGCAGGATTAAAACCTAATGTTTCAAGAAATATATGCACATGAAATTATGATTTCAAACCAGTCAAGTTTTCATCCATTTATTATTATGAAGAGTGCTATGTTGAGAACCTATTTTACACCAGCAGAATTAAAATCGAGCTTCAATTACCTGTACTTTAAATCCTATACTTCTACCTTGTGAAAAGGTTCTCACGTATAAACTTTTTGTGTTTCAAAGACTACCTGGGCTAAAAATATTGTACTTCCCAGTGAAGTTACTCACAAATCAAGTTCCAAAGATTACCTGTACATTAAGCCAGAAAACATGCATCTGTTCTTCCATTCAGAAATATATGTACCTATACTTCCATCCAGAAAACATGTACCTGTACTTTCACCCAGTCAAGTTCCTCAGAAATAATGTCTACATTTCAAAGATTGCTTGTTACTGTAATTCCATTCCATGTCAAGTGCTTCAAAGATTATAGATAACTGTAATTCCATTCAGTGAAGGTCCACAAAATTATGTCTAGTATTTTAAAGATTACAGGTAACTCTAATTCCATTCAATAAAGGTCCTCAAAAATTATGTCTAGTATTTTAAAGATTATTTGTAAGTTTAATTCCAATCAGTAAGATCCTCAGAAATAATGTCTAGTGTTCCAAAGATAACATGCATCAGAAATACTGTATTTCTATCCAATGAAGATGAACTGCATTAAAAGCTTGTTTGGAGAATCATATGTTAAACAAGATGCATTTTCACTATAATTCAATTTTTATTTTATTACCAAGTAACATGACTTCCAAGTAACTTCTTTAATGGAAAAAGACAGCTACTTCAAAGTCATTCTAGTTTGGTCAATCTAAAACAGATGTAATTTTTTTTACTAACACTGATAATATATACGGTATTTAAAATGTTCAAAATCAGTTAACAAAGGTGCCTGTGATCAAATGAGAAAGTCTCCAAGGTAGGGTTGAATACACATCCAAATAGGCATGCACTCTCTCTCTCTCTCTCTCTCACAAATGAATAATAAAATCTCTCAACATTTTGATATCACCTTTGCATAACATGAACTAATCAGCATCATTTTGAACTGAAATATGTAAATGACAAAGCAATATTTATTGGCAATTATTTCATCCAACTGAATAAAGAAAAAATATGTTTATATAAACATAGGCTCAAAGCCTACTCCATATAACTTTAGCCAGAAAATATTTTCCCTTTAATCTCCTTCGAAACCTTTATTTTAAAATAAAATAAATAAAAAGAAGCTAGAACCTTACCTGCTTGGTAATCATACAAAGCCACAGCCGTAGAACCACCTTGTGCTTGTGGTGCAGGTTCATCTTCTGGTTCATCAGCTGGTTGATTGTATGGATCTTCTTCAAACTCATATGGTGACTGCGGTGGAATGTCAGGTGGGGGGGATCTTCCTGAAGGCTGGGTTTCTGTTTCTTGTTCTCCAACCTCGTAGGGATTTTCACCAGACACATACACTGCATTATATTTTATTTCTGGCCTTGACTGTGGTTCTGGTTCCGGCTGCAGCTCTGGCTCTGGTTCTGCTTCAGGTTCTTGTTCATAATTAGATGTTTCTCTAGTAGGTTCTGTCTCCCAGTGCTCTTGGTTCAAACGTTCCTAGAAACAAAATAAATGCATATAAAGAAATTTAATGAACACCCAGTGATCATAAGGCATGATTTTCTAGATACTAAACTACCTTTCACTCCCAATGTTACTTTAGCAGTAAAGCTTTTCAAAAATGCCATTGAATTAATCCTTTTATTATCCACATTGTGTACAATACACAAGTTTAAAAGTTTAAGTTGCTTCAATCTACTCTTTGATGATTTGGAAAAAAAAAATGATTGACGAAAATGCATTAATAAAAAATGTACTGAAACATAAAATATTTTGTTATTTAGCTTACTTCCTGTTGCTTCTTTTGTTCTTCTTTCTCTCGCTGCTCTTTGGCCTGACGTCTTTTTTTCTCTTCCTCTGCACCTTTGCGTGCTTCCTCCTCATTGGATTTGGCAAGATTTTCAAACTTTGAGCGTAGACTTTTCGCACCATCTGAGCCTTTAATAAAAATAACATATTAAACAATTAAAATTAGAATAATAAAAATATTATGCTCATTCACAAGCAGTGAATGAAAAAACAATCTTCAATCAAAATGTAATCAAACTTAAATGTCCGATTATTCTTTAATAACCAAAATCAATGACAAAAGAAATTCATCCTTTTTCTTCTAGATCTACACAGAATGTAGTGGAAATAAGTTTAGTGAAATTTAAGAAAATAATATTCACTATTAACTATTAAATCTTTAATTCATTCTAGCACTTATCATATAAGTTTTTTGGAAATGTTTTGTAAGAATTTTAAATGAATTAAGCAAACTTTACTTACTCCCTTGTGGTTGTGTTCGTTGATAACCACTGCTCACCCCTTTCATGTCATCAAAAGAACCTGCTGACTAAAAGTACAAAGCACTTATCTTAAAACTACAAATAACCCATCAACTCAGTTGATGAGATGGAAATGCACTTAGAGATTAAGCACATTCAATTGTTAGAGAGGTTGCCCAAACAAGGATTTTAAACAAAGCCCAATGGAAAAAGTGTGTGTGTGTGTGCGCGCGTGCGTGCGTGTGTACAAGAAAAAAATCAAATTGAAAGTTTAAAAAAATAATTTGTGAAAAAACTATCAAATTATAATGGACATGGTTGGACCATTTATGTTATGGGAATCCTCAACCTGAAATTGGGTGAGGCATCAATACAAAAATGAAACAGATGGGTATGAACTGGATAATGTATGATCTGAATACAATAAACATACCTATTTAAATAAAATACAGAAAATGAGGATCTTTGCAAATTTATACAACTATTACTTCCAAGGCTATTATTATAAAATGATAGAGAATAAAAATCCAATAACATTAGTGATCTGATATACCAGTAGGACACTTTTGTTTAGAATAGTTTAGAATCTGCTGTAAAATAAAATACATCTGAAAGAAATCAACACTTAAATGCAATTAGAAATGGACAGCAAGCAAGGTACTAATTTTTATTACAACAGCTTGATTTCAGCCAATCAATTAACTGGCATCACCAAAAGAACCAGGATGGGTGAACAATCAACACAAAGCTAATTTAGTGTATTTAGTGCTTAAATTATTGTATATCCATCTAATTTCTAATGTCACCCCATCATGGGGAAACAGCTGCAAATCTCTGAATGCACACCAAAAATACCAACTTGCATGCATCAGCACACCAAAAATACCAACTTGCATGCATCAGCACACCAATAAAAATAACATGGAGCAGAAACAATTTTGCAAGACCTACCAATCATCACAAGCCTTCTTGCTGTACCAACAGCAAAGCATTTACCAGTTAAACTAAAGAGAAGTAGCATTTTCTCAGACCTACCAATCATAAGCCTTTTTTGCAATAAAAACAGTGATGCAATTACCAGCTATGACTAGTTTTCAGTGCAATATCCTTGTCCTCATCACTCTTTGACCATAACTATTCCCTCTCCTTCCCCCCCCCCCCCCCCCAACAACCCAGGCCAATAATTTTTCACTTTTCCTCATCAGGTGACTGGAAATGAACTTTTTACTATTCCCCCTATCACTGCATTGGCCATTAACATTTTACTTTCCATCATCACTTCACTGATCATAACCTTATTACTTTCCCTCATCACTTCACTGATCATAACATTACTTTCCCCTCATCACTTCGCTGATCATAACTTATTACATTCCCTCATCATTCACTGATCATAACTTATTACTTTTCCTCATCACATCACTGATCATAACTTATTAATTTCCCTCATCAAATGGCCATTAACTTTTTACTTCTCCTCACCACTCAAGTGGCCATCAACTTTTGACACTTTTCCTTTTCAATGCGTTGGCCATTAGTTTTGTTTTTCCCTCATCAAATGGCCGTTAACTTTTTACTTTCTTTCTCTAACTTATTATTGTTCTATGGTGTACCTGAACTGGTCCACCTGAGGAATACTGAAATTGAACATTTAGAAGAACTATCACATACATTGTTGAGTATGTAGTTGGTTATACGTTAAACATGCTCATGATGAAGTTTTGTGAACACTTTATTGTACATAATAAGAAAGCCAAAAAGTATCTTCAACCTTTTCATACCATTTCATTTTAGTACTAAAACAAAGCTTTGGCTAGGTTGAAGGCTAACAGATATGAGAATTATATTTACTCAAAAAATAAATTTAGTGAACAGTTAAACTGCCCATGAACTTTGTAAGCCCATGGAGGGTAAAATCTTTTACACACATGCATGAATACACACTCTCTCTCCTTGTAAAATGTAGTATTTGGTGTATTAAAAGACTGATAAAAGTGTAAAGCATGCAGTATGTGGAAACTTACAAAATATTATGAAGCCTTTGATGATATACTTATAAAAACAAAATAAAATCATCACTGCTTTTATTATCAGAATATAAAAACTAATACTGAAATGCACATCTTGTTATCAATGAAAACAAGCATGGAAATCTAAGCATCAAAGCTAAAAGAATTAACTGTTTGTACATCTGAATTAAAAGAAGCTACCAAACTAGGACTTTTGATTTTTTTTTACATTTTTTGTGGATATTTGTTTAGAATCTTGGAAATGGATTTCAAAACCTCAGAATTCAAGAAAAGGCTGAAAACTTGCATTTTAAAAAAAAGTATATTTCTTATTTAAAAACATTTTAAAATATTTTTTAAAAACAATGACAAAGCAAGTAAGTTATAAAAAATAAAAACATGCAGCAAAACTTGGAAAAGCTAGAACTGATATCTTCTTTAATGGGTGATTTAAAAAAAAAAGTGTGTGTGTATGTGTGTGCGCGCGCATGCATATACAATTTTTTTTTATATAACTACATTTTTAGTACTGCCTCAGAAAGAAATTTAGATCCATGAAGGCAGACAAATATCAATCACAGAACACAAAATTTTACTCACTGCATCTTGTTTGTCAGCTTCAACACCAAATTTGCCTCCAAAGCCTTTCTTCATGTCTGTCTGTGATGGATGCAGTTCAGTTTTTGTAACGTCCCCATATCCTGCAGCAGATTTGTCTTGTCTGTCCTTTTGTACACCAAATTTGCCCCCAAACCCCTTGGAATAGTCTGCAAAAAAGAAAGACTGCACTTCTTTATAAGACTGTCAACATGTCACACTCACCATATAATGACGAGTACCAATATTTAAAACTACAAATATTAGCTAAATATAAATGTTTATGAAAAAGTATATTTTTTATTGTAATCAAGTGAGACTTGTCATTCTCTTTTGTATACTGTGAGTGCTGAAAAACTTCCACCAATGACACAAAACCTAATATAAAGTAAAATCAGATTCTTTGAACTATTTATTGCTTAAGCACATACACTGGGCTTCTTTGTACTCTACTGCCTATATGTGACCTGTCACCACAAAAAGATACTTAAGTCGCGCAAGGCTAAGCCGAGAAAAACGGCAAAAACGAAGGTGGGGGTCTACATGGGTGAAATTGAGATTTTCATTTTAGCGTGTTCCCAAACCATCGAACAACAAATTACTAGCGTGTTTTTCTTTAATTCGAACTAGAAATAGCTTTATTATTATTTTTTTGTGACCTACTGTCTAACTTCGAAGGAAAAATATGGCCCAAAAGTGCTATAATCTGACGATCGTAGACGGTAGAATCCCTGGCTGAACCTCATAATGTTGTATATCAGAATGCTCAGGAAAAAGCCTATTTTTATGCTGACGACACTGGTTATTTATTTATTTATTTATAACGTCTAATCAGAATGTTTTATAAGGCTGTGCTTGGCGTAAACAAAGTGAAAAGCGTCAGCCAATCCGCAGATAGTTTATCAAAGCTTACTATAAGTTACCAAGCATGCTCTCATAAAAAGACGGTCGCGATTGGTTGAAACGCACACAAGGGAGACAGTTTCGTCCTGTAATGCGTAATGCAAACATGGAGAAACGAATCGCTAATTTGTTGAATTCATGTAAAGAAAGCAACATCTTAGAAAAAGAAAGCATTCAGATTAAAGATTTGATATCTGATTATTTTGCTAATGAGGATGTAGCTGATGGATTTTCTCTGAAAGTGACACGGACAGCGAATCGCGTGATCGAACAACGAAAAAGACGAAGCAGACGACAGCTGACGATAACTGACTGTACACTGAAGTGAAAGGTGTGCTATAATTACTGGATTATTTAAACGATATTTTTTTTAAGAATGTGAAAGTAATGCAGCTTTAATCTGTGATTTATTTAGTGGAGCTAGCATCAGATTTAGAAAGAGGTATCAATTCAATATTATGCCTTAATTTTAGAATATTCTGTGAGCCACAATAATCATTCTCGCATACAGAAATTCTAATCGTTATGGCTTAAAAAGACTGTTGTCTGTAAATGATGTAACAATATATTTGTTGTTTATAGTTATTACAGTGTTAGCTATTGTGTCTTCTTCAACTCTGATTGCAAATGAAGCAGATTAATATATGGTTGCTAAGGAAAAACCTCTCAGAAATGTGTTCAATCTTTGAGGCCGATTTTCTCAAAATGGCCGTCCGGACAGTAGTGCACTTCAAACAAACATAACTTTTCTATATTTTGTCCTACACTCTTTATTTTTATATCAACAGAAAGCCCTTTCAATTTTCTTTCTATTGATATATATATCTCAATACCCCCAAAATCCGACTTAAGTATCTTTTTGTGGTGACAGGTCACATATGTGTTAGTATTTGTGATTACTTTTATGCATGGGGTTTGCTGCGAACCAATAATATATTGATGTTACTGTTCATACATTCTTGTCAAAATCCTCCTACCCCAAAGTAGTAATTTTTCAAAATTTACTCAACTGTTTTCTTCAACTCATAGAGTGTACACCAATAACAACACACACTAAGAAGGAATGAATAGCATAAGATAAAAAAAACATCTCTGATTCTAAATTGTCAGGACAGTATTAGCTTCTAATGAATATACAGCACTGAATATACAGTATTCACCACCTGCTAGCCCCTCTATTCTGTAACCTGGCTGGGTTATCTACCACTGATTGTATTCACCATCTATTAACCACTGTATTATTCAATATGGGATGTATATGTTAAGGAAGAAGTATTAAACTTGGAACAAAAAACAAATTAAACACATTATCACCTGTTTGTGATTCATGCTTCTGTAGTTCTTCTTTATGTTCCCAACCTACAGCAGATTTGTCTACACGGTCTTTTTCAACACCAAACTTCCCTCCAAATCCTTTGCTGTGATCTGATGACAATTGGAATCATACAGAATAAATCATTTATTTAAGTTTTTTTATTTTTATCAAGAAAGATTACATGTTAATGTCATTTAATGTTAGTTTATAGAATGCTGTTACATCATTTAATGTTATTTTGTAGAGATGAAATTGTAATAGGGATTTTAAAGAGATTATGGACTAAATAGTGGTCAATTACAAGTGTTCAGGACTGTAAACCAAGTTATCCAGTGTTCAGTGTGGAAATGGGGATTTAGCCTTGTTCCAAAATGGTGCTTGCTGCTAGAATGAGCATTGTACTGGAGTAGGACAACACTCACTTCTTGTATCTCTATGTGTGTCTACAAAATGTTAAGTTGGACAACACTCACTTTCTAGCATATGGGGGGGTTGAGGGTGATAAGCCAAACAAACTACACCTAGAAAAAAAAACAGACACAGCTAAGCAAAAAGAAAAGTAAAACTACCTGCATAGACAAGTAAATGTAACAGATCACTTTTTTGAAAAAGTCTGCAGTTGAAAGAAAATTAATCATCGGTGGCAGAGTATAGTCATATCTGAAAGTCTTTTGATTTTAGGTCACCTCTCTTTCACACTATGTGATACAAGGAATGGACTATGGTTTGGACCAGGTTCTGTGTGTGATACGTCTTAGGGTGTGGACATTTGTTTATTCGACGAGAAGAAATTTTTACCAGACAAAATCACTTTTATGAGTAAAACTATTCACTGACCTGTCTGAGAAGCATGCTTGTCAGTTTTGCCTTGGTAGTCCCAGCCAACTGCCGCTTTGTCTTGCCTGTCAGTTTGCACTCCAAACTTACCACCAAAACCCTTGCTGTAGTCTATCAACAAAATAAAAAAAATATTAGTATTAAAAAGATTATTATTAACATTAAAATGTCAGCAGAAAAATTCACCCAATGATCTAGAACAGTTCTGATGGTCTTGGACTAACAGAAAAGCTTTATAAAAAGGTATCTGCAGGTGTTCTTAAATTTTTTTCTATCATCTTGATAAAAGTTTTAACTGAAATGTACACATATATATTCTGCAATTAAAAGGTTTGTTTTTTTCTCCATTTTTTCTGCTACTGAAAACACTGTTTTCTTTTATGTGGCATGGTGACCAATTCTGCTTTACTTTGCTGCACTTCAGTTATAGTTACCACAAACTATACAAAAATGACATACAAAGACGGTTAACTGTCAAGAGAAATTAGGATGAATGGTTTTATTTTCTGTTGAAATTCGGATTACTGGTCTCATCTTTTGGTTGAAATTTGGAGTAATGGTCTTATTTTTCTGCTGAAATTAGGATTACTGGTCTCATCTTTTGGTTGAAATTTGGAGTAATGGTCTTATTTTTCTGCTGAAATTAGGATTAATGGTCTTTCTGTTGAAAATGGGATTAATGATATAATTTTCTTTGAAATTATGATTACTGATATTTATTTTAGAAATTAGGGTTAATAGTTTTGTAGATATTAGTTTACTGGGCTTGCTGTTTAAAAAAAATATATATTAATAGTCTTTTATTGCAGAAATTAGGATTATTAGTTTTACTTTTTGTGGAAATTAGGATTATTGTATTGCTTTCTGTAGAAATTAGGATTAGTGTATTGCTTTCTGTAGAAATTAGGATTATTGTATTGCTTTCTGTAAAAATTAGGATTATTGTATTGCTTTCTGCAGAAATTAGGATTATTGTATTGCTTTCTGTAGAAATTAGGATTATTGTATTGCTTTCTGTAGAAATTAGGATTATTTGTTTTGCTTTCTGCAGAAATTAGGATAATTGTTTTGCTTTCTGCAGAAATTAGGACTGTTGGTTTAATTTTCTTTAGGGCTGCCTTCAACCACAAGATAAAACTGCACTGTCGTGGGTGCTAGGTTCAGGTTCTAATGAGAGCAAGGAGAAAATTCTAAAACACTACTCAATGCTAAGGTGGCAGTGATAAGGATTTACAAATAGAATATCAGGAAGGACAAGTGAAAAACTTCGAGGAAACATGAGTAGTTTAAGAAGTTTCTGAATGGGAAAGATTCTTTTACTGACTCAGAAATATGATGAATGTATCTTCAGCCCATAAATGCAACATTCAATATCAATTAAAAAAATATATGCAAGATAAAAAGTGCTGGTAATTTAGTTAAATAACCTTCATTAAAACAATAATAATACAGTGAAACCTTGCAATAACGTGATAATTGGAGTCCTTAAAATCATATCGTGTTAACGTGGAGTTTTACAATATTTAACTTTTTTCTGAGAATATATAAGTGTATTCATGTCTAATGTAAAAAATCGGGTTATTATTGGACAAATATTAAAATGGAATGCATTATTAAGATATATTCAAAATAATGGATGGATAATATATTTATAGGTTATTACTTTGCGTTAAATAGTTTTACTAATTTTTATTTGTTTGTACAATAATACATATTGACTGATAATACCCTGACTAACGTTATATCATGAATAGTGTTTCAACACTGTATGGTACCGTTGTGCCATGCAGTACATCCATAATGCATGTAATTCCATTGAAAAGTCACACACAGATTAAAATATTCAATAATTTTGTCACAGATCATTGTGTCTGAATTCAACATCTAATATATACATGTACTTAAAAAAATATTTTGTCCCGGTAAGAGAAAAATACATGTACATGAATTTCAAATTTCAGAAACCACACCACGATTGTATTACATGTATATTCAAATTCATACGTGATCTCACCCCCAAAAGTTAAATATATTTTATACTCTTACTTTGAAAAAAAATTTCATGTGTGAATGAATATACAAAATTTCGGGAGTCATGTCACGACCGCGTTATATCTGAATTCACATCATCATGGGATTCCACTGTATCTACAACCACTTTCAAGAAACATTTTACAAAAAGGGCTCTGCATCCATATTGTTATAGTCCTAATGGAAGATATTTAACCTAAAATGATATTTAATTTCTGTCTTCTATATTATTTTTATGTTACGAATTTATGATAAAGTATAAAACATAGTCTGAAAATAGTTTTAAGACAAATAACATGCAGATGATAATCTGGTCTTCTAGCATGCGCATTCCTTTGCCACACCATGTTAGTCAGTTTGACAAACAATGTAAAAAAACACTGATAGCAATAAATACACAATACACAAATTTAGCTTTAGTTCAACCGAGCCTTACTATTCTATGCATTCAATATGTCACAAACTTGGCACTTCAATTTATCCTGTCTACTCATGATAGATCTGTTTTTTTGTTTCACAAATTAGGCCGTATTTACTCTGCCATGACCAAACTTTTCAGTTTCCAATATTTTCTTTAATGATTAACACCAAGTGTCACAAAATGGGAATTTCATTGTTATTAAATTATACATATTAATATATTAAAAACTAAAACATAATTATTACTGAAATGATGGATAACACGAGCCATATGTGAATATATATCTAGTCGGATAAACGAATGGCTAAAGGATGAAAGTGTGAGTGGGCAAGTGTTAAGTGCGAGTGGAATTAGCATTAGTCAGTTTTATTTAATGATTACATTGCTAGTAGCCGAACCAGAAGAGCAGTGAAACATATCTAAGAAATAATCCCTGCTAAGATGTGATAGAGAGATTAGATAGGTGTGCACCTATGCAAGCCAAGTTATCCTCAAAGTCAAATGAAGCGTGAACAAAGTTTTGCTACATTTGATTGGTAAATGGATGAGGTGACTAGCAATGTTTGGTTAGAAATCTGACATATTTGGAGATCTTTATTCTGCACAAAGCTGAACTAAAAGAAGGATGATTTGGTTTAGGCTAGGGTCCCTGAAAGCCCATGAGAAAATTCAGAATTGAAGCCTAAATTTAGAAAGCCCTTTTTGGAAGGTAATATTCAGTGACTGTGATAGATCAAACTGATAATTTAAATTGTATTTAAAAAAATGAGTTGTGTGAACGAAGAATGAGCAGCAATTATTATGCTGTGTTTTTAATGATGGTTTTATTTCTGAGATTGATCAAAAGAAATGAAGTTAGAAATATAGTGATAAGCAATTTAGGGGAAATCTTCACTGTATATTACAGGACTCTAGTGTGTCAGCAATCAACTCAACTGAGGAATACAGTCATTTTCCTATTGAATCTATGACAGGGTAAGTCCAATCAGTCTTTACCTAAAGAGAGCTACACTGGGTGTGTTGGGCTAGCAGCTAGTTGGCATGAAAATGTGTGTATTCAACAATACAACAGGATCATGGTGTCGGTGATCTGATTTTTTTTCCTCTGATAACTTCTTTCCTCATAGAAACTTCAATAGACTTTTCATCTTTTGATGTTCTCTGTCTTGGTTTGTTTCTATGAGGATTTTCTCAAATCATTCTGAAGAGTGCATTCTACTTATTATATATTTCATGTGGAGGTGATTTCCTTATAATGCAGGTGGTGGTTGTGTTTTAACTTTTATTAGTTTATTTATTTTTTTAAAAATTCACTACCTAAAATGTTTCATGACCTGAACCGGTGACTCAGTTAAGTAGACATTTATGAACCCAATGAACAAATGACTGGTGAGAACTCTAGTGTTGTAAACTACACAGAAAAATGATAACAGAAATCAGAAGTGTTAAGAATTATTGTTAGGTTACAACAATCTGTGATGAAGATTTTTTTGTGTAATTCATTACATATATATATTTTCTTTTTCTTTAGATTTCATTTTAATTGTTAAGCTATTATTCTGAATATAATTAGTATATTGTTATGTAATTGTAGTGTAGCTCATATTGTAACATTTAGAGCTATAGTATCATTTAACTATTCATTTATGTTACAGAGCTCACTGGATGAGGCATGACAAGTCAAAATAGTCACAACAAATACCAGACCTTTGCCTCAATTATAACCAGAATCGATTATTCATTTAGGTTACAGTGCTTACTGTATGAGGCATGACAAGTCAAAATAGTCACAACAATTACCAGACCATTGCCTCAATTATAACCAGAATTGATTATTCATTTAGGTTACAGTGAGTCAAAATAGTCACAACAAATACCAGACCATTGCCTCAATTATAACCAGAATTGATTATATCATTTATGTTACAGTGCTTACTGCATGAGGTGTGACAAGTCAAAATAGTCACAACAAATACCAGACCATTGCCTCAATTATAACCAGAATCAATTAACTGCATCAGCATCTATAAGTAGATTAGTGTATTAAGCGTAAGTATATCTGAGCTAATTGCATAAGTATAGGTCACCCCAGGTATCATGTAAGCAGGTATGACAGGTATAATTAAAATCAAACCTCTTGAGTACCAGGCAAAATTTGTTTTCTTCTGCATATAAATTGAAGCCATAGACTACTTTGCCTTTAAATAATCAAGTGTTGAGCAGTATAACAAGGTTAATATGGTCTATTCTAACTATAAGACCGTCCATTTCACCTGGACTAAATTATAAAGTAAAAATAGACAAATGCAACATTTCAGTGTGCAATGACTAAAACACCTTTCTGAGACTCATGTTGGTCAACTTTCTCATGATGTTCCCATCCTACAGCAGATTTGTCCACGCGGTCTTTCTGCACACCAAACTTTCCTCCAAAACCAGTAGAGTAATCTGAAGAGATTAATAATAAAAAACTTAATCCTGGTTTAACATCACACTGATTGTCACGGGAATATTTCATGCTTTGTGCAACTGCATCAAATTGTCAATAAAACATTCTGTTATTGTTTTTAATCTAAGAAAACCTGAACAACAAACAAATAAGAACTTGTTATATTTCACAGTATTGATAAGACACAGAAAAAGGAAAAAGTGAGGGAAACATCCACAGTTAAAACTGTCTACTACCAAACTCTCTAATTATTAATCAGTAATATTAAACATGCAGTAAAAAATGCTGACACATTTGCTTGTTAGAAAAAAATAAAATTAAAATAATGCAATATATAAATTTAAAAAAATTAAAACTGAAGTTAACAATACCCTTCCCCAAACCTTGTATTTATGAGATTATTAGAAATATTACAAATTTAAATAATTCTTAACATCAATCCAAACAAAAACTAGACAATTAATTACTATTAAAAATTAATTTATAAAAATCGTTGAACTTGAAAGTTCAAACAATACATATTGAATTTCAATATACTAATTAGACCTAATTTTGAATACTCGTATTTGTGAGTTCTTTTTGTTACTTTAGAAAAATAGCTGTATTATTTTTTTCTTTTCCATCTAAATTCAACTCATTTTATGAATGAAAAAGAAAGATTTACAAACGTACTTCCAAAGAGTTTATCATCTGGCTTGACTATGTTAACAGTTCTCTTTCTGATAACACTATCATATACTTAGCATAGAAAGGGCTATGACACTGTCAATAGATCTGACAAACAATATCAACACATTTCATCAAGTTCCAAAGTGTCAGGAAATATTAACTTATGCATGTCATCCATGCCTGGAAAACTATAACTATATCCCTTGAGGTTTATTTATTTTTTTTGTAAATGACCACCACTTTGAGCTTGGATATTTTGCCTGACATGCAGCATCACAGAATAACAAGCATAATTATTGAGAGCCCAAGCCAATGTATATATATATATATATATGTGTTAGCCAAACATTCCAATACCTCAGACTTGGCAAGTCCATAAAAATAAGTTAGCGCAAGAGTGCATACTCTTTTACAAGTTAGGATCACATTATACAAAAATAACAGCTGTGATTTCCAGTGATGATAATCATAACTATGATATACCTTTCCAATTTCAACAGGCCAATCACAATTGGGAGGTAAGCTGACTGAAGAGTCAATTTAGTGGAGGTAAAAGCTAACAACTGTTCACATGCTAAAATTAGAAGCATTGTTTTATTTCTTTCTTTTTTAAAAGCAGCACAAAACAAACAAATTACCTGTCTGAGAAGCATGCTTTTCTGTTTTTCCTTCATAGCTGTATCCAACTGAAGACTGAGAATTGAAAGAACATAAAATAATTCAAGGAATGCTAATAATGATGCTATACTATGGCATGTTGTTAAGCTACAAAACTGATTGTAATGTTAGATATGAACATTCAAAAGTGAAAAGACACTGATCTCACTCTACACTGACATTGATCTTTGCTTTACAATGATAGTAACACTGATCTTTACACTGATCTTACTCTACACTGATTCCGATCTTTCTCTAAAGTGACACTGGTCTTAGCTCTATAATGATGTTAGCCATTGCTCTTCACTGACACTGATCTTTGCTCTACACTGACATTGACCTTTGCTTTACACTTTTATTGATCTTGACAATGATCTTAACTTTATTCTGTCATTGATCTTACTCTAAAATGACACTGATCAATGCTCTACGATGACACTGGTCTTAGCTCTATAATGACATTGATCTTTTAAAGCATTGACAATGATCTTTACTTCAAGCTGATATTAGTTTTGCTATATCACTGACACTGCTCTACAAGATATTGATTTTTGCTCTACAATGACATTGGTCTTTACAATGTCCTCATCTATGTTCTATAATGACAATGATCTTTGCTCTACAATGACATTGATTTTTGCTCTACAATGACCTGATCTTTGCTCTATAATGACACTGATCTTTGCTCTACAATGACAATGATCTGTGCTCTACAATGACATAACGAGAGTGGTCTTTGCTCTACAATGAAACCAAGTTATACTCCAAACTGAAATTGATCTTTGCTGTAAATGACACTGACCATTGCTCTTTGCGCTACAATGACTCTGCTCTTTGCTCTACAATGACACTAATCTTTGCTCTACAATGACACTAATCTTCAATCTACAAAGACACTAATCTTCAATCTACAATGACACTGATCTTCGCTGTACAATGACACTAATCTTCAATCTACAATGACACTGATCTTTGCTCTATGATGACACTTACCTTTGCTTTATGATGACACTGACCTTTGTTCTAAAATGACACTGATCTTTGCTCTACACTCTTCCAGTTAATTAATATTAAAGTGTTGGTGATTGGCCTCTTAGAATGCAATCAGTTTACCTGCAAAGCAGTCACTCTGGGGTCTCAAAAAGTTATGCACTTGCTGACTTATATTTTTCCTTAAAACTAAAAATGTTAATATTAATAAATTACTGCTCATAGACGTGTGAGCATTCAAAATGTTTATTATCAGTGACTAAATATTGTCTTTCAACTTTGATCCATTGACTGCTATATCATGAAAAACATGAGTGTATTTGTATCAATCTATCGTGTTCTCAAAAGTACATATTTTAAAATTGTATTTTTTTTTTTACTCCATTGCTACTAGTATCAAACAGTGATGCCTGTAATAAACCAATGAAACTCTGTGCAGGCTGGAAATTGAAGCAAAGAACAGTGAAGAAAAAGAGCAGAACATACTTTGTCCATCCTGTCAGACTGGACTCCAAACTTTCCCCCAAAACCTTTTACAGCATCTGTTTGGCTGGCATGCTTGGATAGGTCAGCATGATAATCATTTCCAACAGCAGACTGTTAAAAAGTGATTTGGGTCATTTTAAATTTACTTACATAAAATGAATGGTAAAAAAACATTGTAAAAGTGTGAATTAACTAATAAGTTTTAGTTTTATGTATAAAGTTAATAAAGAATGCAAAAATGATCATTTAAACAAATATCTGCCATAATTACGGTCAATTCTGATTAAATTATATATGTGACCTACCACCAGCATATGAGTTGTGGGTAACTTTACGGACATTTTGATAACAGAAATGTCATATTCTAATCACCAACTTCTGTATAGTTAAATTTTAAAAAAATAAGCGAAACTGCTTGCATTAAAATATCTATTACCAGACTTCAAGTACCTTCATTAAGAATATATATGGAAAATAAAAATAAACTCACGTTTGGTCTCAGGTCAGCCTATTCCAGCATATGTGAGACATGACCTGTCAATGCAACTTAGTGACACTAATGGTGAAGCTGGTGCCATGCTTAGGTGAGTTTAATTAACTTTTAGGTTAGAAAGGGTATAACTTTTTCTTATTTCTATACATTATTGGAAGGATAAAAACTATGGATTTTAGATTGGAGTCCTTCCCAGCTTTCCTGGCACCATTTAAAAACAGTGTGCATACCAAACTCATGCAGACATTTTCCACTGTTCAAGAACAGACAGGGAATGACTCCTTGGTTAATTAATAAACATACCAAGGTAAAAACGATCCCAATGGATTAATTAACTCTGTCGTATCAGGGTGAGAAAATCTATTTGACCATACAATGAAGAAATTACAAATAATATATTTTAAAACATATTATTATATCATTCTTAGTAATTAAGATAAATGAAACTATTTTGTTCCAGTAATTGTTAGGTCAGTGTTTATTACTTGTTTCATTGTGTGATTAGTGAAATCAACCAAATGTCCTATTGATAATAGTAAACTAACACACAATAATCTTTAATAAATTCATGTCCTTTTAATAATACTGTGTCATATCTGAGAGACTGGAGTCATTTGTTGCTAGAATGAACAAATAGTAAAAGGAACCCCTTTTCCCCAGATGGCAACACAGGTGACAGCTGTAACAATGCTACAGCTAAGCACTCCAGCATATATACCAAGGTATCAATCCCTGGGCTTGCGCCATTGTTAAAGTGTACTGCTGCCATTGTATACACTGTATTACATCCAGCCTGTCAACACGAACTGAAGACGAGGCCTGACCTCTACTACACCTGAGATAAGTTAGCAATCTTGCTGCTGTCACTGAAATAATTAACACTGACTATTATTAGCTTTGACTTTTCGAGTTATATGCCAGGTTACCTCAATGGTTAACAATAAGTGACATTCTAATATCTTATAGAACCAATCATGATCACACTTTTTTAGTAATGTTTATTCATTGATAATAGTCTGCCACTAGAAACCAGAGAGTAACTTATTTTATTCATACCTTCTAATTTCTAAATAACCAGGATTGTTGGGTAGTTGGGGGCTAGAACTGTTAGACTATTGCCTATCTTAAAATCCATTTCATCGTTCATAGTTGCTCTGTGGTCCAATCCTGGAATGTGGACTTTGCCTGAAATTTTAATTAATTCCGGTAGGGGAGGGGTGTATTCACACTAACTACCATTTATTGTGACCACCCACTTCACCAGACATTACAAGAAGGTAGAAGAGAATGTTTATTAATGGTGCAAACTGTCAGACAATTGGACAATCAGCTAATGTGCACTGTTCAAAGTAAGATGGTATCCTTCAAGGTTTTCATTTCAAGAAAAAGGCAAAACTGGTCAGCAACAATAACAATCTAATTTTCTTTAGCAAGCACACTTACAGAAAAAAATATGTTTGACAACGACGACATAACACAAGTAAATAGATTCCAAAATTTTACTGCAGTATCTCTAAACATTGTTTGCTTTTGAAGGTTTTAATGAAGAAAGTGGAAAATGCACATTTTGAAAACAATTGTGAGTACATCTATAATAGATAGAAACACAATACCAATGGTCAAGTTGCAATATACACTAAAACAGTGACAGAAAAGACTGTAGAATTGATAACTTGATTTGAAGGTACTGTTACATCTAAATCAATGGGAAGCATAGATGTATTGTTTGAAAATAGTATCATCATTGTCAAGCATATTGAGGACTGATTTGTTGCTCTTAATGATTGCAAATAGTCTTGACAATCAGCAAAGGAAAGCCTATCCTAGTGATGCATTACTAACATTTTTCAACTTTTTCCCCTAGCTTTCAATGGATAATTATTTTTAGGTCATACAATGAAATTCGCAGAAATCTATAAATGAAAGAGATTTTGGCCTTTCCAAATTACACAGAATTACTGTCATGTCCAAACAAAGCAATAGAAAACAAGAATGACAAAAGTAAGGCATTTTGACACCTTTGTATGAATAAATGAAATATGGTTGCATAATTCAAAATTTATATCTATAGTTGGAATTTAGTCAAACTATTATAAATTCTTACAGAATAGGTGTTAAACTTTCCAAATCAAGTGAGCTCTCAAAATCAACGAAGATAGCCCTTTTGGCCTATTTCTATTTCTATTGGTAAGGAAGGTGAAGTATATTCTGACTCATTTTGTGGTGGTGGGTCACATACAAGTTGGGAAAATTTATGGTAACTGATTCTATACACATTTCTTGAAAAAAACATATTTTATAATTTATTATTATTTTTTTTAACAAGAAAAAAATAATGCATTCAATCTTATATCAATGTGGACCCACCTTATCCATGCGATCCGTCAGCACACCAAATTTGCCCCCATATCCCTCAGATGCTTTTGGTCCAGCTTCAAACTCTTTCTGTTTAACTGTTGTATCATCCTTCCTAACTTCTTCCCTCAATTTCTTTAAGCTAACAACAAAATGAAAATAGCAGAGGTTCTCTTATTTTAAGACTTGCATCATTTATGGATCATTTTATAGAATTATTGGTTAATAACATTACCAAAAATACATTAAATACAAACTAGTTTCAGGGTTTAAAAAGAATCCTCCACCCAAAAATATTACACAGTACACTCATACACACACTAATCAGTACTAAAACAGAAAAAAAATAATGAAAATATTACAAATACATCCACACTAAATATATATATCCATAATAATCATTACTAATGCGTAAGGTTTAAATTTAAAAAAATAAAATGAAAATACTACTAAAAATTACAACACAATGTTTACACATCCACACTAATCATATCAAAAATGGAATCACTAGATTTTAAATACCTATTGTGTTATAGTAAGAAAGCAAATCACCTAATATTCTAAGCTTATATCTTAGTTCTCATTCTCACAGTTAATTACATTCTAGCATTTTGAAAGCAACACTAATGAAACAGTACAAAAGTATAAAATGTAAATACCAAAACACACGCATGACAAACTTTTAAATTCAAACGACTATTAGATATTCATCTGAGCATTGCATGCAAAAATATTTTGGTATAAAAATAGGCATTTAAAAACTCTATTTAACTTCAATCATGCAAGAATATTTTGGTATAAAAATAGGCATTTTAAAAACTCTATTTAACTTCAATTATTAGTTATATAAGAAATGCCTTGAAATCCACACCATCATTTTACTTTGGGATTCAGAAATCCATCTCCAGTACAAAAAATATTATGGGTTTCATCATAATTCAAGTCCAAGTTCATTCTAAGGCCAAAAAAAGTCTGAGAAAATGTTAGGTTAATGAGTTGCTGGAAACTGCATTGTTACATGAAATGTTATTTTAGAAGTTTATATTTAAAAGAGTTTGGGCTACTGCATTGTTACACGAAATGTCATTTTATATTTAAAAGAGTTTGGGCTATGTTTCTGGATATTGGATAACAATAATATATAAGCTACTGCTTATTGAATAAATTAATAGTTGAAGAATCTTTAGAGACTTACATGATGTTAAATTTAATAATCAATAGTACACTACACAGAAAATATTTGTTTTAAACGTTATTCATCACAATGATGAATTACATGTACTTTCTACACTTGTAACATTTGAACTATGTCTTCTAATAATAAAACTTAATAGTATTTAACTCATCAAGGCTGAAGGTTAAAACAGCTTTTAAGTTTTATTATACTTTTTCCCCAATGGTCAATTCTGAGGCAAAAGAATTAAATTTCTAAATGTGGATTGTGGTTTTTGTTAGTTTATGTACTGGAAATCATACTTCTACAAGGTTGCTACTTACTCAACAGCTCCTTGGCGACCAGAGCCTTCCACAGTCTTAGCACCCCATCTTTGTTCTTGCTCACTGATATCGTTCTATACCAACAGATCACAAAAAAAGCAGATGCTAAAGCACTCCTGCTGTACAGAAAACTAAACATAACTTATAAGTTATACTGTGACAAGAAATTTTTTTTTCTTCTTCTTATTTATTTCATTTAGTATTATCCAAAGTTTGTATACTTGCTTTAAAATCATTTATCTATTTTTTTTAAAGAAGGGATTTATTAATGCAGAATGTTAATTAAGTATGCATTATAATTCTAAAAGAAAGTGTACAATAAAATAAATTGAAGTGCTTATAACATTAATTTTAAAGAAATGTATGTGATGGAGCAATTTCCATCCATGTTTATCTAATTATTTAAGAATTATAATTAATTTGATCTTCTTTACTTTTACAGTTTTAGACACATTGCAATAACCTAGCTATTAAAATGACCTTTTGGAATGCACTTAGTCCTAGTTACACACTATTTATAGTGCCCCAAGGCCATTACTCAGGACACAACAATGATCTCTAAGCAGACCAGTCTAAATAACGGTGCTAGGAGATCGCTCCAGAATCAGACGTGCAAGAACAGCATCTTTAGAAACCGTGAGGTACCAGATAAGGACAGACTGATAGGCAAGGATGTTTGCAAGTATCCACTTGGATGCAGGGGAGATCAGTAAGAGACCGATGAGAAGTGTCAGGTGAAAGGGGGACTGGTAAGTTTGAACCGCCTGCAGGTATGCATGAAGGGTGCAAGGTGGTGAGAAGAGTGATGGAGACAAGCAAGTCTGTCATTCAACATAGTGCACTAAAGGGCAGTCAGCCACACAGAAGTGCCGCAGTGTCCTTTGATATTAACACCATAATATTAATAGTTTATATACTGGGTAAAAATGTTTGTGTCCCTATGAGAGAACTCTCATCCGTGGATAAAAGCGCCACATTAGCTAACCATTGGTGAGTTATTAATTGGCTGATAGAATGAGATTTTAGACTTAGAAATATTTCATTGCAGTATGTATTCTTTTGATGAAAGGCAGAAAGTATTTTGTATGTTAAATGACTTATTGTGATGCTGGATTTATGTTTCAATTATATCTCAATGTTCATGTATTAAACTGATCTTTTGTGTTTGAGGATTGCAGATATGTAAGTTTTAGAAAGACAGAGAGAGAGAGGATAGAATTTACACAAGAGATTTATGCACTGTAACATTCTGTGTTGCAGTGTATTATGCTTTTTTAAAAGTAATGTTTTAACTAACATTTTAAACCATTGGGTTTAACTGGCTATCCAACTGATGATTGGAACCATTGATACAGATCTATGACCCAATAAATCAAGTCAACCTATAAGATGAGTGGAACTTTAGACAAGGAGCGTTCTAAGAGTGCACCCCTGGGTTGCTTGAGAACTTCATCCTACAGAGATTATCAGTGTCAGATTTGTGTGTTGTTATGTAGGAGATAACATGCTCTACTCACCAGATCAGGGAAAATAGGAACAGTGTGTTCTTATTCATTTAAGGAGAAGGTTGTGCTTGTGTAAGGACTGTCAGTAAAGATTTTGATAGGACTTGTTGATGTGTGGATCAGAGACAACAGCTTGTACGCAGGACAACAAGTACTAGCATTGTACCAGTGAAGTCATGCCGTGTGAATGGAGATCAGGACAAGCCTGTTAAATACCTTTCCTCTTTCTAAAACTGATCTCTAGGATGAAAACAGGCAGCTATAAATGTATAAGACTGAATTTACTTTATAGGGATCGTGACTTTCACTGAACAATCTGTAGATAACATTTGAATCAATTGTTTGTTGCAACTAACTCCACTTTTTTATTTCTTTCATTACTGTGATATTTTAATAAATATTGTTATTTCTTATAGCTATCTTCTTGCGCGTGATTAATTAACTAGTTTGGGGTAGAGGAGGAGGGGTTTAAGTAATAAAAGACAGATCAAAACTTATCTCTTAAGAAGTTCCTGCCAGTAATAAAACTAATATAATTGTGTGACAAAAGGATGATTATTTATGGTATATGATTTAAGTAACATTCTAAAAGTGCCAGGAAGATCTGCAAGGTGGAAATTAGAGAAGAGTCATCTAATTCAGGCTAGCATAATCATGTGACCCAATCAGCTGAATTAATATGATTATTAACATTTAGAGATAAATAAATAAAATATAGATAATAATTAATAGGTAGAGGGGTGCCACCACAATTTGCAACAATAATGTCACAATTAGCCATTGTGATATGAGCTGATAGATGTCAATCATTCATTGTTTTAAACGAACAAGTATTAATTAATATAGTGCCTGAACTTATTACAGACAATATAAGCATGTTTCTAGAGCTGTAATTTTGAAAATTCACATTATATATGGTCAGCAAGAAAATACAAGCAAAATATCTCAGTGCATAAAAATGAACAGCTATTACTAAGTACTGTTGCTTCCTCAGTTGCTTTAATAAAATTATAAACAAATATTAAAAAAATAAAACAAACAAATTTCAACTTACATCCTACAATTATTGCTAGCTTTAATGATTAATACAAATTAGAAATCTAATCATAATCATAATCTTACATTTCATGTGTGGGGATTTAAAATTTATCAATGTAGTCCACTCTGAGCCTGGTCAAAGTGGAGCACTGAGGCAAAATTAAAAACAAACTTTTGATGTCATCACTTTCATAGAACATGTGACTGTAATACACAAGTGTACACATGCACGCACGCACACACGCACACACACACACACACACAAAGAACTCAAACCAAACAGTAGGCAATGAAACTCCCAAAACATACTGAAGTATTGAAACACATCTTTTAAAAGAATTCCCCTGATGAGAGAAACACCTTTAGAAATGTATTTAACTTTCTACAGATATTGTTGAAAATGAAATAAAAACTAAATAAGCATGATTTACATTACTGCATTAGAATTATGCATCATGTATTGGTCACTGTCACCGCTAAAGTGGAAAGTGGAATGCTACACAAATAAGCATTTATTATTAGCATTATAATTTATCACAACTTAGTGCAGTCTTGCTTTAAAAAAAATATAACTAGCATCACAAACAGTTAAGTTAGTTTAAATCCCGAGGTTAAACCTGTCTCTATCAGTATATGTATGTGAATAAAAATGTATATAGCACAATGAACAAGATTATTAAAATGTTTTAGAAAATTATGCCGTTCTACTGTGTTGAATTTCATGCTATATAAATAATAGTAGAGTCAACACATTTTATTTTCTCATTTGTTACATTGTTTAACCCTTCACAATACATCATACATGCATACAATCATAGTAGAAATAATATCTATTTATGTGTACACAGAAACTAAATATGACAAGACATATCAAAAATCAAAATCAGATTCAAACTCATTCTTTTTCATGTCTTTTTGTGCACAATAAAAATTAGAGTAAGAGTATAAGCATGCTTCAATCTTCAGGTACATCACTCTAAAATAATTTAAACACCAGCCCCACTTTACAATACCCCCACTAACAGCATGAATACATACAACAAAATCTGGATCAGTCTCCCAGTCATCACCCTCTGATGCATTTGCTGCAACTTTAACACCAGTGCCAGCAGTAGCTTTCCACATTATGGATGTCTTGGCAAGTTTAAAGTTCTGTTATACAGGTCTGGAGGAGAAAGGTAAAATGGCATAATGTAAACATTAAACATGTAAACACATTCAGAGTTGAAAGTTACTAAACTAAAGAAAGATTTCAATCATACATTTAGATGTACCTTCCATTAATAATAAGAATAATTTGAATCAGCTATTTGTAACAAATTACAAAATGTTAACAAAGTTAAATAAAAATAGGATGATAACTAGCAGTCATAAACATGTATATTCAAATATGCAGCTTTGCAGAGTTTGCTATAACTCAGTTATTTACATTCTATTTTTCCATTCAGATTCGAAAAACCAAAGCTTTTTCAAAGCCATTTGTGAAAAAAATAGAAAATGCCTAAAACAGTAAAAGCCAGGCACTTGTGGAAGGTATGTATATGTTTGTTTCTGCCTGTATATTTTACACATTTGATACACATTTCTTAATAGTATCAATCAATAATTCAGTATTACTAACAGTAATATTAAGGCATTTATTTTTTAGCTTAATTAGAACTTCATTTCATCAAAGTAGGAGAATTTACAAAAAATAAAAATGGTGACAATAGATAAGGGAAAGGAAGCTAACTCTGATATAAGTGTTGGATATTACCATGTTCAGTTGCTGCAATTCTATCACAATAATTTCCATTCTGGTTTATCATCTAGACAATAATGGTGGTATGAAAACTAACAAATCACTGGGAATAATGGAACTAATTAGTTTCAAAATTTTAAAAGAAAAAGAAATTTAAAGCACAGAAGTGAAGAAGTTAAACATAAATTTCACCAATGGTTTCTATACATTATCATCACTAATAGTAGTATAACAGTATAATAATTACTCTGTGCATATGTGTGAAGATGTGTTAATTGTATACAGTATAGTAAGTTCATTTTAATAATATTGTTGTATTATTTTGTTGGTAGTATTAGTATAAATGTCTTTCATTGTTGCAGTAAAGCTCATACAGCTGACCAAAGATCCTGCTTAACCTCTCCACCCCCCATTATTATTCAGCATTCTTATCTTCCTTGTATTACACTAAATCCATGTATGTGTGTGTGTATATATATATATTATATAATTATATTGCTAGAGACAATCTGATTTTAAAAAACTAAAAAGAGATAATAAAGAAAAATACATTATTAAGTATTTTGATAATTTATTATTTCTGATTATAAGTTATTACAGTTCTCGACCACTACCACTAGTGTTAGAATAGCCTACATCAACCAAATTTTTAAATATCATAATCCAGCTAGAGCCCATAGTCATAAAATTAAAAGCACAAAATACTATAATTAATAATTTGTAAATAGATAGTAAAAGTAAAAATGATAAATTATAAATTATAATACTATTTACTTATACTAGTAAAAATTTGCTCTGCAAACATTAGGTCTACTAGCATTAATATATTACTAATGAAAAAGTGAAATATTAGGTCTATTTAAATAAATAACACAAGTACCGGTCTTGTGCATTTGAATGCTAGGATTTAAACAACAAATATACACCACTAATAGATTTTGCACCAAACAATAAATCACTTCTAACTTCCTTAAGGATACTGAATCGATAAATGTGTGTGTGTGTATATATATATAAAATACTTTATAAAACAACAACAGACAAGACACACACCCCTCTTCGAAAGTACCGGCGTAATAAAAACTGAAGATGTGTCAGTAAAGTTATAATTTATTATTATAAATCAATCTGGAAAGCAAGTCATCTGAATAAAAATAATTTTATATTTACCTTTTGTAATGTGCAAGAAGAGAAATTAAACGGACAAAATAAACAAGTCAATAAAGTTTCCTAGTCTGCTTCTCATAGTTCCTTCCTTAAACTCCACTTCCTGTTTGAAAATCACGTGACATGATGACTGTACGTGTGGCTGTCAACAAGCTCTGGCAGTATATATGTGACCACTAATTCGAATGACAATACTTCCTTGATGAGCAATTATAAAGAAATATATTTAGCAAATGCACGCGGAAAGTTTTGTCCGTGCAAGGGAGATAAAATACAATAATAGTAGCTAGAGTTGAGTCAACTGTTTGTTCTACCAGAGACGGAGAGTAAGGGGAGACCATCTGCACATTTCTTCTAAAATTAATTAGAAATCGTATACAAATTTAACAGTGAAATAAAATAAACGATTCTTCATATGACATAAACATTTTTCCTGAATCGTGCTATTGACGCATGCATTAGATTTTGATCTTTATCATCGTAGTAATAGATGTTTTTACGTCACATTTATTCTAGTTGTCATAAATTATAGTCTATCACAACAACCAGGCTTTATCTGATATACCCCCTCCTGGTATATAAGACGAGGCTTCAGCCCCCCCCCCTCCACTGCCCCACAGGAATCCACAAAAAAACCGAAAACATCGACAAGATGAAAAGTTTTACAGCAATTCCTGTGGGCGTATAGATAGCGGAACTACTACTACCCCCCCTCCCCCAACGGAGGGCGGTTGAGGGTGTGCGCCAAACTAGGTGCGGCCTGTTTTACCCCCTTCCGCCAGCCCTCCTGCCCTCCACCTCAGACGCACCGCGAAGCTGTGGCGCTCCCCCCCCCTCCCCCCGAAGCAGCCCAAGACTGAGAACATCGTGAAGATGAAAGGTCTATTGCGGCTTCTGGGGTGAGAGAAAGCGTAACACACACATACATGATATATAATATGTATATCCATATTGTAAGAAAATTAGTTGAAATTTTCTTTATTGAACTGAATATTGAGCAAATTTAATAACATTTTAAAATGAGATAAATTTTCACTCTGACAGTATATGACTATGACGATCATCTCGTCCCTGCCAATGTCTAAGCTCAGCACTTTTCCCATCGAAGTCACAATTGCAGTTCTGTTCAAATCTCTGGTCCGGTAATGATAGTATAGAAGTGAACAAAATGAAGTCATTCTTTCTTGTAACAAAGTGAGAGCCATAGTTTAAAAAAAATCATTCGTGTAATTTTTTTTCTAAGAAGAGTCTTTACAAAAGCTATTTAAAAGTATACTATAGAAAGAGAAATAAGTATTTCTGATTCAGTCAACACAACAAGAACATTTATGTGATGCCACCGCCACTTAGTTAATGATTATGATTATTCTTAATTAATTAATCATTTATATCTCATTTCAAGTGTGATAATCTTAATTTAGGCTATATTATTAATAATTCCCCAGCAGACTCCATTCAAAATTTATTACTAAAGGAGAAGACAAATTCGTCTTAAATCAATATTTAGCGAGCTCCCATCCACTCACGTTCTTCTCCAACATAAGATTATCAATATGTGTAAGAAGGAGTCAGCTATAATGTCAGAATAGGTTCAAGTTGGGGCACATTTATTCATGATTTTCCGTAGATATTGGCTGAAATGTTAAGAAAGGCTGATGTTGGCTCTGATTGGAGGGTGATGGCAGATCAGGTAGAGGATGCTGTCAAGTTGGTTTCCAATTGTTTTACAATCTATTTATTTATACCACTACCACCACCATTTCGATGCAATTCCAGCAACCATTTTCTCGGTCGAAGGAATAACATTGATTGATTTACAGGTAAATTTTTAAAATTAATAATACACTTCCTAAGCTTGCAGACACTCTTGAATGTTTCATTTGTTGTTATATGGTTAAAATTTCACTTTCAGTAGGTTCCAGCATCGTGGCAGCATTTTAACTTATAGTGTCCAAAATATGATTCTATTTATCTATCTATCTATCTGGATCATATGCTCTAGGCGTATATAGCGTAAAAAGCGAAAAGAGCAAATTAACTGCAATAAATACATATAAGGTTAACCTGATTCTAGAGGCGCATTAATTTAAAGGCATGCAACTGATAGCAAACTCAAATCATGTTTAGGGCCTAAGTCTTTTAAAATGAATATGAATTTTTATCGGCTCGTGTGGTAAAATAATTTCATTACAGGTAGTGAAGATTATCGAATGATAGATTCCTGCACTTCACCACACACTGTCTTCACATGTACAATGTACTTTTGACTTGACTGTGCCAATCCGTTTGGTGTGAAGTGCATACTGTGGATATGGCAGTGCAATGGGAAAGGGGAGAAGAACTCAACTACAAGTCATGCTTATAATTACATTGTCTCCCCTTACGGTAACCGAAGACTGCCGCTGGATACTTGTGCCGAATAGCCTGACAAGGCAAGGAAGATTTAAAAAAACAAAAACATAAAATAAAGAAATTTGCATTATTGTCTATGATCGCTAAATATATTTTCAAAACCACCGTCGTCGTTATTATCATCGTCGCCGTCAAAGAGATTTTTGTTTGATTCCATGTGAACAGGTATTGATTGAGAGGAGAACGTGGAAAGGTTGAGTGATATGGCCTGTTTTAAGTTCTCAAAATAAATCCTAAATTTAACCACTGATAAGTGATTATGCATGTTAATTGATAAAGGAATTCATAATAATAATCATAATAGAGGCCAAACGTACTATAGCGGCCACACACATATTACACACACCACACACACATCATGCACATGACATACACCATACACACAACACGCACACATTACACACACAAAATACTATACATATACATTTTAGTCACTCTTCTCATAACAAAATACAGCGACATAAAGAATTAAATACAAATTTTATGGCAAAATCTGGAATATGGAATATTTTGGAATATATGGAAAAAAAAAACTAACTGAAAGTTATAACCACAAGAAAGCGAAAACTAAACTAAAAGTTTATAACAAGAGCACAAAAACTAAAATAAATGTTTATAGCCCCAACACCAAAAAAGTAAATTTGAAGGTAATAAACATTACATAGAGATATTGAACTCAAAGTAAGAAAAACAGAACAAAAACTGAATTAAAGTTTATAACCACACACACAAAACTGAATTAAAACTTATAACCACCCACAAAACTGAATTAAAGCTTATAACCACCCACAAAACTGAATTAAAACTTATAACCACACACACAAAACTGAATTAAATGCTTATAACCACACACACAAAACTGAATTAAATGCTTATAACCACACACACAAAACTGAATTAAAACTTATAACCACACACACAAAACTGAATTAAATGCTTATAACCACACACACAAAACTGAATTAAATGCTTATAACCACACACACAAAACTGAATTAAAACTTATAACCACACACACAAAACTGAATTAAATGCTTATAACCCCATTAAAAAAAAACTGAATTTAAGTCTTATAACTACAGTACAGAACTAATATTTATAACCACAATACAAAAGCTGAACTAGCAATTAAAATTACAACACATAAAAGAACTAAATTTAAGGCTTATTACCTCAACACAACGAACTAAATTAAAAGTTTATAACCACATGAACACAAAGAAATGAACTAAAAATTTATATCCATAACACAAAAAATTAAACTCAGACTTTATAAGCACTACACAAAAAGATTTAAATTTAAAGTTTATAATCACATCGAGTCAAAGAGATGAACTAATTAGTGTTTATAATCAGATTAATAAAAAGAGATGAACTAATTAATGTTTATAATCACATTGAGTCATGAGTCAAGAGATGAACTAATTAATGTTTATAATCACATTGAGTCAAAGAGATGAACTGACTAATGTTTATAATCAGATTAATAAAAAGAAATTAACTAATTAATGTTTATAATCAGATTAATATTATTAAAGTATTATTTAAATATATAACTATCTTTAACCACATAGTCTTTGTCAAGAAATATTGACTATTTCAGCTACAGTAACTATGTGTGTGTCCATCCATCCATCCATCCATCCATCCACCTATCTATCTCAGTGTCAGACACCCCAATCCCCCTCTCCATTGATACATCTGTGTAGGTATTGAGAACACTATCTCATCTGCAAATGTTATGGTTTCGATTTGTTGCACATATACAACCAAAACAGATTCTTGAAAGAGAAATAATTGAAGGTAATGTGTATCTTCATGTTTTATGTGCGTTTAAAATCACTGCAGAATCCAGTAAGTTCTTTTTCACGATTCTAATCGTCATCGGTTTGGTGGTGGTGGTGGTTCTTGTTGTTCTTGTTTCTTTTTTCTTTCCAGAAGTGAACAATCCTCACACAATTCGCTAAATTTAATTGGTTAAAGTATCAGCCCCGATAAAGAAAGATCTGTGAAAGCTTGTAGCAGATTTCTTTCACCGGCAGAAAGGATTCATTACAATTTTTAATTTTGTATGCATCCAATGAACTTTAAACAAAATAAATTAAAACTAGCATATAAAACGGAGACTGTTCTTAATGGTTTTAATTTAGTCGCAATTAAAACTATACTATAATTATTATTGAGAAGTGGCTTTTTTTTTTTCATGGTTTTAATTTAGTCGCATATAAAACTGTACTATAATTATTATTGAGTAGTGGGTTTTTTTCATGGTTTTAATTTAGTTGTTTGTAAAACTATACTATAATTATTATTTTGTAGTGTTTTTTTTTTTTAAAGTGCTTTATGGAAAACTGCTCACTTTCTTCAAAGCATCTTCCAGCAAAGACATTTCATCTGCAAAATAATGACTTAGATGTAATCTCATTTCGAAACGATCAATTTAATAACAGCATTATAACGTAAACATATTGCATTTTACAAGTTTATTAAATAATAATTTTAAAAAAATGTCTTGTTCAGAAAACGAAAGGCGCAAACTTACAACATAGCTAAATGTTGTGCTTGTGTTCCTGCATCTTTCTCATGTGTACGTGAGCGCGTACGAACACAGTACATGCTTAACACTACACTACACTACACTACATTACACTACATACACTACACTATACTACACTCCATTACTTTACAATACACTACACTACATACACTACACTATACTACACTACATTACAATACACTACACTACATACACTCCATACACTACACTACACTACATTACTTTACACTACATACACTACTTTACATACACTATATACACGACGTACACTATACTACACTACATACACTACATACACTACTTTACATACACTATATACACGACGTACACTATACTACACTACATACACTGCATACACTACACTACATTACTTTACACTACATACACTACTTTACATACACTATATACACTACGTACACTATACTACACTACATACACTCCACTACACTACAAACACACAAATCCCATGCTCGTAAAACTAGTTTCATATGAAGGATTTGTTTCTTCAAACTATTACTTACAAAAATTCAGTTACATCTAGTAATATGTTCACTAGTGTGTAAATATTATGGAATATGGCAAGTGTGCGATTGTCACTGAGACTCACGGCAGCGTCGAAGTTCAGCACTAGAGTTAATTTTCGTGTGACGGTGTGAATATGTAACTGTCCTCAATTGTAACTAATTTCTGAATACTGTAACTGTCCTCAATTGTAACTAATTTCTGAATACTGTAACTGTCCTCAATAGTAACTAATTTCTGAATACTGTAATTGTCCTCAATTGTAACTAATTTCTGAATACTGTTAACTGTCCTCAATTGTAACTAATTACTGAATACTGTAACTCTCCTCAATTGTAACTAATTTCTGAATACTGTAATTGTCCTCAATTGTAACTAATTTCTGAATACTGTAACTGTCCTCAATTGTAACTAATTTCTGAATACTGTAATTGTCCTCAAATGTAATCAATTTCTGAATACTGTAATTGTCCTCAAATGTAATCAATTTCTGAATACTGTAACTGCCTCCAAACAACTAATATCTGAATACTGTAATTGTCCCCAAACGTAACTAATTTCTGTGTGGGGTGTGGTAAAGCAGCGAACTGTGCTGATCTTGCTAAAAATAAATCGGCGTGCGGACGTCAGAAACAGAATAACGTGTCAGAGCTGTTAGGTAAGAGCAACAAACAATACCTTACCTATGACGTCATGGGTAAGATGCAGAACGCCTTCTTTGCTGTCGATGACGTCAATGCTCTGTGTGTAGGCATTATAGCGCACGCCGAAAGGCCGAGGAATCGATCTGGCGAACTCCCTGAAAACCGGAAAGGCGATGGAGGTCAGTGAAGCAATTATGAAAAGTGATCTGTCTAGAATAGATTTTAGCAGTAGTATACATTCCCTTCAAAACATTTCATGCCCTCAAGTTAGTTCCAGTTAAAGCCTTACAAATGTACTTATGTTCTATAAATAGGTTCAGAGGCAGTCAGTTACAGATCTGACATAATATAGAAGTGTTCCTGGCATGTAAGTAAGAAAGTAAGAAATAATAATATTAACGAGTGGATTAAACACGAAATCGACTTCGGCTGGAAGCACTCCCCATAAATTAAGAAGTCAATTAGGATCCAGTCAAATTTTAATTCTTTGCAGGAAAAGTTAATCATGACACTTGGTGTTAACCATCAAAGAAAATATTGGAAACCGAAAAGTTAATCTTAATAGCAAGCATTGGCCTTTGAACTTCACGAATGACCTTTCCCCAGACAGAGAACGTTGCTTTGTGGACGATCATTTTAAAATTCCCTTTTAATGTGCAAAAACGGTGTATTTTTAATTTTTTCAAAATTATTGCTAGTTGTTTGTATCATACATTTAATCAACCACGCACAATTATTGCTAGTTGTTTGTGTCATACATTTAATCAACCACGCACACTTATTGCTAGTTGTTTGTGTCATACATTTAATCAACCACGCACACTTATTGCTAGTTGTTTGTGTCATACATTTAATCAACCACGCACACTTATTGCTAGTTGTTTGTGTCATCTATTTGCGCGAATTTTTCCTTTGTGACTACTCTGAAAATCAAATTTTATGCGTTAAATCTCAGTTTCTTTATTTTGTTTTGTCAAAATAATTTCTTTGTTTTTTTACACTAACATTTTCAATTAATGGGAAAATGGTGGATGGGTGGAATGGCGGGAGTGGGGGGCAGGTAGGGATTCGAATGTTCTTGTATTTGTGAAGTCAGACAACTAGCATACCTTTAGTAAGTCCCGCCAACATGAGATACGTGACGGCCAAACCATTATAGGCAATAGAGTAGCCAATAGTGTAGTCAATAATGCATGAATATTGACATAAGGGATTCGAATCCAGTAACACTCACTGCAGGTAATGTTATTTTTAAAGTGGCACTGAAGATTAACCGAGATTTCTCGTCCGCATTTAAAAGTCCTTTACGGAAAGGTTTATAGAGATTAATTAGGCAGGATATTAATCTATTAACCCTGCTCATCACAGAACAGTTAATCATAGAAAGCAAAATCATTGCAACATATAAACAACATAAATTAATTTAAAATAAAAAACAAAGAAACTTTGTTAGGTTTCCAATGAAATACTAAAAACCTGATGAAATGTAAAATAAACATAAAACTTTGTTAGGTTTCCAATGAAAACATTTTACTTAAGTTTCATCTTCGCATCGTCGAAACTTTCAGCCGCAAAGTACAACGGCTGGAAACGAGTGATTGGGTATTCCTGTACGCTTGCCTTGGCAGGGTCAAAGGGCAAGACTTCAGGCTCACTAGTCAAGCAGTACTGAAAAGATGTTTTGTAAACAAAATTGATATAAAAAGCAATATCCTATCTTTTTCTATCATTCTAGTGATCGAGTATTTCAACAATCATTATAATGAATTCCACGTTATCTAAATTAAAGTGACAATACTATTGTTTTAAATAAGCGTATTGTGTCGGTATTCAGTAGACGCCAGTATTCAGTATTATCCGTCTTTAATATAATTTGTATGCAGTTTTATCCGTATTTAATATAATTTGTATGCAGTTTTATCCGTCTTTAATATAATTTGTATGCAGTTTTATCCGTATTTAATATATTTGTATGCAGTTTTATCCGTATTTAATATAATTTGTATGCAGTTTTATCCGTATTTAATATAATTTGTATGCAGTTTTATCCGTCTTTAATATAATTTGTATGCAGTTTTATCCGTATTTAATATAATTTGTATGCAGTTTTATCCGTATTTAATATAATTTGTATGCAGTTTTATCCGTCTTTAATATAATTTGTATGCAGTATTATCCGTCTTTAATATAATTTGTATGCAGTTTTATCCGTATTTAATATAATTTGTATGCAGTTTTATCCGTATTTAATATAATTTGTATGCAGTTTTATCCGTATTTAATATAATTTGTATGCAGTTTTATCCGTATTTAATATAATTTGTATGCAGTTTTATCCGTCTTTAATATAATTTGTATGCAGTTTTATCCGTATTTAATATAATTTGTATGCAGTTTTATCCGTATTTAATATAATTTGTATGCAGTTTTATCCGTCTTTAATATAATTTGTATGCAGTTTTATCCGTATTTAATATAATCTGTATGCAGTTTTATCCGTCTTTAATATAATTTGTATGCAGTTTTATCCTTTAATATAATTTGTATGCAGTTTTATCCGTATTTAATATAATCTGTATGCAGTTTTATCCGTCTTTAATATAATCTGTATGCAGTTTTATCCGTCTTTAATATAATTTGTATGCAGTTTTATCCGTCTTTAATATAATTTGTATGCAGTTTTATCCTATAATATAATTTGTATGCAGTTTTATCCGTCTTTAATATAATTTGTATGCAGTTTTATCCTATAATATAATTTGTATGCAGTTTTATCCGTAATTAATATTATCCGTATACAGTTCATATACAATAAATAAATAAATTAGAAATAAACTCGCCAGAAGCTAACATTCAGTGGGTATCTATCTATCTACTCAACAATCCACCAAAATTGCATCCATCCGTCCGTCCGTCCGTCTCTCTCTATCCATCAACCCATCCATCCATCCATCCATCCATCCATCCATCCATCCATCCATCCATCCATCCATCCATCCATCCATCCATCCATCCATCCATCTATCTATCTATCTATCTATCTATCTATCTATCTATCTGTCTGTCTTTCTACCTACTTCCTTATAACTGTTTGTCTTCTTGATTGATCTTCACCCAGTCCCTAGCCCATGAATGCTATGTTTAATGGCTTGGTTGTATGTGCTTAGAAGCGTTTGGAGACAAACAATTACCTCTACCCCACCACAATTTTGAGCAGTTTTCATCTCTTCATCTCACTGCAAGTCAAACACACTCGTGAAACAACATGTAAGAAGGGTGAATTATGGGGCTGTTAAATTTTGTTTTCACACAATATACTGTAAAAGAAATAGGTAACAAATCCATAATGGAGGCTGGCTGTCTCTGCACCCACCTGCAGCTCGCCGAAAGACGACAACAGCCCGGCACCGTACGCTTTCAGTTCGCCGTTCTGACGGCAAAGACCAAACTCGATGGTGAACCAGTAGAGCTGCGACAAGAAGAATGAAAAAAATACCCTAAAAAAACCCCAACTATGCTTAAAGAATTCAAAGCATTAGAATATCTCTCTCTAAAATTAAAGCTTGTTATTTTGAAACAATTCTATGATCTCCGGAGGTTGACTTTAAAATAAAAACTCTGCAGCTCGTACAAAACGGATCAGCGCACGTAGAAACGGGTTCAGCAGAAAAGATTAAATATGTTCCTAAGAAGCAGGCATTGCCGAAAGTATATTGACGAGTGAAAAGCTTCATATCGAACTCTGGATATGAACATTATTTAACTCACATAATATCTCCCTATCTTGGGACTGACAAACTGAGGCAAGGTCATGAGGCATTAGTCTCAAAGGTGTGTAATGATATTGGGTGCTACCTAGGTAAAAGTCTTTAAATATTAACAACTGCCTGAAATTTCAAGCTCAATATTTCATTCCAAATGGACGGTCTACATATTAATGTGAATTTTAAAAATCCAGCAAACAAAACCGCTTAGACGTGACCGGATTGCAGATCAGTTCAATTCTATAAGAGAATTAATCAAAAACAATTAATCAGATAACTTGAGACTATTATGGTCTGCATTAGTTACCATGCTGAATCCGTGTGAGTTTCATGCACTCTTTGGACTAACTCGCATCATGTTAGTCAGTTCTGCCACGAACAATTATTCAGACAATAAAGCAATCTTTCAATAACTCAATCATTAAAGAAAACGATCTCTAAATAACACGATCTTTAAATAGTACGATCTCAAAACAATACGATCCTATAATAACACTTCTCTAAATAACAGATTGTAAACAACATTATCTCTAAATAACTGTCTTTTAAAAAGAAATAACACTATATTTAAATAACGCAATCTCTATATAGAACGATCTCTAAACATCGCAATACTTATTAAGTCTTGGGAATGCGTTACCGTGGCAAGCTTTTTGATGTCTTCCTCGGGTGCTCCCAAACTCGCCAGGCCGATCTCGTGCGAGAACTTTGCGAATGACGGGTCTGCAAACAGCGGTACATGCCCGAGAATCTCGTGACAAATGTCCCTGCACCGGAAATAGTGATGATTATTTTTTTATGACGTCAAATCGGCGCGCATGCACAAACAAATCATAGACATGCATAGTTAAAACATTCTACAAAGTGTTCACTGAGCAAGAAGTTGGTCCATCCGACTAGTTAAAGGAACTGAATTTATTTAATACTGTAAGGGCTGGGTGAATGAGTATTACTTTATTTGTATGTCGATAAACAGTAATGATCCCCGGAAAAAAAACAGGAAAATGGAATTGGGAAGATAACGATTTAAAATGAAAGTGGGAGGGACTGAATTTATTTTATTTTATTATTTGGTGTTGTTAACATACTTCATTTTCACTTTTACACTTTCACTCGAGCAATTCAATCATTAATAAATAAATTACTGTGACTTACGGCTCCGGGGTGTACATGGGTTTTGACCCGTGACGAATATATTGAGTGGAGTGAAATACTCGGAATGCCAGCCCAGCCAAGAAGTCACGTGACGATAGCAACCCTGCTACAGGTCGGAGCTGGAATCCAGTGCGCTCTAAATGTTAAACATATATTAATATATCCATCCATCAATCCATCCCTATATATATGCAAAGAAATGTATCTGTCTGCTTATTTCTGAATGAATATAAACGTATATATTTATGTTTCTATTATGTAATTTTTTTTGTAGAGTAAAATAACAACACAAATCTGTTTAGTTTAAAAGGTAAATAAATGACCCTTGTTTAGTAGATAAATTGAAATGTAAATAAAGAAAAATGAAATTAAATAAATTAGTAATGGTTTACAAGCGAAAACAACAAAAGCAAAATATAGTTGTTAAAAGGAATAATCGTATATTCTGTTTTGCTTAAAGATTAATGGAGACATTTTGGCATTTTATCAATTTAATACTATAAACAAATAAATACATAAATAAATTAATAATACTAATAACACCAATACAACACGACAACTACTAGTATTACTGACGATGATAATGTAACACCAACACCACTTATTATTATTATTATTAATTAATTAATTAATTAACCATCTAAAACTAATTATAAGTGATGAGAATCTTAATTTATTTTATTAATGATCCTCCAGTATACACCACTCGTCTCTCTCACTTGGTGGATATATGGGCGTTGTAAACGTTTTCTCTCTTCCACACCATAAAACAACATTTATCGTCACACAATGATTCCCTGAGTGGAAAACGTCTTACTAAAGGAGAAGACAAATCCATCTTTAATCTATATTTAGTGATTTCACATCCACCCACTTTCTTCTCCAACTTAAAGTTATCAATATGCATAAGAAGAGTAATAAACTTAACACTAAATTTATTAAATCAACAATCAAATATACATATGACAAATAAAACGGAATAGATTATTTGACATTGATATTTCCACAAATCCAAGTTCAGATAATTTTATGTTTACACAGTCCTTATCCAGAAAATAAATTCATCAGTATCTCAATACAAATCACAGGATAGTCTTATCAGAGAAGAGAAATGGAGTTAGCGCTTTTGCAACAAAGAAACAAGTTATTGTCAGTAGTTATTACTTCAGCTACACATGCCTCACTGTTGAAAAACACTGTTCTGATCCTTAGAGTTAACCTGGGCACTTCTTTTCACAGTGTCAACTCCTTCAAAACAGAACAATAAATGTAGCAATGTCCAACAACTTCTCTACACTAGAAATTGTTCAGGTAGGAAGCATATCTTGCCACCACACATCAGTAGAGTGAAGTGTGTTCTTACACTTATATTCTGCTTCTTGCCTTTACCACGGCCAGTCGTAGCATTTACAAACAATAAACCAAATCAAAATTTGAAATGAAAGCAAGAAAAGGCTACTTGCCTTTGCAAAATACAGTCAGAGAATAAATATTAAGCTTCCAGTATATCGCTTTATAACTCCATTCTATCTTACATTCCAGTCTCAACTTACACTTTCCTGCAATGGTATTTATTAGCCTGATACACACACACACACACACACACACACACACACACACACACACACACACACACACACACACACACACAGAGAGCATAATAAATACAACATATCAAAACAATATACAATATATAGTACATAACATACAAACAGCTTAGTTCAAACATTTCTAGAAATAATTGTCTAATCACATGATACATCTTATTAAAACGCAAGCCTAACTTATCAATAGCAAAAATGCAGGAAATATTTCTAAGTCTATTCTCTCTCAACTAGTCAGTCAACTCACACCAAGCTAATGGCTGCCTTTCAAGACCAGACTTCTTTGCCACTTCAAATTCAAAGTGATTAGACAGTAGATTTCTCGTTTGGACTGCAAGCAAGGTCATTGCGCGAATACGGCGGAAGCCGGAAGCGCCCCCTACACTCAATCAATCAAGCAAGGTCACGACAGGAAATGAAGAAATTGTTCACGATGCAATAGGTCTTATTCCAAAAAGCAGAAGCAGTCAGTCTCTGTATCTCTGCAAGTGGAAGCAAGGGACTAAATACAAAACAAATAGTTTACTGCCTGGCTGGTCACTGGTTTCGGATGGTTATGGAGTGACGTCAAAGGCGAACTCGTGAAAGCAGCAGTCCGATTCATTGAACTGTAGAAACTACCGTAAGCAAACAAAGAAACGTGGAAGAAGGCAGCTAACAACTGGAGTGAAACAAAAATTCCCTAAACAATTCAGTGGTCCATATGTGAGACAGACCAGTGAGACATCAACACATCAATCAACAAATAGGATGCGAGAGACGGAATTGAAAGAACTCGAAAATGGAAGCGCTCATCAAGGGTAAGCGTCAGACACGACATCCCACAAAGATGAAAATCCTCAGGGTCTCCGAAGATTCCAAGTAACAATTCTGCCAATGAATGAAACAACAGAATATTTACTACCCGGGTGTCAATCTCTGTGTTGGAACAGCACATAGGAAGGTAAGGCTTGAACACAGTGACACAAGTCCTAGAGAACTTCGGAATAAAAACATAAGAAAGTACATGAATACATCATAGAAGCAACACTGTAGCACGGAAGTCAATGTACTTAGGAACCAGAACAGACATGAAAGTAAATCACATCGTCCCCGCACGTAGACCGGAATTGTAATGTTTCAAATCGCTACTACTACTACCACCCCTACTACCACCACTACTACCATTACTACTATTGATGATGTTTATAATCATAATATAATTAACAATAAAATAGAATGATCAGTATTAAGATATTAATAGAAACAATATCCAAACGCATACATATACAATGAAAATTGTTAGAACTCTGAATTGGGCTTAATGATGTCTAATGAAGTGTTAGAACTCTGAATTGGGCTTAATGGTGGTACAAAGGATTACTCATGAAACGTCTAATGCAGTGTTAGATCTCAGAGCTGGGCTTAATGATGGTACAAAACACTGCTCATAAAATCTCTCATGGTTCGAAGTAAATGAAAGACAATGAAAGAAAGTAACTCTCTGTGTAAAACTCTCTGGATTATCTCACCTTTCAAGAACTGGGAAATGTCCTCTAGTTGAGGAATGTTGTTCTCGCGGAATCCACATTTTTCAATAAGCAGTGGAAAGGCATCGTTAAATTCTTTGCAGGCATTGGTCGGGTAAAGTTTTGTCAGCTCTTTAAAGACGGTATTCCTGGGAGAAAAAAATGTGAAAGAAATAAAAAGATAAAACTGAATATCAACAGAGGCCGAGCAGACTTTTAATACATGGTTTGGTCGAACAAGAGTTATACTGGTATTTAATATATCTGTTTAGAACGAACGCATTTATATAAATAAAAATTTTAAAATACAAGTTGTAACAATAATGAATTAGTAAAGAAAGACGAAAAGGTGATAAATATAGAATTTTATTCTTTATATATGACAGAATAAGTCTCTCTCTCTCTCTCTCTCTCTCTCTCACACACACACACACACACACACACACACTCACACACACATACACACACACACGCACACACACACATATATAGATAGATAGATGAGCAAATTATGCACACGAAACATATCTATCTATCTATCTATCTATCTGTCTGTCTGTCTGTCTATCTATCTATCTATCTATCTATCTATCTATCTATCTATCTATCTATCTATCTATCTATCTATCTATCTATCTATCTATCTATCTATCTATCTATTTATTAACTTACCATGTATTGATCTCCTCCTGTGTGTATTCTGCTCTTGGAATTGGTTGACCACTGAAATAGAAAAGTAAGTTTGCTTGATCAGTAGCAATAGTGCCATAAGGCAATGATTGTTTGATCAGTAGCAATAGTGCAACAAAGTAATGATTGCTTGATCAGTAGCAATAGTGCAATAAGGCAATGATTGTTTGATCAGTAGCAATAGTGCAACAAAGTAATGATTGCTTGATCAGTAGCAATAGTGCAATAAGGCAATGATTGTTTGATCAGTAGCAATAGTGCAACAAAGTAATGATTGCTTGATCAGTAGCAATAGTGCAATAAAGCAACGATTGCTTGATCAGTAGGAATAGTGTAACTTCACCAACAGCAATTTAACAAAACAATGATTGCTTGATCGGTAGCAATAGTGTAACAAAACAATGATTGCTTTATCAGTAGCAATAGTGTAACAAAACAATGATTGCTTTATCAGTAGCAATAGTGCAACAAAACAATGATTGCTTTATCAGTAGCAATAGTGTAACAAAACAATGATTGCTTTATCAATAGCAATAGTGCAACAAAACAATGATTGCTTTATCAGTAGCAATAGTGCAACAAAACAATGATTGCTTTATCATTAGCAATAGTGCAACAAAACAATGATTGCTTTATCATTAGCAATAGTGCAACAAAACAATGATTGCTTTATCAATAGCAATAGTGCAACAAAACAATGATTGCTTTATCAATAGCAATAGTGCAACAAAACAATGATTGCTTTATCAATAGCAATAGTGCAACAAAACAATGATTGCTTTATCAATAGCAATAGTGCAACAAAACAATGATTGCTTTATCAATAGCAATAGTGCAACAAAACAATGATTGCATTATCAATAGCAATAGTGCAACAAAACAATGATTGCTTGATCAGTAGCAATAGAGCAGCGAAGCAATGATTGCCTTACAAATATTAATTAATGAATTGATTAAGTTATTCATTATATATTTTCTTTCTTATTTTTTTAGTCTTCAGTAGGTAACATTTTTAATTATTTTTTATGCAAGACCACAGAAAGTCAATCAAAATGTTCAAATTCGTTAGCGATGAAGTAATAAGAAAAATGAAGCAAAATGGATAAGTTCATGTGCGAGACATTTTCCAACTATATAAAGTTTTCATCCTTTAGATTCAAGGCTTTATTTCCTATTTGCTTTGGAGAGTAAAGCAAATTCAACTATAAATGGCAAACGAAGACCGAGGTGAAGTATATTTATAAAATAATATAATATAAAGAGCTTGCTGACTGAACAATTTATAAAGTGAAAGATTCACCTCTGACTTAATTTGACAATGTACAGTATGTTGAACTCCATGTCAGACCTCTCCCTTTTGTGGGCAAATGTTTGTCAAATCCGATTGAATATGACAATGTGTACTGTCAAGAACTTTATGTCTGACCTTTCCTTTTATAGGCAAATGTTTGTCAAATCCGATTGAATATGACAATGTGTACTGTCAAGAACTTTATGTCTGACCTTTCCTTTTATAGGCAAATGTTTGTCAAATCCGATTGAATATGACAATGTGTAGTGTCAAGAGCTCAGTATCTAGCTATTGTCTACAGTGAGAGACACTCACAGATTTACATGTCAATGTGTAGTGTGAAGATATCTATACATGATTATAAACATGTCAAAATGTCAATGTGTAGCGTGAAGAAATCTATAACTGATTATAAACATGCCAACATGTCAATGTATAGTGTGAAGCACTCTACATCTGACTATTGTCTATTATGAATGACACTCCCAGACTTAAAATGATAATGTGTAGTTTGAAGATCTAAATATTTGACTGATATGTACTGTGGAAAGCCCTCCCCGCCCCCCCCCCCCCCCCCCCCCCCGACTTAAAATGACAATGTGTAGTTTGGAAATCTAAATATTTGACTAATATTTACTGTGGAAGACACTCCCAGACCTAAAATGACAATGTGTAGTTTGAAGACTCACTGTCGATAGTTGATTGCAACATCAGCAAACTCCTTTCTCCTAGCTCTATACACCTGGTCTTGGAAACCCTAGGAAATTGAAACATTCACACATGATTATTTCTTAAGTTCACACCCTGTTACCACAGAAACTCTAGAGAAATTTAGACATTCATGTAAGATTATTCCCTAGTATACCAATAGACATTCAATTGAGTTTACTTTTAATCTACAGACCTTTCAAGAAAAGTCCCAATACAGTGTAGATATTCAAGTGAGATTATTTTAATTGATAAAACTTACAGGAAAAGTCCCAATACAGTGTAGATATTCAAGTGATTTCTAATCGACAAACCTTACAAGAAAAGTCCCAATACAGTGTAGACATTCAAGGGAGATTATTTTAATTGTTAAAACTTACAAGAAAAGTCCCAATACAGTAAAGATATTCAAGTGACATTATTTTAATTGATAAACTTTACTAGAAAATCCCAATACAGTAAAGATATTCAAGTGAGATTATTTTATTCCAATGACCTTACAAAGAAAGGTCCCAATACAGTATAGATATGCAAGTGAGATTATTTTATTTGGTAAACTTTATCAGGAAGTCATACTTTAATTCAGTTCTACGTAAAATAAAAGACAAAGTCAACAAACTACGTAAATTAAAACATAAATTCAACAAACTACGTAAAATAAAACACAAAATTAACAAGCCGCTTAAAATAAAAGACAAAGTCAACAAACTACGTAAAATAAAATACAAAGTCAATAAACTACGTAACATTAAACACAAAGTCAATAAACTACGTAAAATAAAACACAAAGTCAACAAACTATGTAAAATAAAACACAGAATGAACAAGCCTCGTAAAATAAAATACAAAGTCAACAAACTATGTAAAATAAAACACAAAGTCAACAAGTCATACTATAATACAGTCAAACTAAGTAAAATAAAACACAAAGTCAATAAACTTTATGAAAATAAAATACAAAATTGAGTCAAACTAAGTAAAATAAAACACAAAGTGAACAAGCCGCGTAAAATAAAAAAAATAAAGTCAACAAACTACGTAAAATAAAACAAAATGAACAAGGGGTCGTACAGGGTGGTCCGCTTCGAGTTCGGCTCCGCAGTTAAGCACTTTATTGGCAAAACGGTCAACTTCTTTGATAGTACGCGGAAACCATGGCACTGAAAGAAACATTATTTAATTATACGTGCTCAAATTATATGTCAAAATTTATCTCTCAAATTAATTATTCGTACCAGTGTAAATAAATTTGTCTAATTTTATGATCGCTTTACACGCCAAATCATGCACACACAAAATTATTTGACCAACTGTATGTGTCATATATGTGTATAATAATGTTTGTCAAATAGTATTTATTACAGTTTAAAAATTTATTGCCTTGTCTGTCAAGGTATGTTTTTAGTGTAAATATTTTCAAATTAGTTTTGAAGCCAAGTTGGTCATAGTATATCTATCACTCGCTGCTTGTCAAATAACACATCATAATTTTTCATTTTATACTTGTCTATGTTCATCGTATTATTATATTTGTCTATGTTCATCAGGTTGCTAAATCTGATCATCTATGTTTATCATATTAATATAATTGTCCATTAATGTTGTTCATCAGATTGTTATACTGGTCCTCTATGCTCATCATTCTAATTGTTCCTATACGTTCATCACAGTATTGTACCTCTCTATGTCTTCATCGTACTATTATGTTTGTCCATCTCTCCTAATTATACTGTTATATATGTCCATTTATGTTCATCATTCTATGAAGTATAATGGTATGATGAACATGGGTGGTCAACTGAAGTATAATGGTATGATGAACATGGGTGGTCAACTGAATTATAATAGTATGATGAACATGGGTGGTCAACTGAAGTATAATAGTATGATGAACATGGGTGGTCAAATGTGATAGAATCTTCTTTTCACAATACTGTTATACTTATCCATCTGTGTTCATCATAATCTTATATTTGTTCAGTTATGTTTATCATTTTATATGTGCTCAGTTACCACTATCATTCTATTATATACTTATTATATATGTTAAATAACACTGATAAGATTCTCTTTGTCTGATTCTATTCGTTATATTTTTTCTTCCTTATGTGTGAATAATATTATATTTATTAAATAATTTTTGCCAAAGTATGACAATACACTAATAATGTTTATCAAAATATACTCAAATTATGTTTCTCAAATTAATTGGCCAGAAAATATTAGTAAAGTCCTATTTGTAATTTTTTTGGTGAAATATGCTGTTTATAAAATTGTGTCTGTCATTCTAACTTCGTCACATAATGTTTGATAAACTAGTTTTATCAAATTATGTTTTAAACACTGTAAAACAGAAATAATCATGTCCAACTTGCTATTGATATGTTTGTAATAACAAATATAACATTTATTTGGTTATGTATGAATCATTTCTTATAATTCGAATATTACGGTTAACTTGTATTTAGTATACTATTAAAATATTAAGTACCAGGAAAGGGCTTTATCAGTTCAACAAGAGTATTATAATGACATGAAAGTGCGGTCAAAAGCACTTATCACCATGCTTGTTTCGTGATAATAAATACCTACGACGGTGCACACGTGCACACATATCTGCGGGAGAAAGAGTTGCTCAGTGATAATCTAGTCCATGACAACATGCCAGGTACAACAATGAGTTTACTGAGTACACCGAGCACGACAGGAAAAGCATTTCAATCACTTAAACCGTTTGGTAAAGTGTGTGTGTGTGTGTGTGTGTGTGTGTGTGTGTGTGTGTGTGTGTGTGTGTGTGTGTATATCTGCCAGTGTGTGACATGTATGCTGAACTAGAGATGATGGAAGGATTGTTGAAGTGAAATTGAAGAATGATAAATGTAAAGGAAGTTTAAGTCTAGTAGACGGCGAATGGCTCTCACTAAATCTCACGGCAAACGTACTGTGCAGAGAAGAAAGAAAGTAAATTGTTTTTGCAATATATGTGTTTACTTTTTTTTGTTTTGTTTTAAAAAAAATATCTTGAGTGTGCTGTTAGTATTATCGCTGAAAGAGTGTACTGCTATTTAACATTTACTATTACTATTAGTGTGCAATTACAAGTAAACCATATGAATAATTTACTTACTAAATGATCATTTTCCTATATGTACACACACACACACACACACACACACACACACACACACACAGACTCTGAATATATATATACGATCATCTTACCTCAACCAACAGAACTAATAATAACAACAGTAAAAATAATAACAACAGTAGCAGCTACCATAATAATAACAAAAACAAATACAATAATAAAATATAATAATAATAATTATTAATTTATTGAAAATGTTGCTCTTTCATTATTCAGTAAAACATACTGAGTTATTAATGTTTTGTTAATCAAACATATGTCATATAAATATTAGGCAATCAGTAATGACACTGATTTAAATAAACAACCATAAACAACAAATAACCCCCTCACCCCGACAAGCAAAATAAATATAAACAGACAGAAGACCCCCCCAAAAAAAACTAAACAGCCAACTCTCCCTATTTTAATCCCGGGAAAACCACACACTCATATATATTAATGTCTATTGTTAATGACATCGTAGACGTAAACTAAACGAGAGTACATGTTCGTTCTAAAAGTCGACAGCAATCTATAAATAGCACGCTGCAACTGATTATGTGAGAGTAAAAAGAGCAGGGGGAAATAATTATAAGATCGAGCTGCCTGTGCTCTACCACTACCAGTAAGAAAATGTATTCTTTCCTTTTACTACCAAAATCACAACATCACGCCTGCTACAAATCACCAGGGGTCAAATCCGAGCCAACAAATAAGCAGCACCACATGTGGCCTGACAAGCGACCTTGAAGATCACCGCATAGAGTAACTTCCCTTCCAGTACCGCCACTTGTAGGGATCAGTGCGATGTTAGATAAGTCAAGTGTCTTTTTTTTTTTTTTATCGTGTTATCTTTTTTTTTTTTTAAAATAATAAAACTGAAATGTCTTAGCAGGTTTGAATAATTTGATCTTCAAAACTAAGAAAGAAAGAAATCGATATCGTTTAAGGCACTCTAACTGCTGCATGTCAGAAGTGATCATTTTCGTAGCTTCCACTTGATTTAATCATGTCGTTTAGCAAACTTCCAGTGCAGCATGACTGACGCCCCCTTTTCTACTCTTATTTCTACTTATGGAAAAGGTGAAACATCAATAAGGAAGATTATGTGCACACTGAAACCGTAGTTTGTGCATAATATTTAAAGCATTTTCCTTTAGCTAACATAAAGTGCATGTTGAATGCTTTGTATCTTTTAATATATTTTGCATTTTATTTTCAAATACACCCTGTGTCAGTCTCTCCTGAGACAACACTATTAATTTAGCCCGGTCGCATTTTAATAAATATTAAAATATAAAATTTCAAATAATGCAAGATGTATTGTTATAAAAGTTAAATGTCGCGTACACTTTAAATTTAAACATGAAGCTACAAGGAAAGGCCGGCTGGATGTTTTTCAGTTGAAACCCAGTAAATGGCAAATGAAACTAATTAAACTATAGTATCTAAACTGGTAGATATGACTCTGCCCCCCCACCCCCAGTAGTGAGTAAAACCCAGAAGTATCAATGAAAGTTGGAAGTAAAACTAGTCAATGATGACCACCGGGTCAAGGTGTGTTGTAGACATCACGTGACAAAGGTGATGACTTAGATCGAAGAACAAATTTAAATTACTTCACTTCAAAACTACCCTCACTACGGCCAGAAGGGAGTCCAGTCCATCAAAGGTCGTAAAATTTTGTATGTTTGTATGGGTCAAACAAAATGTGATGGAGTACAGTTGCCTGCACGTTTATGAGATAATTATTATATTTATGCTGCTAATATTTAATGCAGTGAGAGTTTGAATATAGACCTCGTGCACTGCATGTTAAAAACAATAGGTGAGGAAGACAGAGTTCCCCCCAAACCAAAGCTAAATGATAGAATGAAGTAACATTTCAGTCACAAAGATGCCCTGATACTCTTTGCGAAATATCAGGGTCAAAGTTCCATTGAAGTCAGTGAGTCAACCACTAAGTCTGTCAGTAATAAAATGGCTTACTACGTGATGGTAACCATTTTAAAGAAGCTATCCAGTTATAACTGGCCAATGGCCTGATACTGTCTAACAACACATCTAACCAAGAGGAGTAAGGAAAAATTCCTTGCTCTTTGATTTTTTTTCTGTCATCAAGTCCGGTCAAGGCTGACCGTGAGCTATGGTGAGTTATCTGAAATATAGGAAAAGGAGCAGGAGAAATTAGACTTAGAAATATTTTTTATGTAATTAGGATGATTGATTTTTATGATTTTTGTAATTAGAGTTAGAAATGTTTTCATGTATTTTGAACTAGTGATTTTATGGCCTTGTAATTAGAGAGATTTTGTATATTACATTATTGAACATATGACATTGTCCTAGTGGAAATGTTTTTAATGAATTTGAACTATTATTTATATTACTATATCATCATGTATGTATTACTGAAGTATTATTTATATCAGTATTTCGTCACGTTTGCGCTACTGAAGTTTTATTTATATCAGTATTTTGTTATGTTTGTATTACCGAAGTATTATTTATATTACTGTATCGTCATGTTTGTGTTACAGAAGTATGATTTATACCACTGTATCGGCCTATTTGTATTGCAATAATCCAGGGATTATTATTTCAGTGTGGCAATCACAATGCCAATCACCTCGCTTTTCAAGCTTCACTTTGGATTCGTACTGTGCAACGGGCCCTTGATCTGGCGTAGTGCTTTGGTGCGTCGACCCGACTTTTCCCCAGTGAAGTGAAATGTAAATAAATAAAAAATAATTCGTTGTCAAAAAAGGCCCCTCCTCCCCCCCCCAAAAAAAAAAAAAAAATTCCACTCACCTTTTTGACCATTTACAATTAGGAATTCATCTGAAAGAAGAAAATGTCAGGATGTGTATACAAAGTTCAGACAGGGAAGTAAGTCTTGCTCAAATGATAGACAGCCAAACGAGTGTGTGTGAATGTACTGTGATCAGAATTTGGTAATGCAACTGAATTGTGTGTGTCTGCGCGTTTGCAGGTATTACGAGTGTACATTGTGTGACTACAACCTGTTACATTAAAAAAATAAATATTCACATAAAGATAAATATGATTAGCAACTTTTAAATCTGCGGCTCTGACACGCACCTGGAATAAATGCATGCCATTCAACTCAGGCAAATAAAATAGTGTCGTGTGCAAAATGAGTTTGACACAGCTTTTATATTGTTCTATACTAGTATGAAAAATAAGTTACCTGAATAAGAGATTTGAACATTGACACTTAATTTGGTGACCAGAGTGACCACTTATTTGAACTAACCCCAATAGCAATTTTAAAATCTACACTGGACCAATATTGTCTATCTAGGTATCTATAGTATGCCTTTTCATCAACTTTCAATGCACCCAATTTATCGAAGAAAACATAAGTGGGAAGAACAATATCAACTGTGAATGTAAAATTAATATTAAAAAAACAAATTAATGGAAATGAAAATAAATCGCTTAAAGCAAAAACCACCAGTGAATAGTGATCATTAAAAAATCCATTGGTACTAAGAAATTTAATTTGAAACCAAGCACATATAAACTCAGTAAACTAGTGTGTGTAAAAGTTATCTTCAAACCTCAGAAGACAAAGAACGATAACTTTGAAAGAGTTTTCTCGAGCCCTCAAAGAAATAAACATTAGCTTACTTCAAATGCTTTTTTTGTTTATTTATATTTCTGGTTGATAACTCGCTTATACTTATCATTAATGTCTCCACGAATCTTTAAAAAACCCAAATATAAATAATATGGAAGCGTTTCAGACTCGAACAATTTTGTAGTAGTAAACAAGACCTCTGGTAATTTCACAATTTGCTTTCCCCTGACCTACATTAGTGAAATTCTTGTCGCATCCCGCATAATTGTTTATATTCACTTACTACAAGAGCTACAGACACTTAATAATGTTTTAGATTGTCAAATTCACCGCATAAAACGTTTTGCACATTTGTAAACATTCTTTAAAAATAATTATAAATGAAACTTACAGTAAACATTCTTTCAAAATAATTATTATAAATGAAACTTACAGTAAAATTTCTTTCAAAATAATTATTATAATTTAAAAATTAAATCTATTACAGACATACACACCTTGTTCTTTCGAAACACCAGGGTAGTGCACTTCCAGATTTTCAGTAAACTTTTGAAGGGAGGTGATCAGCTCCAACTTTCCTTCTGGGAGATCGCAAGCCAGAAAGATATCAAACTTGCTGCCTTCTCCAGATGGTCTAGACTCAATGTGCACTATATCCACCTCATTGGACTTAAATTATTAATTAAAAATCAACAAAAACGTCCTAGTTACTCCCTTATTTTACACTATTTTTAATTTAAATACAAAGAGGAGAAAGAAAACAAGATTTTAGTTATACATTTTTTGCATAATCAATGAAGTCATTTAAACTGTAGATTAATTTATTTTATCTTACTTTAATTATTATTAAATTTATGCTTTAAATTGCTTTAAGTCCTTACTGTGTTTGCGCGCGTGTGTATGTGTGTGCGTGCGTGCGTGTGTGTTTGTGTGTGTGTGTTTGTGTGTGTGTGTGTTTGTGTGTGTGTGTGTGTGTGTGTGTGTGTGTGTGTGTGAGTGTGAGTTGGTACATATGCTTTAAACACAGAACGTATCGACGTAAATTACATGCATTCCAGGAAAGTAAAATTCCTATTGTGAAGAGACTAAACAAAACGTGAAAAAGTATTAGAATAGTGTGTATGCGTCGTAAATGCATGCCTTCACACACACACACACACACACACACACACACACACACACACACACACACACACACACACACACACACACACACAAACACACACACTCACACACAACATATTTTCCTATCTAAAGTCACCTTAAAAATCGGCAGAACCTCATCAAGCTGACAAATTTTGTTGAGGCGAAATATAAGACACGTTTTGCCTTCAACGTCCTTTGTGCTTGCAGCACAACATCGTGCGACTCCTGCTGTTTGCTGCAAGCATACAATCAGACGATACAACACTTTATCCTGTTTGCTGCAAGCATACAATCAGACGATACGACACTTTATCCTGTTTGCTGCAAGCATACAATCAGACGATACAACACTTTATCTTGTTTGCTGCAAGCATACAATCAGACGATACAACACTATCTTGTTTGCTGCAAGCATACAATCAGACGATACAACACTTTATCTTGTTTGCTGCAAGCATACAATTAGACGATACAACACTTTATCTTGTTTGCTGCAAGCATACAATCAGACGATACAACACTTTATGCTGTTTGCTGCAAGCATACAATCAGACGATACAACACTTTATCTTGTTTGCTGCAAGCATACAATCAGACGATACAACACTTTATGCTGTTTGCTGCAAGCATACATCAGACGATACAACACTTTATCCTGTTTGCAGGAAGTTCTACAAGCGAGCTAGTTATTTCATAACAATTCCAATCTCAAATAGTAAGTTTTGTTTGAATCACAAATTAGTTATTTCATAACAATTCCAATCTCAAATAGTAAGTTTTGTTTGAATCACAAATCAGTTATTTCCTAACAATAGCAAATGGTAAACTTTATTTTGTATCACAAATTAGTTATTTCATAACAATAGCAATCTCAAATGGTAAACTTTGATTGAATCACAAATTAGTTATTTCATAACAATAGCAATCTCAAATGGTAAACTTTGTTTGTTTGAATCATGCACAGACGTGCCAAACACATCACTTTCGAGGGCAGATTTCATTTACATAGTCGTTTATTTTCTTGTCACTAAGAAACACTCTCAACGAACTTCCATCCTTCTGTCCGTCCATTCACCAATCTGTCTATCCGTTATTTGCCTGTCTGTTTGTCTTTTAATCCAATCTATTTATATCTATCTATATATGTCGCCCCTGTACTCTGGGGTAAATGTAATAATGAATTATGTAAATGAATTAGCATATCTGCAACTGTTACGCCGAATGCGAGTGCGCCGATATCAATTTGACTGATGGCCCCCATCCCCACTCATTTTTAAACCGAGCAATAAATTTTATTCAATAGGTACATAAATAGATGTAGAGATAGACAGAGAACAAGACATAATCACGAGACTACTATATTACGATAAAGTACAAACAAACAAAAAATATGTTTCATTAACAGATACCAAGACTTGAACAATTAATAAAAAAAATAATAAAAGAAAAGTTTAACAAACTTTAAAGAATAAGCAGAATACATTATGCCCTAGTTTCCCATCATTAAGAGATTTTTGGATTAAAATGTCTGATTAAGTTCAAGCCGCACTGCAGTCACTGCCACAATGAGGACAACTTCAGCTTCAATGTTTTGGCACGAGGTACGTCATGCTGGTAGATGCTCCATAGGACATGGCATAAATACATCAAAATCAGGCACCCAAAGCCCTCATTGTAGATTTCTGAAAATGAACCAAGGAGACAAAAAGAAAGAACCCTTGTCTAGCCAAGGTCTCCTATTCCATATAGAACCCTTGCTAGGGAGGGATTCAGTCTCAACACTTGCCCAGAGTTGTTTTGCAAAGAGTCAGGAATAGAATTTCTATCATGGTTTTATTACTCTTGAAACCACACTCATCTCTACCCATACTCACTCCTGATCCAATCAAATTCGAATCCATGACTTTCTCACACCTTCCAACCTACATTCTGTCAACACACATGTATTCATAAACAAGTTCACAATTACATCGGCATAAGAATTGCATAACACCTAACCAAGGCCAAAACCAAGATTCCAGATCTAATGTTTTAACCTGAAGCGCTATTGTTTAGAGGGCAGGGTTCCAGTGTTCCAGTGTTCCACAGGACAATAACAACATCCCTACCCCACTGGCTACTACTCATTCAACAGATTAATTTCTCCCTTCACCCTTGTCCATTGTGGACTTCACTTCCAAAAATAAACTGTACGTAACATTTTTATATCCATACAAATCACAAATAGCATTTAAAAAATATAGATCAGAATATGAAAATGTATATTAAAAATATGTGTGAGAATTCAACATCATAAGACAATGTAATATACAACCACCTATGTATAATTATTCACACCCACCCAAACATACCAATTCTCATCTTCAGAAGCCAGAAACTGCTATTCTGATTTTATTGTTATCAATACACGTGAGTCTGCTAATGAATTTGTTATAAATTTTTTTCAAGACGGCGAAGTCACCGAATTCCCTGTACGCTCGATGTACTCCTAAAAAATGGGAGCAACAGAATGATAAGTCAGCGACTGTAAGATACGTTTCTTTACAAACTCATTTCCATTCCAATCCTACAAAGCTCTCTGCTGCTTCTCGAACATGCCAATTTCATGGCTTCATATCAGTTGATTGATAATCTGCTTGGCGCTGGTCCAGGTACTCGGCCCAGATTTACTGACAGATCGAAGTGCTTGCACATTTCAGGGTGAGTAGGAATAAAGGATCTATGCTGTTAATCAATTGTAACTTTCGATTTGTTCAACTTTAAAATCTTTGCTTACATTTTCTTTCTGTAGTTTCACCTTTATTTATATATGTGCACTTGTGTGTTTTTTTTTAAAAATGTGTGATTATGTGCGTGCGCGCGCGCGCGTGTATGGTTATGTGTGAAGATAAATCATATCTTATGAAAAACAATTTGAAAATAGTTTTATAATGGCTAATTGTTGGCCGCGTTTGGTGTGTGAGTACAGTTTAGTGGGAAAATGTTTTCTTCAATCTGCGATGTATAATATGATAATTATTAGTAACTTACTGTAGAACAACCGGTGGCATAATGATTTAAGTTGATTTAATCTCGCAAACTACTACCGACTATTCTTTATAAAACACAAAATTTTGGAAACAAATCAAACAAACAACAGCATAAACCCACTTGCACAATCATTTGGTATTTGATTTTGTCTTCGATTCTATTTTTTGGGTCCCAGTTACAAATTCAGAACTTAAGAAGCGTTTAAAAATAACTATTTGTCTGTTTCCATACTGATCCACAGATCAAGAGCAAACATCACAATTGTAGGAAAAAGGAAACAATGTAAACCATAAGTTGTTTTTTTCGCAATCACCTAGACACCATAATAGTATTAATCAGTAGACACTTTATATCTTGATATTTTTCAACAAACCCTTTACATCATGATAATATTATTCAACAGCCCCTTTACTCCTGAGAATATTATCCAATAAGTATTTAAGTCTCGACCCATTCTTTTAAAATAATAACTAAAACAAACCCCTCTTTTCTTTTCTGGAATGATTTACGACAAAAAGTCTCGACTCATTCGTTTAAATTACAACTAAAGCAAGCCCCTCTTTTCGTTTTGCTCACAAGGACCTGAGAAACCCGAAGTGTGGAATATGAGAGACACAAAAGCCGAAGATTAAAAAAAACACTACAACTGATAATTATTTCGAATAAAAGTCAACAATTACAGAAAAGGTCGCACGAAATAAACTATTGTTGAAATTAAAAAAAATTTGAAAAGTTAGTGAATGTGAACCTGTAGCGTGATTTGCACGATGTGTGTGATTTGTAAGTATAAAGGTGTTTATCATAAAATACAGACTACGATCTTTTAAAAAACATATCTCTCTTACTACATAGAACTTTTTACACAATAAATTAAATGATTGGTATGTATTAACGAAATGTCAATAGTCAAACTATTGACTATATTATATTATATTATATTATACATATGTTTGTATGCGTGTGTGTGTACTTTATGTAAATCTCTGACTAACGAAAGTCGATATCCTTGATTTAACTTTATACAATGCATACCTTACAGGATTTCGTATCCGCTTTAGCAGGAAAAACAGCATCCATCTTAGTGTTGCGATATTTTTCTTTTTTCTTTTTAACAAATATCTGCTCCTGGAATAGGTCCTCGCTTTTGCATTAAGTGACTGAAGATAATTTATTCGGAACCTTTGTCTTCGTTCACTATCGTGGTTCTGCACCTAATAATCGGACAATGGGAAGACAACTCTTTAGTGACTGAATGTGTGAAATCTCAAGTCAAGGTGGCATAGTGCACTGGTTCCTTTCCTTTTATCTGGTTGCCCACTCTTCGCGTCATCGACTTATCGTCTAAGTAAATTTTAGTATTTTTCAAAAACGCATCATAAAATTTAATGCTTCCATGGCCCGATGGAGTCGTAATTCATATTTTAACTCGCCACGCCCATCCACGCCCCCGCACTGGTGAAAATACGTCAGCATTTTAGCAAAGTATCTTTTCTGAGAAATCTAAAAAAAAATAAATACATAGCTGATATGGTGATAGACCTACAAATGGCAACGCCATACATTTAAGAACTGAAATAAGAAATTAAGTGGTACAATGGAATTTATTAAATAATATTTTTGAACTCTAGGGATCTATTTCAATATAACGTATTACAGTCAGATTAGCAGGCAAAACCCATTTGACAAATATAAATTGTCGAATAGTCAAGTGTATATATTTATATTTGTTTAAAGAGACAGTTTCAGAGGTTTTTAGCATATATAAATAGATTAGGGAGCTTATATTGTTCTGATTCTAAATCTCTCTTTCGAAAATTAAATTAACAGTTGTTTTCTCACATACTAAACTAGTATTGTATGGGGAAGGAATTATGTCTCATAGGAATATGAACAAAAATAGGGAGGGATCTGTCTTTCTGTCTCTCTCTCTCTCTCTCTCTATCTGATAGCTTGTACGTAACATATTATATAATTATGTACACATACATACATATGGTGAAGTACTCTACAAGCAATTTAAATATATATATAAATATATATTTATAAAGAGAGAGAGAGAGAGAGAGAGAGAGAGAGAGAGAGAGAGAGAGAGAGAGAGAGAGAGAGAGATGATTTGTCTTCTACACGCACCCTAACATTTTTTTCTTATAAATGAAAAGATTGGTTTCTGTCATTCAAGTAACCAGAAAATAAGAAAATAATTGGGTGTGCTAAAAGTTGAACTATTTTTGTACATCTGTTGTTAGTCTAACTGTCAACAACCTCCCCCCTTCCCTCTATATTATAAAATAAGTTATTAATCTAATTCAAAATAAATATTTCTACTTCTTCACCCGATCCCATTCTCGCTCATGCTGGTAACTCCAAATAACGTAGGCTATAAGACAGGTAAAACATCGCCTGTAATTGAACTGCTTTGATTACGCCTCTATAACCGGCCTTTATGATTGATGTTTAATTTCATTTATTTTATTGCATTTTAATTGGCGTGTATTCAAAATCAATGGCATTAAGTAGGCACTGCTCAACCTAAAGTTCTGCATAAAAAATAAAACTCAACAAAAATTAAATTAAAAAAAAATCAAACTTTTTACTTAGTAAATCCTGTGCCAATGTCCCCTTCCACTCCTGAATAAAATGCACTGGCACAGTATGGCGAGACATTGTCTTAGGTAGTGCAACACAATGTCTTATGCTGTGCGACAAAATGTCTTATGCTGTGCGAAACAATGTCTAATGTTGTTCGACACAATTGTTTTAAGCTGTGCAGCACAATGTCTTATGCTGTGTGACACATTGTCTTATGCTATGCGACACAATGTTTTAAGGCTGTGCGACAATGTTTTAGGCTGTGCGACACAATGTCTTAGGCTGTGACACAATGTCTTATGCTGTAAAACACAATATCCTAGGCTGTGAGACACAATGTCTTATGCTGTGAGACACAATATCCTAAGCTGTGCGACACAATGTCTCAGGCTGTTCTTGGCATTGGGATCAATATCACACACCAAATAGTAGGTTTTTAATCGAACTTATGAAGTAAGTCTTATGCTTATTTAAAATATTAAAATCTCACGACTGCTGTGTCACTCTGCACCACTGGATATTCCAGTCACAGTTTTCTGGTTCAAAGATATTAATAGCACGTTCCACACACACTGTGTGATCTGTTGATTTAACAGTACTAAAGTTTATCTTTCCAATTTCTGTGATAATGTAAAACCTTTAAATAGCGCCAGCTACAAGTACCTGGAAATCCTGTGAATACAATCTTGTACTTTATCAGAGAGCTGTAGTCGTCCCTGAAGATAGCAAAGGCAGACATTATTCATTCTATATATCTCCATTATAAGTGACAATAGGTATAGTAAGTGTGGCCGCTATAGTGTGTTTGGCCTCTATTATGATTATTATTATGAATTCCCTTATCATTTAATAAACATAATCACTTATCAGTGGTTAAATTTAGGATTCGTTTCCAACATGAATTCTCCATTCACACACCACTATAAGTAGCGCGCTACCGACACACAAGTTCTCTGTTCGCAGGTGGAACTTCGTACTTAAGGAGTAATTAATTTAACACTTATTAACTTTTATCCAAACAATTGACTCACGAACCCCCATCTACCCACTGACTACTCCAGATATGCAACAATGCACAAGAAAGATGTAATAAAAGATTAAAGATTTATTATAAAATAAATACATATATCACAAAAAATACAACTAGGTTTGAAACAATTCACCTATTTACATTAAACGTTCAAGTATCCATCATGTCTTTCCCCCTACACAATCGATATTCTACAGTAACTCTCTGAAGGAACAATCTCTAATCAGACTTACGATTCTATCACGAGTTTGGAAAAGAGAGAAAGGGAGATAATTAATTGAGTTCATGACTTGTTCTGTATACGCAGCGTCGTAGAGAAATCGTATGAAGAAAGTTTACAGTCAGCACAATACCAGGACTCACTTTGCTCATGTACAGTCTACTGAGCACGCTAGATCGTCTGGCAATAGGACGGCAAATGACAATTGTTGCTCCAAGCACATGATAGGGAAATGTCCTGAATTTCACATGCACTATCAAGCACATGAGGAGGAATGTTTACTCAACACACCTTGAGGAATGTTCAAAATGAGCTCCATGAATTTCAAGACCAAACTCAGGCCACAAATCTCTGCTGTATTGGCTCTCAAATGGAATTCATGGGAATCACATCCCTGATCAATACTGTCAAGATCTGCAGTGAGGACATCAACATGAAATTCGGCCTTGAGAAATGTGGACGAATTATCATCCAGAAAGGCAAGGTCAAAACAACAGAAGGCCTGCAATTCGACATCGGAAAAAATCAACTCAAAGCAGCGCTCCTCGGAAGTGCCCACATCCTCCGTAAAACCTTGGATCTCCCAGAATCTTGGTAAGATTCCGAGACCTTGGATCACAACCGACAGTCAATCAGAAGTCGTGGAAAGAGGCTGAATAATAATAATAATAATTATTATTATCTTCATCAACTAAGTGGCGTGCCCGTTTCACAGTAACCATGGTGTCTTATGTTATTTTCTTGTTGAATACATTTATTGTTGATACATAGACCACTTGTATTAGATTAACTTACATGTTATATGTTGTAGTCTTTTTGTATTTACTTACTAAACTAAACTGTCTATTTACTTACTATTCTGGTTGTATGTATCAGGGAGTTCGAGTTATCTTCTATAACTAACTATCACTCTTCTATTCTACATTGTCTATCATTCATCTTTCTAACATGTGTTGCCAGCCATCAGGTGTGTCTTGGGGATTAGCCTCAGGCTACGGGCGGCCCGGGGTGGTGGAGAATTCTATATCTTGTCCATCTCCCAGCACAACGTCACAATTTGCCGTTATTTTCTTGTGTGCAGGGTACTTGTCTAAATCCGCCTTTCTCTTTTGCGGGCAGAGCACTCTGCCTTTCTTGCTTGCAGATTACTGGTCTAAATCTCTTTCTTGCTTGCCAAGTACTGGTCTAAATCTGCCTTCATTTCTTAGACTGGCTAGTTTGCAGTGAATTACCACAAATATCTGAATGTGGCCGAATGATAATTTCCTTTCAAATCTAAAAGTTGGCCTCATTAACTAGCAAGTGTGTAACTTTAACATCGTCCTGTACGTTGTGTAGTGTACATTTCCTTATTTATCGGGATCTAATATTCGTAATTAAAATGGCTACTAATTTGTGCCTACAACAGAGTTTATCAACCATGGTCCCACGAATCACTAGGGATTCCCCGTGATTGACAAAATAATAAAACTAAGCATAGTAGATATCGTAATTTTTAACGAGGGCTTCCTGGAGACCTGGTTCAAGGATTTCTCCAGTATCAAAAGCTTATGAGAAAGGCTGGTCTAGACAGTAACACTTGTATCCGGAATACCGCAAGCTGTAATTGCTCATGTTATAATCTGCGATCCATGTCTGAAATATTTCTCTGGTCGAAATCTGTTTGTTAACCGTGACTTATTAAGACTCCTCTGTAGTTCACAGATGTACCGAGCAAAAAAAAGCACCGCCTGCAACCCCCCCCCCACACACACACACACTTCAGCACAAAAAACCCAACAAAAAATGAGTCTTTAATTTGCCATGCCTATTATGTTATTACATCTTGTCCAAATGTTAAATTAAATGAGTGCGCAAGCACTTTACATGCTTCTACATTTGTCATTACAAATAATGAAGATGACATCGGAATAAAACAATTTTAAACAGAATTCCTTACAGTGTGTATTCATTCGATTGTGTGCATATCATTCGCAAATGAAGATACATGAAGGTAGCTTATTTTAAATATGTCTGTATGAATGTTTTTTTTGTTGTTGTTGTTGAAATTCCTGACCATGTACGATTGCTTCCAAAGTGTCCAGATCTCTGGGGCTATAAGCTATTCACGACTTGGACTTTGGAAGTCTTTTAACAACACGTGTGTAGTTTTTATGTGTGTTATTCAAAATTGTTTTTGTAAGTATGGTGTACGTGCCTAGAATTGCATTCCAAACGTGGCATTGAGGTATGAGTAGACTGTTTTCTACAATCTACTTTGCTTCCTGGTAGAGATAAGCGTATATCTTAGCCTTGACCTTTATATGGGTGTACAAAACATTAAGTAAACATTAAGAACAAGTCACTCAGCAGTTTAGCTTCACACCCTGCGTTATCGTATTTATAAGGTACACAATATTTAGTAACTAGGCAGTCTTAAATTATTAATTTTTTTTGTGTGAATAAATTTTTGTCATTTGTTTTCTTTCTCTAAGATTTATTAATGGTACAATGAAACTTCTGCTGAATTGGTATTTCTTTTAAAATGAAACACATCGACCACAATAGCATTACACATGACACGATAAGGCACTATATAGCCACACTTCCACTTTACGCAAAAAAAAAAAATAGTCTACCCCAAATCCCATCCATATAAGGACCGATGACCGCTACCCGTGGTCTGGATTGCCCTAAGTAGTACTATACCCTCATTTAAAATGACCTTTCAGATTACTACATGGCAGTTTGCGATGAGCGCGTAATTGGGCCCGACAGACAGACGCCACTTGACGTCACTTTGGGCCCACCAAACAGTTCAAACACTTTTCTGTGAACTACTTATTGATTTTATTATTGCCGGTAAAACGAATGCAGTTGGACAACCGTTGTATAACTGTCGAAGATATATGGTTTTGCCTATGCCTTTTAATACTGAATTTTTCCCTTCGGCCCTGAACTGTATTCCTTTGAAAATTATGCTTCCCCCCCCCCCCATAACGATTACTAGAAGTGATACTATTTTGTCTGAAAAAGTGTCAAAGAGCTCCGGATGATTGATTTTAAATCCCTAGGCTTTTGTACCTTATCATCAATTTTGACCGTTGACCGAGCACTGAGCCGCGAAGACAACACATAAGAAGACTGAGTTGGAGTAAACACTCGAGTTGAGAGTATGCTAGAAATTGCTGATGTAATGCAAAACTAATCCCAACTGGGTGAGTAGTTTTTATTATCCAATGGTTATGATTTACGAGAATGGGACCAGCCAATGGACTGTGATTAAAAGTTTACCTGCTATAGAGAATTCTATTGTCTGATCACTTGAATTTGGAGTTTTGAGAGAGCAAGTACGGTTTTGTCCTGTCTTTGTCTTTCATGTTGTATTGTCTGTACCGTCTACACTCGAACAATCCCATTCACACACTTGCACACATACACACGTCAACAAACGTAACCCACACACAGAGTAAAAACGCTCTATACAGACAGATATCATTGTTGTCTCTGTGTGGGATCTTGTAATTCCATCTACACAAGATCCAACGTTGATGTTGGCAATCACCCACCCCCACTTTCGCAAGAGAGGAGAGGGTGGTCGTGACACTATATGCTGGAGTAATAGTGGGTGGTTGGGGGCTCGTTAAATATAAATAAAGATGGATTTTTATTACACCTTTAGTAAGACGATTTTACCTACGAAAGTATTGTGTGACAATAAGATGTCTGTCTTATTATTGTGAGAGAGAGAAGACTTTTAGTTTTACTAAATCTGTGTAATCCGCCAAGTGAGAGACGAGTGGTGTCCCCTAGGAGAATTATTAATAGACATAAACGTGTTATCTTTAAACGTACAATGCTCTTTTGAATTGATTGCGCCGATCCCTTTGGTACGATGTGGCAGCGCAGTAGAAAAGGGGAAAGAACTCAGCTACAAGTCATACTTTTAATAACATTGTCTCCCCTTACGGCAACCGAAGAGTGCCGCTGGATATCAGTGCCGAATTGCCGACATGCACCAATGACAAGAAAGACTTTTAAAGAAAAACATAAAATGCTGAAAAATGCAGTATTGACTTTGATCGCTAAATTTATCATCAAAACCTTCGTCACCACCACCGTCGTCGTCATAAAAGAGATTTTTGTTTGATTCCATGTGAACAGTAGTCAGTAGAGAATATGGAAAGGTTGGGTGATATGGTCTGTTTTAAGTTCTCAAAATTGGCCCTAGATTCAGTATTTTCGACTTTAAGAATTTTCTGCATGAGGTCGAGAAAGAAGAATATTACAATTATTAAAGCAAAACAATTTTAAAAAGAAAATCAAAGGATGCACAAATGCTTTACTTTTATTTAGTAAAATTTAATGTATGTGTGTGTCTGTCTGTGTGAATGAGTCTGTGTCTCGCTGCGAATGTATCTTTGTGAGTCTGTGCGTATGTCAGTGTGTGTGTGTGTGTCTGTCTGTATGTCTGTGTATGCCTTTGCGTGCCTCTGTATATCTGTGATTGTATGTGTCTGTGTTTATGTCTGTGTGTGTACGTCTTTGTGTGTCTTTGGCACACATATGTGTGTCTTTACATATCTGTTTGTATCTGTCTGTATCTGTGTGTATTTGTGTGTATGTATGTGCGTGTATGTTGTGCATGTGTTTGTGCATCGATTGCCAGAAGAATATGAATGTCACTCATAGATATGATGCATTCTCGAAATTAAAGAGCATGGAAAGCGGACATATATCAAAAATAAATCACTCAAATCCTACGGTTACTTTTAACTTGAGGTAGCAAACAAAGAGAAACTTTAAAGAGAGGAAAATATTTACTAGGCTAATAAACAGTGCGGAATCTTAAAAAAATATTTTGAAAGTGAGATGAGACAACAAGCTGGGTTAGAATTAACGCATTCGTTTAACAGATGACTACCTTTTCCTAAGTTTGACTGGTGTGCATGTACAAAGATAGCCACAAAAATATAGGCCTAAGTTTATAATAGTTATGGCAGCGCGCATTGCCATTTGACTTCTAGGCCTATATTCAGGAGAGTAATGGACCGAGCGGTCACGAGTTGCATTCTAAGCGCTGTATGATCTAATCTGTCTACATTTCTTTATCTTGCATTTAAAACGCTGTATGATCTAATCTGTCTACATTTCTTTATCTTGCATTTAAAACGCTGTATGATATAATCTGTCTACATTTCTTTATCTTGCATTTAAAACGCTGTATGATCTAATCTGTCTACATTTCTTTATCTTGCATTTAAAACGCTGTATGATCTAATCTGTCTACATTTCTTTATCTTGCATTTAAAACGCTGTATGATCTAATCTGTCTACATTTCTTTATCTTGCATTTAGTTTGATGCGCGAGGTCTGAACACGTAGAGTATTTGGCAAGACAGTGTCACGAATGTGTAGATGAAATCGTGTATTTGACAGGACAGGTGTAGATGTAATAAAAATGTGTCAGGACAGCGTGCACAAGTGTGTGGATGTAATCGTGCACTCGATGTCCATTAGACACTCTCTCACACTTTCACATTCATTCTCTTCTGACTCACTTTTGCCGTTTCTTCCTTCGCACACACACTATACATGCATCAAGTACACTTTACACATATAACAATTACACACTCATTACAAGTATACTATATACGCATCGCATACATCATACGGACACTATAAACAATGTACACACTATACACACATCACACATACATTAGACACATGCACATTGCTTACACACTATACACACACTATGTAAACATCACACATACATTACACAAACTATACTTACATCATGCACATTGCACACACTATACACATCACATACAATACGCACACTATACACAACATTATACACACCATACGCATATTACTCACTCTACATACATCACACACTATACATACTATGCACACAATATGCACACATTACATTCATCCCTCCATTACATTACACAATATACATTATATAAGAAGGAATTAACAATATATATATATTGTTAATTCCTTCTTATGCATGTTAATTGATATATTTCTCAAATTATTCTGGTAATCTGACTTTGCAGTTAGCACTTAAACATTTTATGCCAGCATCAAAACTTAAATTCCAGTTATAGTATGACTAATTATGATTGTGTTAGGCATAGTTGTGATGGCATGAATATATATGTAACACAACGCCACCCTACATATTGGTTATGGTCATTATTATTATTATTTAATCAATTCATAACTAATTGCAAGTGAAGATAATCTTAATTTATGTTTTTAATAATTCTCCTGAAGACACCACTCATCTCTCTCACTTGGCGAGCAATGTCTGTTGTCTGGCCGCATCGTGTCAGCTTAATGTGTTCGCAGAAACGGTCAGAGATTTTTGTAGGAATATTAGTAATTTTTGTGATTTTGCTCAACAGTCATTTCTTTGAGGGATACGAGCTGAGTGTCCCGGACAATAGTACAAGTGTTCTCCAAGGAGTTCGGAGTATTTCTTTTTCTTAACTGAAGTATGGTTGTGGACGGATTTCGTCGTTGCTTCTTTCATGCCGTGCGTGCTCCTGATCATCTGCAACACTGTGCTAGTGTGGAGTCTGGCTGCATCGGTGAAGAATATGAGCGTGTGCGATGCTCACCAAAACTACCTTGCACGTCGAAAAAGGAAAACGTCGTCAATAACGATTACTCTGATTTATGCTTCAACAATTTTCTTTGTTCTCTCCCCTTTGACATATACGTGGTCCCATATTATGCCAATCGGAGAGATCTGTACGATGCTGTCGTATTTAAGTTTTGTCTAGATATGTACATGTAAGTTTGTATACATTTGTGCTTAAATATGCACACGTATGTATCTATTTATTTGCGTCTAAATTTGAACACATACTTTTGTTCGTAAATATGTGTGTGTGTGTGTGTGTGTGTGTGTGTGTGTGTGTGTGTGTGTGTGTGTGAGAGAGAGAGAGAGAGAGAAAGAGAGAGAGAATGTGTGTTTGTGTGTACTGTGGTTTGAAGGAGGTTAATTAATAAAACTATAATTAATATATTTTCACAATAATTTCAGGCACGTTCAGGCCAAGTTCTCTATTGCATTTATTCGGCTTTAAATTTGAATCCTGTGCTTGTCTATTCACAAAAATATAAAAGTACAAAATGCTAATAGAAATGCTGCTACAAACGACTTGTTTTGAATATAACATAAAAACTTGTTTAAATAAATATGCGGTAAATAAAAACAACTGCAAACGAGTGACAGTCAAAAAATTGTTTCTACGCAAGTGTATCATTGCTAAAAACAAAATATTAAAAAAAAAAAATCCAATCAAAATTCAAGAAAAGCAAGAAACAACTAACGAATCATAGAAACTGTACGTCATTGGATCGACGATTAGATTACAGTTTAACTCTACGTATGACATAATTTCTCGAAGACGTTAAATCAGTGCTACACTAACAGACGGTCGGAAACTGAAGGAGCTCTGTGTGTGGAACAATTCCCGGGACCGCAAGGCATCGAGACACCGTTTTTTTAAAGGTAAATCACGTGACCCAAGTAGTCTTTTACACAGTTAAGTTTCACCTGCATTTATTTATCGCAGTGCGTCGCGTACAGGAGTGGAGAACCGCCGACCGTATGGTAAATCACGTGACCAAAGTATATGAGTGAAAATGAATAGGTTGTATTTAGATTTATAGATACGGGTGTGTGTGTGTGTGTACATGCATACTTCTTTATGAAGGAGAAAGCTAATGCGCACATGTTATTTACGAAGAAAACCAATGTGTAGTAGAAGTGACCAGGGTCAGTGTTATTTACGAAAAAGAAAGTCAATGCGTATTAGAAGTGACGGTCAAGAGAGCGACCCGCACGAATAAAAATAAACTTTCAAGGACAAAACCCGTCACATGACTGAAACTTCTAGAAGGTTCTACAGTTCGTTCTACAGTTCTCAAAATTGTATAAATAAGGAGGACTGAAGGCTAAATCTGAGAGAGAGTAAACCAACATCTGAGAGACATAACACCTGAAAGAAAAATGGGAACACTTTGAGAAACATGGCTGCTGTTATGACCTCATGTCAAACAGTGTGGCCATCTGACAAAGACAAAGAAACATTTCTCTCCATGTAACATCAAGCTTTTGTAACAGCAACTTTGTTCAAGAATGCAGTCTTTTTGCTAGAAGGAAGAAGGAAGAGTCTCTATTTGTTTGATGAACATGGGAAACATATCTTCAATGATGTGGTAAAGTCTCATTACGTATACGGAGATTTACTGAGGAGTTGTCTGATTGCTGAATGTCTGATACAAAAGCATGTTTACAGCTGATTGCCGTCTGACTATATCTGTTCGACTCGACGCCGTAAACTGTAGATGTCTGATTGATCATTATCAGGAAGTCTGACTAAAAAATGTCTAGGAAAATGGTTATCTGACTATACATTATGCACACAGTTGTCCTACTAAATATTGTCTATGACCTCAGTTGTCTGACTAAACACTGTCTATGACCTGACCTCAGTTGTCTTACTAAACACTATGACCTGACCTCAGTTGTCTGACTAAACACTGTCTATGACCTGACCTCAGTTGTCTGACTAAACACTGTCTATGACCTGACCTCAGTTGTCTTACTAAACACTATGCACACATTTGTCTGACTAAACACTCTATATGACCTCAGTTGTCTGACTAAACACTATGACCTGACCTCAGTTGTCTGACTAAACACTGTCTATGACCTCAGTTGTCTGACTAAACACTGTCTAGTTGCCTGACTAATCACGTTCTGACGACATGAGTCTAATTGGTAGCTGTATTAATTATACCTTCTAGCTGCAAATGTATGATAATATTTGTATAACAAACCACGTTCTGACAACACGTGTCTGATTGGTAGCTGTATTAATTATAAGCTCTTGTTGGAAATGTATGATTACAGTTGTCTACCTAATCACAGTCTGTTCACAACTATCTCACTGATATCTCTCTGAAAACGGTTGTCTGATTACAACTGTATTCCTAATCACTGTCTGACAAAGGTGCTTGATTGTGTGCTGCCGACCATAAATAGTTAATTGCAGTATGACCTCCGTTGTTTGACTGATCACTGCCTGATCAAATTTGTCTGAGCAAACATTGAGTGACCCTAAGCATCAGATTGCAGATGACTAGCCATTGATATATGATTGACCACTGTCTGACTGCTCAAAATCTGATCACAATCTGACTGATTATTATTAGACACATCTGTTTCTCTGATCACTGTCTGGCTACAAATATATTATTACTGTTACCTGACTGATCGATATCAAACAACAATAGTCTAATTAGAGCTAATTGACTAATCACTTCGTGATCATGAGGTTCAGATTGACCACTGCCTGACTACGTTTATCTGACTAATGAAAATCTGCCCACGGGTTATCTGATCTCATTGTCTGCCCACATCTATGTGACTAACCCAAATCTGATTACTGCCTTACCACAGTTATCTAGTTACATATGTATGACGTAATATATGCTTACCACAACTCTCTGTTTACATATGTATGACATAATAAATGCTTGCCTGGCTGACTGCTGCTGTAATGATCTCTATATTAACAAAATTAACGGACATGTATATTCTAAGTAAATGTTGACGTTTTCTCATACAATCAGCATTAACGATGATTACTTTGAGGGAACAATCTCTGATTAAATTTTATAGTTTTCTTCATAGAGCTTGAAAATAAAAGATAAGAGATAAATGAATGTTCATGTCCTGTTCTGTAGGGCCACCATATGTCATGATGTAGAAAACAAGTGTGGATAGTTCATAACAGACAATAAGATACCAGGGTTCATTTCACTCGTGTATGCTGTCTGCTGAGTAATCTAGGATTCACCTGGCACTAGAGACATAGTAGACATCCCCACTCTCACCACCATTGGGATTTCCATGGTAGATATTAGCCAGATGAGACGACTTCATGCTTTGATCACAGACATTTCTCAAGATGAAAACAACATTGAAGATTCCAACAGAGATGAAGAAGACAACAAAATAGAAAGAAGAAATGCATGACCGTAAAACATTCAAGAATGATGCTTTTCATTCAGTGTATAATTCCCTATACACTTGATCTCTTTACAGTCACATTAGTACAGCTTAACATGTTCATTCAAAGGAAATTATTGAATACATTTTATCACAAGTTATTTATTAACCAATATTAGGTTTTACATTAGTATAGATTTACATGTACATTTGAAATAAATTTCTCATTTGTTCAATTGTGTTTGTCTATTTCTCGTTTTAGAAACATCATGAAGAAAAGCATGTGGGCGTTGCTAATATTACTTCTATTGCTGCCTTTAGATTCGAAAGGTGAATTTCCTAAAACAAATGTTTGCTTCATAACTTTAATATTGACAATTAATAATGTTTTATAGAAACCAGAATACAATCATATTAAACGTTTCCCCCAAATATATAATCACAATTTGTAAAGCATTTATTCTACACTGGTAAATGTGTAATTTATTTTAAAATGTGGATTTGAAGAAATGATTTTCTGTATTTATATTATAATATTAAATTCTTTTCTCCCTAAGATCATAATTCATTTGCAGATTATCTACAGTTATATATATGTGTGTGTGTGTGTGTGTGTGTGTGTGTGTGGACTTGAGTGTCTGATTAATATTTCAACCCCAATATATTTCTTATTAATTTACAACAGACAGACAGACACAAAAAATAACTATAGATAGATAGATAAACATACATACATACATACAGGCAGACAGACAGATAGATAGATAGATAGATAGATAGATAGATAGATAAGTAGGTAGGTAGGTAGATAGATAGATAGATAGATAAATGGGGAGAGAGAGAGAGATTGTGAGAGATAGATAGATAGATAGATAGATAGATAGATAGATAGATAGATAGATAGATCATACTACTTACTTTTCTAATATAAGTCTATTTAAATTATTTGTTTTAATATGAACAGGATCTGACTTGAGAAGAAGAAAGCTTAGGTATTTTGATTTTGTACATCTTTAAAATTTAATAAAATATTACTTTAGTCCCACAAGTCAATTTATTGTTTTAAATTTTGATATGTGTTTTTATTACTTCTTATATATTCTTTAGGTTTCTATTTTTAACTCTTTAATTTAATTAATGTTCATTTAAATGACAAAATTTTGAATTGAATTGAATTGAGAGAAAAAAATAAATTATTTTTCATTACCATCTCTCTATTTCAAAGGAGACATTTCATTAATTTCAGTTATAATATTCTCAGATTAAAAATCTTGATATTTGTTAATTTAACGGAATGTTTTTATGTTATGTTAGTATACTGTATTATTTACACTTTATTTATTTTCCAGTTGTAATTGAATTTACTCTCGTGAAAGGTGTGATGTATGTTTCAATATAACTATAAATAATAGGGCAAATATTAGTGTAAACAACAGGGCAAATATTAGTGTACATAATTATTCAAATATTAGTTAAAATAATAGGGCAAATATTAATGTACATCATAGGGCAAATATCAGTGTAAATAATAGGGCAAATATAAGTGTACATAATAGGGCAAATATCAGTGTAAATAACAGGGCAAATATCAGTGTACATAATAGGGCAAATATAAGTGTAAATAATAGGGCAAATATAAGTGTAATACTAAGGCAAATATCTGTGTAAATAATAGGACAAATATCTGTGGACATAATAGGACAAATATCAGTGTAATACTAAGGCAAATATCTGTGTAAATAATAGGGCAAATATCAGTGTACATAATATGGCTATTGCTTCGCGATAATTTGAATGAGTACTCGTTTGCTACTTTCACGTTCTTTGCTCTTAACAGTGCATGAAATATAGTAATTCGAACTCACGTGTGTTTCCTATACCACTCAACTAGGTACGATGTGGATGTCTAACACCCCAACACATATAGATATAAATGTCGATGTAGTACGAATCACTGCTATCTATATACTATGTGAATGTCGAAGTTTGGGGTGTCCATACCTTTTCCAAAGAAGGTCAAATTTGGTGACGTTGGGTCTGAAGTGGGCCATATTTTTGTGAGGTGAAAAGGTTTTGGGGCCGAACATTCAGCATGAATTTATGTGAAAAAGTAAATTTTCCCATGTCTCATTTGATTTTATGAGGCGTCAGCGGGCCGGTGGAAATTTGAACACGGGCTGCAATTGTCCCCGGGGCGGACTTTAGACATCCCTGGTCTAAGTAATACGAATCCACCCTGCCCCAACACTGCTTATCTAGATACTCTGTGATTGTCTAAGTAAAACGAATCCACCACTAACCCAACATTACTCATCTAGATAATATGTGAATTTCTAAGGAACACGAATAAACTTGCGCTCCAACACCACTCATATAGACACCAGTTGCATGCAGCATTGAGAAGTTATAATTGTCTCTCATCTAGACACAAGTTGTATGCAGCATTGAGAAGTTATAATTGTCTCTCATCTAGACACAAGTTGTATGCAGCATTGAGAAGTTATAATTGTCTCTCATCTAGACACCAGTTGTATGCAGCATTGAGAAGTTAGAATTGTCTCTCATCTAGACACAAGTTGTATGCAGCATTGTGAAGTTATAATTGTCTCTCATCTAGACACAGGTGCACTATTTGCCGTTTTGGATCGGAGTGTCGGATTTTGGCGCGTGTTACCGTATTTATAAAAAATGCATAATAATCTTTATGCAAGTCCTATGTGGCATCGACAAGCCACCACCCTCTCCTCACCAGAGAGAGGATGGGCTGGCGACATTAAATTTTATTGTTATCTCACCATGTTGTTACATAAGTGTTTGTAACCGACTGTGGGCTGAGAGTCGTAAATTAAGGGATAAATAATTATGAATATTAATCTATAAATAAACGGGAGATAACATTGTTAGCAAAGATGTCAACTAACTTATCTGGCTAGGTGTTGTGAATAATTGGCCGATATTGTGGCATCTGAGTGGAGGATAAGTTAGGCAAGTCCGGCTGTCGTTAACATTAGGAATAATCTAATAAACAAATAATGATAACTAGAATCTAAATTAGGAGAGGGTCGTTAAATGAAAACCGGACATGTGACACTAACATTCATTTAGTGTTTAGTTTCACTTGCTGATACCAGGACAGTTAATTAGTGGGTTTGTTTGTGTTCAGTGATACACAATTTTTCCTAGCCAATGGAACAACACTTAATTTAGCCGACTGGGGGGTGGGGGTGGCAGCATGGAGCTTACTACCGGCTTAGAAAATCTTACAACTTCGTGATGTTTCGAAAATCAGATTGAAGATTTAGTTAAGGACTTGGAGCAGAAATTAGAAAAAAGTTTTTTTTTTTTAAAGTCAAGTGAGAATGTATCTCGGTTGAGAATGGGGGCTGGTGATGACAACAGTAAAAGACTTGAGATTGAGAGTTTGGAGAATAATATTTATTGTAGTGTTATTTCTTTTAATTTTTTTATGACGTCATACTAGACATTCAGGAAAGTTATGGTGTTAAAGCAATGAGAATGTTTCTTTTAGCACTTGAGGCTAATTGGACTGATATGCCCCACTTCCTTGGCAAGATCATTAATTACTTAATGAGCCATTGCGGTTCATCAGCAGAACAGTCAGAAAGGATATTTTACCTGTAGATGGCAAGTTTTTGCCTCTATTCTAGATGCTATGCTAGGGTGGACAAATTACATCCGTGGAGATCACTGACAGATGGTAATACCACGCCTTTACGTTACTACACTGACGGCAGAGCGCGACATCAACTTATCACCATATTACGTGATGGAGAGTGTAAATAATTAATCTTTCAGCACCATGTGACTTAACCTATGTACAGGAAAGTCTTGACCCAACCTATGGATAGGCGGTTATTTTTACGAGTTCATTTGGACCACACAGATCATCTTCAGACTTCAGAAGTGTGTCATGATGGGGAGAGCCACACAGATCGTCTTCAGACTTCAGAAGTGTGTCATGATGGGGAGAGCCACACAGATCGTCTTCAGACTTCAGAAGTGTGTCATGATGGGGAGAGCCACACAGATCGTCTTCAGACTTCGTGTGTCATGATGGGGATAGCCACACAGATCGTCTTCAGACTTCAGAAGTGTGTCATGATGGGGAGAGCCACACAGATCGTCTTCAGACTTCAGAAGTGTGTCATGATGGGGAGAGCCACACAGATCGTCTTCAGACTTCAGAAGTGTGTCATGATGGGGAGAGCCAGAGACAAGCATCCCATCGAGACAAAAGACGAAAGTGACCTTGACAGATTTCGTAAGCCTCATGCAGCAAGTGTGTATTTTTGTCTCCATCATTTTTCTGCACGAGTAAGCAGCCAGCGTCGACAGCACCTGCCCGTTGAACAAACAGTGACCCTCTTCATTCTTCTATATTGGACGTCTATATGGACACAATATACGATCTAATGATTATCACATTTTTCTGCACGAGTAATTTTTACAATCAGCGCTGACGTAACCAGTAAAATCTAAGTGATTTTCATTATTTTCTGCATGGGTGAGTGAGTCATATTTTCTTGGAAAACACCCAACACGATTTTTGAAGTGTATAATTCAATTCATTAATAGATACCTCAGTGCACATAAATTACATATGGGTAAGTAGGGTTCAGTAGGAATTTAGGATTTGAACTTTTATCTATTTGCTACTGGATTGTAGAGGAGCAAAATAGCTCCATGAATCTGTAGTGACATTATTTAGAAATAAATTTGTATTTTTGATGTAGCTGTTTTTATAGCAGATATTGCCAGACATTTCCATGTTTTTAATTTGATGCTTTTTACTTTACCTTTCTTATTATTTTCATAATTTATCACTTAGCAAAATTACTCCTCTATCCCCAGAGAGCTTGATTTATGACAGAATGGTTTGAGCAATTAATGTCACCGCATGAAAGATAACTTGTAGAACAATAAAATTAAACACATTCATAAAAATAGTAACTCTTCTATTATTGTTTAGAAAAGTTAGAGTGATGTGTCTGTATTGTACTGTACTACATTGCTGACATTCTCCACACCACATACAATCTTACATACAAACACGTCAGCATACGTAACCCTTGCACGCATAATAAAAGAGCCAGACAAACATCCTTGGTGCTGGACACTGTTGACGAACAACAAACAGATCCTACAAGCCAGTAAGGGACTGAATAAAGTTGTGACAGCAGAGACGGTACGCTACAGCAACGTTTCCGTACTGTTCACTGTCTTTGTTCACAACCCCTGTCCCTTCAGGCGTAATGGTAACAGTATTCCTAATTATGATTGTCTTACATAACTGTTAGTAGTATTGTAAAAGTTTGGTGAGTTCAGTTGTCTTTTGTGTTCCTATTTTAAATTGTCTTTAAATACTGTTAGTAGTATTGTAAACGTTTGGTGAATTCAGTTGTCTTGTATGTTCCTATTTGTAATTGTCTTTATTAACTGTTAGTGGTATTGTAAAAGTTTAGTTAGTCCGATTGTCTTCTGTATGAGGAATTCCTTCAGACTTCTCGAACTTTAAACCTTTCAATGAGTGAGTTGCAGTGCAGTTTAAGATGAGCGTGTGTACTTGCTCGTATGCTGTAGTTAGTTGGTGATGGTATATTTCACTCCGATTCCACATTTATTTCTCTTTCCGCCGAACTCCACTCTCTATACATGTTTTCGTACGTGAAATATGAATGTACCCCAACTCCAGTCTTTATACATGTTTTCGTGCGTGAAGTATGAATGTACCTCTACTCCACTCTTTATACATGTTTTCGTGCGTGAAGTATGAATGTACCTCTACTCCACTCTTTATACATGTTTTCGTGCGTGAAGTATGAATGTACCTCTACTCCACTCTTTATACATGTTTTCGTGCGTGAAGTATGAATGTACCCCAACTCCATTCTCTATACATGTTTTCGTGCGTGAAGTATGAATGTACCCCAACTCTACTCTCTATACATGTTTTCGTGTATGAAGTATGAATGTACCCCAACTCCACTCTTATACATGTTTTCGTGCGTGAAGTATGAATGTACCCCTACTCCACTCTCTATACATGTTTTCGTGCGTGAAGTATGAATGTACCCCTACTCCACTCTCTATACATGTTTTCGTGCGTGAAGTATGAATGTACCCCAACCCTACTCTATAAACATGTTTTCGTGCGTGAAATATGAGTGTACCCCAACTCCACTCTTATACATGTTTTCGTGCTTGAAGTATGAATGTACCCCAACTCTACTCTTATACATGTTTTGGTGCTTGAAGTATGAATGTACCCCAAATCCACTCTTATACATGTTTTCGTGCTTGAAGTATGAATGTACCCCAACTCCACTCTTATACATGTTTTGGTGCTTGAAGTATGAATGTACCCCAACTCCACTCTTATACATGTTTTGGTGCTTGAAGTATGAATGTACCCCAAATCCACTCTATATACAAGTTTTCGTGCGTGAAGTAAGAACGGATTTAGGAAAGTGCAGTGGAGCATGAAATTCTTGCGAGATCTTTCTAGTCGTAAAGATATAGAAATAAAATCTGTACAGAGGTTTAAGGAAGTACAATTTATTTGAATATGTTCTTTTAATAGAATGCTTCAAACCATGGTCGATGAGCTTTCGACTGAGTGCCTGAAGAAGAATCAAAGGTGTAGCATAACGCACCCCCCCTGCTGTAATGACAGGAATTGCAGATATTTCTGCGAACAAGGCCCGAATGCAGCGTCTGTCAAACAGCAAATGATTTATCTGCCATTTCTCCTCATACATTTTATATTTTGCTAGATATATCAAAAGTTTACAGATTAAAAGCACTTCAGCTAAATTCGAAAAAGTACCTACTTGTCGTTTCCTTTCCATCTTAATTTATTTGAAATATCGCACGATTTAATTTCAGTTTACTGCGTTCATTGTTCTTAATTCATTTGAAATATAGCCCGATTTAATTTCAGTTTACTGCGTTCATTGTTTTTAATTCATTTGAAATATAGCACGATTTAATTTCAGTTTATTGTGTTCATTGTTCAAGACATTTCACAAACTAACGGATATATCGGCTTCAAAATGATTATTGTAAATTTTAGTGGTGCTTAAGAAAGTCAATCCTAAAGATAAATATTACTCATTTTCTTTTCTTTCTTTCATTTATTCTAATAGCTCTATGTTTTGAAAATGTCTTTCTGCTCAAAATAAACATTGGTGCAATCACCAATTGTCTGTGATGTATTAAAATTAAGTTTTGCCTTATCATAATTTTTATAATATTCTACCTAAATGTTCCCTCCCATACCCGACTAGTGGAAGACCCGATGTACCTAATTGTTCCCTTCCATACCTTAAGACCACACTTGTCTCTACTTTTCTTTCATCTCTATTTCACCCTAGTCTCTCTCTACCTTTCCTTCATTTCTATTTCACATAGTCTCTCTCTATTTTTCCTTCATCTCTCTACAAACCTTGTCTCTATTATTCTTTCATTATCTCACTATTGTCTCTCTCTGCTTATCTTTCATCTCTCTCTCACTCTTATCTATCTGAACTTTACCTTAATCTATATCTCATCATTATCTCGGTTTCTTCTTCTTCTTCTTCTTCTTAGTAGTAGTAGTAGTAGTAGTAGTAGTAGTAGTAGTAGAAATAGTAGTAAATAGTAGTAGTAGTAGTAGTAGTAGTAGTAGAAATAGTAGTAGTAGTAGTAGTAGTAGTAGTAGTAGTAGTAGAAATAGTAGTAGTAGTAGTAGTAGTAGTAGTAGAAATAGTAGTAGTAGTAGTAGTAGTAGTAGTAGTAGTAGTAGTAGTAGTAGTAGTAGTAGTAGTAGTAGTAGTAGAAATAGTAGTAGTAGTAGTAGTAGTAGTAGTAGTAGAAATAGTAGTAGTAGTAGTAGTAGTAGGAATGCAAATAATGAAGGTAATTTAAAAAAATAATAATACTGAATCTCCGAATTGGAAACTGTTATACAAAAAGTGCAACTGCTCTTGAAAAGAGTTTGTTTCAAATTGTAACGGACTAAATTGAACGTTAGGTGATGGAATCTATAATCCTTGAAAACAAAATACCATTTATCCTTAAAATAACGACTACACTGAGAAATGAAACACACAACACTTTAATATAACGTACAATTGCCATCGTAGATATTATGGACATAAAAGAACAACATAAAATATTTTCCTATGCAATATATCACAAACTCCAGAATGAGGCGTAAATTATTTACAGCACTGTCAATAATGTTGGCCAAAGTTAGGAATACATACTCGACTGAAGAATATAAAAATTAGAAATATAAAGAGTTAGGAATAAATATTATAAATACATAGACATTCTGAAAATTCAAAATCAGTTTTAAAATACTTTACAATCTTATTTATAATTAAAATAGAAATATATGAACCGCTTATCGACATTCTAGCGGAAGGCACATATGAATTAAAGTTCAAATACTCTGAAATTACAAACGATAATACGTGTTTTCATAAGAGGAATACAATGTACATATAGTTTGAAATACCACCTACAAGCGAAGAACATGCAATAAACAATAAAATAAACTTAAAGTCGTTAATAATGGTGTTAAGTTTGCAACTCACTTTTGCATGTTTAAAATTATATTCTTAAAGTAAACCGTTCTCAAATGTATACTATCCCGTTAGACATAGAAAATTACTGTAAAATGCATAGATCCTCTAGAGAAAATGCGAGTGGCGGAAGTAACTTTTAACCCAATCTTTAAGGAACAAAAATGAGAAGTTTGGCAAACACTGATCTCAATAACTAATAACGTCAGCAAGTTCATTTACTTATAAATTACACTACTTAAAAAATAACTTTGTATTCGAGAGTTGGGGTTTTAATTATAGGTAATCTAGAAAACTGCCTTATGTTTGAATACGGTTAAAAAGTATAAATCTCTATATGATATTCAGAAATTAAGCAATAATTATGACTTAAATAGGCGTACATTAATAACAATGTTATTCACATTTTCTAGCAACAAGAATTTGTAACATGCTTTAGCATAGTATAATATTAGTGTTAATTAATACTTTGAATGATTAGCATTATTATCGCTATTATTGTCTTAGGCTTCCTTGAGCGTCGCTACTGTTGATATCATTACAATAATTGTATTTACTATATGTATAGACAGCCTATCCGTGAAATATCATTATTTCCTTTTTACTTAAAAACGTGTATTTTGTATTTGCACACTAGTGGTACTTTGAGTCTGAACAGACTGATGACTACATCCACACAAGAGACGTTTAACCTCGGTTCTGAAAACAGTGCCACAAACATAGTAAATGTAGAAATTCACAACACTGTTTGAATACCAGAGCAAAAGTGTCACATGGAAAGTAAGTCTTAATGCTTCTTTTACGTCGTAGTCATTGAGAGTAGCGAAATAATAATTGTTACTAATTCTCATTATATTGCATGGTAATGTTAAAATAAAGAATACTATAGAAACAGCTATCAATGTTCTCGTGACTGTGGCATTTCTTTTCACTTGAAGTTCGCAAGGAACAGACTGATCACTCACCAGAAAAATTCTTTTCATTGATGTCCTCATCTTCCACACCAGCACACAGTTACTGATGACGATCAACGCAAAAGGAAGCAAAGAAGCGCAAAGTAGGTCAACCCAAGGCCATACTAGATCGTAAAAGGAGTGGTATTTCTCGGTTAGCCCAAAACACGAGTAAGTCTGGTTATCCGATACCAAGCCAAAGCCATAAAAAGTATGTGAATTAAGGGCTAACACGAAACACAACATTCCAATGATCAAATATAAAGTCTTTGTCCGCGTGCACATAAGTCCACTTCGAAGGGGCCAGACGACAGACACAGCTCTCTGGACTGTCATTGATGCAGTTAGCCAAGCTGATAGATGCCTCAAAGCATAAAAAATAAAAACATAGAGTTTGCAGGTGACGTCATGGAGAGCGTAAACAGGAACATGAAATGAAACTCTAATCCATGCTGTAAACATAACAATGTACAGGAGAAGCAGGTCCGAAATCGCCAATGCTACCATAAACATGCTTATTGGAGTAATCTTCAGACGACGGTAAGCAATGAGAATCATAATATTTCCGAAAGTCCCTAATGTCAAGATGAACGGAGGACATATATACAAAATCCATGTATCAATGGAATTTGCTAAACTAGTATCGATTTCATCCCTATTAGGTATGTCTGTTGAAAGAGTAGAGTTTAAATACATGTCAGCGTCTGTAGATGAGAGGGCGGCTCGCATCTTGAATGTATCCACTCGAGGAAATTTGCACTGTCAAAAAAATAATATCTCACATTACGTAATTGTTTGCAATGAAACAAACAGTTTTTTGCATTTAGCACACTTGAAAATTCCTAATTCCATAATAATATTATTCATTAACACATATTTTCAAATTTGCTACACGCACATACACTCGCTGTTCTCAATAAAATAAAGCCAGTTATTACATTGCATAACTTAAATCAGGTAACTAAGTTTTATAATATGACATTCATTAAATGGATTTCTTACATTCCACCCAAAAGATAATATTGAAGACATATATTTTATTATTCAATTTTACCATTCGTTCGTAGTTTTATATTTCCAGAATTTCCTCCTATTTGTGAATAATGCTTTGCGAAAATGACAAATGTTTCAATATTAAGTTCAACCGTTCATGAGTATTATATTAAGGGGATTATTAAAAATAACACAAATAATTTGTTGATGTATAAATGGAATATACACATGATTTGTTTAATTTAATAAGACATATACAACAGAAACATGAAAGCAATTTCCACAAACCAAACAAGAAGTATGTAAAAGAATAAGATATATTTCAATATTATATTAGTGTATCATGCATATAATCTTTTCATATAAAATAAATACATATATATCGATTCTAACTTCTTACCTGTTTCGTTTTCACTTTTAATCCCCAGGTTTTATGACAGTATTCTGGTCGCTTTGAGTTCTTATTAGGGCTGTGACTTTGGGCAACCACATTTTATTTCGTTTTCAGAATCAATATGACTGTTCCAAACCGGACACGCGCTGAACTTAAAATGTCATTGCGAGGATTTAACACAGTGTCAGACATCACAAATCTTAATAAATATCTGGCTTTTCACATAACTTGTACGAACAATATGAAGCCTGCAGACAGCTACTGAAGAATGAACAAGATAGTGTACTTTAGAATAGACACTATACAGAGTGAGTACATCTAAACAACATATTTTCAAAGTTGAACAGTAAGATGTAGTGAGAAGCCAGTGTTTTTTCTTAATGAACAATCAACTAATTAAGGCCACGTTTACTTATGTAAATCGAGCGTCCCTTTACACATACTACTACAAAGTGTAAAATATTGTTTTGATCGTAATCGTTATTGTTGAGATTGTAATCGTTATTGCTGAGATCTTAATCGTTTTTATTGAGATCATAATCCTTATTGTTGAGATAATAATCCTTATTGTTGAGATCTTAATCGTTATTGTTTGAATCTTAATTTTTATTGTTTTGAGATCTTAATCGTTCTTCTTGAGATCTTAATCGTTATTGTTGAGATTGTAATCATTATTGTTGAGATCTTATATTTTATTGTTTTGAGATCTTAATAGTTACTGTTGAGATTTTATTTTTTTATTTTGAGATCTTAATTGTTAATGTTGATATTGTAATCGTTATTCTTGGGATTTTAATCATTATTGTTGATATCATATTTTTTATTGAATGGTTTTCTCACTGTCCCATTAAGCTTCACTTGTTATAAATGATTTTGTAATACATAAAGCAAAGCACACAACACAATTTTTTCTCAGTTTTGTCATCTGCACAATTGGCATGAATTATCAGTAGTGCCACATAACCTTTTCTGAAAGTGATATGCATTAGTTTCATACAACAATCATCAGTAAAAGTATATGAATGTTCTATATGTGGAAGGGTGGATGTACGTGTGTACAGAGTGTGTGCGTAGCGCTTGTGATTGTCCGGCAGCAAAGTAGGTCATCGGCCGCTTGTTTGAATCACGCTGCGCGGTCTGCTATATAGGAATGTGTGGCTGTGCCATTGGGTACACGTTTGACCGCCACTTATTATATTATTCATTTATCAAGTAAAGTTAATGTTTAGATATTCTAATAGTTAGTGGGATGTAGTTTATATTTATATAATTTTGTAAGTTAGTTTATATTGTTTTCTAAGTGTATTTTATGATTTATGTGTGAGTACATGGTTTTCCCCTGGCACATGAATATAGTTAATTATTTTATTTGATAATTTATTTTGTGAATTATATTGTAAGGAAGTATTGTATTTAGACAGTATTTAATGTAGTATTTTTTGATAGTTAAAGTGTTGTATAACTCTAGGTAGTTTAGGAGAAATTTATGTTAGAACGAAAGTAGGTTAGCACAGATGTACCCGTTAGCAGTAGTTTTAGTCAGCAGTTCCAGAATTGTTTAGTGGAGTCCCCTTTGCCGCCCGGACTTTTTAGATATATTGTGTGAGAGAGTGTGCGAGAGGGGGGGTCAGCGTTCGTCTTGGGTCGTCTTGGTGCGTTCGTCCTTAGTCGTCTTTGGTCAAGAGAGGAGCGTGGCTGGCGGTGTGTCGCCGAAATAAAGATATATGAAAATGTAAACACGTGTTGCGTGTTCTGCCTCTCCTGCTGTGGTTGCCGTATCGTCCCATTGCATCTTCATGTCATCATCATCTCCTCGCATCCTGGGGTGACCCATAACAACAACATAACACCTCACCCCATCACATATACAACATTCAAACAAATAATATATACTGTGACAGACTTCTGACCGAATTCTGTGTCACGAACTTCTGACCTACATCCGAAATTAATATCATATTCGAATTGAATTCCTTTGTTAGAACTTTTCCGTCATGCACCAGCATGAGGAAAACAACAGAAAGTTCATCCCTTGTTATGTAACTTTAGACAATAGTCGAGAAAGTTCGGATCAACAAGCATACCTCGTGATCAAGTCACGTGACATATTCATACACTTTAATAAATACTCTTGACGCAGTAATATTCTTTACTCATAATGCAGACCGGCAGCAGACACACATCATCTCTTGAGCACCTAGTCGCCACATATTTCGCTGACTCAGGAAAGGAACATAGGAACCCGTAGTCTTGTGCAGTATTTCTACTTTAAGAAGAACGGGTTTCTTCTCTACCTTATAATACGTTCTATATATTACTGCCACCTTCGTATCACTTGGGTGCGTGTTCCTTTATGCAACCTTGGATGGACGACGTTACAATTCCGTGCCGCCATTGTTGATGATGTTATGCCATGACAGATCTCTAGCGTAACAAGTCGAGAGATGACAAATTACTGGAAGCTACGGATCGTACAGTGCAAGCATCGCTTGATATGTGGAAGGATCGAACTGACCTTAGACCACGCTATCAAGACTACTGAGATAGATAAGTAACTTAATGGAACTGTGAATCAACCGAATGTGCTGGCAAAAATAACTTTCTCGAGCATTAACTTTCAAGCACATTGAACTTGCCTTAGTTTAGATCTGAAGCTGTGTCTTCGTAATTGATTGTTATTGTTAAATATTAATTATTAAATTCTTTTATTGTTAATACCTCTTTCGTAGTGATTTTTATGCATATAGACCTAATCGTGGTTTGGATGGGGGATCGACTAAGCTAAATGTAACATTTCGAATGCATAAAGATTTAAAAGAGTGTTAACGGTTTCCAAGCCGGCTATTGTACACAAGTTGTCTGTTCGTGAATCTGTTTGTCTGTATTACAAAGGCTCATTTTCATATGAGATGAAAGATAATTTGAGCAACCAGTCTGTTTAAGGAAAGAGGAGAAATTAATTTATCTAATTAAATTAAAGTTCTGTAAAATTCCTAAGCAGGTTCTTTAAATAAAAACAGGACATGTAACATATACAATACATTCTAAGAAGTCAATATATTTATCACTTTCAGAATCGTGCAAGTATGTTTCTTATCCATGTAGATTTCGACCCTTTTTGAATGATTTGGGAGCAATACTTGACAATAAGCGTCTTTATCAGCAATATAAATGTGAAGGACTCTTTGTCAAACTGCCATCATAGACTGGAATGCAAAGCTCTACATAATAGCATCTCGTATCCTGTCAACAATCACCCACTCTTACTGTCCTCCTTCCCCCTTCTATACATTTTCACTGCCCACACGTGATTAATGAACTTGACCTCAATCATTTAATGCGTGTAACGTATGAGTGTATGGCAGATTGCACAATCGCTATGCGGAGGTCCTCCATAACTAGTAACTATCAAATACTAATTATTAATACAGAAAAAGAAATAATAGAACAACAAAGAGCATAATTTGCCCTTGGTTATACGATCACACTTATATTAAAACTTATGTTGAAGTAATTGTGCGTTGATGGGTTCGTCAAATATAAATAAAAGACGAATTTTTATTACTCCTTTAATAAAAAGTTTCCACTTGCAGAACATTACGTAATAGTAAAACGTATACATCTGTACTGTGTGAAAGTAGAGTTTTATGACACCGGTACAATTCGTCACGTGAGAGGCATGTTGGTCTTGTGTGAAAAGTAATTCCTTCGAGTTTACTGTGCATTCCTGTTTACTACTGTGCATCCATCTGTTTACTAATGTGCATTCCTCTGTCTACTGTGCATTCCTTTTGTTTACTGTGTATTCGAGTTTACTGTGCATACCTCTGTTTACTCTGCATTCCGTTTGTACACTAGAACAGTTTAGAAATAATATCCCACATATTGCAATTGCTATGAATGAAACAATTGTACTATAGGGTATATCCTTTGGTAATGCTTGAGAAAGGGTAGGACCTCCCAGACGGATAATCACTTGAATTTTGGAGCGTTTCACCGTTTCCCGTACACTCTTAACAAACGATTCCTGTTCAAGTATTCCGGTTTGAAATATTTCTTCTTTACTACCAATTTCAGTATAAATATAATTTCTCGGGTGTGCAACTTCATCATCATCAGGTACCATTATTAGCGTATGGGACTCGAACCACATACTACCACGTGACAGAATATGGCCTGGACCTAAATCATTTATATGTGCCAAATAGGATGCTATGAAAATACTTCAATTATTGCCAGGTATGACTGCTAGATGACATGCTCTCTTATTAAAAAAATATGTGCACTGTTCGCAGAAATAATTTAATAAAATGTTGACACGCATTATTTTTAGGAATTCATCATTAGTGCTACAATCCAAATTCCAAACACTTTACAGGCAGACGAGCATGTACATACTCACTACTCATAAAGACTAACACATAAAACATTGCACTGCTCTTCCCATCGCTCTTTCCGCTTGCAATTTAACATGGTAATATAAAGACATATATAACGAATGCATATGAGCACACATTGCTGTTTTCCGCTTGCAATTTAACATGGTAATACAAAGATCATAGAATGACGTACAATTTAACATGGTAATACAAAGATCATAGAATGACGTACAATTTAACATGGTAATATAAAGACACATAGAATGACGTTCAATTTAACATGGTAATATAAAGACACACAGATTGACGTGCAATAAGATAAGACACAGAGGATAAGACACAAGATCGTGTTTGTGTTGTCTTTGCTAATGGGAAACGACAACATTTACACGTAGCGCATGTAGACATTGACAGTGTTTATAAGACAGGTAGAATTACTGCGGCAGTAATTGAGAACGCGCCGTTTAGTGCATTACTCAGACGTGTATATGTAAATCCTCATGTGAAATCCGCTGTAAACACAGTAGCAGACGAGCAAGTAAAGAGGGTAGAAGCGCAGGGCACTATTAACTGTGAAAAGAAATCGTTATGCCCTGTGACCGACCGGGTTTAAAGCATGCCGTCGTGCGAACTGAACTATCTCCAAAGTAAAGACGAAACGTTAGAAAGGTTGCATGAGTGTGTGAGATACAGGTGTCACAGAGAGAATAAGTCTAGACTTGTTCAGTATTCGTACCGGAAAATATAGTCTTGTTTAGAGAACCGAAAAAAGGCAAAGAGTGCCAGAAACAGTTGGTAATACCGGTGCAAGTGTACTGACGTAATGCAACGTATGCATAACGACTTAGCATACGGACATTTGAGTAGGGCCGTTACTGCAGATAGAATATGGAAAGATTTTTATTTGTCAGGGGTGTTCACAAGAGTTCAAGAGATTATGTGATACACGCAGAGGATGTACAGAGATGCCAGCAAGCGAAGGACTATTTGCGAGTGCGTACTGATACAGATGAGAACACGCATCACAGAGAAAGGTGTTTGACTGTTCATACTGATTGTGAAAGGCCGCCTGTAACTAGTGCGAAAGCGGCGGAAGCCGGAAGCCGGAAGCGTTCCCTACATTCAATCAAAAGCCTGTAACTAAGAATTCGTTCAGCAGTGCGCGCACGATCAGTTTAGTGAATGGAGCAATGGAGAAAATAAAAGTGTCAGACAGACCGACAAAGAGAGAACGTACCATTTGTTCGACAAGTCTGCTCAAGATTCGCAGATGAGACTAGGTCACTACAGATTTGCGAAAGGGAAAAAAAGCGAAACAATTCTTTTGAATAGAAAAGGGCAGAATCGCTCTTTTAAGGCAAAGTGTTGTTGCTGTCATTTGAAAAATATAAGAAATTGCGAGTTAAAAGGTGTGGGCCATATGAGGTCGCAGCTAAGGTCAGCAAAAGAAATGATCGAGTCTTGATAAAAGGGAAAGAGAAAACGTTCCACTTGAATTTAATGTATCCATACGTTGCACAGAAAGACTTACGTGCAGCCGTACAGATTGAGAAGCGTGCTGTAGCGAGCGAGTTATCGGTGCATAGGTGTTGTGACGTCAGATATGACGAGACGTTGACGCAGGAGGAAGGAATACTGCTCATGCCCCATATAATCAGTAGGTCACGGCAGTAAAAAAATTGAAGGGCACCAGACACAGGCCCAAACCCACGAGCTAGTTTGATGCAATAAAGCTGTGCGAAATTCCAGTACTTTACAAAATAATATGGAATGATGTCGAATGCTATATATAGATCTCCTTATATGCCTAGATAAATAATTAGTTATATTTCCGAGTGTGATGGGAACATTTCCTTAAATTCTTTTGAAGCTGTAGAAGTATCTATCTATCTATCTATCTATCTATCTATCTATCTATCTATCTATCTATCTATCTATCTATCTATCTATCTATCTATCTATCTATCTATCTATCTATCTATGGAGAGATTGAGTTAACTGATCCAGATTATAAAAGTAGATACTATACATAGGTGTAAGTTATAACTTCAGATTTGTAATTGTTGAATAACTTGATTCCAAGTATATAGTGAGCGTAGGGATGTCATGAAAGGATTTTTCATTTTGGAGTTACAATTTCAAATTGAAGTAAATGATAAATTAAGTAGTCAATGTGAATGTGTCCTTAGTAAGATGCCAGACTTCTCATATTTCGATAGAAGCTTCTATCGGGAAGTAATAGTATAGTAACAGTACTAGGGGACGTTTAATTAATACGAGCCAAGTAACTGGCATGATAATTTAGTGTTTGATAGTTATATAATAGATTATATGTCTTAAAAAAAGAAAAAAAATGATGGACAAGTATATGCATGACATATATTTTATTTATCTCTCCCTGTATTATTGCGTTCTACCGAAAATTTAATGACTTTATTATGTTTGAAAGTACATGAATGTTGACTAATGTGTATAGCAAATAAGACGTAAAATAATAGAAACTATAATTTAAAGAAAATGATAAAATGTATGCCCATAGTAGGAAAAGAAGTTATACAATTCTTCCTTTACTGTAGTGCTAAACTACCTGAACAGGTATTTCGTGAATTATTGACTTACACAGCTGTTAACAATTAACTAGTTGACTTTTACAAGCACATATGCTATTTTGCTGCCTATTTATCTACGTATTATTTCCTGCTTATACTCTGATTATGCTAACGTTTGGCCTAGATTCTAGTGACACTGGTTGTCTAATAATTTTCCTATACACATATATTTAGCGAGTCCCCATCCAACCACTTTCTTCTCCAGCATATGATTAGCAATATGCATGAGAAGGTCAATAAATATATCAATGAATTTTTAAAATCAGCAATCAAATATATATATATATATATATTCACTCTTCTTATAACAGAAATTCTGTGACTGAAAGGACTAAATAAAAATTTTATTAATAAAAGCAAAAAACTACACTGAACGTTATAACTACAACTAAATGCAGTGAGTGAAAGGACTAAATAAAAATTTTATAATAAAAGCACAAAACTACACTGAATGTTATTACCACAACTAAATGCAGTGGCTGAAAGAACTAAATAAAAACTTTATAATAAAAGCACAAAACCACACAGAATGTTATAACCACAGGCAAATAAAACTAAAAGTTTATAGCCACATCACAAAAGCTGAAATAAATATTTATAACCATGTTACACCAGTAAGAGTAAATTATGCTCTTTGCTTTTTTAAATTGGACCTTCTACTTAGTTTCAATTTTACCACAACTGCTATTGATATTGTGTACCATATAATTTGTTTTTGACCATCAGAGTAAACTATTGCACTGCAGTCACACACATAGTGAATGCTTCACTTGTGGCCAGAGGAATTTAGGTTAAGTAGCCCGAAGGGGACCATTAGTTCATGCATGGAGTGTAGAGGATGGGGGAAGTGATTTGTAGAGGTGGGTGAAGTTAACTATGCACCCTAACCATGTATGTTTAATTGAGTTCAGCGCATGATGTACGCAAAACTATGGTCAAACCTACATAGGTACCCGCCATCTAAACCCCATTCATTCACACTGTGCCCCGCCACTAGATAAAAGATAAAGAAAAAGATAAATAAATTCAAGAATAAAGGTATAGCAAGATACGAGTATTGGTCAGTATATTTATGTTGACTTCACAATAGTAATTCAAATGTATTATTGATTATAATGTTGAAGATTTCTTGGTTGTTTTTTTTTTAACCAATGATTATTTCGTGTATCTTTTTTCAGAGAGGTATTGTGTGGCATTAGCAGTGGTTTAATTGTACACATAGGATGCTGAAATTGTTATGCATAATGTTCCTTTTTTACCGTTGTAAAGCTATTTGAGCTGAGTTGAACTAAATTATATAGTGATAATCATTTAATGCAAATGTTTGCTTATGAGACCTTAATTACCGAAATCTATGATGACAAGCTATGAATGTGAATATTTTTTAAATGAATATGGTCATGTTTTATAAATGAATGTATTAATGATCTAGAGGTTCTTGGGATGAGGTTAGTATGCATACTAAGTTTTTTTTTTGGATAAAGTAGCCCAGTGTAAAAGAGGTTTTCGCTAGATGTTGCCATGAACCTTATTGTTTAACATGGTAATTATGCCAGCTACAAAAGAAAATGTTATTTGTGCAGCTTAGCTCTTTTTCTCTTTTGCTTCAATTTCTCTATTGTGGATTGATCCAGAACGCAACTTTATCCAGAATCCCGTCTGTGACGTCAGTCTGATCTGAAGGAAGAGCCACTCTGTTGAATGGAGACTGAATGCAGATTCAAATTGCTTAAGTTGGATTGTTTTGCACTGAAGAATAAGTTAAGTTTTTATACTCAAGACCACTTGCCATTGGTAATCTGTTGCCTATAAATATTTTACTAATGTGTCAGTACAGGAGAGTGATCATTGATATTTATTGTTTATCAAAGTAATTTTTGCTTTCTTTTATTGTTTTCAATATTTTACTAATGTGTCAGTACAGGAGAGTGATCATTGATATTTATTGTTTATCAAAGTAATTTTTGCTTTCTTTTATTGTTTTCATTATTAAATGTTTGTTGTCTTATCCTACATCTTAATTAATCCTGTGGAATGACTGTTAATGGGAATCAGCCAAGGGACGAGCTGTATATGAATGAATATTTGTTAATTAATTATGAGAGAGAGAAGACACGTCACCTAATTTATTACTGTGTAGTTTTTTCTTAAAGGTTTTAATTTAGACACATATAAAAGTACACTATAATTGTTAATGTGCGATGTTTTAATTTAGTCTCATATAGAACTATACTATAATGATTATTGTTTAGTGTTTTTTCTTAACGGTTTTACTTTAGTCGCATATAAAAGTATACCATTATTATTATTGTATAATGTTTTTCCTTAATAGTTTTAATTTAGTCGTATAATAAAACTCTACTGTAATTATTATTGTGTAGTGTATTTTGAAGTGCTGTTTCTTGATCTCTTATGGAAAACTGCTCACTTTCTTCATAGCATCTTCCAGCAAAGACATTTCATCTGCAAAATAATGACTTTAGATGTAATCTCATTTCAAAACGACCTGATTAATAACATCATTATAGTGTAAACATGGTGAATTTTACAAGTTTTGTTAAATAATATATTTTTTTTAAAGTCGTGCTCGGAAGACGAAAGGCGTAAACTTATAGCATAGCTGTGTGTTGTGTTTATATCTCTGCATTTTCTTATGAGTACGTGCGCGCGTACAAACAACACATGGCATGCTTTCACTACACTACATGTAATTAATAATGTTTAGCTGAATAATGTCAGTTTGTATTAGATCTAATTTCTGAATAGTGTCATCGTCACTAGATATAATTTCTTAATAGTGTCATCATCAGTACAGCTAATTTTTGTATAGTGTCACCATCACTAGAGTTAATTTCTGAATAGTGTAATCATCACTAGAGTTAATTTCTGCATAGTGTTATCATCACTAGAGTTAATTTCTGCATAGTGTTATCATCACTAGAGTTAATTTCTGCATAGTGTTATCATCACTAGAGCTAATATCCGTCAGTATAAAAATGTGATGTGCTGAATAATATTTTCACCACGTGAACTAATTTCTGAATACTGTAATTGTCTCCAAATGTAACTAATATCTGAATACTGTAATTGTCCCCAAACGTAACTAATTTATGAATACTGTAATTGTCCCCAAACGCAACTAATTTCTGTATGGGTGTGGTAAGCAGCGAAATCTTGCTAAAGTAAATCGGCGTGCGGACGTCAGAAACAGAATAACGTGTCAGAGCTGTTAGGTAAGAGCAACAAACAATACCTTACCTATGACGTCATGGGTAAGATGCAGAACGCCTTCTTTGCTGTCGATGACGTCAATGCTCTGTGTGTAGGCATTATAGCGCACGCCGAAAGGCCGAGGAATCGATCTGGCGAACTCCCTGAAAACCGGAAAGGCGATGGAGGTCAGTGAAGCAATTATGAAAAGTGATCTGTCTAGAATAGATTTTAGCAGTAGTGTACATTCCCTTCAAAACATTTCATGCCCTCAAGTTAGTTCCAGTTAAAGCCTTACAATTTTACGTATGTTCTATAAATAGGTTCAGAAACGGAGTTACGGATATGACGTAACAGAGAAGTGTTCCTGTCGTGGGAGTGTATCCACTAGGGCCAAATATTTTTTTCAGGATATGTTATGTGCAAGTATACAGATAAATTAGATGTTTTAAAACGTTTAGAATTTAATTACCTTCGTGAAATTATTGTTAGTTGTGTATGTCATATATCTGCATATATTCTGACTTTGTGACTACTTAGAAAATCCATTTTTATGCGTTAAATCTGTTTGTTTATTATTTCGTCAAAATAATTTCTTTATGTTTGTTACACTTACACTTTCTTTCAATTAATTAGGGAAATTGGTATGTTGAATGGTGGATGTGAGAGGAATGTTTGTGCATTTGTAAAATCGGACATCTAGTATTTATTAGCAAGTATTCGCCAATGCATACGATGTGTGGAAGCCGAACCATTATGGGCAATAGTGTAGCCAATTGTGTAGCTAATAGTGTAGCCAATTGAGTAGCTAATAGTGTAGCCAATTGTGTAGCTAATAGTGAAACCAATAGTTAATATAATATCCAGGTAACACTCAGTGCAGATAACGTTAATTTTAAAGTGGCACTGAGGTTTAACCGAGATTTCTCGTCCGCATTTAAAAGTCCTTTACGGAAAGGGTTAAAGAGATTAATTAGGCGGGATATTAATCTATTAACCCTGCTCATCACAGAACAGTTAATCATAGAAAGCAAAATTATTACAACATACAAACAACATAAATTAATTTAAAACGAAAAACAAACAAGACTGAAACAAAAACTCCAACCAACTCTCCAAATGAAATAATAAAATCCTAATGAAACGTACCACAACTTTGTTAGGTTTCCAATGAAATAATAAAAACCTGATGAAATGTAAAAGAAACATAAAACTTTGTTAGGTTTCCAATGAAAACATTTTACCTAAGTTTCGTCTTCGCATCGTCGAAACTTTCAGCCGCAAAGTACAACGGCTGGAAACGAGTGATTGGGTATTCCTGTACGCTTGCCTTGGCAGGGTCAAAGGGCAAGACTTCAGGCTCACTAGTCAAGCAGTACTGAAAAGATGTTTTGAAAACAAAAATTGGTATATAAAGGAATGTCCCATCTTTTTCTATCATTCTAGTGATCGAGCACTATATTTCAAGAGTAGGAATGAATCCCAAGTTACATGACATGTACTATTGTTTTAAATAAGCAGTGTCGATATTTCAGTTTTCAGTATAATCAGTATACAGATTTATTCGACTTTAGTATTATCCGTATACAATTTATTGCGTCTTTAGTATTATCCGTATACAGTTTATCCGTCTATACTATTACCGTATACAGTTTATCCGTCTATTCTATTACCGTATGCAGTTTATCCGTCTATACTATTACCGTATACAGTTTATCCGTCTATACTATTACCGTATACAGTTTATCCGTCTATACTATTACCGTATACAGTTTATTGTGGCTTTAATATTACCCGTATACAGATTTTAGCCCGTCTTTAAATTAATTAAAAATCAACTCGCCAGTAGGTTTACATTCAGTGGGTATCTCTCTCTCTCTCTCTCTCTCTCTCTCTCTCTCTCTCTCTCTCTCTCTTGATTTTAGTGGAACGCGTCTTGCATATCATTTAACTGTGTTAGTTTTCTTGATTGATCTTCACCCAGTCCCATGTTTAGTGGCATGATTATAAGTGCTTGGAGGTGTTTGGAGAATTATCACAAATAATTATCCACCACCACCAACATTTTGAGTAGTAGTAGCATTAAATCCCTTCGTCTTACTGCAAGACACATACTCTCATGAAATAAGTATAAAAAGATAGTTTAATAGGACTGTTAAATTTTGTTTGCACACAATGTACTGTAAGAGAAATAGGTAACAAATCTATAATGGAGTCTGACTGTTTCTGCACTCACCTGCAGCTCGCCGAAAGAGGACAACAGCCCGGCACCGTACGCTTTCAGTTCGCCGTTCTGACGGCAAAGACCAAACTCGATGGTGAACCAGTAGAGCTGGGACAAGAAGAATGAAAAAGGGACAAGAAGAATGAAACAAAAATTACCCTTAAAAAAACAACTATGTTAAAGAACGCAAATATTGCAATGCCGCTCTCTAAAATTAAAACATTTCGAAACAATTCTGTGATATCTGGACGTCAATTTTAAGATAAACACTGTATATCGTCAACTCATTCAAATTGGACCCGGGCATTTATAAACTGGTCCAGCAGGAAAAGGTTGTTAATATGCCGCGATATCGGCTTAGGGGCGGAAGCGCTCCCCATAAGTAAGTAATGTTAAATATGTTTCTAAGAAGCTGGCATTGCCGAAAGTACTTTGACAAGATGAAAAACTTCTTAACCTACTGGTTATGAACAGTTTATATTTTTTACCCACAACACTATCTCTCTACCTGGGGATGTTAACCTGAAGCAAGGGTCATGAAGCATTAATCTCAAAAGTATATAATGGTAGGTGCTGGCTAGGAGAAAATCTTTTAGTCATTAGCCAATGGCTGAAATGTTGAGGTCAATATTTTATTCAGAATCTACATGTAAATGTGAATTTAAAAAAATCCAGCAAGCAAAAAACCGCTGAGAAGATGTGATTGTAGTGAGATCAGTTCAAAACTATAACAGAATTAATAATAAAAAAATGATATAAGATAGTATGCAGCTATTGTGATCTGTAGAGCACATTAGTTAACGTGATGACTCCAAACAAATTTCATACACTCTCTGGACGAATTCGAGTCATATTAGTCAGTGCTTCTGCTCACATATATTCAAACAATAACGCAATGTTTCACTAACTCGCTAAATAACACGTCTCTGAATAAAACGATCTCTACATAACACGATCTTTAAATACCATGATCTCTGAATAACACGATCTCTACATAACACGATCTATAAATAACTAGATCTTTAAATAGCACGATCTCTGAATAACTTGTTCTCTAAATAACACTATCTTTCAATTACACGATCTTTAATTACACGAAACTTAAATAACAGGACCTTTAAATAACACTGTCTCCAAATAATAGGATATTTAAATAACATTATCCTTAAATAGCATGACTTTTTTTTTTAATAACATGACACGATTTCTAAATATTGCGACACTTAATAAGTTTGGAGAGTGCGTTACCGTGGCAAGTTTTTTGATGTCTTCTTCTGGTGCTCCCAAACTCGCCAGGCCGATCTCGTGCGAGAACTTTGCGAATGACGGGTCTGCAAACAGCGGTGCATGCCCGAGAATCTCGTGACAAATGTCCCTGCACCGGAAATAGTGATGATTTTTTTTTATGACGTCAAATCGGCGCACATGCGCAGACAAATCGTGGACAAGCATAATTAAAACATTCTACAAAGTGTTCACTGAGCACGAGAGTTGGTCCATCCGAATAGTTAAGGGGTTTCCTTTAACCCATCATCAGTAGGATGAGAACTGAATTTATTTAATATACCGTAACGGCTAGGTGAGTGAGTATTAAGTTATTTGTATGTCGTTAAACAGTAATGACTCCCCCCCCCCCAGTGAGAACAAAAGAAAGGTAAATGGAATTGGGAAGATAACGCTTTAAAATGAAAGTGGCAGCAACTGAATTTATTTAATTTTTGGTGTTGTGAGCATACTTAAAGTTAATTTTCATGTGAAATTTTACACTTTCACTCGAGCAAATTCAATCATTAACAACTGTGACTTACGGTTCCGGGGTGTACATGGGTTTTGACCCATGACGAATGTATTGAGTGGATTGGAATACTCGGAATGCCAGCCCAGCCAAGAAGTCACGTGACGATAGCAACCCTGCTACAGGTCGGAGCTGGAATCCAGTGCGCTCTAAATGATAAACATATATTAATCCATCATCTATCCACCCACCCATCCATCCGTCCATCCATCCATCTATCCAGCTATCCCATCCATCCATCTACATATCTTAAATATATTTTTTTGTACAGTATAACAACAACAAAATGCAAATAAATGTTTAGTAGGTAAACAGAAAGGTAGATAAACAACGAAAAATTAAATAAAATAAATTAATAATGGATTAAAAGCGAAAACAACAAAAGCAAATGTATTTGTTAAAAACAATTTTAATCGTTTATTTTGGCATTTTATCAATGTAGTACTATAAAAAAATAAATAATATTAATAACACCAATACAACAGCTACTAGCACTACTATTACTATTACTACTACTCTGTTACTACTACTCTATTACTACTACTCTATTACTAATGATGATGCTCGAAATGATAGTATAAGTAACAATAAAATAGAATTATCATTATTAAGATATTAATAGAAACAAAACCAACATGTACACATATACAATGAAAATTATTAGAACTCTGAGCTCGGCTTAATGATGGTAAAAAGACTACTTATGAAATGTCTACTGCAGTGTTAGAACTCTGAGCTCGGCTTAATGATGATAAAAAGATTACTTATGAAATGTCTACTGCAGTGTTAGAACTCTGAGCTCGGCTTAATGATGGTAAAAAGACTATTCATGAAATGTCTACTGCAGTGTTAGAACTCTGAGCTCGGCTTAATGATGGTAAAAAGACTACTCATGAAATGTCTAATGCAGTGTTAGAACTGAGCTCGGCTTAATGATGGTAAAAAGACTACTTATGAAATGTCTACTGCAGTGTTAGAACTCTGAGCTCGGCTTAATGATGGTAAAAAGACTACTTATGAAATGTCTACTGCAGTGTTAGAACTCTGAGCTCGGCTTAATGATGATAAAAAGATTACTTATGAAATGTCTACTGCAGTGTTAGAACTCTGAGCTCGGCTTAATGATGGTAAAAAGACTATTCATGAAATGTCTACTGCAGTGTTAGAACTCTGAGCTCGGCTTAATGATGGTAAAAAGACTACTCATGAAATGTCTAATGCAGTGTTAGAACTCTGAGCTCGGCTTAATGATGGTAAAAAGACTACTCATGAAATGTCTAATGCAGTGTTAGAACTGAGCTCGGCTTAATGATGGTAAAAAGACTACTTATGAAATGTCTACTGCAGTGTTAGAACTCTGAGCTCGGCTTAATGATGGTAAAAAGACTATTCATGAAATGTCTAATGCAGTGTTAGAACTCTGAGCTCGGCTTAATGATGGTAAAAAGACTACTTATGAAATGTCTACTGCAGTGTTAGAACTCTGAGCTCGGCTTAATGATGGTAAAAAGACTACTTATGAAATGTCTACTGCAGTGTTAGAACTCTGAGCTCGGCTTAATGATGGTAAAAAGACTACTCATGAAATGTCTACTGCAGTGTTAGAACTCTGAGCTCGGCTTAATGATGGTAAAAAGACTACTCATGAAATGTCTACTGCAGTGTTAGAACTCTGAGCTCGGCTTAATGATGGTAAAAATATTATTCATGAAATGTCTAATGCAGTATTTCTCAAACTTTCTTCGCACGCGGCACTCCCGTTGAAAACCACTATTCTAATGTTTCGATGTAAATGAAAGACAAAGAAAGAAAGTAACTCTGTAATACTTAGCCATGGATTATCTCACCTTTCAAGAACTGGGAAACGTCCTCTAACTGAGGAATGTTGTTCTCGCGGAATCCACATTTTTCAATAAGCAGTGGAAAGGCATCGTTAAATTCTTTGCAGGCATTGGTCGGGTAAAGTTTTGTCAGCTCTTTAAATACGGTATTCCTGAGAGAAGATAACGTGGAAGAAATAAAAGGATAAAACTGAATATCAACAGAGGCTCGAGCAGAATACATGGTTTGGCCGAACAAACGTTTTACTTGTATTTAATATATCTGTTTAGAACAAACGCATTTATATGAATATTTTAAAAAAAATACAAGTTGTAAAAATAAAGAATTATAAAGAAGAGTGAAATTGTGATAAATATAATATTTTATTCTTTATATATGACAATATACGGACACACATAGAAAGATAGATAAATAGAAATGAGCAAAAATTTGTGCACGACACACACAGACATACACACACAGACAGACACACACACACAGATACACACACATACATACACACACACACACACACACAATCTTATCTTACCTTATCCATCTATCTATCTATCTATCTATCTATCTATCTATCTATCTATCTATCTATCTATCTATCTATCTATCTATCTATCAATCAAAACACACATACACGAACATACAGGCTCAAGAATTAACTTACCATGTACTGATCTCTTCCTGTGTGTATTCTGCTCTTGGAATTTGCTGACCCCTGAAATAGCAAAGTAACAATTGCGTTATCAGTAGAAATAGTGCAATAAAGTAACGATTGCGTTATCAGTAGAAATAGTGCAATAAAGTAACGATTGCGTTATCAGTAGCAATAGTGCAATAGAGTAACGATTGCGTTATCAGTAGAAATAGTGCAATAAAGTAACGATTGCATTATCAGTAGCAATAGTGCAATAAAGTAACGACTGCGTTATCAGTAGCAATAGTGCAATAAAGTAGTGATTGCGTTATCAGTAGCAATAGTGCAACAAAGTAACGATTGCGTTATCAGTAGCAATAATGCAACAAAGTAACGATTTCTTGATCAATAGCAATAGTACAATAAAGTAAATATTGCTTTATCAAGTAGTGCAAGAAAACAATGATTGGTTTATGAGTACCAATAGTGCAACAAAGCAGTGACTTCTTGATCAGTAGCAATAGTGCAACAAAGTAATGATTGCTTGATCAATTAGTGCAAAGTAAAAATTGCTATTATCAGCAGCAATAGTGCAACAAAGCAATGATTGCTTCATCAGTAGCAATAGTGCAACAAAGCTATGATATCCTTATCAGTAACAAGAGTTTAACAAGGCAATGTTTGCTTTATCAGTAGCAATAGTGCAACAAAGCAATGGTTGCTTTATCAATAGCAATAGTGTAACAAAGTAATGGTTGCTTTATCAGTAGCAATAATACAACAAAACAATTAATGCCTTATCAGTAGCAATAGTGCAACAAAGCAATGATTGCTTTATCAGTAGCTATAGTGCAACAAAACTTGAGTTACGTCAAAATCAAAATGATTAGAATATAGGACTTTCTTCAACAAAATAACTTTCAGTCCATCCCCTTTGGATGAAGTTGTTATGAATAAGTGTTAGACTATTAGTCAGAAAAGTACATAACCTCTTGGAACTGGTTTAGAGTGCATCAGTAAGTTCTAGCATATTCTCCACCTGAGTGTACTGCAACTCTGGTACTTACAAAAATATCATCATAAGCAGTGCCAAAGGTCGGGTCACGTTAACAGTGGAATAAATATATAATTATTCAGTTTAGAAATAGAGGTAGGCAAATTTACTCCACCATACTTTGTTACACTATTGTTACTAAAGCAATTGCTGTTTTGTTACTGCAGTCTGAAGCGGATACAAGTTTATGAAACAAAAGAAAGCGCGTTCCTCTACAAAAGTCAAATTAAGGCAGAGCTAAATTTCAGGCATATTTCATCTCTAAGCTCCTTTCTCTCTTACACACATTCCCAACATACAAATCCTGCAACAATATTCGTTATCCTCATACACACACAGTATAAGAAATATAGTTTCTATCAAAATTCACAAGTCTAATGTACAATGTAATCAAATTAGTGAACACATAAATATTTTTTCAATTACATAAAGCCTTATCCAATTAAAATCATAGATCATTAGCAAACGTACGAAATATTTCTAAGTCCATTCTTTCTTTATCAGTTAATTAACTTACCATAGCTTAATGATCGACTTTATGACCAGCAGTACAACAAAACAATGATTGCTTTAACAGTAGAAATAGTGCAATAAAGTAATGATTGCTTTAACAGTAGCTAAAGTGTAACAAGACAATTGTTGCTTTATTAGTAGCAAATAAAAGACGAATTTTTATTACTACTTTAGTAAAAAGTTTCCATTTGCAAAAACATTATTCGACAGTAAAACGTCTATCGTATTAGTGTATAAAGGGACGTCACCCTTATAATCCGCCAAGTGAGAGACATGTTGGTCTTGTGAATGTCTATCTTATTATTGTGTAAAGAGTAGAGTTGTACGGCACCCTTATAATCCGCCAAGTGAGAGACATGTTGGTCTTGTGAATGTCTATCTTATTATTGTGTAAAGAGTAGAGTTGTACGACACCCTTATAATCCGCCAAGTGATAGACATGTTGGTCTTCTGAGAGAATTATTAATGACTATAAATTAAGATTCTCGATCACTCATAATTAGTTATAAGATGTTAATTCATAATTAATAATCATAACGAGTGAAGGATTCCCAGAGATTTGTCACACAAAGCAATGATTGTTTTATCAGTAACATTAATACAATTAAAAACTCTCCAGGACTTAACACGACAATGTGTAGTTTGAAGACGTAAATATTTGAATAATCTATACTGTGAAAACTCTCCAGGACTTAACACGACAATGTGTAGTTTGAGGACCTAAACATTTGAATAATCTATACTGTGAAAACTCTCCAGGACTTAACACGACAATGTGTAGTTTGAGGACCTAAACATTTGAATAATCTATACTGTGAAAACTCTCCAGGACTTAACACGACAATGTGTAGTTTGAAGATCTAAATATTATACTAATCTATTCTGTGAAAACTCTCCTGGACTTAACACGACAATGTGTAGTTTGAGGACCTAAACATTTGAATAATCTATACTGTGAAAGACACGTTAAGACTGAACATAACAACGTGTAGTTTGAAGATCTAAATATTTGACTAATATGTACTGTGGAAAACATCCCAGACTTAAAATGACAATATGTAGTTTGAAGACTCACTGTCGGTAGTTGTTTGCAGCATCAGCAAACTCCTTTCTCCTAGCTCTGTACACCTGGTCTTGGAAACCCTAGGAAATTGAAACATTTACGCGTGATTATTTCTGAACTTCACACCTCGTTACCACAGAAACTCTAGAGATATTCAGGCATTCAGGTATGATTATTTCTGACAACCAGATGCCTTATCAGAAGGCATCTGGTTGTCAGAAATAATCATACCTGAATGCCTGTGAATATCAGAAGTCTTAGTAATTTGTGTACAGTCAATTGTGCTTACATTTGACGAACACGTCTTCAAATATGTCATAATAACATGTATATATATTCGGCTGCGATTGTATCTGTCAACACTCCTGTTCATAAAAAATCCTAGTAATGTGTAAACATTCAACTGCAATTATACCTGTCAACACTCCTCTTAACAGAAAATTCTATAAATATATATACATTCATTTGTAATTATTTCAGACACTTGGAAATTGCTACAGTTTCTGCATTTAAATGCAATTATTTCTGATTGATAAACTGTGCCACGAGGTCTCTAGTATATTAATAGACATTCAAGTGGGATTACATTTAATCGACAGACCTTACAAGAAAAGTCCCTTTTCAGTATAAATATTCAAGGGAGATTACAAGAATACAAGAAAAGTCCCAATACATTGTATGTGTATTCAAGTGAGATTATATTTAATCGACAGACCTTACATGAAAAGTCCCTTTACAGTATAAATATTCAAGGGAGATTATTTTTAATCGACTACCTTACAAGAATACAAAAGTCCCAATATATATATATATATATATATATATATTCAAGTGAGATTATTTCTAATCGACAGACTTTACAAGAAAAGTCCCTTTACAGTATAAATATTCAAGTGAGATTATTTTTAATTAGTAAGCCATACTATAATTCAGTCAAACTAAGTAAAATAAAACAAAGTGAACAAGCGGTCGTACAGGGTGATCCGCTTCGAGTTCCGCTCCACCGTTAAGAACTCTATTGGCAGTACGATCAAGTTCTTTGATAGTACGCGGAAACCATGGCACTGAAAGAAACATTATTTAATTATTCATGTTCAAATTATATGTCAAACGTTACGTCTCAAATTAATTATTCGTTCCAGTTTAAATATGTCAAATTTTTAGATCACTTTACACGCCAAATTATGCACACACAATATTATTTGACCAACTGTATGTATCATATATTTATATAATAATGTTTGTCAAACAATATTTATTACAGTTTATTTTTCTTAATTATTGCATTGTCTGTCAAGATATGTTTTTTCTGTGTATCTTCAAATTCTGTTTTCTAGTCACGTTGGTCAAAGTATATCTATCTCACACTGCTTGTCAAATAAAATAAACGTTAGCATAATTTTTCCTATAATGTTCATCATATTATTATATTTGTCCATCTATGTACCTCAAATTGTTAAACCTGTCCCTCTATGTTCATCATATTATTATATTTGTCCATCTATGTACCTCAAATTGTTAAACCTGTCCCTCTATGTTCATCATATTATTATATTTGTCCATCTATGTACCTCGAATTGTTAAACCTGTCCCTCTATGTTCATCATATTATTATATTTGTCCATCTATGTACCTCAAATTGTTAAACCTGTCCCTCTATGTTCATCATGTATTATTATATTTGTCCCTCTACGTTCATCATATTATTTTACTTCTCCATCTCTGTTCATCGATATAGTAATATATTTGTCCTCTACGTTCATCGTATTATTGTACTTTATCTCTGTTCATCAATATATTAAAATATTTGTCCTCTACGTTCATCGTATTAGTTTACTTCTCCATCTCTGTTCTTTATACTATGTATTATATCTGTCCCTCTATGTCATGGGTCTGGGAACGTTGGGGATATTGCCCAAAATCTATTCAAAGTAAACGAAAACTAGCAAATTGCTTTTAAAATGAAATGAAAACTGCTCTCAAGAATTAATATAAGAGAACATAACTCTGTCATTGGTTATGATATGTGTGGAGAGTGTTGCCATAATTCAAACTAAACTTA